>OX940804.1:15279010-16479010 GCA_954870605.1 Acer campestre
GACGCCTTCCCAAGCTTGGGAAAAAGGTTGAGGGAGTTTGCTTTCCTTGCCAACAAGGGAAGCAAACCAAGAGTGTGCACAAGAAAGGTAAATACATTTCCACCAAAGAGCCATTGGAGCTTCTACATATGGACCTTATGGGTCTCATCCAAACTGAAAGCCTAGGTTGTAGAAGATACATTCTTGTGGTAATTGATGACTTCTCTAAGTTCACATGGACTTACTTCCTTAGAGAAAAGTCTGAAGCCTTTGAGAAATTCAAAATGAGAAAAACTTCTCACATTAAAAGCATTAAGAAAATTAGAAGTGATCATGGGAAAGAATTTGAAAATGCTAGCTTTGAAAATTTTTGCAATAGCTTAGGCATTTCCCATGAATTTTCAGCCCCTATGACTCCTCAACAAAATGGTGTTGTTGAGAGAAATAATAGAGTTCTCCAAGAGATGGCCTGAGTCATGTTGCTTAGCAAAAAAGTCCTTAGGAACCTTTGGGCCGAAGCCATCAATACGGCTTGTTACATAGGGAATAGAGTATTCCTTAGGCTCGGGACTAAACAAACTTCCTATGAGTTATAAAAGGGTAGAACCCCAATGTGAGCTACTTTCACATCTTTGAAAGCAAGTGCTATATTCTAAAAGACCGAGATCAACTTGGCAAGTTTGATGCCAAGACTGATGAGGGTATTTTCATTGGGTATGCACTTAATAGCAAGGCCTATAGAGTTTTTAATCTAAAGACTCGAAATGTTATGGAATCATCAAATGTTGTCTTTGATGATTGTAGGCCCAAACATGATGACCATGAGGAAGATGTTAGTCAGATTGATGACCTTCCTTTAAAGGAGTGTGGTGAGACTTCAAGTGGTGTGAAGTCAAACCTGTAGGGAAAAAAATACGTGCACGCAGCGGAAGTGAGACTAAAAAGAGTTTAGTATATTTTAAAATTTTTCCCATATTGAACCTTAACCCTTTAATTAATAAACATATACATTAAAAGATATCGTACCTTTGTCGCGTGATCCGATTGACTATGCGTTGATGGTAATTCGCAAGATCTTCCAATCCGATCACGAACATGAATCACCTAGGAGCGTGGTCTCCCTTCTCTTTGAATTGTATACCTGAGAATGGACAACAAACCTTTTCTGATTTCTGTTAGTCACAAAAATTCCAATAGATTGTTAAGAATATCCTGGTCACTTTTGAATTCACAATCGTTGGATTGAAACTCGCGTGAACCTTATTCGAAATTGTGCATAAGACCTCTTGATGTAAAGATCACTAGTGCATTATCGAAATAAGAACAATTCTTCTCACAATCTCTCTTGGCCGAATTTCATACTAGTCTAAGAGTTGGATTTTATTTTTCTCTAGCAAAAGAAAAATCTCTCAATTCCAAGACCTTAGGGTTGCCGATTCCAAAGTTACAAAAACTATGGTGGCTGGATCCATAGTCACAAAAACTATGGTTCCGAATTCTTTCCCAAAAACCATGGTTCTGAATTCTAACCCTAAACTAACTCTTTAGTGTATTTGTGACTATATAAAAGACTTCCTAATTTGACTAAAGAAATAAAGTCTTTTATATTTAGTATAATACTAATATTAGTATACTACTAGGAAACATATTTTCTAATCAGAAAAAGATTTGATTTTTAATTAAATAATTAATTAACACATTAATTAATTTCCATTTAATTAAATAATAAAATAAAACAATATAATAGGCTAAAAATTAGCCATTGCCGCCCATGACTAGAACTTAGGCCTACATATTGTTTTCTTATTTTATTTAATCCATTTGGACTTTAATAAAAAAGCCCACATGTGAACTAGACTCATTCTTACTAAAAGAAACAAGCCCACATGCCTTTCATTAATATAATAATATAATTAAACAGCCCATTAAATAAATAATGTGCAAATTATATTCTTAATATATTAAATACAATTCTAAACGGACCCACAAATAGTCCGTTAGAATATATTAAGTGATTCATGCAAGTCCGTGCGGATTGGGGATCTTGGCGGGCCTATCTAAATTTAAGCTCCAATAGACATAGCCCAATCACAATCAACAAATGATTCACTTAGGTTCAATCTATTAATTTTAGTTCATTCCACTAAAGAACTAAAATTGCACTCTTAAATAAAGATGGAATAAGTTAACGATACTCATTCATACCCTAGACAATCATATGGGAGATAGTGAATCCTCGTGAAGAATATCAGTAATCGCCAAGAGCTCATAGACCGCCTATAGCTCTCCAAGTTACCATATTTACTCATATGACCACACTTTGAACTTGGATATATATTATGACTTGTCCAGAAGTCATCTTTCAATAGACACTATTGAAAACTCAACGTTAAGATTTCATATCCAAAACCACAAAGCATCCATATGGTGATATTCTACTCACATTTAATAAATGGAGCCACGATGTCCATATCTATAAATGAAGTCCTCTATCGGTTAACAAATGAATACCACCAAACTATCGAGGATAGAATATGCTATATAATCGTACTCATTGATAGCTCAAATGATAACACTTGCAATCATAAGTCCATCATTTATCTCAGGATTAAGATAGACTCTCCGATTGTCCTGATAATGAAAAGACTTTTATCTATTGACGGTTCTAGAAAAAGTATTTCATTATGATCCGGTTCAATGCACCCAGTGCACTAGATTCTTTTACTTGAAGACCCTTCGATGATTTTAGACTCATCACAACACATTTGATCCCACTCAAATGCTAGTAAAAGAATTCTACAACTTTAACAAGATAAAGGTGCCCAACCATTAACTTAAGTTGTGAACGTTATTTAAGACTAACTAAAGAATTGTGTCTACCTCATACATATCCAGATGTACGAACAATTCTTCTTTTCTTATAGTCCTTTGACCTTATGATTATTTACTTTGACAATTATAATAATAAATGCTATATAAGATTTTGTTAACAAAAAGAAATCACTTTATTAATATGAAAAGATTGTCAAGTACAACATTACACTCTTGCTATTGAGCATAATCCTAACAAAACCAAGATGAAGAGGATGATTTACCTCTTAATAGAGTTCCTCCTTTGGACTCTAATGAACCCGCTCCTTGGGTTAGGAAACTCTATGATAAAGATGATATCATTGGAGATGCGAGATAGGGTGTTAGGACTAGGCGTCAAATAGCTAATCAAATTAGCTATACTTGTTACACCTTTCAAATAGAACCTAAGAAGGTTGATGAAGCCTTGGAGGATGAGTTTTGGGTTCTTGCCATGCAAGAAGAGCTAAACCAATTTGAGAGAAATAAGGTTTTGACTCTTGTTCCTAGACCTAAAAACACCAATGTCATAGGCACTAAATGGGTGTTTAGGAACAAATTCGATGAGGATGGCAACATAGTGCAAAACAAGGCAAGGCTTGTTGTACAAGGGTACTCTCAAATTGAGGGTATCAACTTTGAGGAGACATTTGCTCATGTTGCCCGTTTAGAGTCCATTAGGCTTATCTTGTCCATTTCTTGTGTGTACAAGTTCAAATTACACCAAATGGATGTCAAGAGTGTCTTCTTCAATGACTTCTTGCCTGAGGAAGTGTTTGTTGAGCAACCTAAGAGGTTTATGGATCCATACCACCCCTCTCATGTCTATCACCTCAAAAAAGGCTTTATATGGGTTGAAACAAGCACCGAGGGCTTGGTATGAGCATCTCATTCTCTATCTTGTTGACAATGGCTACGCTAGAGGTAGTGTTGACAAGACATTGTTCATTAAGTGCACTAAAGATGAGCTATTCATATATCAAATTTATGTTGATGACATTGTATTTGGTTCCACCAACAACTTGAAAGTTCAACAATTTGTTGATATCATATCTCATGAGTTTGAGATGACCATGGTTGGTGAACTAAATTACTTTCTAGGCTTACAAATCAAGCAAATGCATGATGGGATCTTCATATCCCAAGCTAAATATGCTAAGAGCCTAGTGAAAAAGTTTGGCCTTGAAAATGCCAAACATTGTGACACACCTATAAGCACCACCTTGAAACTTAGCAAAGATGCTAGTGGAAAGGATGTTAAGCAAAGTCTATATCGTGGCATGATAGGTAGCTTGCTTTATTTGACCACAAGTAAGCTCGATATTTGCTTTAGTATGGGTGTTTGTGCTAGGTACCAAGCTAATCCCAAGGAATCTCACCTTGTTGTGGTAAAGAGGATCATTCGGTTTGTGAATGGTATCTCAAACCGTGGGATTTGGTACTCCTTTGACACTAATCCAAGTCTTGTTGGATTTAGTGATGCCGATTGGGTGGGAAATTGTAGAGAAAAATGTTTGCACGCGGCGAAAGCGAGACTAAAAGAGTTTAGTATATTTTTAAAAAATTTCCATATTGAACCTTAACCCTTTAATTAATTAAACATATATACGAAAAGATGAAATAACTTTGTCGCGTGATCCGATTGACTAACGTTGATGGTAATCCGTAAGATCTTCCAAAACCGATCACGAACATGAATCACCTAGGAGCGTGGTCTCCCTTCTTTGAATTGTGAACCTGAGAATAGACAACAAAAACTTTTCTGAATCTGTTAGTCACAACAAACTCTAAAAGGTTGCTAAGAATGTTCCGGTCACTTTTGAATTCACAATCATAAGATTGAAATTCGTGTGAACCTAATTCGAAAGTATGTACAAGATCTCTTGATGTTAAGATCACTAGTACACTATCGAAACAAGAACAAATCTTTTCTCACAAAACCCTCTTGGCTGAAATTCTCACTATTCTAAGAGTAGGATTTTTAATTTTCCACTTTTGCAAAAGAAAATTAATTCTTCAAGGAAAAAACTAGGTGTGGCTGAAAATCATCCCTAGTCATATATAGGGACCGAATTTTTTGCCCTAGTTTATTTAGGGTGGCTGAATTCTTACCTTGTCCAACAAGGTGATCACCAAAGTCCTTTCCAAATAGAATTTGTGTTTCCACAAAAGACTTTTTAGAATTCAAACCCTAATCCAACTCTTTAGTGTATTTGTGACTATATAAAAGACTTCCTAATATGACTAAATAAATAAAGTCTTTTATATTTAATATAATACTAATAGTAGTATAATATTAGGAAACTTATTTCCTAATCAGAAAAAGATTTGATTTTTAATTAAATAATTAATTAACATATCAATTAATTTCCATTTAATTAAATAATAAAATAAAACAATATAATGGGCTAAAAAATAGCCATTGCCGCCCATGACTAAAACTTGGGCCTACATATTGTTTTCATATTTTATTTAATCCATTTGGACTTTAATAAAAAGCCCACATGTGAACTAGGCCCATTCTTTCTAAAAGAAACAAGCCCACATGCCTTTCATTAATATATTAATATAATTAAACAACCCATTAAATAAATAATGTACAAATTATATTCTTAATATATTAAATACAATTCTAAATGGACCCACAAATAGTCCGGTAGAATATATCAAGTGATTCATGCAAGTCCATGCGAATTGGGGATCTTGGTGGGTCTATCTAAATTTAAGCTCCAATAGATATAACCCAATCACAATCAACAAATGATTCACTTAGGTTTAATCTATTAATTTTAGTTCATTCCACTAAAGAACTAAAATTGCACTCTTAAATAAAGATGGAATAAGTTAACGATTCTCATTCATACCCTAGACAATCATATGGGAGATAGTGAATCCTCGTTAAGAATATCAGTAATCGCCAAAAGCTCATAGACCACCTATAGCTCTCCAAGTTACCATATTTACTCATATGACCACACTTTAAACTTGGATATATATTATGACTTGTCCAGAAGTCATCTTTTAATAGACACTATTGAAAACTAAACGTTAAGATTTAATATTCAAAACCAGAAAGCATCCATATGATGATATTCTACTCACATTTAATAAATGGAGCCACGATGTCCATATCTATAAATGAAGTCCTCTATCAATTAACAAATGAATACCACCAAACTATCGAGGATAGACTATGCTATATAATCGTACTCATTGATAGCTCAAATGACAACACTTGCAACCATAAGTCTATCATTTATCTCAGGATTAAGATAGACTCTCTGATTGTCCTGATGATGAAAAGACTTTTATCTATTGATGGTTCTAGAAAAAAGTATTTCATTGTAATCCAGTTCAATGCACCCAGTGCACTAGATTCTTTACTCGAAGACCCTTCGATGATTTTAGACTCATCACAACACATTTGATCCCACTCAAATGCTAGTAAAAGAATTCTACAACTTTAACAAGATAAAGATGCCCAACCTTTAACTTAAGTTGTGAACGTTATTCAAGACTAACTAAAGAATTGTCTACCTCATACATATCCAAATATACGAACAATTCTTCTTTTCTCATAGTCTTTTGACCTTATGATTATTTACTTTGACAATTATAATAATAAATGCTATAAGATTTTGTTAACAAACAGAAATCAATTTATTAATATGAAAAGATTGTCAAGTACAACATTACACTCTTGCTATTGAGCATAATCCTAACAGAAATTATGATGATAGAAGGAGTACATCGGGCGGTTGCTTCTTCCTTAGGAACAATTTGGTTTCTTGGTTTTGCAAGAAGTAAAACTCAATTTCCCTATCCACGGCCGAGGCGGAATACATTGTCGCTGGTAGTGCTTGTACTCAATTGATGTGGATGAAACAAATGCTAGCCGATTATGGCTTGGAGTAAGGTACTCTTACTTTATTTTGTGATAACATGAGTTCCATTAACATTTCTAAAAATCCCGTCCAACATTCTAGGACAAAGCACATTGACATTAGACATCATTTCATAAGAGAGCTAGTTGAGAGCAAAACCATTACATTGGAACATGTGGGAATAAATGACCAACTAGCGAATTTCTTTACAAAACTCTTAGATACTCTTAGATTTAGGAACCTTAGCAAGTCTATTGAGATTTGTCACTTGGGTTGAAATGGTATGTCCCCATATGAAGAGCTTTAGCAAAGAGAGCGAAGTTGCATGATCATGCATTGTGCTACATTAATATATTTTATGCCTCTTTTTTAATTAGTTGAGATGATTGGTTGTACATGCTTATATGTATTTTTCTAAATAAATGTGTTACATTGCATTGCTTGCAATCCATGTCATATTTATGCTCAAACATGCATTTTTGGAATAGGAGATGTACTTTGGAAGTACTTTTTGAATGACCATTAATTGATTCCCATGACATGATGATTCTTTTAGTTGACATGTTTATGTTGAAAAGTTTGAGATGAAAAAAATATTTGATTGCTAAATCTTGAATGAAAATATGTGTGAAAAAGCAAATGTTGAGACTCAAATAAATAAGGATCTTAAAATCCAAAGTCTCTCCTTCTTTATTGGTAGACCAAGGCTACTATCATACGGGTATTTCACCCGAAAAAATCAAATAGGGTACAAAGTCACTCTTGTCTTGTTTTGCTTATAAACTTGGATGTAGTCGCTCTTTAAAATTGAAATACTTAAACTCTATATATCCTTGTTTTTCCATGCCAAAGGGTGAAATTGGTTTGAATTCTTTTAGGAAACCTTTGTTGTTTAATTTTCCAAATACCATTGCTTTTGAACTTGAATGCAACCTGTCTTGCATGCAAAGCATCTTTGTCACACATTTTCTTAGAATAAAACTCCTTTAATCTCTCTTACTTAATTGAGTTGCATAAAATTGCTTATATGATTATGTATATGTGCTTGTGCTACAAGCTATCCTTGCTTATGCTTACCTATTAGGGGAGACTCTCTTTGCCTATCTCATGACAAAAAGGGGTAGTAAGGTTGGGGAGAATTTTTGGAATTTGTGGAATTTGTGCGTGTGCCATTCTTGGCATTGCATTTAGGGGGAGCTGAGAGAGAGTAACCATGTTGGGATTGCATTTAGGGGGAGTTGCATTGCGTTGCATGATTACATTTTTTTTATTATTGTATTGATTTTCTTTGGCAATTGCAATTACTCTTGTTATAAACACCTCTCATACACTTGCTCTTGAAAGGTATCTTTCTTGTTGATTGTGTGTAGATTGGGCTTTTTCTACAAGCTTTGGATTGATTTGAAGATGTTCAAGACTTAGTCTAGGAGCTTTATTGTAATGTAGAAAAATTTTGTTGACCAACCTTTTTTTTTTTTTTTGTGAGGATGCTTTGTGAGTGTTGATTTTACCACGAAATAGCCAAAGAGGGAGATTGTAAGTGCCTCTTTTTGATTGGCTTATTTCATTGATAAAATCACAATGGGGTTCAATTATGTAATGGTAGCTTAGGAGTGAAGAAATTCTCCTCAAATGCTAAAGGACCTCATTATGGACATCATGTGTTTCAAAGAAGGTAGTCTACTTGTTTTGACTCTTATTGAAGAGATTTAGTTGAACACACACACACACACTACTCTAGCATGCATGTGTGATAATTGCTTCTTGTATGTTTGTATTACACTAATCACACTTGCACTTTTTTTTGGTTGATTTGAGTATGTGTGCACTGTGCACTGGTCCTCTTACTCGCACACTCTAGCGTAGTCCGCTAGTTGTCATGCACTGGACCAGCGCTGAAGAACAGTGCAACTTTGGCAGAGGAGTAGTGCTGGTCATGCGCTGGTCGTCATGCACAGCACTCACCAGCGCATCTTCCACAGAGGTTGTGCGCTAGTCGTGTGCTACTCGACCAGCGCACACACCAGCGCAATTGGCAATAAGTTGAAGTGTTTTTTTTCTAAAACAACCTCACTTTGCTTAAATCTTATATATATATGTCTTGATAGCGTTTGGTCATTTTTTAGAGCAAAAATTACACATTTTGAGAGCACAAGAAGTGACTTCAAAGCAAAGGTATCAAGACTTGTTTTTTAATCATCCAAATCACAAACACCCTTCATACTTTCTTGTTTCATACATCATCTAGCATGTTCTAGTTTTATTTTTTATAGGTTTTTCATTGTTGCTCACATGACTTGCTAGAACATCATCTACATCATTTCACATGTTCTTGCTTTACAAGATTGCATTTTTATGACTTGACTAGTTTCAAGATTGCATCTTTACTAGTTTTATTTTTTATAGGTTTTTCATTGTTGCTCACATGACTTGCTAGAACATCATCTACATCATTTCACATGTTCTTGCTTTACAAGATTGCATTTTTATGACTTGACTAGTTTCAAGATTGCATCTTTACTACTTGACTAGTTTCAAGATAGCTTTTTATTGTGTTTTTGTGAGTTGTTTGTGATAGTTATTGCATATAGGACTTGATTTGCATATATAGCTAGGTTGTATGCATGTCATATAGCTACATGATATCTAGGAATGTCTTTAACATGTTCATCCATGCCTGGATAAGCTTAAATGTTTAACCTTACATTTATGCTCCTTGAATATTGCATATATTCACTTTAGGTTGTTTATCTCTTCTCTTGAGAGTTAATACTTGTGCCTGCCATGTGTAGGGCCCAAGCACCTTAGGTCTAGAATCGCTATTAGAGGCCCGTTGGGTAGTAGTGGTGGGTTAGTAACCATCTAGGATTTGACGTGATTAACCTAGGTTGTAAACATCATTACGAATAGTGGATTTGAGGACCGTGTGTGACACACATATCAGCCCGTGGTTTTTTCTTGTTGAAGGTTTCCATGTAAAAATCAAGTATTATTTATTTTTCTCAATTTACACTTGATTGTTTTGACTAGATAAGGGTTGTTTATTAAATATTGACTAATTAAGAAAAAATTGGTACCCCCCCTCCCCCACCCTAGATTAAAATAGACACATTTTATATATATCTTCACCATACAAAAGTTAGTTTTGAAAAACATTTAAACCATTGAAAAACCAATCTTTCCAAACTAGACACTTAGCTCCAAACAAACATACCACATCAGACACATATTAAACAACATGCAAACAACAAGATATCATATAATAAAATGCAATGCATGATCATACAAATCAAATGTGTGAGTTTGTTAGAATGATGACCAAACTGCCTTGGAACGTCGCAAATAAATACAACACAATTGAATGATGCAAAAAGCCTAGATATCAATCTAAATGCTTAGTACATGAAAATATGAACAATATGTATGTGTATAAATTTTGCACAACGATGCAGAGACACAAATATGCAAATTGTTTGTGTGTATGCCTTATCTCTTCTAGAGAACAAGTAGAGTAGATTATACTTTTAAAGTTTAGCTCTTGAAGATTTTAGGGTGCGGGAAAGATGGTTTCGATCACAATCACAATTTTGATGGCCACATGAAGAACCTAAACTATCCATACTAAAGCACCCCAATAGTATTGACACAGAAATAAGTCAATCACAAAATAATTGCACTTACATCTCTTGACCTCTTTTGAGGTTGGTTTGGGTTTCTATCGATTTGGACCATTTGTAATTCTTCTTTTTATTAATTATATTGGTCAGCTTAAAGAGTTACATGTACATAATTTAAGGCACTTAATTGAGATGCTTCAAGTTCCTTACGATCAAACATACTTTCAACTTGATCTCTTTTATATTGTCAATATTCATTATTTATTTTTTTAAATATTATATTAATTCGGGATTTGAAAAAAGGGAGAGACTCGAACCCACATCGCAATATAGACATGAGAGGCATACCACTAAACCAACCTCATATTTCCATTGTCAATATTCATTATCCATTATTCATTATTAAAAACAATGTTGCTAATATTTAATAGTAGGGGATAGAGGTGTTTGAATGAAGAAAAATAATAGTTTAGCTCACCCTAAAATAAGGTTCTGGTTACGCCCCATTAAAGTCTCCAAGGTATTTTGATGAAACATGTTTTCAATATAGTTTTCAGTATAATAATATGCATGAGAGACCAAATTTTTTTTCCTTAAGATGGTCAATTTATTGTTAATTTTATTCAATCACAAACAAAATGAAACTGATCCGGTGGTAAAGCCCCTCATACCCACACCACGAGGTTGTGGTTTCGAGTCTCTCCCTCCTACTCCATAAAACCCTGAATTATTGTAATTTTAATATGTATATATATATACATATATTCAATCACTAAAATGTCTCTTGATCTAGGATTAAAGTATCTTTAGTGGTATAAACAAAGTTGAATCCTCAAAAGTTACCACCTCAGCATTTGAGGATTATTTTTAGGGATTGCTAAAATTGATGATTGTGTAGTTCACAATGATACATTTTATTTAAATCAAAAATCTACTTCTGTGATATTTTTTCACTGTTCCTCATTGTTATTTCACAAACCTATAGCATTTATATATACGTCATATCTCAAGATATTAAATACTCATTTTCTCTTTTTCTTTCTCTGCACATCAAAATGATGAATTTCTCTTTGAGTTTCTTTCATCACTAATCTGGTAAGACCAATCAAATCAATTCTCTATATTTTGGGTGAATTAAATCTCAGTTAATAAATATTTTTTCCCTAAAATCAACCATTGATTGTTGTTACAAAATCATAATAAAATTTTCCAAACAGGGTAAAAATAAAAAAAATATATATAAGACAAGATAATGTATATGATATGGGTATTGATCCATTCATAATGAAGAGACGAATTTTACCTGATTGAAATTTTTGGGGGTCAAAACAATGATGAGATACATAGGCGATCAAAGAAAATAAGAGAAAAAATAAACCATAGATAGGAGAGAAAATAAAATTACAACGGCAGCTATTTTGGGTTAAGTTTGTATTTGATGATTGAAAGTCAGTCTTCAAATTTGATTATTAAAGAGACAACTTGATTATTTATTAAAGCCATTACTAAATTTTAGTGACTCTGTTGGACAATATTTTTAGGATAAATAATCATATTTTGATTACTCTCATACTTTTAAGGATATCATTAAAAATGCTCTTATATTAAACCTAAAAATAATTTATACAAAACAAGTAAAGTTCATATTTAATTTTATTTCTAAAAATCTAATTTCTCAAAACTCATAGAAATAGGTAAACATAACCAATACAGTCCTCATGTTGTCTTATTATGACTAAAAGAATAACGAGTATTTTATGTGAGACTGTTTTCCACAATTAAACTATTTTCCATGAGCATTTTACTGTGTCATTCATAGATTTATCCATCGCTAACACTACAACCGAAACAAATAGTCGCAAAACTAGCTCTAAATGATGAGGCAAACGATTTATGCTTACCAAATGTTGAGCAATCTTAGTAAATGAATCAAATATGATAGCAGGCTTGAAACACAAAATTGCTTTCCTTAAAACGTTATTTACTCCCTCTTATAATTTGAGATTGCTTAAGGGAATCACAAGCAAATCGTCTCCAGGATATGACAAGCCTTTTGATTTCTGCACTAAGCAAAAGTGAAAAAATCAAGTTAAGAATTAATGGACATTTTTACTGACATTTAACATCTCCAAAAGTTGTGTTTGTTTAAAAACAGTTGTGACTATTCTTAACAATTATGACAGTTAACATTCTGTCCATAATTTGTGTTTTTCCATAAAATTTTGACTTATGAAACGGCACATATTTGTAAAATTGTGCCTTCTTGCAAAATTGCCTCAAATCTCTACACAACTTGTTCCTTTATATTTAACCATATACAACAATCCCCCACTTGGTTAAATATAAATAAATAATGCCAAAAACAATTTAGGTTATGTGCATAAAATAAAGTATCTTTCGATTTGAACTTTACCTTAGTGTAAGTGCCACAAAGCCTTTTTGAAATTCTAGGTAGCATAATAGCTTTGATCCTGTTATTCCTTATAAAAAAAACCGGTGATACCACTCACATACTCACTATGTGTTCATATATTCCTCACAAAAAAACGCTTAGCACTTAAAATGGCCATGTGAAAGTATACAAACAAGGTTAAATTGCTTAAGACGTACCTAGAGGGGGGGTGAATAGGTTTTTCGCCTAATTTCAATCCCTTGAACAAACTTATGTTTGTCCTCAAGATAGCCTTACATACAACACAAACATCACGGAATCATACTAAGACAAGTTATCATGTAATCATTCATACATTGTCTAAGTATTAATAAGTTGTATGAGATATAAAGAAAATATAAAAACAATCAACAAGAATACTTGTATATCAATATATGTTCAATCAATACAAGTATATACAAATAATGCTATACACAAAATTCTAAACAATATAAAAAAAATAGATTTACAAGTCACACTTTACAAAATCTTGTATTCAAAAACATCACAAGTGAAGATTGTATTACAAGATTAAAACATATACAAAAACAAATATAAAAGATAGAGATAGAAAGAATTAACACAAGGGATTTTTTAACGTGGTAAAACCTCCAAGGAGGAAACATCCACAGGTTGAATTACAACCATTGGGTACTTATATATATATTTGGAAAGTAAATTAGAAATTCCACAAAGTGACCAATCCTAGATCACCAACCCATGTGGAGTCTATGTTTACCCAATTCGTATTGGAAGATACAAAATCCCTCAATGATGTAAACCACCACATATTGGAACTCATACCAAAACTAACATCGTTGGAAGATTAGAAATTCCTTAAGAGTGCATACATATCCCATGTACCCCGCTCTATCAGACTCTATGTCTAACCAAACACCAGGGCCTACCAATATATAAGCCAACTCTCTATATAAGGCACACGTGCCTCTAGAAAGTCTCCCATGCATGACTATCCAAGTCCTCCCGACTCTAGCCATGACTTCTTGCTTGTCTATCCAAGTCCTCTCGACTCTAGACAAGACTTCTTGCTTACCTATCCAAGTCCTCAAGACTCTAGGCAAGACTTCTTGCTTGGCTATCCGAGTCATCCCGACTCTAACCAAGACTTCATGCCTTTTACAAGGACTTCCTAGTGTGATCATGTGAATGCAAATGATGCAATCAATCAAGACAACATAGAACATGTGATCAATACATTCCATGGAACAACTAGATCTAGGGATGTGAGAACACAAGCAATAGAAATCTAGATGCGAAATCATGAATGAAAATCCTAGAGCATGTGAAAACAATTAACACATAAAACTCCTAGATTCATTCAACAACTAACACTTGAACAATTCATATACATGAGGCACAAGTTCAAGTTGTTATAAACATACATAAAAATACTAGAATCACAAAATGTATTCAACAAGAATTCTAGCCAAAGATTTAGAGATAGGAGATATGTTAAAAACAAATCAATCCTAAATATCTCTAAAAACACATACAAAGGTTCTAATCCTAGATCTCATCAATCAAGGATCAAAGACACATATAAAGGATTATTAATCATGAAATGCATCAATTAAGTCTCAAATAATCCTAGATATCAATCTAATCACAATACAACTCCCAATCATGTTAAAAACAAAGAATCCAAGATTCTAGTCAACATGTGTCTCTAATTAGACTTTTCAATTAGATTGATTGTGAAACTATCTTTCTCAATAGCATTCACTAAACATACATATACATATAGAAGAAGAAACCCCAAGCAAATTGAAGGTTTAAAAAGATGAAATCACCAAGTTATGAACACTACCTTGATTTCACGAGCTGGTTCGATTTTCTGAGTGGATCACTCCGAAAATCAATCAAACAGCTGCAAGATCACTTGGAAATGGTAGAGGACTCGATTACAAACAATCTCCAACTTGAATCACTCAATTCTGACTTCGTATGAGAAAGTTATGGTGTTTGGAAGTTGAGAAAATTGGAGAGAAACTCTAGACGGGATTTCACAATTTTTCTTCTTGGAAACAAATGGAGGGAATTGGAGGGATTTAAAAAGAATGGGAAGAAGGGCATTTTTGTCCACAAAAAAATGAAGACCAGACCAGCCTTCCCACGTGTGGGCCGCGTGTGCCACATGCAGCCAGAGAGCTGGCTGGGCCGTGTGGCACACGGCCTCCACACGTGGAAGCCATGCCTTGGCCTTTGGCCACCAAACTTCTCCCGCGCACCTCTCACGTTCTTCAGCCGTATTCGGGCATCCGAACTCCGATTTCAAATTCGTTTTCAGATTATGAATTATGACTCCCTCACGCACGATGAAGACTATGAAACTTTGACAAATGGTTGAGAATTCATCTCGGAAAACGACGATGAACACAACTCAACGAATGAGAACGAAAAGTAGCGTAGCTACATCGTTTGGACTCGAAACTTAACATATGAGTAACCAAAATGACCGGGACTCAATAAAGAATCAATTAAGATCAAGTACAAGTCCAAAACATAAGAAACACAAACATACAAACACAAGTTCACATATGAATGCCATTTCCTAGACATAGTCCTAAAACATGCAACTCTAAAATGTATGAGCATTTGAGTTCAATGCATGAGCATACAAAATCATGTGAATGTGTTATATAAATGGTGCACAATGATGCAGGAACACTTATGAATGATTTGTGTGTATGTGCCTATGCCTTGTAAGAGGAAAGAGGTCAATTATACCTTTGATGAGCAATGAAGCAAATTCCCTTTATCAAGCCATCATCTTGTATGTACCGTAGTCAAATCTTTCTTTGAAGCTTTGTATCATCATCAATATGACCACATAAACATTACAAGACAAACACATTTTGATATGGAATATATGCCAACAACAACCAAAAACCTAACACCATGTGCTCATCCTAATTTATGAACTTTTATGAGATAAACTCCAAATCTCATTTGAGGTGGCACCACCCCTAAGTTCACATAGGTGAAATTCTTCTAGTATCTTTGTTACATTTGAGATACTTGTCTTTCATAGACTGAATTTCATTAAGAGATCTAATGATCTCTCAACCCTCACACTGTAACAACCAGCACTATACATCCTAGATGAGGCTTATAAAACTAGTGCTAAAAACTATCCACTTATCAAATGACTTGTTTGTACCCATTGAACCCTTCACTAGTTATTTCCTAGTGTTAGGTTGGGTTGCCATCATTGGTTGATCTCTTAGTTAAAGAGTTTCAGCCCCATCCCTCTAGATGTAGACAATACCATCTCTCTCGAAAGAGGTTTTGTAAAAGGATCCGCCAAATTCTCATTTGACCTCACATATGTGATAGCAATTATTCCATCTTAAATTAGATGCCTCACATAATCATGTCTTAGACTAATGTGTTTAGATTTCCCATTATACACTCCACTGTATGCTCGAGCTAAAGTAGCTTCACTATCATAATGAATTGATATAGCCAGTAGAGGCTTTGAAGTGAATGGGATTTCTATTAGAAGATCCTTATGCCACTCAGCTTCCTTCCCAATTGATGCCGAAGCAATGAACTCATATTCCATTGTTGAGTGTGTTATGCATGTTTTTTTCTTGGAACCCCAAGAAATTGTATTTCCTCCAAGAGTAAACACCCATCCTGCAGTAGATTTATTATCTCATACACTTGATATCCAGCTTGCATCTGAATATCCTTCAAGGATAATAGGGAACTTTATATATTGTAGACCAAGATCTTTGGTTTTCTTTAGATAACTAAGAACTTTCTCAATGGCCTTCAAATGTTCCACACTTGGATTGCTAGTAAACCTACTAAGTTTGATGACTGCATAGGCTATGTCAGGTCTAGTACACTGAGTAGCATACATGAGACTACCAATAGCACTAGCATACTCTAGTTAAGCAATTGCTCTTCCATTGTTCTTAACTAGTTTGATACTTGGATCAAATGGAGTATTTGCTTCTTTTATTTTCAAGTGATTAAACTTGTTCAACACCTTGTCAATATAATGAGATTGACATAAAGGAAAACCCCCACTATTTTGTGATAGGACTTGGAATTTGTAACAGAGATTAAGTAGAAGAAATTGCAAAAATTAAGTTGTAAAGACAGTGTACGATGAAAGAAAGGAAATGTGAGTTTCTTATTTATAAACTTCGGTTCCAAACAATTTTAGAATCAAGTATTTGAGAGGCTTGTCTCTCCATTAGAGCTGAGCTCTTTACAAATGAATTCTCCAATGCCTAATTACAGCACCATGGTTGTTAATATATACTCTCACAAACCTAGTCCCTACCCAATTCGTAACAAAATCCAGCTGCCCATTTTTCCGTAACAGAATTCTTCCTTCTAGCCTTTCCTTTACACCTCCCGTTCTAGCTCATGTATGTTGTCATTCTTTAGTTGTTATTGCCTGCTTTACCCTCCCTTCTAGAATAAATAAATCGTAATTATGGTCTAACATTACCCACCGCCCAAACATTCACCTTGTCCTCAAGGTGAATGATCAAGCCAAAATTGGTATGATTTTAGCCCTAATTTTCGATTCTTTTTGCTTGATTCTCGGGCATTTCCCCGTGTTTAATGGTGCAAAATTAAGTGTTTCAGGTTTTAATAGGTTTCAAGAGCATTTGGGATGAAGTTGAAGACTTGGGTGCAAAAAGGCTCACAAATGGGAAGAAACAGGGCATTTTCGCTACTTAAGCAAGAAGAGATCGCCACATGGTCGCCATGGCGACAGAGGATTATTCAGAGCTTCAGAAGGTCGCCATGGTGACAGAAGGGTGCAAAAATGAATCAGATGGGTCGCCATAGCGACCCACCCTACAAATGGCGACATCTCAATTTTGTTCAAGGTCGCCATACATAGTTGCCACAGCGACCTCTTCATGCAAATGACGACCTCATCAAGAATTGCTCATGGTCGCCACTTGCTAAATGGCAAAAAAGATGATGTTCATGGCGACCTTTTCATCTAACCGTTTTGCACACCAAGGTTGCCACAGTGACAAAATAGCGAACTTTGTGCCACGTCAGCGAATCAAGCAGTTATCAGTATACATTCAAGAGATAGTATATATATAGTGGCCTCTCATCTTCAGAACACACACCCCATCCGAGAGAGCACAAAAATCATCTCATTAAGATCTAGATTTCTCATCCATGGCTCATCTTTCCTCATCTTCCATTTCTCTACTTATACTCATCTAATTTCATCCAAACCTCAACACCAAACCTTGACTACTTCCCTAAATCATTCCTCTCCTACCATTTCTCCACCCAAATTCCTTTGTCACTTTCCACTAAACATCCACACTTCAAGACACATCCTCTACTTCCATTCTTTGCATTTAGGAGAATAAAGGAAAAGAAGGATCAAGCTTAAAGAAGGAGGCCCAAGGGTGATTTCCTTACTATTTACTTCCTTTCATTTATTACTAATATGTGTAACTAAACCCTTAATCTAAGGGATATATTTGAGGATCATTTGGTTGTGGGTATTAGCATTAGCTTTGTAATGAATCTCTTATGTGTTCTATTCATTCAAATCATTAGATTCTATTCATTATATGATTGACTTGTATATCCACTTGTTAATTACAATCTTGTTTAGAGTAATATGTTATATATTCATATTTGGATTGACACTTCTTGTGTGATTAAGAACCAACTGAATAGGATAGATTAGTGGTGGGTATATCAACCCCACTAATCTAAGCCTTAAGTGGTTAACATAGAGAGATTGGTCCATTAAAGTGGCTATAAGGCATTACCTACACTTCATTGCTAATCAATCTATTCCCTAGCAATCATATTAATTGTTTACATCATTATTCTTATCAAGGTTGTTGAGTATTCTATTTTTCATATCACTTTTGCACTTTCAATTTAGTAGTTAGCATTGGTGGTTTTTGAAACCACACACCTATCAAATATCATGATTTATTTTACTTGTCTAAGATTAGTCAATCTATATAATTAGCACTCCATATCCCTGTGGAACGAACTTGCTTACCATTTACTATAAAATCACATTTAAAAGGATTTAAGTGGCTTAAAAGGGTATTCAAAGATCAAACAAAATTACATCATTTTTGTGAGTGCACGACGGCTCATCAGTGAAATTCTGGAAATTGGTTTACAATCGTAAGATAATCTTCCCAAGTTGCTTTGAAAGTAGGTAAGGACTTCCACTTTATGAGGACTTCCACGTGTCTTGGTGTAGTAACTGATTTTTGGCACACCCTAAGCAAAGATTCAGGGGCAACAACTAACTCCAAGTCGGCAATGAGTTGGTGTGGTAAAGTTGGTGCAAACATGGTCACTTCAAGGGCTTGGCAAAGTTGGGATACATGGAAAACAGGGTGTATGGCAGCTGTTGGTGGAAGTTCGAGCTTGTAGGAAACCTTCCCTATTCGAGCCAATACCTTGAAAGGGCCATAAAATCGAGCAGCCAGCTTATCATAACGTCGTTGAGCTAGTGATCTTTGGCGATAAGGTCGCAGCTTCAAGAAAACGAGGTCCCCTACTGCAAACTCCAAGTTATGCCTCTTAGCATCAGCAAACATCTTCATTTTCTGCTGTGCACGTAAGAGATGCATCTGTAATTCATCTAAAATGGCATCTCAGTCTTCCAATAAATTGTCTACAGTGGACACTAATGACGAGCCTTGCTCATAGCGGATAAGTGGAGGTAGATCACGTCTATATAAGGCTCAGAAAGGAGTACAACAAGTAGCTGAATGGAAGGAAGTATTGTACCAATACTCTGCCCATGACAGCCAGCGAAACCATTGTTTTAGGGTTGCGGATACAAAACAACGAAGATACGTTTCCAAGCAAAGGTTGACCACCTCAGTTTGTGGATGGTAGGCTATGCTATTTTTTAGAGTGGCCCCCCTATAGATTAAATAATTCCTTCCAAAAGTGGCTCAAAAAAATACGGTCCCTATCGGAGATGATGGATTGCGGAATTCCATGTAATCGGATAATTTCTTTCACGAAAGTTGCTGCAACACTAGCTACTGTAAAGGGATGTTTTAATGCAATAAAATGAGCATATTTGCTAAGTTTATCCACCAACATAAGGATCGTATCCCACCCATCCGAACGCGGTAACCCTTTAATGAATTCCATTGATATCTCATCTCATACTTGTGGCGGTATTGCGATAGGTTGTAGCAGCCTTGCCGGGGTTGTCTCCATGTACTTGTGTTGTTGGCAAGTAATGCACTGCTGCACAAATTTAATCACCTCTTTTTTCATTCCTTCCAAAATAACTCTGCTACCACCCTTTGATAAGTCTTAGTTTCTCCCGAATGGCCACCAATTGGGGAGTTATGAAATTCCAAAATAATTTGGGGAATTTACTTCGAACCTTTAGGAATCACCAAACGTCCCTTGTAGTAGACAACTTCTTACAAAACTGTGAATCCAAAGTGTGGCTGTCTCCCGGAAGTGATATCTTCTCGAATTATTTTTATAAATTCATCACTTTCAAGCTCCGATTTGAGCTGGTCCCAATACTGCCATTGCGGAACAGAAATGGCAGCGATTTCGGCTTTTTCCGGAATCCATGATAAGGCTTCCTCCACCCGATTGCTAGCTCCACTACGGTATTGGATTTTGAAGTCATAACCCATGAGTTTTGTGACCCATTCTTGGTACTCGGTGCCTATTAATCACTGCTCCAACAGAAATTTGAGACTTTGTTGGTCGGTTCTCACCATAAACCTCCTTCCCAAGAGATAAGGGCACCACTTGGTGATGGCAAAAACAATCACCATGAGTTCTTTCTCGTAAATTGGCTTGAGTCAAGATTGGACACCCAAAGTATGGCTATACAAAGCGATTGGCCACTGCCCTTGTATTAAAACCACCCTAAGACCAAAACCAGAAGCATCCTTCTCAATTACAAATTGTTATGAGAAATCTAGCATAGCTAATACAGGTACTTGAGCCATAGCTTTTTTTAATTCTATAAAAGCTTTCTCGGCCCCGTCATTCCTCCCAAATTTATCTTTCTTGAGTTGCTCCATTAATGGTAACACGATCCGAGCATAATTTGCCACAAACTTACGATAATAGCCTGTTAGTCCCAAAAATCCTTAGAGCTTCTTAAGTGTGGAAGGAGTAGGCCATGAGATCATTGCGTGAACCTTGTTAGGGTCGGTTGCCACACCTTCCTCTGAAATAATGTGGCCGAGATATGCAACTTGAAGTTGCCCAAATTCACACTTCTTCAGATTGGCACAAAGTCTGTGGTCTTGTAACACCTCTAACACCACTCCAAAGTGTTCCATGTGTGATTTCTCATCACGGCTGTAAATGAGAATGTCGTCAAAGAAAACCAATACAAACTTTCTTAAGAATGGTCAGAACACGTTGTTCATCAATGATTGAAAGGTAGTAGGTGCGTTTGTCAACCCAAATGGCATAACGAGGAACTCATAATGTCCATCATGGGTTCTAAAAGCTGTTTTTGGAACATTTGTAGGATTGAGTCAGATTTGGTGATATCCTGACTTGAGATCAAGCTTCGAAAAAATCTACGCGTCATGGAGCTTATCCAAGAGTTCATCAATAATCATAATTGGGTACTTGTCGGGAACGGTTGCCTTGTTTAAAGCCCTATAATCCACACAAAATCTCCACGGTCCATCTTTCTTCTTAACCAACAACACCGGACTGGAAAATGGATTGCTACTAACTTGTATACTACTAGCAGCCAACATTTTGAGAATTAACCGCTCTATTTCAGCCTTCTGGAACTATGGATACCGATTTAGCCGCAAACTAATTGGAGGGGATCCATCCTTGAGCAAGATTGAATATTCTCGGTCGCGAGTAGGAGGTAAACCAGTAGGTATTTGAGAGACATTTGCATTTTTTTTCCACCACATGAATTAAGAATTCAGGAACAACTAGAGTTTGAGCAGGAATTGTTACCTGGTTAAGCTCTACCAGTAGCCCTTCTTCATGCTTACAAGTCCTCATCATTGCCTTCAAAGACACCAAAGTTTTTTCGAGTGAAGGATCACCTTGTAGAGTCACCGTTTTGTTGCCCAATTGAAACTTTATCACCTGTAGATTCTAGTTTGTGTGTGTCATGCCCAATGTTGCCAACAATTGTATTCCTAAAATTATATTCGAACTTCCTAAACCCAATGGAAAAAAATCCTCCATGATATTGATTCCTTGGAGGTGCAGAGTAACTCCTTTACAAATCCTTTCACCTTTTACTGAATCCCTGGTTCCCATGGTAACTCCATAAGCCACTGTCCTTGTAATGGGAAGCTTCAATTTCTGAACCAAATTTACCGAGATGAAATTTGTGGGTAGCACTGGGATCGATGATCGATCAAGATAACCACCTACTACTAGTCGATAATCCCCTTCATTTTCATGGTTTTCGGCGTCGTCAAACCCACTACCGAGTTGAGAGATACCCCGACTGCCTCTGTAAATTCTGAGATTTCCGCCACCTCCAAAATTGGTTCGTCGACCATCAGTTATGGGTTATCAACACATTAAGCTCCTTCTTCTTACATTTGTGACCAGGCAATCATTTCTCGTCGTACCTATAATAGAGACCATGACTGCATTTGAGTCGGAGTACAAAATCCGTGAGCCATCGTACGTAGCTGTAAGGTTTCGCTGAAGGAAAGGTCCCTCCATGAATGGATTGTAGAACCCCAGTTTGGGATGAAACGGATAGCGCATACCAACCGCCATTTGTCACTGAATACCCCCAATTCAATTTTAGTGTTCCCATGGCCAACAGCTTACTCTCAATTCTTTGGGCCAAATCCATTGCCCGACCCAAATTAATGGGATCTAACACTCTCAGCTCATTTCAAATTTTAGGGTTGAGCCCATTTATGAATTGACTCAATGTTATCTCATTTGAGACGTTGTCAAGCGGTGCCAGAAATTCAATGAATTTTCTCCGATATTTCTTCACCGTCCCTTGTTGTCGCAAAGCTAGAAATTGTTCGTGGAGTGATCCTTCTTGAGTGGATTGAAATAGTTTCAATATTAAGAGCTCCATCTCCTTACATAAAACCTTTGGTCTCTTTTTGTGCTCCCATTGATACCACAATAACGCATCTTCTTTGAATCTGATGACCGATGCCTCCAACTTTTCTTCATTGTTAAACCTCTGTAACGAAAAATAACGTTCTGCTTTCAAGATCCATCCATCCGGATTTGTCCCATCGAATATCGGCATTTTGAGTTTTCTGAAACAGAAATCATGACGGTGCTCAAAAACATTTGAGGTTCCTTCAGATCCATGCATCACTCCTATCGCTAGCCCTCTAACTGTTGGAACATGGCTGATTGATTCCTTCCCTTTTCCCGATGATGACGTGGCAACTTTGGCAGCCTCTTCTTGCATTTGGAAAAGGTGATCGAATCGCTTGTTCATGGCCATTATCTCATCCTTAATAGTCCCAACTTCTCGATGTAAATCTTCCCTCACTGTTACGACTAGTTCTTCTATAGTATCCATTCGAGATTGCACGTTTTTGTTTGTCATTGCCCCAAGAAAAAACTACTCTGATACCAGTTTGATAGGACTTGGAATTTGTAACAGAGATTAAGTAGAAGAAATAGCAAAAATTAAGTTGTAAAGACAGTGTATGATGAAAGAAAGGAAATGTGAGTTTCTTATTTATAAACTTCGGTGTCGAACAATTTTTGAATCAAGCATTCGAGAGGCTTGTCTCTCCATTAGAGCTGAGCTCTTTACAAATGAATTCTCCAATGCCTAATTATAGCACCATGGTTGTTAATATATACTCTCACAAACCTAGTCCCTACCCAATTCATAACAGAACCCAATTGCCCATTTTTCCATAACAGAATTCTTCCTTCCAGCCTTTCCTTTACACCTCCCATTCTAGCTCATGTATGTTGTCATTCTTTAGTTGTTATTGCCCACTTTACCCTTCCTTCTAGAATAAGTAAATCGTAATTGTGGTCTAACATTTTGTTTCACTTTTATACCCAATATAATGTCCACTTGACCAAGATCCTTCATCTTGAATGTTGATGTTAGAAACCTCTTCATTTCTAACACACCTTTCATGTCATTACTCAAAATCAACATGTCATCAATATATAGACATACAATGATGATAAAGTTATTGCACACCTTTGCATATAAACATTTATCAGCACTGTTATGTACAAAACAATTAGAAAGAATGATATAATCAAACTTCTCGTGCCACTGCTTAGGTGCTTGCTTTAAACCATACAATGATTTAACAAGCTTACACGGTTTATATTCATTCCCATGTAAAACAAACCCCTCATGCTGTTCCATGTAGACCTCCTCATTGAGATCCTCATTTAAGAATGCAGTTTTTACATCCATTCGATGAATATAAAGGTCATATATTGATGCCAAAGCATTCAATATCCTTATAGAAGTAATTCTTGCCACTGGTGCATGTGTCAAAATAATCAATTCCTTCCTCTTGATGAAACCCCTTAGCTACTAACCTAGCCTTGAAGGTTTGTAATGTGCCATCGTTATGGTATTTCCTCCTAAATACCCACTAACAACCAATTGGTTTTGAACCAAGTGGTAAGTCAACAATTTCTCAAGTATGGTTTGACATAATTGAATCCATCTCATCATTGATGGCCTCTTTCCAAAAAGCAGAATCTTAAGAAGCCATAGCTTCTTTGTAGGTTTTGGGATCATCTTCAATTTGAAGAACAATAGGAATTTTCCTAATGACGTACACTATCCCTAGTTCCTTCTACAAGGCAAAAGGAATAAGTTGAGAGTCAATTACATCTGATCCCAAGCCTTTTTCTTTTCTAATTCCTTGGCTTTTTCGAGGTTCACTTGGTTGTCCAACAACCTTTTTAGATATTTCCTCTTGAGATTCTTCAATGTTAGGAGTATGAGAAATATTATCACTATATAACATATTCTCAAAAAACTCCACATCTCTTGATTCAGTTATCACATTAGACTCTAAGTCTAATAATCTATAAACTTTGATTTTTGAAGCATAACTAACAAAAGCACATCTTATAGCTCCATGACCCAACTTGGTCCTTTTAGGATATGTATTCCTACAATGAGCAAGAGACTCCCACACTTTGAAATAACCAATATTTGGTTTTCTTCCCTTCCTTATTTCATATGGTGAGATTTTATTTCTCCTTATGGGAACTCTATTGGTTATATGACATGCTGCAAAAAGAGCTTCTTCGCAACTTACCACTCAAAAGCATAACATTAACCATTTCAAGAAAAGTTTGATTTTTTTCTCTCAGCCATACCATTTTGTTGAGGTGTGTGAGGTGCTGAACATTCATGTACAATACCATGTTCTTCACAAAAAATAGCAAACTTATTTGAAAAATATTCACCGCCTCTATCACTTCTAACAATTTTAATATTTCTTTTTAATTGATTTTCAACCTCAGCTTTATAACTTTTAAGAACATTAAAAGCTTCATCTTCATTTCTCAGCAAATAAACATATGTATATCTTGAACAATCATCTATAAAGTTATGAAATATCTTTTACCTCCTCTAATCAAGATACCATTTATTTCACAAATGTTAGTATGCACAAGTTCTAATAATTGTGAAGATCTTTCAACACTGTGAAAAGGTTTCCTTACTGATGTGTAAAATTGTGTTATAAAAACCTAACTCGCAAGTGCACGAATCATGAGATAAGTACAGCAACAAGTAGGGATCGTTCCCACGAGGAAAAGTGATTTATCGACTAAAACTAATTCTAATTAAAGCTAAGCAATTAACAGTAACCAAGAGATTTGAGATTGATTTGATTGATTTGAGATTAAAACTAGATTAAACTAAGAAAGCAGTTAACAAGAATATGTGAATGTGATCAAGAGGTGAGAGAACTAGGTCATCAATGCTCCCCAACTACGTTTACTCAATGCTTCGAATTGACTTTTACAAAGAATGTTAATCAAGTTAAGGGTTCGTTCTTAAATTATGTATAATTAGTGCTATGTGGTCCTGGAATAAATCAAGTACTCTCTACTGCAGTCGTTAGCCAAACCAGCGTGTAAACTAAAGCAGAAAATTCATCAACCATACACCAAGTATTCTCAATCACAGTCATTAGCCAAACCAGCGTGTAGACTATAACCTAAAATCCACAAAGCACACAATCAAGTATTCTCAATCACACTCATTAGCCAAACCAGCATGTAGAATATTATTGAGAATCCATTAAGCACAAGAACAAGAGAACCAAAAATTACGTGTGATATCCTGCTACGATAAAATTCATTCATTCATTCAATTTCATATCGGTTGAGAATGGTGAAACCCACTCGCATCTCAACCTTTAACATATCAAACCCTAACTTCAAGTCTAGCACTAATCATGCATCAACAAGAAGAAATAATCACAGATTGAATGAATCGAAACTTGAATTAAGAAAATATAGTCAATTCTAACAAAGAGTATTCATAGAGGTTCACATTGAATCCCTAGTATGGAATTAGTTACACATCAATGGAGGAAACAAAAACATAGAAGAGGAGAAAAAAGAACCCATTGTTGTCATATAATCTTCTCTTGAATCCCTTGTCTTCTTCTTGCTTTCTGGTGTCCTCCAAGGATGGAAGAAAGTACGACTCCCAATTTTGCAGTCTCCAACCTCCCTCTTGAAAGCCCTCTTACGTCTATTTATAATGGCTCAAAACCTAAGTCTCTCGCTGACCTAGACGAACCAGACTTCTTTAAAAGATCGCTGCACGTGCCGCTAGGTAGGCAAGTTGCCTATCCCGCGGTAATGTTTTTGCAACATCACTGGACTTGACCACTTGATAGGACAGCAAGGTAGGTTGGTGCCTGGGGAGCGGTCACTTGAACGAAGTATCACTGGAGTTGGGCGTAAGATGGGACCGCTAGGTAGGCATGTGCCTAGGCAGCACTAATTCAGACTTAACACCACTGGAGTTTGACGCCAGGTAGGACCGTTAGGTAGGCATTGCCTACCCCGCGGTAATTCATGAATTTCTCTTAATGGCTGCAACTTTGATTGACCGCAAGATAGGACCGTTAGGTAGGCACTGCCTACCCCGCAGTCCATTACAGAAACGCACTTCTGATCAACCTTTGACATCGTTTCTTTCAGAATCGGATATTTGCACCACTTCTGTTAAAGAGATCTGCACAGCTCAACAAGCACATCAAACAACCTAAATCACTTGAGAACAAAGCATAAAGAATAGGAAATAGGGGCCTAAAACATATATAGAAATAGACCGATCAAATACCCCCAAACCTAACTTTTGCTAGCCCTCGAGCAAAACCATCTAACCAAAATAAAAAGAACTAAATTTTAACTATGCCACTTTCGCAGGGAGCGCGATAGCATTGAGCGTATGCTACAAGCCTTTAAACCTCTATATGTCCCTAGAGAAGGAGTTTTGTCTCCTGAGGGTTTACAGCTATGACACCCACAAACATATCCAACAAAATCCCATCATTCGAGATGTAATCGAATAGCGCCCATAACAAAACAATGCATGCCAGAGTCAATACGTAAAGACTAAAATTAAGCCACAAAACCGAAAACATTGCTCGTTTGAAATGAAAAGCCCATGCTCAAGACAATCTAGCATCAAAAACATATTTGCCAGACACCATAGATATAATTCTTCTCAACTATACTTCTCACAAGATAACGCTCATATTTCACACAGAACCTAGGCAATTACACTCATCAAGCATATGCGAATGAAATTTATGCACAAGAAATTTCAAGTTATTTTCGCATATGAATATATCATTGAAAGAACGCTTGATTTGTAAGCAAAAGATCTCATGAAAAGAATCAGGCATTATGAACAAGATAAAGCACAGTTTTACCTTCTACTTTCATCGCAAGGATAACCAACAGATCAATCAGACTTTCATTATGGTTGTAATGGGGCTATTGGGTAGAGGCTAAGAAAGAACAGGAAAAGGAATTCAAAAACCCTAGGATCATTCAATGAGAGCCTTCACTTTGTTTTCAAGGCCTTGCTTAAACTTTTAGGCCTTCCTTCCTTCCTGTTGCAAGTGGAATGACACCACTTACCATTTATTTCGGACCTCCTCTTTCACCAAATTTCTTGATAACTCCTTTAAGAGTAGATACAACACTACCAGTCATTTGACTGGTTGAATTCATTAAACCCTGCATATTTTTGTTGCAACTTTCATATATTTTATTATTATTATTATTATTATTTTTGAATGAATCAGTTCCTCTTGGCTTTGGATTGAATGTAGCTCTTCTTCACTTTTTTCTCATTACCTTCGCACATATTCCTGTGCTGAAATCTCAAGTCTTCTTCACAATCTCAATGTATGATCCCAAGTTAAAAGGTAAGGCTATAATAAGGCTTACATGGGTTACAGTCTGTGTGGTGAAGAAAGAAAAAGGCTAATCAGTGTTTGGCATCAAACAGGGCTATGGAGCACACACATAAGGTAGGAAATATTTAAGGCCTTTTAAGTAGATCAAGCACACATAGTCTGAAATCACTTCCATTGGTTCAACTTACTCAAGATCAAAGATAGCATGTGAAATCTTTTATGATGAACGTTCTATAATGCTCAATGTGAAACCTATAGAGATCAAATCTAGTGCTAAGATCCTACGTAATGTTTAAAGAGTAGAAACAATTAATCACTCATATTATATCATTTATGTACGTTTTTTGGCTTAGTGAACTCACCAAGGTAGTCTCCACTATTAATCATGGCAATCCAACTAAGCATCATATCCACTATCATATCAAGAGCATGTCATAAGTTTTTGAAAAATGCAACGCAATACTCTAAGTGGCTAGACTTTAGTTTAAACTCATTGAATAAAGCATACTGTTTCTAAAGTACACATCAAAGCATCTCATCAAAGATAAAGGAGGAACGACAGACTCTGAATGAAAATAAAACGAAAAACCAAAACGACACACCCCCAAACCTGAGCTTAACATTGTCCCCAATGTTGACAGTCAAGACAGTTTTGCCAGGGATAGACATAAAGAAATATACTACAATATCCAAAGAAAATAAAAGTAAAAGAAAAATAACTAAAAAGTTCAAAAGAAATCATATCCTGTTAATCTCCACCATCCTCATCTGAAGGTAAGATCTCGGTGTGCTGATTGGAGTCTAACTGGTCATCCTGCTGTTCCTCATCATCAAACTGCATGATCGGGGTCCTCTGGTCATCGAACTGCTGCTCAAATCATGATCCACTAGCTGCATAAGGATCCTGATCAGGAATAGGAGGCTGAGATGGAGCTCCACTCCCACTAGCCACAGAAAACCGACTAGTCATCATCGTGCGTAAATCATCTATGCTTGTCTTGACATCGTCAAAACGCTCCTCCATACGAACCTCCATCTGTCTGATGCTTAAATCCATGTGAGCCTTCATAGCCTACAAAAGTGTGCTAAACTGATCACCTTCGGGTTGTGCCGCAGCTAGATCCTCCTCGGGCTGCTCATGTGCCATCGCGGCAGCTTCTGCTACGCCCTCCTCTCTGCGACGTCTGCGGCCCGCATAATCTCCAATAGGAGGCAATCCCCGAAGAACCAACTGTCGGTTCCATCTAGTCTTGGTGAGCATGGACGGGTCATTGCGCTCCAATCCGGCATTCACATCAATACCTGCCTGACTGTAGAAGGCAGTGATCAAACATGAAAATACCATGGATAATTCATCATTGCCACAGGCCTCATGAATAGCATTAAAAATCACCCTCCCAATGTTGATAGGGCCACCTATTCTCAACCGGTGCAATACGCGAGCTTGGTCATAGAAAATCTCTGTGCGGTGCTGAGAAGGTAGCAGTGAACACGTCAGAAAAATGTTCCAAAAGGCTACGTCCACATGCGTGTCACGCTGGTATAATTTTAGCAACCCATCCCACTGTTCACGCCCATCCATCCTAAGGACTGCAGCTAATCTTCCTCGAAACGGGTCGAGAGTATCAAGGTGCTCCACTCCTCTTCCGTCTCTGATGGCAACATCAGGAACCTCAAAGAACTGATTGATCACCTTGGAGTTGATCAAGACCTCAACCCCTTGAACCATCATGACACCCCAATCCTGGAGCCTCCCTGCTATAGCACTGGCATAGAATTCGATCACAAGACTCCTATTAGGCCATGCTGGTCTAGCAACGTACCTCTCCCACTGACGAGCAGCAACGGCGGCTGGAATGGGTGTCTGCCCCAAACTGGATACATCAATGCCCCTCTCAATAATCCAAGGCCGTGCTTGGAACCTGTTCACCCTATCCCAGAATTCCTTGTGTTTTGCCAGCCTCAGAGTGGCCTGGCGCTTCCCTTTATCTGCTGCACTAATCCGAGGGCGCTTGCCAACATGAGTTTTCGCCATCTGTCACAATACATAACCAAAATGACTCCACAAGTTTTTCTTAAAAGAAATCGGTAGCAATTCATTTCAAAAATATTGTCCACATTTACATATTGCCAACAAAAACTCATTACTCTAAAAGTTTCAAACATATTTAAATCCAAACTGGGCATTCAAACAAATGCACCATCACTCTAACAATATCAATATCAAAATCATGGCTTCAAAGAACAATTTAATCACACATGCATCCAGTCTCAAATCCCATCTTAATCAAGTTAAAATCAACCATTCATGTGTCAAATCCAACAAGCTAAGCAATTTCACAAGAAACACTATGATTCTAAACAAGGGATTCGGAATTTTTTCACACAAAACAACCTAAAACTCATCAAAAAATCACCTAAGCAGAGATTCCTCACGCCATAACCATTGAACTGCTGAAGAAAAATGTGAAGAGAGATAGAGAAAACATACCTGTCACCTTGAGAGAGAGAATGGAAACAATGGAAGTGAAGAAAGGGAAGAGAGAGGAGGAGGAGAACGTGCGCAGCCTAGAGAAGAAGAAAGGGATGCGCACGAATCCTTTAAATAGGAGAAGAATCAGGTTTTGTGATTAACCGCTAGGTAGGCACTTGCCTAGGGGGCGGTCCTACCTTGCGTTGAACTCCAGAGAGTCCCTTTAGAGTGACCGCTGCCCAGGCAGGTGCTTAGGGGGCGGTCCTTGATGGCGGTGAGGTCCAGAGACATTCTGCAGGAATTTCAGCTGGCCAGGAACGTGTACATCCAGCGGGACTAAGTAGCGGGCAACTCCAGAGGTTCGACTTTCAAAATTACCATTGCCTAGGCAATGCCCAGAGGGCGGTCCTCCCCCACGAAAAATACATTCTTCATACCTGACTCTTGGCCAAATGTAATACACACATAAAACATACCAGCTCTCTCCTAAAAAAAAAAAATTAAACAATCGAACACCCCCAAACCTGAATTCAATAATATCTTCCTCAAAGTTCTATATTCAATAATCATATTCATCCGGTTTAAGAATGTTTGAGACACACTAACTACTGACTCAAAAATAGACAAAAATATAAGAAAATGTTACCTAGGTGGGTTGCCTCCCACTGAGCGCTTTATTTAACGTCTGGGCAAGACGCACAAGAGCCTTACGGCTCATCGAAGCGGGAGAACCCCAACTTCCTTATCTTTGAAGCACACAGATACAGCTTGAGACGTTGTCCATTAACCTTAAATCTATTCTGACCTTCAAGACTTTGAATTTCCACAGCTCCATGCGGGAAAACCTGAGTAACTCTAAACGGACCTGTCCACCGTGATTTCAGCTTTCCTGGAAACAACCTTAACCTTGAATGATACAGAAAGACGAGCATCCCCGGATGGAACTCCTTCCGAGTGATTCTACTATCATGCAATTTCTTCGTTCATTCCTTGTATATCTTGGCATTCTCATAGGCATTGTCCCGAAGCTCCTCAAGCTCACTCATTTGTAATTTTCTTTCCTCTCCGGCCTTATCTAAGTTGAAATTCAACTTTTTCAGTGCCTAATAGGCGTTGTGTTCCAACTCCACAGGTAAATGACAAGCTTTTCCATATATTATCCTATAAGGGCTCATACCAATTGGGGTTTTGTAGGCAGTTATGTACGCCCACAATGCATCATTAAGCTTAGTTGACCAATCCTTTCGATTTGGTTGCACTGTCTTCTCCAATATCTGCTTAATCTGCCTATTGCTCACCTCCACTTGTCCTGAAGTCTGAGGGTGATATGGGGTTGCCACTTTATATTTGACACCATACTTTTTCATTAGAGAGGCAAAAACCTTGTTACAAAAATGGCTCCCACCATCACTTATGATAGCACGCGGTGTCCCAAATCTGGTAAATATGTGTTCTTTTAAAAATTTTACCACCACTTTGCTATCATTCGTCTTGGTTGCAATTGCTTCAATCCACTTTGAAACATAGTCCACAGCTACCAAGATGAAAGTGAACCCGTGCGAGGATGGGAAAGGACCCATAAAATCAATTCCCCACACGTCAAATATCTCTATCATCAACTGACTTGAAAGGGGCATCTCATCTCTTTTACCAATGTTCCCCGTTCTCTGGCACATGTCACAAGACATATAAAGAGTATAAGCATCTTTGAACAAAGAGGTCCAGAAGAAACCTGATTGTAGAACTTTCAAAGCAGTCTTCTTGGCACTAAAGTGCCCTCCACAACTAAGGTCGTGGCAGAATTTCAGCACATCTTGCTGCTCCTCTTCAGGGACACATTGCCGAATGATCTGATCAGCGCCATATTTGAACAGGTATGGCTCATCCCAAAAGTATCACCGGGTGAGTGATATGAATCTCCTTTTTGCTTGCGAGTTCAAGTCAGCTGGTACGATGCCATTCATAAGATAGTTCACTATATCTGCGTACCATGGATCCTTGGCTCTCACATTCATCAGCTGTTCATCTGGAAAGTTCTCATTTATTGGTACGAGCTTGGTACTTCCTTCTCCAGTTTCATCTTCCACTAATCGAGAAAGGTGGTCAACTACCACATTCTCACTGCCCTTCTTATCCCTGATTTCCAAATCAAATTCTTGCAATAAAAGGATCCACCGGAGTAATCTCGGTTTCACTTCCTTCTTTGTTAGAAAATATTTCAAAGCAGCATGATCAGAATAAACAATTACTTTAAACCCAATCAAATATTGACGAAATTTTTCTAGGGCATGTACAACAGCAAGTAATTCTTTTTCTGTAGTGGAATAATTCAATTGTGCATCATTCAAAGTGCGACTAGTGTAGTAAATAACATGTGGCAATTTATCTATTCGCTGTCCTAAAACAGCTCCTACAGCATAGTCTGACGCATCACACATTAATTCAAATGGAAGAGACCAATCAGGAGGCATGATTACAGGAGTAGATGTCAGTTTATCTTTCAGAGTTGTAAAAGCAAACATACATTCATCATTAAAATCAAATGTAGATTCTTTAGTCAACAGATTACACAGGGGGCAACTAATTTTTGAAAAATCTTTTATAAAAAGCCTGTAAAAACCTGCATGATCAAGAAAACTCCTCACACCCTTTACCGAAGTAGGAGGTGGAAGTTTAACAATTACTTCAATCTTAGCTCTATCTACCTCTATGCCTTTATCAGATATCACATGTCCTAGCACTATTCCAGATTTCACCATGAAGTGACTTTTCTCCCAACTAAGAGTTAAATTAGTCTTAGTGCATCTTTTCAAAACACTAGTTAAATTATCAAGGCAATGGTCAAAAGAATTACCAAAAACAAAAAAATCATCCATAAATACCTCAATATACTTCTCTAGCATGTCGGAAAAGATCGACATCATGCATCTTTGGAAAGTGGCAGGGGCATTGCACAACCCAAACGGCATTCTTTTGTAAGCAAAGGTACCAAAAGGACAAGTGAATGTTGTCTTCTCTTGATCTTCTAGGACAATGGCAATCTGATTATATCCTGAAAAACCATCCAAGAAACAGTAGTCCCGCCAAACGCTCAAGCATCTGATCGATGAACGGCAAAGGAAAGTGATCTTTTTTTGTTGCCATGTTGAGCTTGCTGTAGTCTATGCACACCCTCCATCCTGTGGTCTTCCTTGTAGGGATCAGTTCATTGTTTTCATTAGCCACCACTGTGATTCCAGATTTCTTTGGCACAACATGAACCGAACTTACCCAATTGCTGTCAGATATAGGGTATATGATACCCACTTTGAGTAGCTTTAGGACCTCTTCCTTGACCACCTCTTTTAAGTTCGGGTTAAGTCTTCGCTGAGCTTCTCTAGATGGCTTCATACCCTCCTCTAAAAGAATGTGATGCATGCAAATGGTAGGGCTTATTCCCTTGATATCTGCTATGGTCCATCCAATGGCGGCTTCGTGCTCTTGAAGCACCGCCAAGAGTCTCTCTTCTTTTTCTGTCTCTAAGTCTGAAGCTATAATCACTGGAAGAGTCTCATTCTCGCCTAAAAAGGCATATTTGAGGCTAGAAGGAAGTTGTTTCAGCTCCAATGCAGGGGGAGAACTAATAGATGGGATTAACGATTTGTTGATCTCATCTTCCATTTCAGTACTTACTTCCTCAATATCAGAATCCTCTTTTGTAACTCCTATCTGTTGAAGTTCTTCATCATCTTCAAATACATCACAAACCCAATCTAACAATTCCTCAGATATGTCTTTTAACAACTCATCTTGTACTGCCGACTTTACCACTTCAATTGCATTATATTCAACAGAGTAACAATCGTCGGCTGCTTCAGGGAACTTCAAGGACTCAAAAACTTTAAACTCTATAGTCTCATCTAACACAGTCATCGTTAGCTTCCCATTCTAGACATCTATAAAAATCTTTGCCGTTGCCATAAAGGGTCTTCCTAAAAGAATTGACTTGTAGTTCCTATCTTTGGCACCTTCATCCATATCTAACACCACTAAATCAATAGGAATAATAAGATTTTCTACCTGTACTAGCACATCTTCCACATAACCCTTAGGATACCTGACAGAGCCATCGGCCAACAGAAGCGACATGGTTGTCTTTTTCAGATCATTCAAACCCAATTGCTCATAGATAGTTGACAGCATTAAATTGATGCTGGCTCCTAAGTCTAGCATGGCCCTCTCCAGAGTTGTACCACCAATAGTTATGTTGATGCATAAACTACCTGGATCTTGAAGTTTTGGTGGTAATGATTTTTGAAGGACTGCATTAGCACTTCCGGTCATAAATTCTTGATGATTCTCCACAAATCTTGTTTTGTATGTGTGAAGGCTCTTGAAAAAATTAGCATATGCGGGCATCTTCTGAATCATCTCTAACAGGGGCAAGTTGACATTGACCTTTGAAAGGATGTCATATATGTCCTTGTAAGACTTCTCCAACTTGCTCTTTTGCAGTCTCCCTAGGAATGGAATGGGTGGCACATATGGATTTGCTGACTTGTGAAGGGGTGGTGATTCCTTGGACTTTTCCACCACTATCTCATCCTCCTGGGACTTGAGCTTTTCTTTTGAAGAACCTGAAACAGTAATAGGTTTATCAGAAAGTTCAGCAGGTTGATTATCGGTTAGCACCTTACCATTTCGGAGAATTGTCATAGCTTTAGCTTGCTCAGTGTAACTTGGAAATTTTCCTTGTTCCATTCTTTGTTGAGCCTCGGCTAGTTGCCCAACTTGATTCTCTGTCTTCTTTATTCTAAAATTGTACCTCATTCCTTTGTTCAGTTTGCGTTATATGCTGCTCTAATTGCTGGAATTGCTACTGCATTTGCTGTGATTGCTATGATTGCTGCTGCATTTGCTGCAGTAATTCTTCCATTGAAGGCTTCTTCGGTTGAGATTTGAAGTTTTACTGAGCACCGGTGTTAATCTGTCTCTAATTGCTGTTGTGGTTTCCCCATTGGTTACCGGTGTTCTAATTGTTTGACCATGAAAAATTAGGATGATTCCTCCACCCTGGATTGTAGGTTTTGGAATATGGGTCATTCCTAGGTCTGGGGTTGAAGTTGTTCATGGCATTAACTTCTTCTTCTTCAGGTCCAGGACCTGCTGCCTAGTGCTCTCCCATAAACACTTTTTATTTCAATTGACCAATTTCAGTAGCAAAAGAATCTATCTTCTTCATCATCTGTGTCATCTGAATGGAACTCTCTGTGCTAGCATCTATGGTATAGATTCCCTTCTTCCTTCTGGAGTTCTTATGACGAGAATTTTGAGCCAACTTCTCAAAGATAACGTACACCTCATCAGGCTGCTTGTTATACATAGATCCACCACAGGCATTGTTCACTAGAAATCCTAATACTTCAGTCAAACCATCATAAAACCATTGACACAACTGATTAGTCAGAAACCCATGCTGAGGACAGTCCCTAGTATATTTCTTGAAACACTCCCATGCCTCATAAAAAGTCTCGTTGTCTTGTTGAAAGAAACTCAAAATTTTGACTCGGATTTCACTGGTTTTTTGAGGTGCATAATACTGATCAATAAGCTTTTCTCGCACTTCATCCCATGTTCTCAAAGATGCAGGAGGCAAGGTTAACAGCCACGCTTTCGCCTCTCCTTTTAATGCATGCGGAATGCATCTCATACGCAGCTGATCTTCAGTAATCCTGTAGTTAGGTAGGGATTGTATTGCTCCGTAAAACTCTCTGAAGAACAAGAGTATATCTTCATCTGGTAAACCATGGAAACTAGGCAGTTGACTGTAATGGATACTCTTCAGCTCATAATTCCTTGCTGTAGGTTCTAGCACAATGCACAAAGGATGATTGCTCACAACTGGTCTACTGTAATCCTTCATAGTTCTGATGGGTCCTGGCTCAAATACTGGATTAGGAACAAGGTTAGGACCCTGGTGCATCCTTTCTTGATCCTGGTCCTGATTTTGCTCATCTTCCATTGCTAAATTTCTGACACGATCTATGTTATCGTTCAAAGGTAATAATTCTCCCTGTTGAGATATTCTACCTTGCATCTGTTGTCAACACCTACAATGAGACAAACAAATCACTAGTAAACTCAAAAAAGAAAAGAAGAAAGAATAAATAAAAAGAAAAATCTAAAAACCTAAAAATTAATGACTCGACTACCTGAACTAATGAGTTCTATTAACTAAAACTAAAATTAGAAATAACCAATAAATTCAACAGTTCCCCGACAGCGGCACCAAAAACTTGATGTGTAAAATCGTGTTATAAAAACCTAACTCGAAAGTGCACGAATTGTGAGATAAGTACAGCGACAAGTAGGGATCGTTCCCACGAGGAAAAGTGATTTATCGACTAAAACTAATTCTAATTAAAACTAAGCAATTAACAGTAACCAAGAGATTTGAGATTGGTTTGATTGATTTGAGATTAAAACTAGATTAAACTAAGAAAGCAGTTAACAAGAATATGTGAATGTGATCAAGAGGTGAGAGAACTAGGTCATCAATGCTCCCCAGCTACGTTTACTCAATGCTTCGAATTGACTTTTACAAAGAATGTTAATCAAGTTAAGGGTTCGTTCTTAAATTATGTATAATTAGTGCTATGTGGTCCTGGAATAAATCAAGTACTCTCTACTGCAGTCGTTAGCCAAACCAGCGTGTAAACTAAAGCAGAAAATTCATCAACCATACACCAAGTATTCTCAATCATAGTCATTAGCCAAACCAGCGTGTAGACTATAACCTAAAATCCACAAAGCACACAATCAAGTATTCTCAATCACACTCATTAGCCAAACCAGCGTGTAGAATATTATTGAGAATCCATTAAGCACAAGAACAAGAGAACCAAAAATTACGTGCGATATCCTGCTACGATAAAATTCATTCATTCAATTGCATATCGGTTGAGAATGGTGAAACCCACTCTCATCTCAACCTTTAACATATCAAACCCTAACTTCTAGTCTAGCACTAACCATGCATCAACAAGAAGAAATAATCACAGATTGAATGAATCGAAACTTGAATTAAGAAAATATAGTCAATTCTAACAAAGAGTATTCATAGAGGTTCACATTGAATCCCTAGTATGGAATTAGTTACACATCAATGGAGGAAACAAAAACATAGAAGAGGAGAAGAAAGAACCCATTGTTGGCATATAATCTTCTCTTGAATCCCTCGTCTTCTTCTTGCTTTCCGGTGTCCTACAAGGATGGAAGAAAGTACGGCTCCCAATTTTACAGTCTCCAACCTCCCTCTTGAAAGCCCTCTGATGTCTATTTATAATGGCTCAAAACCTAAGTCTCTCGCTGACCTAGACGAACCAGACTTCTTTAAAAGATCGCTGCACGTGCCGCTAGGTAGGCAAGTTGCCTATCCCGCGGTAATGTTTTTGCAACATCACTGGACTTGACCACTTGATAGGACAACAAGGTAGGTTGGTGCCTGGGGAGCGGTCACTTGAACGAAGCATCACTGGAGTTGGGCGCAAGATGGGACCGCTAGGTAGGCATGTGCCTAGGCCGCACTAATTCAGACTCAACACCACTGGAGTTTGACGCCAGGTAGGACTGTTAGGTAGGCATTGTCTACCCCGCGGTAATTCATGAATTTCTCTTGATGGCTGCAACTTTGATTGACCGCAAGATAGGACCGTTAGGTAGGCATTGCCTACCCCGTGGTCCATTACAGAAACGCACTTCTGATCAACCTTTGACATCGTTTCTTTCAGAATCGGATATTTGCACCACTTCTGTTAAAGAGATCTGCACAGCTCAACAAGCACATCAAACAACCTAAATCACTTGAGAACAAAGCATAAAGAATAGGAAATAGGGGCCTAAAATATATATAGAAATAAATCGATCACTTACCATTTTAGATTTAATGCATACTTCACATTTTTTAAATGTATTATCATCACATGATAATAAACCACATTTAATCATCCTTTTAATTGTGCTAATACCAATATGTGCTAATCTACCATGCCATAAGGAAATGGAATCAATCATATAAGCAGAAGAAGTTATTTTATTGTTAACATTCTCAATAGTACATAATTTTACCATTCTATCACATGAGCATCCCTTCCCAATGAATACACCATTTTTGGAGAAAATTAATTTACCCGATTTATACACAGATTAATCCCAGGTTTTCCCAAAAGATCCCCACTAACTAAATTCCTATTCATTTTAGGAACTTGAAGTACATTAGTTAGGGTTTCTTTATTTCCTGAAGTGAAGACAAGATCCACACTTCCTTTGCCAACAACTTTGGAGTGGCTTGCATTTCCCATTTGAATCTCTTGTCCATCCATGACTTCACCATAGGTCTTGAATAAGGACATGTCATAGGAAACATGGATTGTAGCACATGTATCATACCCCAACCTTGTACCTTGCCATGGACAGCATTGATTTCGTTCACAGTAGCGACAATGTCTTCCTCAATGGCATTTAACTTGGCCTCTTCATCTTGTTTCTTTCGAAACTTACAGTCCCGAGCCTAATGCCTAGGTTTGCCACGAACAAAGCATCCTTCATTCTTCTTATTGTTTTGGGATTCTTGAATTTTCCATGATCCTTTTTGGGACCAAGAAATTTCTCCTTGTGCCTGTTGGAATGGTTGGGCTTGTTTACTGCATTGGCCTTAGAATGGCCAACATAAGAATCATCATTCTTATCTCTTAATCTCGACTCCTCTTCAATCCTTGGATGTTTTTGGGTATCCTCCAAAGTCATTTCTTCAGATTTAAGAAGAATCATCTTCCTATAACCCTTCCAACTTTGTGGTAATTTTGAAATTATGGCACCAACTTGGAAAGATTCGAGAAGTTCAATTTTCAAAACCCTCAACTTGTTAACAATAATTTGCAATTCATGCACTTGAGACAAAATTGGCTTTTCATCAATCATTTTAAAATTGAAGTATTTAGAAATAATAAATTTCTTCGTACCTTCCTCCTCTACTTTATATTTGTACTAGAATGCATTCCAAATTTCCTTTGTAGAATGATTGTCGGTGTAGAGATCATACAATCGATTAGAAAGTGCATTGAGAATATGTCCTTGACATATTAGTTCATCCTCTTGCCTCTTCTTCCTCTGTTCCTTGAGTGTTATATTGTCATCATCTAGGTCAAGCACATAGAAGATCTTTAAGGCAGTGAGAAGAAATTTCAATTTGTCTTGCCAGCGAGTGATGTTAGAACCATCAAACCGATCAAGCCTCACCAAATATTGATTCATCAACTTGATTGTAGAAACTATAGCCTCGGTCTCCATAACAACGTTTTAAGATTGTTAAGCAATCTTAGTAAATGAATCAAATATTACAGAAGGCTTGAAACATAAAATTGTTTTCCTTAAAACGTAATTTGCTCCCTCTCAGAATTTGAGATTGCTTAAGGGAATCACAAGCAAATCGTCTCTAGGATATGACAAGTCTTTTGATTTCTGCACTAAGCAAAAGTGAAAAAAATCAAGTTAAGAATTAATGAACATTTTTTATGACATTTAACATCTCCAAAAGTTGTGTTTGTTTAAGAACAGTTATGATTGTTCTTAACAATTATGACAGTTAAAATTCTGTCCATAATTTGTGTTTCCATAAAAATTTTACTTATGAAATAGCACATATTCGTAAAATTGTGCCTTCTTGCAAAATTGCCTAAAATCTTTACACAACTTGTTCCTTTATATTTAACCATTTACAACACCAAATCATTCACATCATCATTCCATATCATTTGAGTTCAATCTTATGTTATGTTCAATCATTCCATACCTATATATATATATATATCACTTACAATATGAGCGATTCGAACATGTGAATTTACCGGTCTGAATGAGCTCTCTTACCACTGAACCAAATTGGGTGGTGGTTTGTAGAATATTACTCTTGTTTGTCTTTTCTCATTAACCAAATCCATATGGTTTTTAATAAATAAATTAAAGTATTGTAACACGTGGATGTAGGAGAAGCAATTTAGAGTACAACATAACCACCAAAAATTCGAGTGAAACCAAGAATCTACCCCACTAGAGCAGTAGAGCCCAACCCTAACTGCTTTAAAGTTAGCCTCTCCATCTATTTCAATCTCAAATCAATGAGCCCAAACATTGCATAATTTTTTTTATTTTCTTTTGTGTGTGTGTGTGTGTGAATATATGGCATAAATAGACAACAAAGACAACCTAATAATTATATACTATGACGACATTATTCTATATATTTATAAACACTAATGTCATGCACATACTCATCGTTTAATAATCGAAGACAATGGGACACTTAAAGTAGACCTAATACAGTTCCGGTTCGAACCATGGAACCGGGACCTGAAAAATCAAAACCGAAACTGAAACCGGGGGACCACTCGGTTCTTGTCTTAATTTTTTATTTTTTTTTTTAATTCGTGGAATGAGAAATCAGAACCATATCTCTCATCTTTCTCTCTACCATAAACCCAGATCTTTCTCTAATCTAAACCAGTCAATCTCAAACACCCATGAGTCCATGACCCACCACTACAAACCCAAAATCCACCACCACTTAAACTAACTCACACCGACCGGCAACCACCACGGCTGACGGCACCACCCCCAATTTCATCTCTTTGTTTCGATCGATCCAATCAAGAATATGAAGACAAATGAAGAAGCTGAGAAAGATGAAGAAGAAAGAAGAAGTAGAAAGAAGAAAGAAGATGATGATCGAAGAAGAAGAAGATAACATATGAAGATAGAGGGATGAAAAGTTGATCTTATTTTTTATTTTATTTTTTAAGATAGAGAGATGAAGTCTGATATGATTTTAGGGATTAGGACATCAAGTGATTTGAATTAGGTGGGGTTGGCGTTGGGTGAGTTAGTGGTGTAGGTGTGAGTGAGTATGTGTGAGTGTATGATTGGTGGGAAAAAAAAAAAAGGTTTGGAACCGCCGGTTCTAAACCTGAACTGGAACCAGAACGAAACCGGAACCGAACCAGAACCATGTCAGGTCTAACCTAAAGCGATTGTTTATAACAATAGTTGTATTCAATCCCACATCCCACATCGGATAAATAAGAGAAGTGAATAGAGGTCTACCTATATAAAAAAGAGGAGAAGGTAAAGGAATGCATACTTACTTGAACAAGGGTTATGTGTCATGGCTCAATACTCTACAATATTCTTTCTTACATTTTATTTATAAATGAAGAGCTATTTTTTATAATGTATTATTAGGGGGTGGGGAAAACAACCGTCGAAATAGGGGGAACTTGACTGGAACAAGGTGAACCGGAACCGGAACCCACTATAGGTGGTTTCGGTTCCAATTCCAATTCCAATTCCAATTCCTCCTGGAACCGAAACCGGCGGTTCGGAACTGGAACCTAACCATGATCATGACTAGTAGGGGTGTTTGAAGGAAGAAAAATAATAGTTTAGCTCACCCTAAAATAAGAGTATCTTTAAAAGACTTTTCTATTTTCACTCTTCAAATATCTATTTGCTTACCTATGTGAGAATTTGAGAAGTGAAAAAAGAAGAGCCCTTCCAAAAGACTGTTTAATTAGAAATAGGTTTATATTATTTTTTTTTTAAAAAAAAACATTCAAATTCCTCCCTCCCCACCAACAAATCTAATTACCCTTCATTTTTTTCAAATTAGAAATAATAACTTTTCAAATGCACTAGTTTCATATATATGAAATTAGTAATATTTTTAGGCGGATATGAAAATCATTTGAATGACCTTCCAAATTATTAGTATGTTATTATTAAATATTCAATATTAGTCTCATTTTAAAGATCTAGATGAGACCTTTCTATTAGAATAATTGAATTTAATTAAAAAGATAAAAAGGATATAAATATCAAATATTAAAGATGATGTGATATAAAAATAATATAATAATAATTGAAGACAGAGAAGTTGCTCTTCAATATTGAAGAGAGATGAGCAAAGTCTTATTTGAAGAATCACATTTGAAGAGTCTGTTAGAGCCAAATATACTGATGTAGCTTGTTTGACTCTAACAAATAGCTTATTTGAAGAGTCTTTTGGAGATGCTCTTAGGTTTTGGTTACACCTCAGTCAAGTCTCCAAGGTATTTTGATGAAACATGTTTTCAATATAGTTTTCAGTATATTAATGTGCATGAGAGACCAAAAAAAGGTTTTTTTTTTTTTTTTTTCTTAAGATGGTCAATTTATTGTTAATTTTATTTGATCAAAGACAGAATGAGATTGGTCCAGTGGTAAAGTCTCTCACACCCACATCACGAGGTTGTGGGTTTGAGTCTTTCCCCTCTCCTCCATAAAACCCCGAATTATTGTAATTTTAAATATATATATATATATATATTGAATCACTAAAATGTCTCTTCTTTTTTTTTTTCTTTTTTCTTTTTTTGAAAAGAGAAATTCATAGAAGAAAAGAAACTAGGCAGGGCAATCAACCCTGATAACAGACTCGATGCCAGGAGGCACATCCTCCAGTCAAAAACAATCCTCACTAGAGTAAATAGCTAACTTAGCTAACTCATGAGCCACTCTATTGGTAGATCTAGGAACAAAAGAAATAGGAATATCATGAGACTTATACAAAGCAACAATATCAAGAATAACGGGACCAATGTCAGCAGACGAATCACCCTCAGAGTTAATCAAGTCCACCACCCATTTAGCATCACTCTCTAAGACAGCCGGATATAAGCCCGTATCAATAGCAAAATGCAGACCTCTTAAGATAGCCAAAGCCTCCGCCACATGAGGAGAAAAGCATGTTGTAACCTTTTGGACTGAAGAAGCCATAGCTAGACCACTAGAGTCCCGCACAATAATCCCAAAACCAATCAAGTGGGTTCTCTCCCTAATAGCCGCATCAGTGTTAATCTTATACATGCCAACCAACGGCAGCTGCCATAGAGTAGGCACACCCGGATTCGCACCAACCACAGGCATTTTATTGAACAAACGAGCACCCCAGTAGTCTTGTAAAAAAACAAGAGGCCCAACCAAACCCATCCTCCTCTCTATGAATCAACGAAGAATGAATAAACCGGTTTCTCCAAAACCAAATCCTCCACAGCAAGACACAAAAAACCGCCAGCTCTTTTTTCTTAAGAATGCGAGAAAATAGAAGGAAGAAGTCCACAAAGTTGACATCATTACCACAGCTCATACCTTTTGGGTAATAACAGTTAGAACGTAGCTGCTTAGCAATCTTACAATTCCACAGAGCATGCAACGTTGTCTTTGGTATTTTAGTGTAGACAGGGCAAAGAATCTCCACTGAGAGACCTCTGGTAGCGAGATTAGCCATGGTAGGAAGCCAGTTATGGCAAGCCTTCCACACAAAACACTTAACCTTGGAAGGAATATTAAGCTTCCACAAACATTTCCACCATTCAGCAATAAAATAACCAGAAGGCTAAAACTGAGATTGAAGGAGCCTACCAACTTTATAGGCACCCCCCTTCTCGAAATGCCAAAGGAGAGAATCAGAAGAAGTCGTCGAACTAAGAGGAAAACTTAGGATAGCTTCAGGTTCCTCAGAGGAAAACGAAGACTGAACTCGAGACACATCCTAGCCACCCGAGGGAGAGAACAACTCACTAACCAAAGCACATTCACCCAAAACAGGCCTAGATTGGACCTTAAAGGACATGGGTCTTGGAATCCAACGATCGAAATACATTGACATAGAACTGTGAGTCCCAATTCTCCACCTCGAACCAGCTTCAATTAACTCACGACCCCTAAGAAAACTTCTCCAAATAAAAGAACCAATCGCACAATACTCAGCTTGTAAAAAACTCGAAGTCGGAAAATATCTACCTTTAATCACCCTACCCGCCAAAGACATAGGATTAGTAATCAGCCGCCAACATTGTTTGGCTAACAAAGCCTGATTAAAAAGGGACAAATCCCGGAACCCCATCCCACCATTATCTTTACTTTCGCACAACCTAGACCATGAACACCAATGTAATTTATTACCATAATCAGAACTACCCCACCAAAACCGGCTACAAAGGCGATGAATATCAGTAATAAGATCCTTCGGCAGATGGAAAAGATTCATAGTAAATGATGGAATGGATTGAATCATAGCTTTAAGAAGAACCTCTTTCCCACTAGCCGAAAACAACATATTTTGCCAACCTTTGAGCTTATTCCAAATACGATCCTTAATGTTCCTAAACAGTTGCTTCTTATTTCGACTGGCAAAACTAGGAAGCCCTAAGTAGCATTCATGACACTACACAAACACAACACCCAATGTTTAGGCCAACCGAATCCCCTCCACTCTCGAAACTGAACGGCTAACGCAAACAGCAGACTTCTCAAAGTTAATTTCCTGACCAGAGGCAATCGCATAAGTCTAAAGAATCCTCCTGATATTAACAAATTCTCTTGAACTAGCCTTTGCAAATAGGAGACTATCATCTGTAAAATACAGATGAGAAATTATAGGCCCCGTCCGACCACACCTCAAACCCATAATATCCCCAACAGAAACAGCCCAATCAACAAGACTGGATAGACCCTCAGCACAGATAAGGAAAAGGTAAGGAGAGAGCGGGTCACCTTGTCGATGTCCCCTAGACGGCTTCAAATTACCACAGATATTACCATTGATCAAGAACGAGAAAGAAACTGACTCAACACACCGTATGATCCTATTCACCCAAGCCTCCGAAAAACCTAACTTCAACATCATAGCGGATAAAAAACCCCACTCAACACGGTCATAAGCTTTGGACATATCCAATTTCAAAGCTAAAGACTCTTTCTTTCGCTTCCAATTACGAAGGACGTGAACACACTCAAAACCAATGATGGCATTGTCAAAAATAAGATGCCTAGGCACGAAAGCACTCTGAGTCTCAGAAATAACATCACGCAAAGCTAGATGAAACCTATTTGCTAAAGTTTTAGCCACTATTTTGTAAATCATGTTACACAGGCTAATTGGCCGAAACTCTGACATCTTCACAGAACTATCAACCTTCGGGATCAAAACAACTAGAGTCTCATTAATAGCCTCAAGAGAATCACCATCATTAAGACACCTCATGCAAGCTGTCATAATATCTCTCCCCACCGTCTCCCAAGGGGTTTGGTAAAACAGAGCTAGTATGCCATCCAATCTAGGTGCCCTGGTTGGAAACATATCAAACAAAGCTTTCTTTATCTCTGCTGTCGAGAAAGGAGACTCCATAAAGGCACTACTCCGATTGGATAAATTCTTAGGGACACACTCAATCACTGAGATCCATTAATCCACAGAAAGTTGAGAGGAACAGAAAAGCTTAGAGAAATAGGAAACCACAACATCCTCCATCTCAAGATTATTCTCACAAAGTTTACCATTCTCATCCAACAAACCCATAATCTCATTTCTCTTCTTCCTAGCAGTAGCTTTCCAATGAAAGAATTTTCAGTTGCTATCCCCGTGCCTTAGCCAATCTTGACGAGATCTCTGTTTTCAATACATTTCCTCTTTATCAAGCAATATATCCAACTGATTTTCAATTCTACTAATAGGCTTCCACGAATCCCGATCAAAGTCCTTCAAAGACTCAGCCAACTCCTTTCTCTTCCTACTAATATCCCTTTGCAAATCTCTACGATGACTCTCATTCCAACTCCCCAAATTGCCAGAACACCTACGAACTCTGGTCACCACATCAGACATATTACTTTGGCCACCAAAAGTACCCCAACTATTCCCCACCAAGGAGCAACACTCCTCATCTTCCACCCAATAAGCCTCGAAGTGGAAACGACGAGGAGATCCAACTCTATTATTACTAGATTGGTCACCCACACCCAAAACATCAACTAAAACAGACCTATGATCAGAGGACCAGAAATCCAAGTGCACAGCCTTTGAAGATGGAAACAATTGCTTCCAATTGTGACAACAAACCGCACGATCCAAACACTCATGAATCAAGCCAATATCTCTCTTGTTAGACCAAGTAAACTTAGCCCCATGAAAACCCATATCATCAAGTTCACACGAATCCAGAACCTCTCTAAAAAATTTCATCAATGGCCTAGGCCAAGGGAGACCTCCCAGCTTCTCCGACTCCCAAAGAATCTCGTTAAAATCCCCTACAACTAGTTAGGGAATGTTAGACATACCGTTCAAATGGCATAACAAAGTCCATGTATGACACCATTGATCAAGATTTGGACTACCATACAACCCCGTAAGGCTCCAATCAATTGAGTCAAATGAACCAACCCTTACATCAATATGGAATCTGGAATACGAAATTAGAGAGACACACACACTATTAGTCCAAAACATGCACAAGCCACCCCTACTCCCAACTTTATCCATAACAAGCTTACCAGCGAAACCTAATCGAACCCTATACAACTCCATTAGGGAGTGGACAGCCTTTGTTTCCATAAGGAAAATTGACGCAGTGGGGTATGGCGAAAATAAGAATGATCACTTTGTCAAACCCTGAGACACACTCAGACGAACCTTGACGCAGCAACCGGTAGTTACCCTAACATGGATCGCCATGCAAGGGCCATCATTCCCTAATCTACGTTAGAAAATAGCGCTCTCGAATCCTTAAAAAGCGTGTCGAATCCACAACAGATAAGTGTTCTAAAGAACGATTTTATTGATTATGAAAAAGTTACAATAATTGGAAATAATAAGACTATTTATAATAAATTAATTCTAATACGACTCGAATACGACATTCCTAAAAAGACTAAAACAAGAAAAAGATAAAACTAATCATAATCTTCTAAGATTCATGATTCCTAACTTAATTGAAAAACAAAGATCAAATCTTACCCAAAAGGTAAGTTTGATTTATTTCCAAAACCTAAATTTAATTCCTAATCAAACTAAAGTAAATAAACTTGCTAAACAAGAAATAAATACCCAAATTAATAAAATAAGAAAACACCCAAAACCATCCTACATCAAAAATGCACAGAACGCTCGAGCATTCCAAAATATGCAATTCATTGTGATCGGCGGGTTGGAGAAAGCCGGCCGGCCGATAAACAATCCTCAGAACCTGTCACCGAAGAATCATTTCTAGGTTTTTTTGACCCTCCACTGAAACTCTCAGCAACTCCCTTACATTGATGTTTACCTTCACCAGATAACACACTTAACTCAGATTCCTTAATTGGGCCTGCACGAGCAGCCCGTTTCCATTTCTTAGTTAAGTAACCACCTACACTACCTAACTCGTTTTTGCTTAATTCACCAGAACCTGGCCCACCACTTACCTTGGAAAGGTCCAAACTAGAGAGCACACCACTCTTATTACTTCTAACAGCCCCAAAAGACAATCCATCACCAAAACTTGGAGCTTGCCAACTATAATCACCCCCCAACTCTATCCCATTACTCATAGGCCCACTACTCAGCTTCAGCTTCGTACCCAAGTCTTTAATGTTAGGGGGCTTTTCAACTAACACAGGCCCAAACACATCATCACCACCAAAATTATGGTCAATGCCTAAAAAACCAGCCTTCGCTCTATCATTAATACCCAAATCAAAGGGCTTAACAGAATCCAAATTCGGATTTGCTTCATTGAGATTCAAATTTGAATTTGAAAAAGATTTGACGAGAAAATCTCCAACTTTCAAGGGATGTTCACCTGATTTTTCGCTTACCAAAACTAGACCACTACCTGAGCCCCCTCCATTCTGGCTATCCATCCCCATCTCCGGTGGCCTAGAATCCCATTCAACCAACTCCGATTTCTGTTGGTATTTACGGACCTCCTCCACCAATTTGCCAGGTTTCCTGAAACCTACCTGAAACTTAGATCCTGATTGACCACCCTACCCTAACGCATTGGGAATTTTGGAGGACTCTAAGCTTTTAACCATAGACCATATGAGAAGTTATGATCATCTCCATGACTGCCCCTCTCCACCTCCAAACAACCTCTCACCGTGTGACCAAGAATTCCACAATGAAAGCAGAAATTTGGTAGCCTCTCATACTTTATTGGCATAACTGTCTCCTCTCCATCCCTAAGCACATCCACACGTAGGAATCGTCGCAGTGGCTTATCAATCTGCACAACAACTCTAACTCTCAAAAACTTCCCAAGACAATCACCAAACGGCCCCGAATCAACCTCTCTGATGTCTCCAATAATGTCATCTAGGAACCGGCCAGTCTCTTTAGTCATACACAGGATTGGTAAATTAGAAATCTGTACCCAAAACTTCGTAACACTAAACTTCAGGCTAGCAATCGCGCCCTTACCAGCTGGTTCTTCAAAGACAATCAAAGCATTGTCGATGCTCCAAGGGCCACCGGAAAGAACCTTCCTTCGATCCTCCACAGTTTGGAAGTGAAAGGCGTATATATTATTTGTGATCGCCTCAATCTCAACTCCACCTTGGACCTTCCAAATCCTTGAAATAAGCTATCAGAACGCTTCTCTATTCACCAGATCCAATGATAAAATCTTCCCCACGAGACAGAGGGCCATCTTCTGTGCCCCCGCCACCTTTAACTCATCTTGTAACTTATGTACCGGCCCCTCCCGATCTTTCAAAGACAAAGAAGCATAGAGCTTTTCGATAGTCTCTTACCCTATGACTACAAACAACTGACTACAGCCGTCACACAGCCCACCACTATAGAATACCCTAGCCACACTACTACTCACACTCTAGGTTTTCAGAGAAAACGTAGAGGAGAGACTCTACTAATCGGCTGTTTCACTAAAATGTCTCTTATCTAGGATTATAGTTAACCTAAAAATAATTTATACAAAACAAGTAAAGTTCATATTAAATTTTATTTCTAAAAATCTAATGTCTCAAAACTCACAGAAATAGGTAAACTTAAGTATTTAACCAATACAGTCATCATGTTGTCTTTCCTTATTATGACTCAAAGAATAACGAGCATTTTATGTGAAACTGTTTTCCACAAATTAAATAGATTTACTGTGTCATTCATATATTTATCCATCACTAACACTACAACCTAAAAATAGTCACAAAACCAGCTCTAAATGATGAGGGAAACGATTTGTGCTTACCAAATCATTCACATCATCATCCCATAATTTGTAGATTAATAAATACTCACTTACCATATCAATTGAGTTCAATTTTATATCGTTTAGTATTACCTTTTTTTTTCATATATCATTTACAATATGATCGATTCGAACGTATGATATTAACGGTCTAAATGAACGCTCTTACCGCACAGAAGTACAGAACCATATTGGGTGAATATTACTCTCATTTTGTCTTTTCTCATTAACCAAATCCACTTGCTTTTTAATAAATAAATATAAGCATTGTAACACGTTGACGTAGGAGAAGCAATTTAGAGTACAACATAACCACCAGAAATTAGAGTGAAACCAAGAATCTACCCCACTAGAGCAGTAGAGCCCAACCCCAACTGCTTTAAAGTTAGCCTTTCCATCTAATTCAATCTCAAATCAATAAGCCCAAACATTGCTTAATTTTTTGTTTCTGTTTTTTGTGAAATTATGGCATATATGGACAACAGAGACAGCCTATGCCACCTCTTCCTCCTTACTTGTATCAGACATAGCATTTAAGTAGTCTTCAACAGACCTTCCATTAACTATTTTTCTATTCCATCAAAACCAAAACCTGTTAAACCAATCACAGAACAAAGACATCCCTTTTGACTCTCTTCTCCTTCTCTTCAATTTATGTCTCCACAATCACTTGTAACAAAGTTCTCTGTTCTTATTCAAAGTTCCTCTGCTCTAGGTGAAACAGAGTACTCTGTTTTCAACTTGTTATTGCTGCAATGAAATATATAAGGACCAACAGCTTGAAACGGCTATTTTCATTGAAAAGAAGAAGCTTTGAAGAAGAAAGTATCAAGGAGAGTGTCGTTCCAGTAACGACAAAGAATTCTCAGAGACCCACTTGGAGATGTTTCTCCTTTGAAGAAATCTCTCTTGCCACCAATGCTTTTAGCTCAGGTTTGCTTCATGACAAATCTTTCCAAAAAATTCGTACTTTTTTAGGCTTGTTTTGGGTGATTTTTGTGTTAAGGTTTCGGTTTTGTGAAATGGGTTGTAGAGAATTTGGTTGGCAGAGGAGGCTATGCAGAGGTCTATAAAGGAGTTCTGCAAGACGGCGAAGAGATTGCTGTGAAAAGGCTAACAAAAACTTCAACAGATGACAGAAAAGAGAAGGACTTCTTGACAGAGATTGGAACAATAGGTCATGTTTGTCATCCAAATGTTTTATCACTTTTTGGTTGTTGTATTGACAATGGCCTCTATCTCATCTTCCAGTTCTCTTCCAGAGGCTCTGTTGCTTCTCTTTTCCATGGTAAAAAAAAAACATGACTTCAATAGTTTCTTCATTCACAGTAATGAAAATTAAGTAGACTTTAATTGGTTGTTTGATTTCTCTTATTGCAGATGTGAATTTGCCACCAGTAGATTGGAAAATAAGGTACAAGATTGCAGTTGGGACTGCTAGAGGCCTGCATTACTTGCACAAAGGCTGTCAACGGAGGATCATTCATCGCGACATCAAGTCTTCTAACGTTCTATTGACTAAAGATTTTGAACCCCAGGTACCCATTTGGAATTTTAAGTCTCATTTGCCTTTTCTTGATGAGATTTTAATGTAATGAGTTTTGATGTTATTGTTCCTTGTTTATTATCATGGTTGGTTGAAGATATCTGATTTTGGATTGGCAAAATGGCTTCCATCTCAATGGACTCATCACTCTATTGCACCAATTGAAGGCACATTTGGGTACTAAAACTTTTACAAATTTTAAATCAGAATATATAAAAGCTGTAAAACGTGATTGTGATAGAGATATTGAATGTCTTGTAGGCACTTGGCACCTGAGTACTTCATGCATGGAATTGTTGATGAGAAAACAGATGTGTTTGCATTTGGAGTCTTTTTGCTTGAAATCATTTCAGGCAGGAAACCAGTTGACGGGTCTCACCTAAGCTTACACAGCTGGGTAATGTCAAATTTACATCAACTTTGTTTATTTAACAAATCTCAGTCTTCATTTTTTATTTTAAAATTGTATTAAATCACCGGCTCCAGTAGAGAGATTCCCAGTTGGATATTTTGTTAATTGTATAATCAATCAAACAGGCCAAACCAATATTGAACAAAGGAGAGATTGAAAAGCTGGTAGATCCAAGGCTTCAGGGTGGTGGCTATGAATATGATGTTACACAGCTTAATAGACTTTGCTTTGCGGCATCTCTCTGCATTCGCTCATCTTCAACGTGGCGCCCTACCATGAGTGAGGTAAGTAGCTGCCATGCTGCAACTTGTTTCCGTATTATTTACAACCTGTTCGCTATTAATGTTTTTCTTTTTTGATATATCACCTGAGGATATGGCCACTCGAATTTCGAATATTATCCGACTGAATGATCATCATTAATCTCTACTTATGTTATTGCTTCATTAATTTCACCTACCATTACAAATGTTTTTAACTTGTGATTTTGGTCCTTTTCTTTCTCAGTAAACTAAACTATTTTAATGGTAAGGATCATTACATCATTCTAGTGTGTCTTGTTCAAGCATACAATAGACACCTTTTAGTTGATGACTGGCCAAGTGACTAATTGTATACAATTGGGTTCCTTGAATTTGAAGTCATCAAATTTATTGATATTATTATAGGCTGACATATTCTCAATATGTTGGTTTGCCTGCAAGGACTTTGTCACCGGTTTAGATTTTGTTTTTTTCTGGCATTTTGGATAGATTTTTTCACGCAATTTGTGTACTAGTCAGAGGATGTTCAAGCCTACCTAACCTAAAAATTAATACAAGTAAAATATGGTACTCCCATGTGATTAGTAGGTTAGATTATGATTATCAAAATGGTTGTGAAAGGTGTCTGTCCGGATTTGACTCGTTATCTATTGTGATTTAAACAACTTCAACATAAAATCGTGATTTCTGCTCAATCGAAGCAAATCAAGGCTTTTCCTTCTGGATGGTAAAATTTAAATATGGTTAGTTGCATGCTTGAGTTTTAGTAAACTCTTATCACCAACCCAATTTGCTGCTCTTTTATTCATTTAAATACCCATAAAAGTGATTGTTTAAACATCTGATTTATTTAGCTCGTGGGTCGCAATCACTTTACTTTTTTTATTTTTTTTTTATTTTGATAATATCTATTAGTCTAGGATCAGGTAGGTTACAATCATTTTTTTATGAATCACATAAAGTAAACATTGTATTATCAGTTATCACTGTTTGTCACATATACATATATAAACAATTAATACTGTTTGTCACACACACATATATATATATATATAAACAGTTATCCAAATTTTTTATCTGGAATTTCTACTCTGTAATGTGAATTCTACCATGTAACATTATATAGTCTTGCATATGATAATTTTTCTCGTAAGTGAAGTATACATATATTAAAGTTGTTTGGTGTTTGGGCAACTATCAAAAGAAACACTGAGGTGGAAATTGGTTGTATCAATGGACAGGTTTTGGAAGTAATGATAGAAGAAGGAGAATTGGAGAAAGAGAGGTGGAAAATGCCTGAAGAAGAAGAAGAGTTTTGGGGATTTGAAGATCTCGAATATGAATGTGACACCTCCTTCTCAGTTTCTCCTCAAGATTCAATCTCTACCGGAAGTTCTTAGTAAATAAATTTTGTCAAACATGTAAATAACTTTATCACACAATTATATATATGTATATATTTTTTTTAAATATGTAACAGTATATAGATGGATCAAAGTACTGTTGTCTTTTATTAACTACTACACAACTCTCTTTCTCTAATCGAAGTTGATATGAATGAGAAGTTTTGAATATTTCAGTGGTGATTGTTAATTTGATTAGAATCCAAATTGACCACTGATCAATTGTTGATTTTTTTTTTTTTTTTTAGATGGAACCAAATTGGTGACATTAATTGATCAAATGGAGGAAATTATTCCAACAGGAAAAAGGTTGGAAATGATGGGAAAATGTCAAATGCATGGGGGAAAAACAAGTGGTTTGATTATTAATCATTGTAACATACTAGTGGGGTCTAATGTCTGTCAATTAATAATTATGATATGATAGGATTCAGCCGTGCTTTTATGTAGATAGAATGCTTTTGTCATATGCAAAACTTAATTATACAGTCAAATGCTTTAAAATAATAATATTTATAGATGCAGAGAAAACTTCGATCTATTATTAGAGAAGGCGGTAAGTATTTGTCTTTGATGTGTGTTATCTGTAAAATTAATTCTTTGAATTTACACTATAATTTTCAAATGGGTAATGTTAAACTGTCCCAACCACGCTAAATGTGGTTTGGTGGTAAGAGTGCTAGTTCATTCAACCAGACAATATTTCAAGTTTAAGTGTCTGGCACGTGAATGGTATATATATATATATATATGTATAAAGGGAAATTATCATTTCCCCCCTAAGATTTGTCATATTAGATAAACTGGTCTTCTAATTTTAATAATGGTCAGTCAAACTCCTGAAATCCAAAATATTGGTAATTTTACTCCTTCTGTCAAGTTTTCCATCTAAAATCTATTTGACCGTAAATTAAAAAAAATTAAAATGCCTCTATCGAGGATTGTACCTTCAACCTCGTGGTTAAAAGATATAAACCCTAACCAACTAGCTACTCCAACTTATTATTAAAGGTTTGTTGATTTAATTGTGTGTGTATATTTATATATATAATTTGTTTAAAATAATTAAAATATGTTTATATAATTTAAAATAAACTCACATATATATAATTTAAAATAAACTCATATTTAATAATAATATATCAAAACAGATTTATGAAAGAGAAAAAGAAAAATAAAATAAGAAAATGAAAGGAAACCCATAAAATCCAGAAAATCAAAGGCCGTAAATTTTATTTTATTTTTTTTTGAATTTTTTTCCTTTTCAAATTTTTTTTTTTTTCAATTTAATTTAAAAAAAACCCCAGAAAATAAAAGCCCATAAATTGAAAAGGGAAATAATTCAAAAAATAAAAAATACAAAAATAATACAAAAAAAAAAAAATTCTTTTTTTGAATTTTTTCCTTTTGGTTTCTTATTTTCTTTTTCTTTTTCATAAATATGTTTTTATATATTATTATTAAATATGAGTTTATTTTAAATTATATATATGAGTTTATTTTAAAATATATATAAACATATTTAAATTATTTTAAATAAATTATATATATACACATTTAAATCAACGAAACTCTAACAATGAGTTGGAGTAGCTCTATTTGTTAGAGTGTGTGGTTTTTAGCTTAAATTCAAAGGTTCAATTATTGATGGAGGCGTTTTAATTTTTTATTTAACGGTCAAAGGGATTTTTGATGGAAAACTTGACAGAATGGGTAAAATGACCAATATTTTGAGTTTCAGAGGGTTGAATGGTCATTATTGAAACTAGAGGGACCAATTTATCTATTATGGTAAACCTCAAGGGAGGGAAATGATAATTTCCCTAAAAAAATAGATTATCGAAATTAATTATTTATTGAAAATATGTGTGGCAAATGAGTTATATCTAATAGATCATCCACTAAATCACCCCATGATTTACTAGTGGTTACAACTTAAATGCCATATCATTTGGGTAAATAATTTAGTAATTTAGTCTAATATTATTCTTTTCACATAGATAATTATTAAAGTGTTCATATGTAGCGTAAATAAGTTAGTAACCTTATTCCTATTTTGTCTCTACCCAAATTATAAATATGTGGCTATAGGATCTTTTAGAAAAGAAGTCTATTTTGAGCCACTAGAGAGTTCTTTTGGGTGTATTAGGGTTTTAGGTATTTTGAGTGATTCTAATACACTTTTTTGTAATCTCCATTGATCATAGTAATTTTTATTTTTATTTTATTTTTTATCTCCAGAATAAGTTTTTGGCCTAAATTCAAACCCTTAGAATAAACATTTGTTTGTCCCTCTAAATTGCTTTAAATTTGTTACCACATCACAATTACTTATATTCAAATAAAAGCGTGTAAACTTAGATACAAATACCTATTTGAGTCCACTTCCACAAATGTGAGGTAATATAAACAAGTAAACCTTACAAATAAATATTCTAAAAATCTAATATACACAAGTACAAGTATATTAAAATATCAACAAGTAAGGGGTACAAGTAATGATCTTATTAAATGTTTGTCATTTCTCTTTTGTAACTCAAACTACAAAAGTATCTCCTATACAAGTATGATCAATAAAAAATAAAAGCTCAATTTACAAGTTGTACTTTGGATGTTACAATGTTATCCTTTTAAGCCATGCTTTACAACTTAATACAAATTCTTACAAGATATACAATAGAGCTCAAATATACAAATATAAAGGAGTTTGAGTTAAAGTCATTGAACACATGATTTTTATGTGGTAAACATTCGAAGAGGAAACATCCACGGATTGATTCCACAACTACAGCAACACCACTATCCACCAGTTGAATATGTGTACACCCTCAAGTGATCAATCTCCATGATCTACTACCATTGGCATGTCCTACACTATTCTACCCACATGCCTTTTACTAATGGTAGATTGTCCACTCAACCTAGATCTTGTAAGACCTTATTGAGAATTTAAGCCTATTCCAAGGCATCTAAGTGATGATATGAGCGTACATGACAAACACAATCAACATAGAATGCAAGATCAAATCATCCTATGTAACTAGATGAAATATAATCACAACTCAAAAGATAATCTAGTTAAAAATAAGCTAGATCTATGATAGGGATAATCAAATATTACATAGCTTAAATCAAGAGCTAATATTCATAAAATCATACAATCAAAGAACAATATAGCTATAAATCAAAGTAGAAACACCAATCCATGTAATCTAGATCAATATACAATGAAACCAAAGTAACAAATACAAGATATCATGCAATCAAGTCAAACAGAAACAAAGGAACAAGAGATAAATTGAGAAGTGAAGAAAACCTCCACAAATCAGAGTAAAACCAATATGTGACCAAGATTTTTGACATTAAAATTTATTGAGATTGATTCTACAATGAAAGATGAAACTCTTGCTTTTTGAATACTTAAATCGAAGCTCAAACTAATATGAAGCCGTCAATTAAAAATCGATGCATAGGGTTGGAAATTTAAAAATGAAAACGAACTCGACATGGGAGGGTCTACGCCATGGCACCCAAGCCACATGCATGCAAGGCGCAGGCCATGCCTTGCGCGTTGGTGCATGACATGCGTCATGCATGCGCCAGCCGAGAAGGCTGTTTGGTGCACCTAGACTTCACCAAGGCATTTCCTCCCACGTGGGCTACGACCGTGCGACCTGGCCCTCACTAAGGTCATTTTGTCCACACCAATGCCATTTTCACTAGGAAATGCTTGGAAGGCGATTCTGACCAACCTGTGATTCAAAAATCAAATCCAGTTCTGACCAACAGGGTGATGTGCATGACTCTATTGATAATACAACAATACAATATAGCCACAAGGAGGGAAATAAGACAAATTATGCCACCTCAATGGCAAAGATATGGAGTTTTTTTTTTTTTTTTTTTTTTTTTTTTTTGCATTGAATGTTGTATAAACTATTTAAATTCAGGAACCCTTCACTTATCGAGAAGATGTCAGGGGTGAATTTGAGATGAAAAGTTTGGTAGCTGCGAAGAAAAAATTGGTTATGGAAATTCACAGGGATGGAAAAGAGGGCAAGTTATTTTTGTTGCTGAAAAATTTTATAATTTTTTTTTTTGAATGCTTTGGTATGAAAGATTCTAAACCTATGACTACTCCATTGACTATGTCTCGAGTTCCTTGTGCTAGCGTTATTGGGAGTATGATGTATGCTATGGTTTGCACTTATCATGATATTTTACATGCTATTAGTGTGGTTAGCAAATTTATACGCCTTTAGGAAAAAATCATTGGGAAACAATGAAATGAATTTTTCAATATTTGAAAGATACTACAGATTTGTGTTTGGTATTTGGAAAAAATAATACAGCCAATAATATTATTGGTTATGTGGATTTTGATTATGTTGGTTATTTATATAAAAGGCGATTTCTAACAGGTTATGTCTTCACACTTTCAGGTTCCGCCATTAGTTGGAAGGCTACTTTACAGTCTATAGTTGTTTTGTCTACTTCAGAGACGGAGTATATGGCAACGATTGAAGCAATGAAGGAAGCTATCTGGCTTAAAGGTTTTGTTTGTAATCAAGGTTTACAACAGGATTCTACAGTTGTATTTTGTGATAGCCAAAATGCGATACATTTGACGAAAAATCTTATGTATCAAGATAGGACCAAACATATTGATATATGATATCACTTTATTTGGAATATTGTATCTAAGATAGCAATTATAGTCAAGAAAATTGTTATAACAGAAAATCCAACTGATATGTAGATCAAGCCTATTCCCGTGCTCAAGTTCAAGAACTATTTGGACTTGATTAGTGTTTGTAGTTTGTGAGTTACCCTAAGGGGTCTGTTAGAGGAGATGGCATACTAAAATTCTACTCAGTAGACCTTGGTACGAATTTAAGCTAAGGTGGAGATTTGTTCATATGTGGCTTAAATTAGTTAGTAACAGTGTAAGATCCTTAATTTGTATTGGCTTGATTCCATTGCAAAACTCTCTATATTTGTAATAGTTATTGCTTAGGTGATTCTTGGAGAAAGAAGTTTCAAAGGTGAATAAGCAACATCTTGTGCAAATATCGTCTTCAAGGGGAACATCGTATACGTAGATGCTAAGGTATCAAGATTCTTCTTCCTCTTGCAAGGCGTATAGGCACACACACACAAATCATTCATATGTGTCTCTGCATCGTTGTGCAACATTTATATAGCACATTCACATATTTTTATATGTTTTTGCATTGAACTCAAATTCTCATACATTGTAGAATTGCATGTTCTAAGACTATATCTAGGAAACAACATACATGTGTGATGTTGTACTTATTTGTTTACGTTTTATTGTTTTTTGACTTGAAGATGATCTCTTATGATTCCTTATTGAGTCCCGGTCATTTCAGTTATTCATGCATTTGGTTTTGAGTCCAAACAACGTAGCTACGCTACTTTTCGTTCTCATTCGTTGAGTTTTTTTCATCGTCATTTTTTGAGATGAATTCTCAACCTTTTGTCAAATTCTTGTAGTTTTTATTGTGCGTGACGGTTCATAATCCAAAAATATATTCGAATTCGGAGTTCAGAGGCCCGAATACGGCTGAAGAACGTAAGCGGAGCACAATAGGAGCAAGCAAGGCCAACAGCCAAGCTTGGAGGCCACATATGGACCACGTGTGGCACACGGCCAGAGGTGCTCTCTACCCACGTGTGCCACACGTGCCCCACATGTGGCTAGTGACATGGCACATGTTGATTGGCTTGTTTTTCCCTCTCTTGAATTCTTTTAAATGTTTTACATTCCCTCCCATTTCATTCCAAGATTTCATTCCAAGAAGAAAACTTGAATTTCATAGAGCTGAAATTTTCTCTCCAATTTTCTCAACTTCCAAACACTATAACTTTCTCATTTGGACTCTGAATTGAGTGATTCAAGTTAGAGAATCTTCGTATTCAAGTTACCTATCTTCTCCAAAAGGTTTGTAGTTGTTTGATCATGTTTTGAGGTGTTTCTTCACTCAAAACCGAAACTGCATAGGATTCTTAGGTATTGAACTAAACTTTATGATTTCATCTATTTTGATCTTCAATTACCTAGGGTTTTCTTCTTCTATATGTATGTATATGTATGGTGAAAGCTATTGAGAAAGATAGCTTCATAATCAATCATAATCAAAAGTCTAATTAAAGACAATGTGAACTAGATTCTTGAATTCTATGATTTTCACATGATTGAGAGTTGTATTGTGATTAGATTGATATCTAAGATTAAGACTTGATTAAATCATTTTATGATTAATAATCATTGAAATGTGCTTTGATCCTTTAATTGAATAATTCTAGGATTAGCACATTTGATTTTGTATTTAAAGCTAAGTAGGATTTAATTGATTATTGTATATATATTTGCTCTAAGTACTTGCTAGAATATTCATTGATCATATCTTGTAATTCTAGCATTTTTATTGTTTGTGTTCTAAAGTCTTAAATATATGCGTAATGAACATGCTTAGTTTTCAAGCTTTAGTAACATGAATAGAATCTAAGTTTTGGCATGTTTTAGGTGTTTTGCATGCTCTAGATTTTTGTTCATGTTTAAGATCTAGACAACCTTGTTTTGTGTACTTTGTTGCCTATGTCTAGATCTTCATGGAGTGTGTCTTATCCAAACATTTCATATGTTCATGCATCATTTTGTGTGGTGTCATATTTTGGATCATAAACTAGAAAAATAAACATTGTGTGCTCATTGATTATTTCTAGTTTCCATAGGATGTATTGATCATATATTCTATGTTGCATGTGTTTGTATCATTTGCATCACTTAGTTCATTTGCCTTGCAAAAGGTGGAAGTCTCATCTTGGAGTGAGTGAAGCTTCAATTTGAGCAAGAAGACTTGGCTAGGAAAGTGTTCCGGATAGCCAAGAAAAAGTCTTAGCTAAGAGTGTGGTACTCCAGATGATTGAGTTAGGGAAGCTTGGCTAGGATCCTTGTGATCTAGATAGCTAAGTAAGGAAATCTTCCTAGAGGCTTGAGAGCCTTAGATAGAAAGTTGCTTCCTAGAGGTGTAGGACACACCTTGGATAGAGAGTATACTAAGTGGTCCACTAGCCTGAAGGTTGACTAGAAGTTGATAGCTTATGGTGGATATCATATGTTGATAGCCTTAAGTGTGTAAGTCATTTTCATATAGTAGATTGCTTTGCTGGTGGTTGTGGATTCAACTCATGGATGTTTTCTCTTCGGAGGTTTACCATGTAAAAATCAATGTGTCAAATGTCTCTATCTCTTTATATTTGTATGTTTGTTCAATATAACTTGTTTATAATCTTCAATTCCTCACATCCTTGTAAACATGTTATTGATAAAAAAATAAAAAATAAATAAAAAAGATGCACACATTATTTGTTGAATCAACATTTGTTTCTTGTATCTTATAAGTGTTTGAACATTGTATCTTGCAATATTCTATATCAAGTTGTAAAGCTTCACTTAGTGATCTTTCATTGTAATATTCATAATACAACGTGTGGAATGTACTCTTTATTGAATATACTTGTATATGAGATATATTGTTTCTTAGTATATGTTTTGTAGACTAAGGGTGGTGAATTGAGCATACTTGTGCAAATTGTTTTCTCATAACAATCTTGTTCAAGATTAATTTGTATGTTCACCAAGGTTTTGACATAAGTCATGAAAGAGTTTTTAAAACTAGTGTGTCAACCTATTCACCCCCTTCTAGGTTGTTTAGTATAACCTTGTAGGCATTTTCAAACAGTATTTGATATAGATTCCTATTTTTTCTTTACCCATATTATAAATATGTGGTTATCGGATCTTTTAGAAAAGAAGTCTATTTTGAGCCGTAAGAGAGTTCTTTTTGGTGTAATAGGGTTTTGAGTTTTGTAAGTGATTCCGAGCCACTCTTTGTAATCTTCATTGATCATAGTGAATTTCTTTTTATCTCCACCCATAGACGTAGCTTTACGCTAAACCATATAAATTTCTCTTGTTCTGCTTTGCTTTTATTTTGCCTATTTATTTTGTGTATTGACAATTTTCACAACATAAAGTTATCTAATAACAAAAATAATGTTTTCTAGAGATGAGATGAGGTTATTAGTCGAGTGGGATGCCCCTCACATCTACAACAATGAGATTGTGAGTTTGTGTTGTGTGCGTCTCCCCCCTAAATCCAGAAGTAATTGTCCAAGTTTTTTTATTAAAAAAAAAAAATTACAAAAAGTAAATAAATAGCATATATGCAATCTATAAAAATCTCCTTAACTCTTGCTCTTGTGGGTTTCTCCTCAAATAGGGAGTTTTTATAGTTGGATCCCAGCCCTGTTGTTTCTTTTCCTGTGTAATGTTTGCTTTTATCTAAAATAAATAAATAAAATAAAATAAAATAAACTCTCTTGCAATATATACACATGTATATGTCTAGGTGATTGATTCCAAAATGTGTCCACTTGTTTTGTCTAAAATTTGTTTCATACATGTGACAAATTAAATGATTTGTAATTGACATTTAAATCATGTAATCGTATCATATTATTTAAGAGATGCTTTTGAATAAAGTTTTGGACTAAATAGTGTATATATATATATATTTATATTCCACGTATGGTTACGGCGACTCGAATATGAAACATTATCAAACCAAACAAACTGTTAGGTTTTGGCTCGTATTCTCAAATGTACTAAATGTGAACCAAACGAGACTCAACTGATGTGGAGCTTCCTGGAGACGTGAGATACGTTTGGAAGTTGAATAGTGGTGTTTGAGGCAGGTTTGAAGACCAGAAGAACGGAATACTGAAGATTGTTTTAACGTATTGATCGCGGTTTTCTGAGCGATGTAATTTAAGGTGACTTGTAACGGTTTAGGAAACGGGTGTACAACCGTGACCCGAATCGTAGTCAATCATAAGCATACGTGAAACAGGAAATCTTCAGCGGAAAAGGAAGTAGTTTGTTTCTGGAAGTTCTTGTGCTTGAAGGAAAAGGATTTACTCCCTACAAGAAGACTTGTCATAAAAGGAAATAATATTTATGTGGAACAAGTAAGTCTTGTACGTTTAGGAGTAGGATTTCCTTTTATCTTAAACTCTCTGTAACTAGTATAAATAGTCATATTATTTATGTTGAAGGCTGGGAGCAAAAAAAACACCATGTAACATCAGAGAGAGTGTGAGTGAGATCCGGGGAGACCCAAGGGAATATCCGAGGAGGGATCCAAGGGAATATCGGTGGATCTAGTTAGAGATCCGTGGGTGATATTTAGGGGAGACCTAGGGGATATTGTGGGGTTCTTGGTGAGGATCTTGTGAGTGGAGTTTGGGGTTAGGTGTGAGAGAGAATCCTGGAGTATATGGTTGTAACAATTTATCATATAGTGAAACTTTCTCTGTCGTCCTGACGGCCCGTGGTTTTTTACCCGTTTTGGGTTTTCCACGTATATCTTGTGTTGTGATTGTTTTATTCTCTCTCATATATTTTTCTGCTTATTGACGTTATTATTTGCTATGAGTTATGGGCGTATATGAGGCACGGTGTTCCGCGTTTATCGGTATATAGGGATTATCCCCAACACAAACGTCCTATACTCCAAAGAATCTAAGCAACATTGTTTTTTAAGCAAAATATTTCTTAAAATATCAGTGAGGATGATTGATGAAGTATAGCATTTTATTTGAAAGCAGCTAACAGCCAATAATGAAAGGATGACATTTGATTTGTCTGGATGGAAAATGAAACAACTTATAATAATCGTTTATTGATGGGGCATGCACTTCAACATTTTCACACTCGTAGGCGGCATACTATATGCTGCCTTCGTATCTACTTAAATGATTGATGATAATGTTTTTTTATGTTTTGTTTTTTGTTTTTGTTTCATGGAATCTTTTGAATTTGATACGTACAATTATTAGGACTCTAATCACTCCAAGAAAATGTCAATTCATTTCCAATTTAATAACAATAAGATATCTATGAAATTTAGAGTAAAATAATCAAATCATTTTGGATCTAAGTTTTTTTCCCTTGTATAATCATCATATGTTATGTGTGCTGCTACAGTTAATTATCTAAGGTATATTTTTTTAAGATATAATGTTAAGCTAATCTTTAATTAATAAAAATTCCAATATACTAGTTAGAGTGAACATCAGGCCTTGGATCCTTTGGAGATCATCAATAATGATAGTGTTGCTGTCATGTCAGGAGTGTTTAATCTCGATGAGCTGTCTTTTGTGGAACCCATGCCACTATTATGAAATGAAAAATTAAAATCTATGCTCCACATTTGTTGATTTCATTTTCAGCCAATTTATTTTCCATATGCCACTGCCAGAATGTTTTTTTTATTTTTTTTAATAGAAGTTATCAGGTGAGGACGTTCACAATCATGTTAAAATAGTGATATCATATTTTTATAGTGAGGGATGTTTACTAATTGGAAATTGGAAATGGGAAACGAAACTCAATTTATTAATTTTTTTATTATTATTGAAGTGTTTACTAATCAATTTACATGAGCTTCATAAATAAATTAGGATTATTTTGAATAGCAAACTTAATTCCACCCATTAAGTTTCGTTACTCTCATTTTTTTTTTATTCATAGTTAGTAATCACATTATAAAAATTTAGATACGGTAGAACCCTTGTAAATTAATCTCCTATAAATTAATATCTTCCTAAAATTAATAAATAAATCTTGGTCCCGACTTTGACCAGTGTAAAAAATTAATAAACCCCTCTATTGTAATAATTAATAATTCCTATTTAAAACAAAGTATAAAATTTCGGTCCCGGCTGTCGCATAAATTAATAATTTCATAAAAGTACAATATATTACATATTATTCAAGAACTAGAAAAGTACTTCAAGATGCTAGTTTGCACTAGGCCACCATGTTTGATATAATTTTTGACTTTATCCTTCATCTTTTGAATTGTCTTCAAGAAATTATTGTTACCACATTCTTGTTGTAGCCAAACGGTTTCAATTAAATTTAGCATTTCAACAGTCTTACTTAGGGATATTTTAGGTACCTCATAACTATTGTGATCGTCGTCATCTGTCTCAACCACACCATTATTATTTTTCCTTGTGATATCATTAATGATATCCTTTTTAGTTGGAGTGTAACACACTTCTTCTTCCGCCGGATGGTGAAAGTAGATGATTGACATCCATAGGATTGCTATAGTGGGAGCTTTGAATTTGTTGTTCTAATTCACTCATAACACCATTATCCTCAATGTCTCCCTCGGTTTCTCCTTGTAATGTATGAATTTTGCAATGAAGAAAACAATTACCGATTATCTTGGACATAACATCACATGTCCATGCTACAAAAGCTATACGAATGGCTTCTAAAATATCAATCTTTTCAGGATCAGGTGTGTTGGATTCCAAACGTTCAAGCAGCATACAATTAAAGTGATGACGATAATACGCTATGACATTTCAAATTATTCTAGCATCACATGGTTGTAGTTTTGATGTCAAATTTGGTAACAGATAGTGCACTGTGGTGTTCATGAGTTGGATGTGATTAGGTAGCTCTATAAGTGTACATGGACAGTGCAATTGTCAAGGAGAAGTAAAACCTTTCAATTTTCCATGGCCAGTGCAATTATGATTAGTAATCCTGCACACAAAAAAAAAAAAAAAAAAAAAAAAAAAAAACTTCCCCTCAAAGAAGAAAACTGACTAAACAAAGAATCATGAAAATTGTGGTAGCCAAAAATAGCATAGTCCAAATATTGAGGCCCAATGGAAGACAGGCCCAATCTGATGAGATAAGTTTTGACCAAGTCTAAGATTGGAACTATTCCAACTTTCCAAGATTTTCGAGATATTAAAAAATATCTCCACGATCTCAATCCGAGATTTTGGGGATCATGTAAACCTCCAACTGAATGGTTCTCTCTAGCCTATAAATAGGAGGCCCCCTCCATTTACAAGAGAGGGTGGTTGGAACTCACAAAGAGGAGAATTCTTCTACTCCCACTCATGTAAAAAAGAGAGCAATTATTGTAATTCACTCTCAGTTTGCCCACAGCCAAACGACATCATTCTTTTATTCAATCAACATATAAACATTCCAAAAGGCCATGTTTAAGCCTTACATCTACCATGCACTTGTGACTTGCCAACCTAATATTTGCATCTATATATCTCCATTTATATTGGAGCTAACTGGATACTCCAACATGTAGAACGACTTCTACACATCTACCGCAATAGAGTTTCACTTGTCAACCCGCCTTCAAATTGATGGCTCTACAAGCCTAATATCAATACATCCAAATCGAGGGCTTTGTGATTTATCAATAATAATCATAACCCTACGCTCAGCCCAAGCGAACATAAGACTATTCCAACGACACCACCCAAGGGAATCCATTCGACAAAGCACAATTCATAAATTGCTGATGCCCTAAACACTACAATTTTGACCAAATTTTGACCGTATTTTGACCGTAGGATTTTTTGGTTCTACAGTTTAGCGCCCACCGTGGGGCTCGACAATCATTCTTGAAAAACTAAATCGACCATGTCTAGCTCTAGACCTCCGCCTTATTCTGTCAAATATATTCATTACGATAATGCCAAGTTTCATCACCGGTCTTTCTTCAAGGTTCTTTTCACTAGATCTCGATCTTTTTTGGTAAATATTGATTTTGTTTTCTTCGATTTTGATGCGTTATGTTGCCTTGGTGTGTTCATTTTTTATCTGATTTAATTAAAGTCATTTATCAGCCTTTGCCTTTTAGTGCTAACTTTGTCGTGATCATGAATTCATGATGAGTTCTAGTGATGCGATCGAATTGCATGAATCATACAAATTAACTGTTTGAGAATATTTGATTTCTTATTATGACTGTAGTTTTATTTTGGCCATTCGAAAGAGAAATTGGGAACTCATATCTTGTTTAAAAAAAAATGCATGTTGATTGAGACTTGGTTGAACGACAAATGTATTATATTAAATTTGCCTAATACTTCATGCATGTTAATCTACATGGTCGAACAACAAATGCATTATATTAAATTTGCCTAATACTTTAATACATGTTGATTTGTATGGTCGAGTGACAATTTATATTACAATGATTATTTAATGCATATTGATTTGTACGGTCGAATGACAAAGTATTTATGTTACAATGATTCAACTACTTTATCATATGCATGCAATTACTACAATGGTCAAACTACCTCCGTCGAGCTACATGCCGACTGTCGAACTACCTCCGTCGTCGAGCTACATGTCGACTGTAGAACTACCTTCATCGAGCTATATGTCGACTGTAGAACTACCTCCGTCGTCAAGCTACATGTCGAGTGTAGAACTACCTTCGTCAAGCTATATGTCGACTATAGAACTACCTCCATCGAGCTATATGTCGACTGTAGAACTACCTCCGTCAAGCTACATGCCGACTGTCGAACTACCTCCGTCGTCGAGCTACATGTTGACTGTCGAACTACCTTCGTCGAGCTATATGTCGACTGTAGAACTACCTCCGTCGAGCTACATGTCCACTGTAGAACTCCTTCCATCGAGCTATATGCCGACTGTCGAACTACCTCTGCTGTCGAGATACATGCTGATTATCGAACTACCTCCGTCGTCGAGCTACATGTCGATTGTCGAACTATCTTCATCGAGCTATATGTTGACTGTATAACTACCTTCGTCAAGCTATATGTCGACTGTAGAACTACCTCCGTCAAGCTACATGCCGACTGTCGAACTACCTTCGTCGTCGAGCTACATGTCGACTATCAAACTACCTCCATCGTCAAGCTACATGTCGACTGTCGAACTACCTCTGTCAAGCTACATGCCGACTATCGAACTACCTCCGTCGAGCTACATGCTGACTGTCGAACTACCTCTGTCGTCAAGCTACATACCGACTATCGAACTACCTCCATCGTCGAGCTACATGTTGACTGTCGAACTACCTCTGTCATCGAGCTACATGTCGACTGTCGAACTACCTCCATCGAGCTACATGTCGACTGTCGAACTACCTCCATCGAGCTACATGTCGACTGTCGAACTATCTCCGTCGAGCTACATGCCAACTATCAAACTACCTCTGTCGTCGAGCTACATGTTGACTGTCGAACTACCTTCGTCGAGCTACATGTCGACTGTAGAACTCCTTCCATCGAGCTATTGTCTATTGTCAAACTCTCTCTGTCAAGCTACATTTCGATTATTGAACTCTCTCCGTCGAGTTACATGTTGACTGTTGAACTCTCTGTCAAGCTTTGTGTAGTCTATCGAATTCTCTCCGTCATGCTACAGTGCTTACTCCAAGTCGAACGACGAATTGTAACAAGAAGTGAACGAAAAACTAAAGTTATGAATATATCACTGCTTGCCGAGTTAGCATACTACCGCTAAATTGGAATTATAAGGTATATCTTACACTCTACAATTTTATGTCTTCTCCTATCTTTTACTTTTTATTTATGTTATCACGACATTGCATGACAGCTAACACTTCTATCTATCTATCTATCTATCCCCAAACACACATTTCACTATGTTTCTTGCTTTTTTCGTTTTAATAAAAGCATTGTTTACTTGCATACTTGCATTTTAAGGATGTACGAATGTCACTCTACAACGAGCGTTCTACAAATGTCGCTCTACCACGAGTGTTCTACAAATGTCGCTCTACCACAAGCGTTCTACAAATGTCGACCCCATAACGCATGTACGTGAATTTGTGAATAAAAAATTATCATATCGATCGAATGAGCACAAGTTTACAGGCTTGTTTCATGTCGATCCATAACGCATGTGCGCGAATTCAATGATAGTAAATGGTCAATTGACCCCCGCGCTATACTCGATAAATCTGTCTGTTTTTCAACACAAGAATTAGATCGAAACAATCCACTCTCTGACTTGAAGGCTTTCACTCAGAGAGTGGGGGGCTAACTGTGGTAGCTAAAAATAGCACAGTCCAAATATTGAGGCCCAATGGAAGACAGGCCCAATCTGATGAGATAAGTTTTGACCAAGTCTAAGATTGGACTAAGTCAGAGCTTCAACAACTATTCCAACTTTCCAAGATTTTCGAGATATTGAAAAATATCTCCACGATCTCAAACCGAGATTTTGGGGATCACAAAAACCTCCAACTGAATGGTTCTCTCTAGCCTATAAATAGGAGGCCCCCTCCATTTACAAGAGGGGGGTGGTTGGAACTCACAAAGAGGAGAATTCTTCTACTCCCACTCACATAAAAAAGAGAGCAATTATTTTAATTCACTCTCAATTTGCCCACAGCCAAACGACATCATTCTTTTTTCAGTCAACATATAAACATTCCAAAAGGCCATGTTTAAGCCTTACATCTACCATGCACTTGTGACTTGCCAACCTAATATTTGCATTTATATATCTCCATTTATATTGGAGCTAACTAGATACTCCAACATGTAGAACGACTTCTAAACATCTACCGCAATAGAGTTTCACTTGTCAACCCGCCTTCAAATCGATGGCTCTACAAGCCTAATATCAATACATCCAAATCGAGGGCTTTGTGATTTATCAATAATAATCATAACCCTACGCTCAGCCCAAGTGAACATAAGACTATTCCAACGACACCACCCAAGGGAATCCATTCGACAAAGCACAATTCATAAATTGCCGATGCCCCGAACACTACAATTTTGACCGTAGGATTTTCTGGTTCTACAAAAATGAACCTTCTCTAAAAAAGAAAATCGACTTCCACACGTTTTCTAAGATAAAATAACATTTTATAAGGTAAAATCCTTCAAATTAATAACCCATCTAAATTAATACTGAAAGGTGGGTCTCAAAAAAATTTTAATTTTAGAGATGTTTTACTTATATAGAATAATAGTTTGCTATTGTTTGAAATCTTAAAAAAAAATATCAATAAAGATATGAAATAGTCAATTTCTTTGACAAAAATAAAATCCTAAGTTTTGACATCCAAATTACTGTAAATCCGTCGGACTAAAATTCTCTCATCACGATGAATGCAATGCAAGTCGAAAAAATACAACTCATGGAAGGATGACAAGCCCTACTCAAGACTCAACCAACTTAAGAAAATACAACTATTTTTTTATACAAATAGTGGCCCAAAAATATTAGGCCCTGTCCTGCAGGCTGTTTTCAGCCTGTTTTCGTTTTTGTTTTCCAAAAATGATTTTGAATTCGCAACCGGTAACCGTTTTTCATTTTATTTTCAAAATTCAAAAATAAAATGAAAAACAAAACCAGTGTTAAAAGTGAAAATTTTGAAAAACAAAAAAAAACTTGTTTTTCATGAATTTATTTTTATTTTTCAAATAAAGTGGGTCCCATATCATTAAATATGTGGGTCCCATGTCATTAACAAATTTTTTTTTTCTTTTTTCTAACCCACCAGACCTTATCTTCTTTCTTCCTCAACTCATCTTCTTCTTTCTTTCATCCACTGCTCACGCCACCATCTTCATCTTCTTTCTTTCTTCTTCTTTCTTTCTTCTTCTTCCTTCCTTCTCCGGTCGTAGCCGTCGCCGATCCACTCACCTCTGACAGCCGATCTGGTCTTCGATGGTCTTCTTCTGGTTTTCAGCCGCCGTCGCTGCCGATCCACTCCACTCGCCGTCGCCAATCTTTCTTTGGCCTTCGGCCGTCGCCGATCTTCCTCTTCTGGTCTTCGACTTCTTCTTCTTTTTCTTCTTCAGGATCAATTGATTCCATTTTATTTATTGATTAATTATTAAATCAATTTATTTATAATTGTTATAATATTAAACAAAAAGTAAAAATTGATATTTCAATTTTCAATAGTTTTTGGTTATCCTACCGGAAGCGTTTTTTTCGTTTTTATTTTCAAAATACGGATTCCAGTAAATGCTACCAGACGCGTATTTGGAATTCAAAAATAAAACTAAAAACACTGTTTTCATTTTCATTTTTCTTTTCAAAAAACAAAAACAAAAAACAGCTTACAGGACAGGCCCTTAAAGTTCAAAAGTATAATTGTTGCTTTTTGAAAAGAATTATGCTCTCTTTCTCTCTCTCTCTCTCTCACTCTCTTTCTCTCTCTCTCTCTACCCTACTCAAGACTCAACCAACTTAAGAAAATACAACTATTTTTTATATACAAATAGAGGCCCAAAAATCTTAATGTTCAAAAGTATAATTGATGCTTTTTTTGACAAGAATTCTGCTCTCTCTCTCTCTCTCTCTCTCTCTCTCTCTCTCTCTCTCTCTACCCTACTCATGACTCAACCAACTTAAGAAAATACAACTATAACACACTGATATATGCTATTCTAAATATCCAATTATTTTTTTTTCTTTTTGTCTCTTTTTCTCTCTGTCCTCAAAGAAAAAAAGGGGCGTAAAAGTAGAAGAGTCCTTTTAGGTTTAGTGTCTTCGGTTTGAAGTAGCGGTCAGTTTTCAAAGTGAGTTTATTTAGATTTGGATATTCAGTGATGGCAGAGAAGGAAATTGTAAAATTATATGAGAATCTTTCATTAGCAGATGTAGATGGAGCGATATATGAGTGGCCTGAGGAGGTTTCTCGAGAAGGAGAGGTGGAAGTGGATCGTTGTTTAATAGGGAAAATTCTTTCCGGGAATAAGGTGAATAGGGAGGCTTTTATAAATTTGATTGAGCAGCTGTGGAGTCTGTTTGGTAGGGTGGAGATTGAATCAGTGGGGATAAATATCTTCATGTTTCATTTCCGTAACAAGGAGGAGAGGTTAAAGATATGGCAAAGAGGACCATGGTATTTTGATAAGAGTTTAATTGTATTAGAAAGGCCAGAAGGGATGGGGAGTATTTCCTAGTTGAGGTTTAATCAGGTGGAGATGTGGATTCAGCTTCATGATGTGCCAATTATTTGTATGAATAGGAGGACAACAAAATGGATGGCGGAGCAGATTGGAAAAGTAATTGAGATTCCGTCTGAATCAAAGGATTGTTGGGGAAAATTTATGAAGGTCAAAGTCTTAATAGATATTACTAAGCCTCTGAAACGTTGGATTAGAGTGAAATTGGACAAATTTAAAGAGATTGTTATGGTCAGTTTGAAGTATGAAAGGCTGCCAGAATTTTGTTATGTTTGTGGTCGTATTGGGCATGTCAGCAAGGATTGTTCGGATGAAGAGGCTAAGATGGAAGCTCTGAATGGGGTTTCGATGAAGTTTGGGTCCTGGATGAGAGCTACTGGTTTTGATCGCCAAAAATTGAGAACAGAGCAGCAAATAGAAGATAATTTAAAGAATAAGAATCGATTGGAGGTAAGGATGGACGGGAAAGAGGTTGATCTGCAGATTCAAAGGGAGGGGTCATTCAGGCAAGGAGAGAAGGAAGGCGGTGAGATGACAGCAAATTCTGGGTTGGAGATTTCCCAGGAGATTACGCAAACCGACTCTAGGAGGGCGTCAAAGGAGGCAGTAAATTTGTCTTCAATAAAAATCTTGCCTACTGGTATTGGATCCGGGTCGTCAAATAAGTGTGGGTCTAGGCAGGAATGCCCATTTGAGGAAGGCCCAATGGAATTGGTTAAGGATCAGTTTGGGTCAGAAGTTATTAAGAAGAGCCCAATTGAGGAAATAGGAGATAAAGAAGAAATGATTTTGGCAGTGTGTTCACAGCTAAAGGAAGTGTTCATTCCTTTGTAGTCAAATGCTAGAAATTGGAAGAGAATAGCGAGAGCTTCACAGTCTAAAGTTTCTGTGAGAAATCAAGCTAATTTATTTTGCAATTTGCAGACGGTAGGCACGAAGAGGAAGAAGGGTTTCGAAGGTGTTGATTCGTCTACAACAAGCAAGTCAAAATTCAACTTAGCAGGATATAGGTCTGGGTTGGGGAAGTATAAAAAATCTTCTCAGCTTTCTACTAATAAGAAAGGGGCTCTTTCTAGTTCTTTAAAGAGATGGGAGGTGAAATTTGGTAAACGAAAATTGAGTATAGGTTCGGTTGTGGAGAGTGGCAGTGGTAAGCGGCTGAGAAGTCCAGTAGTTTTAGAGGATGGCAAAAATTTGGCGGAGTCTGGTGCACAGGCCCGCCAGATTCGATGATTGGCTTAAGTTGGAACGCTCGGGGTTTGGGGAATCCCCAAGCGTTTTCGGCCTTGAAAAGGTTGATTAAGAAATATTCTCCAGAGTTTGTATTTTTGTCTGAAACTAAGCTTTCAGGGTTGAAGGCAGTGAGAGTTAGGGAATATTTTGTAAATTATGATGGTTTTTGGGTGGATTGTTTGGGTGGTAGTGGAGGTTTGATGTTTTTGTGGAAGAAAGAATTAAAGGTTTCTATCAATTCTTTCTCGGTTGGACATATAGATGCTAGGATTACTATGGAAGATGGGTTTGTGTGGAGGTTTTCTGGTATGTATGGAGATCCTTCCCAAAGTAAGAGAGGTATTTCTTGGGAGTTGATGGGTCGGTTGAGTAGGGTGGATGGGTTGCCATGGGTTTGTGGAGAAGATTTTAATGAATTGTTGAGTATGGATGAGAAAGTGGGGGGCTCTAAGAAGTCTATTTCTAGTTTGATCAGGTTCAGACAGGCTGTTGATAGGTGTGATTTAATTGACTTGGGTTATTCTGGACCTAAATTTACCTGGACTAATAGAAGGGATGGGAGATTTAATATCCAGGAAAGGATTGATAGGTTTTTTGCTAATAATTTATGGAGGGATAGGTTTGGATTTGTGTTGGTGGAGCATTTGGGGTTTAACTCTTCTAATCACAGGCCTATTTTGTTGAGGTTTGATAACAGTAAAAGGCATTTGAGCAGGAGATTTCAGGGTTTTCGGTTTGATCCTGTTTGGTTAAAAGAGGAGGACATTGATAGAGTTATAGGGGAAGTTTGGAAAGATAGAGGTCCTTCTAATTCGGTTCAAGAGTTTATTGTCAAGCTTCAGCAGTGTGCCAGTAGATTAACAGGCTGGAGTAAGAATAGGTTTTGCAATTTTAGTAATCAAATAGCAAGAAAAAATAGGGAGATTGAGAAGTTATATTTATCTAGTGAGGAAGAAGGTGTTATGGAAGTCATTAAGGAGCTTGAACTCTCTGTGGAAGATCTCTTAGATAGTGAAGAATTGTATTGGAAACAACGTTCCAGAGCAAATTGGTTGGAGTCCGGGGATAAAAATACAAGGTTCTTCCATGCCAAGGCAACTGCTAGGACAAAGAAAAATTTTATAGATTGCTTATTTAATCAAGATGGCCAGAGGGTAGACTCAGAGGAAGGGATGGCGAGGGTGGTCCAAGTATTTTTTCAGAATCTCTTCTAGTCTTCTGAACCGAATCCTGCTGTTCTCCATAAAGCTTCAGAGGGGATTAGCACTAGTTTGGACCAGCTGCAGAAGGAAGAGCTGAATAGACCATTTTCTGAGGAAGATGTCAGGTTAGCAATCTTTGACCTTAATCCTACTAAATCTCCCGATCCGGATGGGTTCCATGCAATCTTTTTTCAGAAGTTTTGGCATATATTAAGGGAGGATTTTACTAGAGTGTGTTTAAGTATATTGAATGGTTATGCTTCTATTAGGGATTTTAATAGTACTACTATTGTTTTGATTCCGAAGATCAGTAATCCTGTTAATATTAAAGACTTTCGGCCAATTGCTTTGTGTAGTGTCGTTTATAAGACAATCACTAAGGCTGTTGCTTTTAGAATCAAGCCAGTATTACATGATTTAATTTCTTCCAATCAGTCAGCCTTTGTTCCTGGTAGAAATATTTTTGATAATGTAATAATAGCTTTTGAGACTCTACATACGATCTCTAAAAAGAAGAGTGGTAAGAAGGGATGGATGGCGATAAAATTGGATATGTGTAAGGCTTTATGATAGGGTAGAATGACAATTTTTAGAAGTAGTTATGAGGAAAATGAATTTTCCTTCCAATTTGATTGAGCTGATTTCGGAGTGTGTAGGCACTTCTTTGTTTAATTTTTTGCTTAATGGTAAGTTGGTGTGTGGGGTGAATCCTTCAAGAGGTCTTCATCAGGGGTGTCCATTGTCCCCCTACCTTTTTATTCTTTGTGCGGAGGCGCTGTCTGGTTTGATTAAGAATGCAGAAAATAATGGTCGAGGGTTGGGTGTTAGATGTGGGAGGGGAGGTCCACTAATAAGCCATATGTTTTTTTGCCGATGATAGTATTCTTTTAGTAGGGCTTCCAGTGTTTGTAGTGCTAGCATTAGAGAGATTCTGAATGTGTATGCTAGTGGTTCAGGGCAGCAAATTAATCTACAGAAAAGCAAGGTAACATTTAGTGATAATATGGTTGCTTGTGTTAAAGAGGATATTTTTAATTTGCTTGGGATTGAGGAAGGTTTTACTCAAGATAAATACTTAGGCCTCCCTACTTTGGTAGGTAGAAATAAAAGAATTTTGTTTAATGGTATTATGGAAAGGTTATGGAAGAAGTTAAGAGGTTGGAAAGACAATTTTTTTTCTTTTGGAGGCAAGGAGGTGCTGTTAAGAGCTGTGGCTCAGGCGATCCCAAATTATGCGATGAGTATTTTTAAGCTTCCGGTGAATTTGTGCAAGGAGATGAGTGCATTGTTTTCTAAGTTTTGGTGGGGATCGAAAGACGGTAAACAAAAGATTAGTTTGATCAAATGGAAGTCTATTTGTACTTCTAAGAGTCAAGGGGGATTGAACTTTAAAGATTTATGTTCTTTTAATCAAGCTTTGTTAGCAAAGCAAGCTTGGAGAATTTTGAAGAATCTGGACTCTTTGGTGGCAAGGATGATGAAGGCAAAATATTTCCGAAATGAGGAATTCTTGGAGGTGGCTGCTAAGAATGGGATTTCTCACATTTGGAGGAGTATTTTATGGGGGAAGGAATTGTTGTCTAAGGGGATGAAATGGGTGGTTGGTGATGGGAAAAAAATTAGAGTTTTTAAAGATAGGTGGATTCCGCGTCCTACTACTTTTAAGACTTTAACGCCGGTGCCTGGGAATGATTTGTGGGTGGCTGATTTGATGAGTAGCAGTTCTCGTTGGTGGGATTTGGAGAAAATAGATAGGTGGCTGTTGAAAGGGGATAAAGAGATGGTGCTGTCCATTCCTATCAGTTGGCAAGGTCGAGAGGATTATTTAGCTTGGCATTTTGATAAGAATGAAGAGTATCCAGTTCAAAGTGGTTATAAGCTGGCTGTTTCTAATACTTTTGGTGATTCTAGGTCTAACTCCCAGCTGACTCAGAGGTGGTGGTCAAAGTTGTGGGGTTTAAATATGCCTCCGAAAGTGAATATTTTTGTTTGGCGTGCGTGTTGGAATGCTTTTCCCTCTTTGCAAAATCTCTGGAACAGAAAAATTATTGAGTCTCCTAGGTGTATTAGATGTGGTAGCCCTGTTGAATCATCGGCGCATGCTATTTTCTAGTGCAAAGAAGCTAGAAAGTGCTGGAGTTTTTCTACTTTGGTTTGTCCATTTGGGGTGGTGAATCAGCTGCCAGCAATTGATGTATTTATGTATGTTTCTTCCTCTCTTTCGGATGCATATTTGGGCAGGTTTTGTATCTCAGCTTGGGCTATTTGGGATAACAGAAACAAGCATTATATGGAAGGGAAGGGTAAGCCTTCGGCAGGGGTTATATCAGGTGGGTTGGCTCTCTTGACAGAATTTCAGAGGTCAAAGAGGGCTGTTTCGGTTCATTCTTCGTCTGTTCAGATCAGGGGTGGATCAGATTGGCTTGCCCCTCCACTTGGTCTTCTCAAGTTGAACTCGGCAACTGTTTTGAGTAAAAATGGATTATCAATGGGTATAGGTGCAGTGATTAGAGATGAGAAGGGTTTGACAGCGGCTATTCGTACTAACCAGTTGCCAGGTAATTTTAATGCAAAAATTGATGAGTTAATTGCGATTAGGGAAGGTTTGTTGTTGGCTCAGTTTTATAACTTGCATGTGGATTTGGCTGATGTGTTTTCTCCTTCAGTGGTGTCCGTTCTGAACGATTCCAAGCCTTTCGAAGGGGAATCTAAATTTATTGTCAATGATATTAAAGTTTTGATATCAGAAGTAGGTTTAGTTAAGTGCTTAACTGTTTCCAAATCTGGAAATTCCTTAGCTCTTCAAATTGCTTTGTCAGCTTTTTCGTCTTGTAGGGAATTTGTATGGTTGGATTTTAGAACTTCGTTAAGTTCAAATTTTCTGTAATGTTATGTGTTTATTCGAATCAAAAAAAAAAAAAAAAATACAACTATACAAATAGATCGAGGCCCAAAAATATTAATGTTCAAAAGTATAATGGATGCTTTTTCGACAAGAATTCTGCTCTCTCTCTCTCTGTCTCTATATATATAATTTGCAGCAAAGCATGCAAGAACACATGGCAGTTGATGAACAGGTAGACTTGCCCGCAGCCTTTTGTGATAATGGGGTCGGCAAAACTTATGTGCATTTAATGATTAATGAATATTCATAATATTATGTGTTAGTTGAACAATGAGAGAGTTGTTGTTTAGGGTCTGGAGCAAATATTTGAATGGGGTTGGCAAAAATTAAAGCTGTTTTAAATTAAGGGGTTGAAGTTTGTTTAACTTATTATAGACTTTAGGGACTGGTAGTGCAACGACAACAAACGATTATATGTGGCGTTTTGAGAGAGAAGATCAAAAGATTCAAAATAAGTTATTGTTTGAAATTGTGATGACGAGTTTCAAATACTATTAAGATAATGGGGTTTTGGTGGAGTTGATGATTACGATCAAAGCTTTTTTTAACATAATATAAAGATGTTAAGATTCTTAGGATTTCAATTTAAAAAAACATCGGAATGTTTGAGCAACAGATAAGCACTTGTAGAAGAAACTAGTAATGGAGGTAGGTCTAACTTTACCCACCTCTGCCTATGTGCATTGTATTATGTTGGAAAGAATATAATATTTGTTCTATTGTAATGAAGCGGAAACAAGGGAGGGGCGGCCAGGCCTCACCGTTTGGAGCGGTGAAGCCTCACTGATGGAAGCCTGGAAGCGGATTAAAAATTGTTTTTCAATGTTTGAAATCCTGTTTTCAAAGTTGTTTCAAGTAAGAAAAGTTGATATTATTTTTTAAACCTTTTAAAAATTAAAACTACTAACTTGAACTTTTCAAAACCCTTATAAATGATGAAGTACTAATTATGCTTAAATTGAAATTTGTAAAGGTATCATGCAAGAATCTTACACTTTAAAGAAATTCATCTACATGCATGGTAACGCCTCAAGCTTTTGGATATAAATGAGATGATTTTATTGAAACTTGAAGTAAAGAAGACTAGTTTTAGGATATGATTTTGATATATTATAAACTAGTCTATGTACCATTGGATATGATTTGAATGGATTGGGTCAAGCCACTTATATTGGGCCTTAGGATCCATTAATTGTGTTTATCTTTTAATCCTAAGTGGTCTTAGGCCCTATCAAAATTGGTTGAGACTTAGATTTGTCATTTAAACATGAAAAACCAAACCAGAATGCATTAATCATTATGGTTTATCAGGGGTATATAGGTGCACTGTTTTTTTTTTTTTTTTTTTTTGATACACCAGAAACTATAGGTGCACTGTTTTGAAACTATGGTGTCAATGACAAAAATAAATTTTTTCAAAACTATGTGGGTCAAACAGTAATTTACATAAGTACCAACGGTTTTACTTCCAAATTTAGTGTTGAGGGTTAAACGGTAATTGTACAGGGGTCAAACTGAACTTTCCTAAAAACTCGAGGAACCAAAGTTTAGTTTGCCACTTCAACAGAAAAAAATAAATGGCTACTTATGATAAATGTCTATAAATCCATCACTCAAGTCATTCTTCGAGTCTTCTAACAGCTTAAGAATCTTTCTATCATCCATATGAAATATTTTAGTGATATGTGAGCCAATTTTCATCATCAAATTTAATCATATCACAGACATTTTAGAGGTTGAATATTCTTATTTACTCTTTGAGAGAGAATTTCTTTGTACTAAATCTTTTATATTTATATATGAGTGTGAGAAACATTTGTTGAGTGTTCAGAAACACTTATAGTTAGAGAAACCCAACTGTAAGGATCACTGGGTAGAAAATGTTATAAAGGTTTAACTGTCACTTGAAAGTAGAGGTGGCCACAGTTTGGCTAAACCGTCGGTTAAAACCGTAACTGTCCTTGTAAAACCATAATTGAAACCAAAACCGAAACCGGCGGTTAAAAAACCGGTTGGAAATCAGTTACAACACGGTTTGGTTATGGTTACGCTTCCAAAAAAACTGTCGAAAACCGACGGTTTAACTGCTGGTTTCCTAAAAAAAAAAAATAATAAAAGCGGACCAATCAGAGGTTGCCATATGGCAAAACCATAACTAGTAAGCCGAAGACATTTTTTAAGTTACAGATTTTCATGGATTTCTACAGACTTTTATAAATCCACATGGACTTTTATTGATTTGTTTAAATATCTATCTCAGACTTTCATGGATTTGTTATCTCAGACTTCTATTATCGATAGATGAATTATACCAGTATATGGTCCAATCACTAAGCCGAAGAGAAGCTCAATTTTCACAAAGATCTCAACTTTCAAGATAAACCCAAAAAAATAACATATGAATATATAAAACTTCACGTATGAATAAATGTTACACAAAAAAAAAAAAAAAAAAAAAAAAAAAAAACTGACGATAATTTCCACTCAATTACTAAAATCAATTTCAAATGAAAGAAAGTGACATAGTTTATAACAATTTTGAGAGCAAAATTAAAAGGAAAATACTCAACATTCATAACTAATCTTACTGATTCTCATTGTTATTCAACTAATCATATAAACAAATAATAATCAACTAATTAAATAACCGAGCAAAGTTATACATAAATATTGAAAAAAAGCATAAACCTAACCCAAACCTTGTCACAACTGACCACCCTTTGATCCACGATTTTTAATTTATTCTCTACAGCTCCAAATCTTACGAAATTTGACATGGATAATCTAGACATATAGGACATGATACAATACGTACAATTATCAATTTAATCCATGATTATTTGTATATGAAAACATTCATTCTTTTCTTGTTTACCGAATCTGTCCAACAGAAGTCAATATTGACCTTTGTACACTCCAAATTTGATAACAATTTTTATACTCATTCATAAATCACGAAATTTTATAGAATAACAATAGACATAACATTCTATCTACATATATTTTCCCATAATTTTCTAGGTAGAAGAACCCAACCAAATAAATTTATGAATTTTGGTCATTTGTCAAAATAGAGAGGTTCCAACATGCCTTTGTATATTTTGAAAACACATAAAAACTAGCATTATGGTCTCTACTTTCATCAATTGAATAGGGTATATATAAATCATCATCATGGTCTCTATTTTCATCAAGTTGATAACCTAGCATATCAAGAATCATAACCTAGCATATTCTTGAAGCTCAATCATGAAAGAGATAAACAAAGGAAAATATAAGCAACTGGCAACAAGAAAAACTCAAAATCATTGGAGAGAAGGCTGAACTTGTTATAAACTTTGATATTTATACCTCTTCCCATCAAGTCCACTAAAATTCTTGACCTAAGAAAATCTTTTAAAATATAGTCTCAATTGAATACTTTTTGATTTTTGCAAACATTTTTAAAGTCTAGTTCAATACACCCGGATTTGAAATGACTCTTTAAAAGTTCATAGAAATCTAACTGAATACCACTAGATTAATATATACTCTTTTAAAGTTTTTAAATATCCGAATTGAATACACCAGAATTTATAAAGTCTTTAAATGTTCTCGAGAATCCTAATTCAATACATCCTCTTAATTCCTGATTTGTGACTAGGGTCCACAAAATATAATTCCTTAAAAATCTAGTAAACAATGGAATTCAGAAATCAAGAACTTAGGGCCAGTTTGGTATTGATATACCTTTTATAATAATCACTGTTAGTTGTGTTGTAGGAATAATCAACTGTGAAGTTAATCGACATATGTTTGATTAATTGTATTTTTAAAACTACTGTATGACTTAAAAGCAGTATACATATGCTTGGTAATTTTATTACAAAAGTGTTGAAATCAATTACAATGACTAAAATATACATTGTTTTAGTACCCTACTTCATTTTTTTCATTAATTTTATATATTAAATCAATATTTAAATAGAATATTTAAATTAGAAACAAAATTCCATAAGAACAATAAAAATATTTTTAAAAGCAATTAATAAATCAAATCAATATTTAAGTAAAATATTTAATTTTGAGATGAAATAAGGTATATAAATGATTTTAATTTGATTTCATAAGGGTAATAATAATATTTTAAAATATTAATTGAATACTTAAATAAATTATTTCATAATCACTTTAAAAAAGTAACCCTCTACCTACTTCTCAAAATCACTTTCAAAACTTGACATATTATTAATTAATCACTTCTGGACATTTTACCAAACATCACTTTATGTCAAAATTATAAAATAAGCTGATTTTAACTTTTTAAAAGCAATACCAAACTGACCCTTAATTCTCTTTCCTAAATAGGATTCATGATGAGAACACTTTTACTCACCCACCCTTCTAGGGAGGTAACCATTACCCCCCTCCTAAATGGATGACATGTGTTCATGGAGGGATTAATTATTCAAACATGGTTATCTTTTTGGATAAATTTGCTCATCCTTAGACACATGTCATCTTTTTGGGAGGGAGATTTGGGAGGGAGATAATACTTACCCCTTGTAGGGCTGAGCAAAAATGGACTCATTCGTGGTTAGTAAACACGCCCTTAATTTTAAGGAATGACCATTAACGGAAAGGGGTGTAACTAATGAAAGGTATTCCCAACTAGTGGTGGCACCGGTTTGATTTCGGTTCGAAATCGCCGGTTTTAGTTTTGTGGCCACCCAAAACCAAAACTGAAACCGAAACCACCGGTTTGACGGTTTCGGTTTGGTCCGGTTCGGTTCCGGGTTTTTTTTTTTTTTCCAAATCCCAATCATAATTCCAATGAACAAAATTTAAAATAAAAATACATTTACGAACATTTTTCATTGAAGTATTTAAGTAGTTCACAATGTTTAGGAGAAAAGAAATTGACATTTATTAATAAATACAACTTTACAATTTCACAAAAAAAAAAAAACAAAAAAAAAATTAGAAATTGGCCTTGAAGGCTTGAATTCAAATATACAATATTACAATGTAATAAAGTTAAAATTAAAAAAATAAAAATAAAAATATCAGCCTTGCACTTAAATTTTTACCATAATTAAGCTGCCTACATATCCTCCATCAATGTAGAGGAATCAAATGCCACATAGTTCTTTTACCTTTAATTAGTTGCTCGGTGTTGGAGGTTGAAAGTTGGAATGGAATCTATTCACTGCCTTCCGTTCCCGTGGTTTGTTCATCTTTGAAGAAGTCGTTCACTATCTCCGGCTGAAGTTCTTGTTGTCTATATTTTGCCTTTATCCAATCATCAACACACGCCTAGATTTCAAGTGATTGTGGAGACATAGATGATCGTCTTGGGTCCAAAATATTTTCACCTGCACTAAATTTTTGTTCCACAAAAACTGTAGAAACTGACGTTCCAAGATTTTGTTTGGTAATAATATCCAAAATTGGATAATCCTGTTGATGACTCTTCCAACAAGCCTAGAGACTAAATTCTTCATCTTTAAATTTATGAGTGTCTTGTAAATACCGGTCAACCTCAAATTTCGTTGAGGATGAAGAAGATGCTTATAATTTTTTGGTTCTATGGGAAAACAGTCGATCCCCTAAACCCCTTAATTAAAATTTTACAGAATTACTAGTACCACCAGATGTGGGCTGGGGTTGTGAAACCGGCACATTTAAAGACGGTCTAAGATATTCATCGTATAATTTATAAAACAATTTCTTAATGAAATCACAATACTAAAGAACATCAACTTCTAAATCTAAACATTTGTAATAATTAGCTAAATAATCTTGCAAAAATTCAAATTTAAAGTGTGGATCTAAACATGGTACAAGCAAGTAAATATTTGGAATCTGCCCATAATACTGTAATCATTTTCTCCTCATGGCAGCAAAACATGGACTCAATTGAATATCAAAATCACAATCATTGAATGCATCAACAATATTAATACTTTGAGTAAGAAATAAATGAGTAGTAAGATAGTAAACACCATATAAAGCGGTGGTAACATCATTAAAAACATGTAACAATTTAAGAATTTTTATACATACATCCCAATGGTTCAATTGAAGAGAAATTGAAGGAACATTATAAATAATAAAAGAAACTAATAAATCCCTATATTCAACACTTTCACTAAGTAACTTATAAGTTGAATTCCAACGAGTGGTAATATCTCGAGAAAATTTTTTGGGACACATATTATTCTGAGAGCAATATTTTAACCATTGTTTTTGGATTTTGTTATGCCTCCAGATATAGTTAATACTATCTCTAATTGGTCTAATAAAAGTAGAAAGCCCTGCTAATCCATCTTGAACACACAAATTTAAAACACGACATGCACAACGTTGATGAAATAATTTACCCCCAAAATAAGGATTGCACAAATCCTGTAACATAGGAATAGATGCGGTATTGCTTGCCGTATTATCAAAGCCAATAGCAAAAATTTTGTTTAGAATATTATACTCTTGAAAAATGATTTTAAGGAGTTGAAAAATATTTTGAGCTGAATGTGAATCATCAAAAACATGAAATGCAAGAATTTTTTTTTCCATGTCCCAGTCATTGTCCATATAATGACATGTGACACCCAAATATGAATAACTACCAAAATTGTCGGTCCATATGTCGGCACATACGGAAACGCGACCTTGAAATTCAGAAAAAAAATGTTTTCAATTTATTTTTTTCTCTTCTGTAAATGCCATTTAGTGTACGTGTGAGAGTGTATCTAGGAACACGTTGCATTACAGGATTTAATGCATTTTGACAATAATTAACAAAACCTATTTTCTCACAAAAACTAAAAGGTAAGTGTTAAGTTGCAACCATTAATGCAAATTGTTCTCTATTTTTTTTCAGATGTATAATGAAATAATTGATTAGAAGGGGTTGTGTACCTGGAGATTTGAGATTGGTTACTCACCACCGCGTATTCAGACGGGTGATTTTTTTTGATATGGGTCCAGAACGTGCCATATTCGAAGTTTCTTCCAATCTTGTATGATTTAGTGCAGTAATTGCACTGGATTTGGAAACCAATATCTAACTTAGTTTTCTTCATATGCACTCTGAAGAGTTCGGATTTCATCGGTTTTTCTTCTTCACCTTCACCTGCAAAAAAATCATTTGAAGAGGCTGGGGGTTTAGATAGATTTTCATTACTATTGGAGGTATTATGAGCGGGGTTGAGTCCGTCGAACTCAGGAATTATTAGAGGGGGATTAGGAGTAGAAGGGGGATCGGGTCCAAACCGATCTTGAAGGAACTGGAGAAAAGTCACATTATCGTAACTGACAGCATCACCAATATCTTCCAACAAGTTTTGCATTGAATCATTTCCTTTGTTCACATTTCTTGAACTATCTCCCCCATTTGCCATTGAAAAATTAATAATAATAAAATATAGAGTAAAAAAAAAAGATGATTGAAAAAAAAATATTGTTGGAATAAAAGTGGTAAGCAAGTAAAATATATATATATATATATATATGATTGAAAAAAATATATTGTTGGAATAAGAGTGGTAAGCAAGTAAAAAAATATATATATATGATTGAAAAAAAATATATTGTTGGAATAAGAGTGCTAAGTAAGTAAATATATATATATATATATATATGAGAGAAAAAAATTATATTGTTGAAATAAATATTATAAATCAATTTGATGATTGAAAAAATAGTAGATAGTAAAAAATATAAGAAATAATTTATATATGAATGAGAATTAAATAAAATTGTAGAGAGAATTGAGAATTTGAGATTGAGAGGAGTTGAGAGAATGAGAGTAGTGTGAAGAATAATGAAGTGTGGGGGGTATTTATATTATAGTAGAGAGGGTGACTTTGCAAATAAGATAAATGAATGGGTGAAAAAAAAAAAATTGGCCGTTGGTATTTAATCAGCCAGTTAGAACGGTCATTTCGTGGCAGCGTGTGATTGGTGGAATTTTTTTTTTTGGTGCCAGTCAGAACGGCCAATTTTTTTTTAAAGACGCTATCATGTGGCAGCGTCTGATTGGTGGAATATATATATTTTTATACTGAGCCAGTCAGATGTCAGAATAGTTAATTTTTTTAAAGACGTTACCACGTGGTAGCATCTGATTGGTGGGTTTTTTTTTTTTTACTTAGCTAGTCGAATGGTAAGTTTTTTTTATAAAAAAGATGATGTCACGTGGTAGCTTCTGATTGTTGGATTTTTGTTTTGTTTTGTGTTTTTATTTTATTTTTTATAAACCTGCTGTTTAAACCGCGGTTAAACCATCGGTTTCGGCTGGTTTGGAGGACTGGTTTGGAGGAATCCCAAACCGAAACCGAAACAAAAACCGAAACCGAAACCGAAACCAAACCAAAACCGAAACCAAAACCAAAACCAAAACCAAAACCAAAACCAAAACCAAAACCGGAACCATCGGTTTCCAATCCAGCGGTTTTGGTTCCGGTTAAACCGCAGACAAAACCGACGGTTTACCAGAACCATGGTCACCACCATGGTGATGCTGGAGATTTGGGATTGGTTACTCACCATCGCGTATTCAGACGGGTGATTTTTTTTGATATGAGTCCAGAACGTGCCATATTCGAAGTTTCTTCCAATCTTGTATGATTTAGTGCAGTAATTGCACTGGATTTGGAAACCAATATCTAACTTAGTTTTCTTCATATGCACTCTGAAGAGTTCGGATTTCATCGGTTTTTCTTCTTCACCTTCACCTGCAAAAAAATCATTTGAAGAGGCTGGGGGTTTAGATAGATTTTCATTACTATTGGAGGTATTATGAGCGGGGTTGAGTCCGTCGAACTCAGGAATTATTAGAGGGGGATTAGGAGTAGAAGGGGGATCGGGTCCAAACCGATCTTGAAGGAACTGGAGAAAAGTCACATTATCGTAACTGACAGCATCACCAATATCTTCCAACAAGTTTTGCATTGAATCATTTCCTTTGTTCACATTTCTTGAACTATCTCCCCCATTTGCCATTGAAAAATTAATAATAATAAAATATAGAGTAAAAAAAAAAGATGATTGAAAAAAAAATATTGTTGGAATAAAAGTGGTAAGCAAGTAAAATATATATATATATATATATATGATTGAAAAAAATATATTGTTGGAATAAGAGTGGTAAGCAAGTAAAAAAATATATATATATGATTGAAAAAAAATATATTGTTGGAATAAGAGTGCTAAGTAAGTAAATATATATATATATATATGAGAGAAAAAAATTATATTGTTGAAATAAATATTATAAATCAATTTGATGATTGAAAAAATAGTAGATAGTAAAAAATATAAGAAATAATTTATATATGAATGAGAATTAAATAAAATTGTAGAGAGAATTGAGAATTTGAGATTGAGAGGAGTTGAGAGAATGAGAGTAGTGTGAAGAATAATGAAGTGTGGGGGGTATTTATATTATAGTAGAGAGGGTGACTTTGCAAATAAGATAAATGAATGGGTGAAAAAAAAAAAATTGGCCGTTGGTATTTAATCAGCCAGTTAGAACGGTCATTTCGTGGCAGCGTGTGATTGGTGGAATTTTTTTTTTTGGTGCCAGTCAGAACGGCCAATTTTTTTTTAAAGACGCTATCATGTGGCAGCGTCTGATTGGTGGAATATATATATTTTTATACTGAGCCAGTCAGATGTCAGAATAGTTAATTTTTTTAAAGACGTTACCACGTGGTAGCATCTGATTGGTGGGTTTTTTTTTTTTTACTTAGCTAGTCGAATGGTAAGTTTTTTTTATAAAAAAGATGATGTCACGTGGTAGCTTCTGATTGTTGGATTTTTGTTTTGTTTTGTGTTTTTATTTTATTTTTTATAAACCTGCTGTTTAAACCGCGGTTAAACCATCGGTTTCGGCTGGTTTGGAGGACTGGTTTGGAGGAATCCCAAACCGAAACCGAAACCAAAACCGAAACCGAAACCGAAACCAAACCAAAACCGAAACCAAAACCAAAACCAAAACCAAAACCAAAACCAAAACCGGAACCATCGGTTTCCAATCCAGCGGTTTTGGTTCCGGTTAAACCGCAGACAAAACCGACGGTTTACCAGAACCATGGTCACCACCATGGTGATGCTGGAGATTTGGGATTGGTTACTCACCATCGCGTATTCAGACGGGTGATTTTTTTTGATATGAGTCCAGAACGTGCCATATTCGAAGTTTCTTCCAATCTTGTATGATTTAGTGCAGTAATTGCACTGGATTTGGAAACCAATATCTAACTTAGTTTTCTTCATATGCACTCTGAAGAGTTCGGATTTCATCGGTTTTTCTTCTTCACCTTCACCTGCAAAAAAATCATTTGAAGAGGCTGGGGGTTTAGATAGATTTTCATTACTATTGGAGGTATTATGAGCGGGGTTGAGTCCGTCGAACTCAGGAATTATTAGAGGGGGATTAGGAGTAGAAGGGGGATCGGGTCCAAACCGATCTTGAAGGAACTGGAGAAAAGTCACATTATCGTAACTGACAGCATCACCAATATCTTCCAACAAGTTTTGCATTGAATCATTTCCTTTGTTCACATTTCTTGAACTATCTCCCCCATTTGCCATTGAAAAATTAATAATAATAAAATATAGAGTAAAAAAAAAAGATGATTGAAAAAAAAATATTGTTGGAATAAAAGTGGTAAGCAAGTAAAATATATATATATATATATATGATTGAAAAAAATATATTGTTGGAATAAGAGTGGTAAGCAAGTAAAAAAATATATATATATGATTGAAAAAAAATATATTGTTGGAATAAGAGTGCTAAGTAAGTAAATATATATATATATATATATGAGAGAAAAAAATTATATTGTTGAAATAAATATTATAAATCAATTTGATGATTGAAAAAATAGTAGATAGTAAAAAATATAAGAAATAATTTATATATGAATGAGAATTAAATAAAATTGTAGAGAGAATTGAGAATTTGAGATTGAGAGGAGTTGAGAGAATGAGAGTAGTGTGAAGAATAATGAAGTGTGGGGGGTATTTATATTATAGTAGAGAGGGTGACTTTGCAAATAAGATAAATGAATGGGTGAAAAAAAAAAAATTGGCCGTTGGTATTTAATCAGCCAGTTAGAACGGTCATTTCGTGGCAGCGTGTGATTGGTGGAATTTTTTTTTTTGGTGCCAGTCAGAACGGCCAATTTTTTTTTAAAGACGCTATCATGTGGCAGCGTCTGATTGGTGGAATATATATATTTTTATACTGAGCCAGTCAGATGTCAGAATAGTTAATTTTTTTAAAGACGTTACCACGTGGTAGCATCTGATTGGTGGGTTTTTTTTTTTTTACTTAGCTAGTCGAATGGTAAGTTTTTTTTATAAAAAAGATGATGTCACGTGGTAGCTTCTGATTGTTGGATTTTTGTTTTGTTTTGTGTTTTTATTTTATTTTTTATAAACCTGCTGTTTAAACCGCGGTTAAACCATCGGTTTCGGCTGGTTTGGAGGACTGGTTTGGAGGAATCCCAAACCGAAACCGAAACCAAAACCGAAACCGAAACCGAAACCAAACCAAAACCGAAACCAAAACCAAAACCAAAACCAAAACCAAAACCAAAACCGGAACCATCGGTTTCCAATCCAGCGGTTTTGGTTCCGGTTAAACCGCAGACAAAACCGACGGTTTACCAGAACCATGGTCACCACCATGGTGATGCTGGAGATTTGGGATTGGTTACTCACCATCGCGTATTCAGACGGGTGATTTTTTTTGATATGAGTCCAGAACGTGCCATATTCGAAGTTTCTTCCAATCTTGTATGATTTAGTGCAGTAATTGCACTGGATTTGGAAACCAATATCTAACTTAGTTTTCTTCATATGCACTCTGAAGAGTTCGGATTTCATCGGCTTTTCTTCTTCACCTTCACCTTCACCTGCAAAAAAATCATTTGAAGAGGCTGGGGGTTTAGATAGATTTTCATTACTATTGGAGGTATTATGAGCGGGGTTGAGTCCGTCGAACTCAGGAATTATTAGAGGGGGATTAGGAGTAGAAGGGGGATCGGGTCCAAACCGATCTTGAAGGAACTGGTGAAAAGTCACATTATCGTAACTGACAGCATCACCAATATCTTCCAACAAGTTTTGCATTGAATCATTTCCTTTGTTCACATTTCTTGAACTATCTCCCCCACTTGCCATTGAAAAATTAATAATAATAAAATATAGAGTAAAAAAAAAGATGATTGAAAAAAAAATATTGTTGGAATAAAAGTGGTAAGCAAGTAATATATATATATATATATATGATTGAAAAAAATATATTGTTGGAATAAGAGTGATAAGCAAGTAAAAAAATATATATATATGATTGAAAAAATATATATTGTTGGAATAAGAGTGCTAAGTAAGTAAATATATATATATATATATATGAGAGAAAAAAATTATATTGTTAAAATAAATATTATAAATCAATTTGATGATTGAAAAAATAGTAGATAGTAAAAAATATAAAAAATAATTTATATATGAATGAGAATTAAATAAAATTGTAGAGAGAATTGAGAATTTGAGATTGAGAGGAGTTGAGAGAAGTTGAGAGAATGAGAGTAGTGTGAAGAATAATGAAGTGTGGGGGGTATTTATATTATAGTAGAGAGGGTGACTTTGCAAATAAGATAAATGAATGGGTGAAAAAAAAAAAATTTGGCCGTTGGTATTTAATCGGCCAGTTAGAACGGTCATTTCGTGGCAGTGTGTGATTGGTGAAATTTTTTTTTTTGGTGCCAGTCAGAACGGTTAATTGTTTTTAAAGACGCTATCATGTGGTAGCGTCTGATTGGTGGAATATATATATTTTTATACTGAGCCAGTCAGATGTCAGAACAGTTAATTTTTTTAAAGACGTTACCACGTGGTAGCATCTGATTGGTGGGTTTTTTTTTTTTTTTTTTACTTAGCTAGTCGAATGGTAAGTTTTTTTTATAAAAAAGATGATGCCACGTGGTAGCTTCTGATTGTTGGATTTTTGTTTTGTTTTGTGTTTTTATTTTATTTTTTATAAACCTGCTGTTTAAACCGCGGTTAAACCACCGGTTTCGGCTGGTTTGGAGGAATCCCAAACCGAAATCGAAACCAAAACCAAAACCAAAACCAAAACCGGAACCATCGGTTTCCAATCCAGCGGTTTTGGTTCCGGTTAAACCGCAGACAAAACCGACGGTTTACCAGAACCATGGTCACCACTATTCTCCCCCCCCCCTCCCCAGTCAGAACGGTCAATTTTTTTTAAAGACGCTGTCATGTGGCAGCATCTGATTGGTGGAATATATATATTTTTTTTTATACTGAGCCAGTCAGATGTCAGAACAGTTAATTTTTTTAAAGACGTTACCACGTGACAGCATCTGATTGGTGGGTTTTTTTTTTTTTTTTTTTTTTTATACTTAGCCAGTCGAACGGTAAGTTTTTTTATTTTAAAAAAGACGATGCCACGTGGCAGCTTCTGACTGGTGGATTTTTGTTTTGTTTTGTGTTTTGTGTTTTTTTTTTTTTATAAACCGGTTGTTTAAACCGCGGTTAAACCACCGGTTTCGGTTGGTTTGGAGGAATCCAAAAAAAAAAAAAAAAAAAAACAAAGACAGGTAGTATACTGATATGTTCAATTTACATTTTTTTTTTTCTCAATCCTTGTATATTTCAAAGGTATATAATCTACAAATTTAGAGTATCGTATAGTCTATACAGTTCAACTCTAGCACAGCCACTGCCGATGGGTGACCGTGAAAGACTTCGCGACAGAGATCGGGATCGTGACCGCGACAGAGACCGACGCCGAGAAAAAGAAGACCGAGACAGAGACAGGGAAAGAGAAAGAGAAAGAGACAGAGACAGAGACAGGGAGAGAAGCCGTAGTAAGCGTTCCCGTTCTCACACACCAGACCGCAGCCGCTCGCGACACAAGAGGTCGCCGGAGCGGTCTAACCGGCAGCCCCATCATCGGCATCGCACGCCCTCCCCCGAACCTCCACGGAAGCGTCACCGACAGGCCTCCGAAGACAAGGACCAGCAAAAGGCCGTCTCAGATTTTGTGGACGAAATCGCGAAGGAGCAGCTGCAGAAAAAAGACAACGGCAGCAATAACAATCACGAGAGCGATGAGAATAACGTTGACGAGGATGAGATTGAGATGATGAAGAAATTAGGGATTCCGGTGGGGTTCGATTCGACGAAAGGGAAGCCGGTGGCGGGTGCTGACGTCAGTGGGATTAGGGCAGTGACGAAGCGACAGCCGAGGCAGTATATGAACAGAAGAGGTGGCTTTAATCGTCCCTTGCCCATGGAGCGCAATCGTTAGAGCTTCATTGCTTTATTCATGTAATTCCGAGGTGAAGGGTTTTGTCTTTCAAGTTTTTTCAGGATTATTTTAGTTTTAATTGTTTCTACTTTAGTTTTGGAATTTGGTTGAATTGCTTTTGAATTTAAACTGATTTATAATTGGACTAACACTAGAGGTTGGTTTAATTTTCTTTGACTCATTGCTCTTGTAACAAGGTTGCCATGTTTTGTTATCTGCTTCCAGTTTTACACGGTGTTTTTAGTTGTTCTAATTATACTTTGCTTAGTTTGTCTTTGTGGGGTGACTGTTCAGTCTTTGATGTGCAATGCTTCTGAATTGTAAAACCGTGTATTCAAAGTTACAAGATGCTCATATCTCCCTTTTTCATTCAATATGCATTTGACATAATAATGTAGGACTGGGTTGTTCTCTGACATAATCTCAATGTGTTCTGTTATTCTGTACTAGACATATAGTGGGACATAGTGTAATTTTCTGTCAAGAGTTTTAATGAGGCATAAAAACTCTTAAAATTGATTGAGAGAGAAACTTGTAATTTGATATGCCAGCAGCCAGTTACCTTATGCTCTTTATCTGTTGTTTTATTTGCTATAAATTGAATGGGAATCACAAGTTTATGACAAAATTATAATAATATAATGTGAATTTTGAATCAATTAGTGTGTAATGATACATCAAATTGCACCCTAGGTTGTGTGATAAAACTGAAAAATGTCTTATAGATTTGATAGAATGCTGAGATTCTAATCAATGTGTATTTATTATTGCTTCTTGTTGTGACTTAGTTGTTGAATTGGAAATCAATCTGTGTTGTAATGTCTGAATGGAACGTATATATATTGACTCTGACTATGGAGTTCACAATATAGTTTAAATGCTTCAAATTTCTTATTACTAAATTATGTAGTCAAAAGCCCAAAGATCCCAAAAAGAATGTTTGTAAGTTGTAGCTTTGTTAACATTTAGGTAACAAAAACAGTGTCTGGCACTTGGCAGCGTAGGGGTTTCACTTAACCATGTGGCATTTAGATTTTTTTCTTAAATGTTACTTGGAGTTTAGTTTTCAGGCGTCACTTTTCTTCCTTTAGAATATCTTTACTCATTTGGAGTGTCTACTTTTCACTGTTCTACATAGTGAGTTGATAAGTTCATGTAACAAGCTTGATAGGTAAGGTGAAGGTTTTGGGCAATGCATGTTTGTATTCTCCCTAAGCTTTTGTCGGAACGAATTACAATATATGATGAAATGATGTGATGTCATGTGAATTTGGTCATTTAATTGAATTATAGCCTTTGTGATTGCAAATAAAATGACTCTTTTTATGCTTAGGATCCTTAGGGGGGCCAGAATTCTGTTAGGCTCCTCAGACGAATCATGTGGGCTCTTGTGATGAATCCATAGGATATGTTCCCTTTCATGTGCAATTCCTACAAGGTGAAGTCGATGTTCACCCTCCGACACTCAAGTCAATGAGGACACAAGGGCAACCGTTTGGAGAAAAATAACACAACAATGTGTTTGAACTAAGTAAAAAGAGAAAGAGTTTTATAAAAGTCAAGAAAAAGTGGTCTTATTTATAGTCATTTGTCATGGCGTTGAGGAGGACATGTATCCTTATTTTGTTGGTTCTTCTCATTAGCACATGCATGCTCATAGTCTCCATGTGTGCACATGTCTTAGAGGGTGGAGATTGTGCCACCTAAGATTGGTTTACTTTTGGACTTATATGGTGATTTGGTGTCAATTTGTTGATTTTCCATCGTAGAAGTGTGTATAAGACTATAAGGTAGTTTTTTTTGTCATTTCCCATGCACACGGGACTACCTAGAATTAAGGAAAGCTTGCTGCAAATTTCTAACAATAGACCCCATTGTTGAAATAAAGTGGGAATAACTCCTTAGACTTCCCCTCAGGATTCCTGCCGCTTTTGTTTGACTTCTTGACATGGAAATCTATCATTTTGTTTTCTAGTGAGTTGAGATGTCCCTTCTGTTGATTTTAAACTCCCATATTGATCATGTTTTCTTGATAGACTATGATGATAAACTTATAGGATAATGATATGCAAATATGCAGAATAAAATATGAACAATAAAGAAAACATGCCACACATACAACACAAGAATTTACCGAGGTTCGGCTAACTTTGTCTACGTCCTCGTGTGATCTCTCTTGAGAAATCACTAGTACTATGAAGAAAAACGTTTGGTTACAAGATATTTATTGAAACCCCTTAGGTAATTTCCCAAAACCTTGCTAGAATCTCTTTGTCACTCTTGCTCTTTACTCCTTGTATGCTTGCTGTTTTTCTTGGTTAAAAATAAGCTCCCAACAGCCTTATTTATAGGTTTAGGACTTGGGTTACATTCCTTGCTAGAATAGGACTCCTAAATTCTCTTAGAATAAGAAAAGTTAACTTATTTCTTAATCCTAGTTGATTTGGGATTTTTGAGAAAATATAATTTCCTAATCCCAATAGGAAATTATATGCACACTTTATTTTCTTCTAATCCAAATAGGATTCTTTCTTAAGTCTTGGGTTGGGTTTTGATGAGCCAAAAAACACAACAATCTCCATCTTGGTGAGTCAAAACCAAGAAATGACTGCTGTACCCCAGAATGTCTTCGAACCTTCTAGAAACAACACTGGAAAGCTTCAAGAACCTTCACTTTGGCAAACTTCTTCTTGCCTTAATGCACCTCAAGTGAGGAGGTGCTCTACTCAATCCTCAGCATGTAATAAGATCGAGTGAGTTCAAGCAAAACTTGAACTTCACAGCTGTTACTGGTTTAGTCAAGTAATCTGATGTGTTCTCCTCTGTATAAACCTTCTCTAGTGTAACTTCCTTAGATTCTACCCAGTCCATAATTCGGTGATAACAAGCCTCAATATGCTTCGATCTTCCATGAAACACTTGATTCTTTGCTAAGTAAATAGCATTTTGGCTATCACATCTAATCACCATGTAACCTTGAGTAATTCCGAACTCTCTTGCTAAACCATTAAGCCAAACTGCTTCATTTCCAGCTTCCACAAGTTCAATATACTCAGTTTCAGTAGTGGATAATGTTGTAATTGATTGTAGAGTAGCCCTCCAACTAATTGACCCATCACCACTAGTGAAAACATAACCTGTAGTAGATCTTCTTTTATCCAAGTCCCCTGCATAGTCAGCATCTACATAACTCAGCACATATGCTTCTTTCTCTTGTTTTTCAAACAAGATTCCTAGATTCTTTGTACCTTTCAAGTAACGTAGAATCCATTTAACTGCAGACCAATGCTCCATTCCTAGATTCGTCATATTCCTCGAATACAACACTTAATGCTTGTGCTAGGTCAGGTCTTGTGCAAACCATCGTGTACATTAGACATCCTACTACGTTTGCATAAGGCACTTTGCTATTCTCTTCCAACTCTTTTTCTGTAGTTGGACATTGCAGCGCACTCAACTGATAGTGAGCTGCCAATGGAGTAGTCACGGGCTTTGCTTCATTCATGTTGAATTGTTTCAAAATATTTTGAATGTATTTTGCTTGCGAAAACCAAATTTTTCCTACTACTCTGTCCCTTCTAATTTGCATTCCAAGGATCTTTTATGCAGCCCTAGATACTTCATGTCGAATTCCTTACTTTGTTGCATCTTTAATTTCTAAATTCTAGACATATCTTGACATGCAATCAACATGTTGTCTACATAAAGTAGCAATAGTATAATCACACCATCTTCGAACACATGATAGTAAACATAACAATCCTTTAAGCATCTTCTAAAATTGATTTTTAGCATGTATGAGTTGAAACGTTTATACCACTGCTTTGGAGATTGTTTTAGCCCATAAAGAGATTTCTTTAACCTACAAACCAGATTTTCCTTCCCTGTTTCGACAAATCATTCCGGTTGAGCCATTTAAATGACTTCTTCTATATCACCATGGAGTTACACGGTCTTAACGTCCATTTGTTCTATCTCCATATCCTGCTGAGCTGTTATTGATAATAGCAATCTGATTGAAGTATGCTTAACCACTGGAGAAAATATCTCGTCATAATCAACTCCTTCCTTTTGTGAATACCCTTTTGCCACTAACCGAGCCTTGTATCTCACGGCATTACCTTCATGTGTCCCTTCTTTCTTTCTAAACACCTATTTACAGCAAACTATATTTTGATCTTTTGGTTTGGAAACTAGCTCCCAAATAGAGTTCTTATCAAAAGATTGCATCTCTTTTGACATAACAACCATCCAACTTTCCTGATCATCACTTGCTATAGCTTCTTGATACGTGGTTGGATATCCTTGACTAACATTTAAAGCATAATTAACTTCGTCTTGATCAAATCTGTACTTTTTCGGTTTCTTGTGTTCTCTCTTGGGTTTATCCAGTGCTATGCTTCTTTGAAACTGTTGCTCAGGTTGTTGAGGAACCAGGGAGTCTTGTTCTTACAACGGTGATAGCTCCACCTGAGCCCGTACTTGTGACCGTTGTTGTTGCTCTACTCTTTCTTAATCCCTTCGTCATGATCCACTTGCTCATGCTCCACCTGAGCTGGATCTTCTTCCATGACCCATTTGGTTAGAGGAAATTTGGTTGCTTCTTCTACAACATCAGTTTTCTTCTCGTCACTTGTCTTGATTTTATTTAGGGGCATAGTCTTCTCGTTGAACACGACATCTCTACTTAAAACCTTCTTCCTGTTCACAAAATCTCATAACTTGTAGCCCTTTACTCCTTTTTAAAAACCAATGAAAATGCACTCGAGTGACTTTGGCTTAAGTTTGGTTCTTTTATCACTCGGAATATGAGCATATGCACTGCAACCAAAAACTCTTAAATTGGAATAATCTTAATAGGTTTTCTAGAGCATACATCTTCTGCACACTTATAATCAAGAACCCTTGAGGGTGATCGGTTAACCAAGTAGCAATCGTGATTAACCGCTTCTGCCCAAAACATGTCGGGCAATCCTGCATGAAATTGCATGCTTCTCTCTCTTTCCATGAGAAAACTATTCATCCTCCATGTTGCCCCATTTTGTTGAGGAGTCTTCTTCACTACAAATGTCTTGTGACCTGCAGAACTTGTCTCTATATTCACCTCCATTGTCACTTCTCAGATATCTGATTTTTCTGCCCATTTGGTTTTCTACTTCAACTTTCCAATCTTTAAACTTTGTGAAAACTTCGGATTTCTCCCTCATGAAGTAAACCCATACTTTTCTCGAAAAATCATCTAAAAAAGTAACAAAATACCTTGATCCTCCCTTTGACCTAGTTGGTGCAGGACCTCATATTTCTGTATGAATATAGTATAACGGCTCTTTGCTTCTTTTCTCATTGTCTGCAATCTTGAATGACGTTTTTGTTTGCTTTTTGAGAGTAAGATACTTGCAGAATTTTAGTTTGTAGAAACTAACACCTATTAGTTGATTTTTCTTATGTAGTTCTTGCATTCCTATTTGACTCGTGCCTAGCTTACAATGCCAAAGCTCAGTCTCGTCCTTCTCTACAGATATTGCTGCACCACCCACTATTGTAGTTCTCTGAAGCTTATATAAAGTGTTAGGCTGAATATCACCTCTTATCATGACCAATAACCCTTTGATAACTTTGAGTATCTCTCCTTCAGAACAATACTTGTAACTGGCTTTGTCTAAAGTCCCCAGAGATATCAAATTCTTCTTTAGTTTAGGAACATGTCTGACCTTATCCAGTACCTTAACAATTCCGTCATGCATTCTAATTTTTACTGATATAAAACCTTGGATCTTGCACGGTGAATCATCTCCCATCAAAACATCTCCATAGCTCCTTTTCTCATGTGTCGAACAATTCTTTGTTAGCACACATATGGAACGAACAACTGGTATCCAACATCCAATGTTGGAAAGCATTGGAGCTTGATGTTACTACAAGGAGTTCTCCGTCACTTTCATCCGAAGTAACCACATTGGTTGAATTTGAATTCCTTACCATCGCCTTCGCTTTCCTTTCTTGCCATATTTTGCAATTATTTTTCCAGTGGTCAGTAGCACCACATGTAAAGCAACCCTTGTTTCTTTTCCCTTGGATTTTGATCTACCTCTGTTGCCAGATTTATCATGCCTGTTTTGCGATTGACCTCTCTCTTTGCCTTTGGCATACAGACCATGTGCTTAAGAGCCTTCAGTATTTTCATCCATCTTGACATAAGATTGGATAGCTTTTATAACCTCATCCAGCTTTAGACTTTCCTTACCAAATATGATTGTAGTCATGAAGTGCTTGAATGAAGGTGGTAGAGATCTGAATAGTACAAGCGCCTTGTCATCATCATCATACTTCACATCTACTTTTAATAAATTGGCAACACAATTTTTAAATCTGCTCAAATGATCTTGTAGATTTCCACCTTCTTCCATACGAAGGTTAAGAAGTTCATTTTTCAAGAAAAGTTTGTTGAATAAAATTTTACCCCTGTAAACTTTCTCGAGCTTATCCCATATCTCTCTTGCGTTCATGTCCTCGTTGACATTAAGCATCACATTGTCGACAAGATGTAGCTCAATAGAGCTCTTCGCCTTTACATTAATTTGCTTCCACTGAGCATCTATAGTTTCTGTCGGCTTCTTCTCCACTCCGAGAATAGCATGCTACAGATCTTGCTGAATGAAGACGTTCTTCATCTTCCTTTGCCATAATGTGAAGTTACCTTTCCCATCAAACTTCTCGATTATGATGGGCTTCATGTCATTGATCATATCTCCCACCATATAAAAAACGCTATGACCAAGCTTTGATACCAATTTATTGATTTTAAACTCCCTTATTAATTGTGTTTTCTTGATAGACTACAATGATAAATTTAAAGGATAATGATATACGAATATGCGGAATAAAATATGAATAATGAAGAAAACATGCCACATACACAATACAAGAATTTACCGAGGTTCAGCTAACTTTGCCTATGTCCTCGTGTAATCTCTCTTGAGAAATCACTAGCACTATGAAGAAAAACGTTTGGTTACAAGATACTTATTGAAATCTCTTAGCTAATTCCCAAAACCTTGCTAGAACCTCTTTATCACTCTTGCTCTCTACCCCTTGTATGCTTGTTGTTTTTTCTTGTTTAAAAATAAGCTCTCAACAGCCCTATTTATAGGTATAGGACTTGACTTACATTCCTTACTAATATAGGACTCCTAAATCCTCTTAGAATAAGAAAAGCTTACTTATTTCCTAATCCTAGTTGATTTGGGATTTTTGAGAAAATATAATTTCCTAATCCCAATAGGAAATTATGTGCACACTTTATTTTCTCCTAATCCAAATAGGATTCCTTCTTAAGCCTTGACTTGGGTTTTGATGAAGGGGTTTTGATGAGCCAAAAAACACAACACCTTCATCCAAGCATTCATCCATTTCTTAGTCACAAAGCATTGATCCTTAGCTGCAGGATCATTTTTCTACCTTTAAGGTGTACAAATTGTCTCATTATTGCATTGACTCACCTTTTCAATCAACATTTGTCGACAAGGGGGGTCTACTATCAGTAGTTTGCGGTAACTTTTCCTTAATTCTAGGCAGTACCATGTGCATGGGAAATGACCAAGAAACCACCTTTTACATCATTATCCAATAGAAAATCAGCAAATTGACACCAAATCGCTATGGAAGGCTCCAAAAATGCACCAATCTTTGGTGGCACAATCTCCACCCTCCAAGGCGTGTGCTCTCACATGAAGACCATGAGCATGCATGTGCCAATGAGAAGAACCAACAAAATAAGTACACGTGCTCACTGCCATTGAAAATCACTATAAATAACTTTTTAGCCCACCTTATGGGGACCTTTTTCTTAACTTTTCTAAAACTCTCTCCTTTTACTTAGTTCGAACACATAGTTGTGTTATTTTTCTCCAAATGTTTTCCTCTTTGTTCCTCTCATTGACTTGAGCGTCGGAGGGTGAACGTTGGCTTCACCTTGGTTTCTTTTGCTTTGTTTTGCAGGAATTGCACATGAAAGGGAACATATCATGTGGATCCGTAACAAGAGTGCCATAGGATTCGTCTAAGGATCCCCCCTGAGGATCCTAAGCATAAAGAGTCATTTTATTTGTAGTCACATCCTTTGTGACCCCTTTTACTTTAGGAGAGCACTCGTACTCCCTTAATTGTTAACTTAATCCTAACGATTTTTTTTATGGTTAACAATAGTCTATGTTAATGAAAGGGAAAATATGAAGTGTGCTTGATTAGGTCGTTACCACGAAACCATAATTGCAAATGATGTAAAACGGCTAATATGGGTGTTTAGGGCATCCTAAGTGACTAGCAATTTTTCTCCTATGATTTCTTTTTCTCTTTTGTTGATCATTGTAGTAACTATGCCTTTATATACGCTTGAGACGATGAGAATTGGGTGCATGGTTATCAAAGTTCGTCTAGAAGCGGGGCACTTTATGGTGCTATCTTGGAACCTTGAGACATGTCAGATGCACCGATTAGGCGCACGCCTGGCCTTTGGAGGCACTTGGTGCCTTTTTTTTTTTAAAAAAAGATGAAAAATGACTGACGACCCAACATGATGATGTTATAAAGTTGGTTTTGTTTGAGTTCGAGATAGTTAGAGCCTAGAAACTAATTTGAATATCTTTGGGGGGTTTTTTTTTTTTTTTTCCTTTTTAATACGCTTGCAACTTTCAGTTTTTGTTGTTTATATAATGATTTCATGTTGATTGCTTTATGAATTATGACATGTTACTGATAGTTTGTAAAGTTCTAAATCATAAATTTAGCTTAAGAACTTGAAATTTTTTGGGTAAATTAGGTCAATACAATTTTTATAAATTATTCCCATTGGGAAATTCATAAAAAGCTATTATGCACCTTTTTTCAAAATAAGTGCGCCTTGCCTTGCGCCTCGGGCTCATAGGAACCCTTGCTCCTAACGCCTTTAATAACTATGATTGGGAGGTATTTAGGTTCTTAAATCTTTCATAGGCAATTTAAGTAAGGAAATCAACTTTGTGGAATTTAGAATCAAGAATATTCAATTCGTGGTGAGTTTCTAAATATTATTTTTGTTATTGTGATGTGATTATGCCAATCATAGGTTATGTGGAACCATTCCTTTTTCTTTTTTTCCTTTTTTATTTTTTTGTTTTTTATTTTTTATTTTTACGTATTTCTGTTGCTTTTTTCTTTCATTGAATATTTATATGCAAGAATAAAACCTAGTTTTTATCCTAATAACAGTAGAGAATAAGGAATTAGACCAAGAAACGAATGTCCTCATTTCCAAATCCTTTGATTTGATTTCCCTTTCATGAATCACCGAACAATGCTTTGAAAACCCAAAATCTTCCTCCCCATTTCTTCCTTTTCTTCTAGTGTTTCCCTGCTTTCCTCTGATTTCTATCTCCCTCACCCTCACCCTAATTCTCTTTTAATTCATTGTCTTTTTATTTCTCTGTTGTTTGTCCTACATCAGCTTTGAGTTGTTAATTGCTTACCTGCTGTTTAAGACATGGTTATATAATGAGTATGACTTTGGCATATGAATTGCTGAAGAAAAGATTTATGAAACTTCTTATCGGGATGGAAATCAAGCAAATTCAAAGTTAGAAATATTTAAAGGAAAAAAAAGAGAGAACTGTTTAGTATGGCTTGAAAATTAAATTTAAATGGTTTTTTTATTATTTTTAATTTAAATTTAATAATAGTAAATAGGAAATAAAATTAAAATTTTATATATAATTATATTATTGTAATAATTAATATAAAAGATTTATATCAGAGAAAGAGAATGGATGGAAGTGTTGTTCTATTTTTATTTGTTTGAATGAATTTCATATATTCTTATATCTAGCTTTTGTTCAATTTAGATGGTTTTCTGGCACAGTTGAATTAAGGCGATGACTTGGATGGTTGAAGCCCGGCATTGGGACCAAAGGTATTAGATTTAATGGAGAACTTATTCTGCATCTAACTGTGTGACCTTTCAGACAAATCTTCATTTTTGTTCTGGTACGTTGTAGTTGATCCATTTGTGATCAGAAATGTAGTCACTCCTGCTGTGTGGTTTGTCTGAGCTATGCATGATCTTTAACTCTTTAGACTTGTTCTCGCATGTGGTGTTCATCCATTCCATTTCTGTGCACACCCTGAGTTTATTTTGATGTAGTCTTTGCGCTGCTCGATAGGGGCACCCCTTGCACTACAAGTAGCACTTGTTTATTTCTCATACTATACATTAGATTGGATAGATAATAAGCTCCCATAGAACAACCCACCATTAGGCATATACTATCTGCATGAAGCAGACCCCGCAGAAGATGATGATTTCATTTCCGCTTTTGATTGGTATTTATCTCTTTCTGTTTTCTAAAAACTGCGAACTTGATCCGAGCTAATTAATATAACTTGCAAGTGCAGTGCTGCAATGACCAATTTATCTCTTTCTGTTTGTGGCAGTGGATGCTTTTTAGTGATATCTACTCCAGGTATGCCAATATAGAGAGAAAAAGGTATTTTTTGGTTTGGTTGTGTATTTTAAAACTTTTTCTTTCATTTCTTTTTCTCCCTTTAGCCTGTAAGCTAATAATCTCAAGATGAATGTTGAACTTACGAAGAGCATTTAGCGACTCTGGTTAGTTGTGATCATCGTCACACTTTGCCATACAAGAAGGGCATTCAACTTGCTGGAACATCAATCGTTAGTCATTCTCTACCAAAATTCAATTTCAGTCGCAGATATCTACTTTGTTCTTCCACTAGGGGGAATGAGAATGATACAACAATACAACCATACATGGATCTGTTCTTCAATTTCGTCACAGGTTTGATTTGTTTACTTTCAAGTATAAACAAAATTGGATGAAATCATGAAAGGCACTTCAAAAAATAATATATTTATGGGACCGACGTGCGGTATGTTATAAACTCAAAAGAGAAGCTAAAATAAGCTTTTATACCAACTCGATATTCTGCACAAAGATAACCAATTATTTATTTCTGGAATCTGAGAGCAATCAACAATTTACGGTAGAAATGTTATATATATATATATATATATAGCAAACAAGATGGGGTTGATCTAGAGGATTGTCTCTTACACTTATATTATAAGGTTGTGGGGTTGTGGTTTCGATCAATGTAATATGTTTTTTTCTTTCATGATGAACTGATTTTATTTATATCAGTTCTACAACTATATACCATTATATTCACATACTTCAGTTTAATCAAAGTATTTTTAAGCTTAATTAATGATTTACAAGTTTCGTCTTAATTTTAAAAGTACAATTCAAGAAAAATATATATATAATTGTAGGCTTATTTTAGCTGAAAATCAGATTAAAACCGTGTGCTAATCACCTGTCACACAGATTATGATTTTAGTGATTATTTAAACGAAAAGTATCAACTAAAACACCCAACTTATTCTTGCCACATAAGTAAGGAACCAGCAAACATTATTGTTACAGTAAACATAGAAAAGCGTAGTGCTTTTTAGGTAGAAGTGGAGGAAGGATTTTGAACGAGAAAGGCCATGCACTGACCTTGTTCGACATTGTTGAAAGCCAAACAGCGGATATAAGCATTTGGGTATGTTTTTTTGCACTCATCGATCTCGTTGAGAACCTGAGAGGAATCATTGCAGGCAAACATTGGCAATTTCCAGAGAGTCCAATACCTCCCATCATAATACCCAGGAATCCTGCTGTTCTCCCTATGCATAAACCCCACCTAACACAAAAACAATACAAGAGAAATCTTATATACAAGAGAAGGAATGATTGCAGTTTGTTGTATAGAGCTCACCTCATCAAATTCAAGGCAAGGGATCCATCCCTTTTGGAGCATGTAGTCAATCTCTTTTGCAATCGACTCATAAGAGAGGGGTGGGAGGTAGGAGAGTGTCTCAAACTTTTTGTTATTGATTGGATTCCATGTCTGTTGAAACCACAAAGTGAGACTAATCAGTAACCAGCAGTAGAAGCTACAATTAATTGACAAGTCAATGAATCACTTTACCTTCATGCACCGAGTTTTGGAACCATTTGAGACGGTTTTCTTGCTCCATGCAATAGAATCCTTACCAGGAAACAAAGCCTTTGAGTTTGGTTTTATGCTATTGAAGCCGGATCCGGCCACTGGAGACGTAAATATACTGCAGACAGACATCTGTGTTTCAATAAAAGGAGAGAGAACACCAACAAGAAGATTTTATTAGTCTAGTTTGGAAGGCAATAGAAAATGTGGTTTTAAAAAAGACAAAAGAGTAAAGTTTGGAAGGCAATAGAAAGTGTGACAAAAAGAGTATAGTTGGAAGGCAACAGAAAGTGTGGTTTAAGAAAAAGACAAAAGAGGTTGGGTACTTGGGTGTTTATCAATGGTGATCAAATGCGGTTACTGTGCAGTGAGCAGACGCTTTTTACAAGGCGGTGGAGTTTTTACTCAAGCACTCAAGCTATTCTGCTTTGGTTTTTTACTGGTTGAGATACCTTTGCACCTGCCTATGTTGTCAAGTGTCAACTGAGAAGTGATGCTATCTGGTTCTACTCTAACAACAAAAGATAACTCCTTCCACGAACCAGGAAGAATCCCACGTATAGTTGTAAAATGTGTGCATTGTAGGATTTAAACTCCCCATCAATTATGTGTAAGAAACATGTATTATCGGCTGTGATAAGAGGTGATATTCAAGTTTGAATTAAATACATACATGCAAATATATATGCAATGGGCTCATCTCTATGACTCTATCTATCTCTTTGGGTTTTCCCAATGTTTGACAACCGATGCTTTAAATGATCCTTAGGAATACCCTGAGGTTTGATTCATTTTGAAGAACATTTACTCGTATAACATATGTTTTTGAGGGGGTAGTAACTAGTAATTAACAAACAAAATCCTTTGATATGATTTGTCATGTGACGAAGACGTGGGTATCGACAAGCACAGTAGCCTTAATGAAGCACCCGTGAACTCTTAAAAAAAATAAATAATAAAGTCCATAAAACACCTGTAAATTAAGTCAACATATGTAGTAATTTAGTAACCAACAGAGTGCCCATTCAACGAGACATTGGAGCAGGATTGTCCACTGTCTCGAGTTCTTTTCTCAATAAATTCAATACTTTGTAGATGCCTCTCAAATGAAAATGAGATTTATCATTGACAAGAAATTTATGAACCTCCCCATCAATCTCAATGAAACTCCAAGCAGAAACTGTAATTACTTCCCTCTTTTTCATCAATTTTCTTAGTCGGAAAACATCCTCCCAGCAACCCATGGTGGCATAGATGTTGGCCAGTAGAACATACCGTCCACTATGCCGCGGCTCTAAATCAATCACATGCCTCCCTACCCTTTCGCCTAACTCAAGGTGACCATGCATCAAACACCCATTTAGCAATGATCCCCATATAGATCCATCTGGCTCCATTGGCATACTCTTAATCAATATCTCAGCCTCCTTAACTAATCCCACTCGAGCCAAGAGATCAACCATGCATCCGTAGTGTTCGATAGTCGGATAAATTCCATAAACTTCACTCATCCGTGTAAACAACCGCCATGCTTCAGTCACCAATGATTTATGGTTACAAGCAGTTAGAACTCCAACAAAAGTCACAGCATTTGGTCTAGGTCCCCTTTTTTCCATATCCATGAAAAGTTCGAGCCCTTTATCGTTCATTCCGTTCATAGCCAACCCTAATATCATTGCACTCCAAGTCATTACATCTTTACATGGCATCTTATCAAACACTTCACACGCATCTACTATGCACCCACACTTTGCATAGAAATCAATCAATGCCGTACCCAACTCAAGATCATACTCGAAACCATTTTCATGTACAATATCATGAATCCATTTCCCTTCTTTAAATGCACCTATCGCTGCACAAGCATTGAGAACACTTACCAGAAGAGACACATTAAACTTCAAGTTACCAGAACTTTTCAACTCAGAAAACAACTCAACAGCCTCATTGAAAAAATCATTTTTGACATACCCAGAAATCATTGCACTACAAGAAACATCATTTTGCTCAAGCATTGAATCAAACACATCTCGTGCTTCAACAACAAGTCCGTTCCTACAATACCCACTTATCAGGCTTGTCCAACAAACCACATTCTTGTTCAAACTTTCATCGAACACGCGACGAGCAAGGTCCACCGATCCATATTTAGAGTACATATTTATAACAGAACTGGTCACATAAACATCAGAAGTGTGTCCAAATCTAATAACCAGACCATAGAGTTGATCAAGCAAAGATAAAGAAACAAATGATTGAACCAAAGCAGTGAAAGTACAAGCATTTGGTTCAACACCAAGACGTCGCATTTTGGTGAAGAGTAAGATACCCTTTTCGGGTTGCAAGTTTTGCGAGAAACCCATGATCATGGAATTGAAATCAAAGATACTGGGTCTTGGAATTCGATTGAAAATGGTCTCAGCATGGTGCAGACCACCATTGGAAGAGTGCGCAGAAAAGGCTAAGAGTTTGCTGGTGATGTAGGTGAAATGAGAGAGACCATTTGCGATTATGTGAGCGTGTATTTGCTTTAATTCGTTCAAGCTTCTGCATATTTCGATTAGAACGATAATTGGAGGACTTGGTTTGGGTCCAAGTCCAACCAACAATTTGCTCATAATGCGAACCGGCCACTTGTTTGAGTTGTTTCCAAATGCTTTTAAATGGAATGTAAGATGCACTGGAATTCAAGACTTTTTCATAGTGTGGAGAGTGGTAAAATGGTATATATATTCTCAGAGTTACTTTAACGTCGCCATGTTCGTTTATTAACGGGTACTAAACTTGCAACTATATACCAACCTCCTATTGATGATTCTAATTATTACATGTAAATTTGCTTCATACATAAGGTGAATTTTGTAAGGATGAAAATGTTTAATAAAATTGAAACACTGTTTGACAAAATGTGAAGACAGTGGACCAAAGCAGTGAAGCTTTATTCTTCTTTTATAGCGGAAAAACAGATCAGATAACATGAGTTTAATGATTAATCTTGGATTACATATATAGACTAAGGAGGGTATATTCAATTAGGATTATTGATGACATTTAAAGATATTTTTTAAGTGATGGATTTTCATGGATTTCTATAGATTTTAATAAATCCACATAGACTTTCATTGATTTGTTTAGACATCTATCTCAGACTTTTATGAATTTGTTTAGATATTTATCTTGGACTTTCATGGATTTGTTTTTTGAGAAGAATCTGTGTTGAAATTAAACTTACTAGTAATTGAGTATGTACTTTATACACTTTTCTAGACTTCAGAACAATAACAGCACATAGAACTTTCTGAGTATCTTTGAGTGTTTCTCTAGGGTTTCACGCCTATTGCATGGGGGATTAGGGGAGGCTTACTTGTTGCTGCTGGCGTCGTTGCCGACCTCTTTTCCGGTGCCCACGTTGGTGCCACTAGGTTCTTTCTTCTTCGTTTCCTCTTTGGGTTTCTAGTTCAAGCTTTCATGGTCTCTTGTTGCCATCGCTGTTGCCTTTGATTTCGGGTTGTTGCTGTGGATTCCGATAGTGGTTGGCCTGTTGCTACAGTGTGGTGGATTGGTCTGGTGGTTTCCCGCTGGTGCGTGTTTGCTGCTATCACTGTCGCTAGCTCACGTTGCTGTGGCTTATGGCTGCTACTGCGCTCTTTTTACTGCTGCAAATTCTGACGGTGGTTGGCTTGGTTACTCCGCATGGTGGATTGGACTGTAAGCTACCGTGTTCTGTTGCTGTTTCGACTGGTTCATGCTGGACTAGTGGTTTGGACTAGTGGACTGGACTGGTGGCTTGGTTTCACGTTGTTGTGGGCTAGTTCACGTTGCTGGTGTGGGTTGGTTCACGTTGCTGCTGATTCAAGCTATTGTACTCACTGATTTTGTTTGATATTTGCTGCGGTCAATCTTCTTTCTTGGTTAGTGTTCTTGATTAATTTTTTTTTCTTCTGTTTTTTCTCTTCATCTTCTCTCTCGGTTGCATCGCTTGGGTTTTGATAAATGGCTTCTCCTTCTATGCTTGGTATTGTTAAGAATCCTATGGTTTTGGATGCTACTTTGTGTTCCTCCTCGCCTATTTTTGTTCCTATTTGTGGTATGGGATCGGTTCCTAGTAATGGTGGGTCTCGATTGGGTAATGTGTTGCCTACTTTGTGTGATATTCTGGTCAGTGTTGGAGGTTCAATTTAGGGCCTTGTTTTGAATTCTAATCCAGTTTCTATGGGTGGCAAGTCCTATACGGATCTTTTGAAGTCTCCTTAAGATTTTATTCAGCCATTCCCTATGTTGGCTGCGCCTCTGAAAAAGGGAGGTTATGTGTCTTTTTGGGTTGATCCGATGGCTTATCAATCCAGGCTAGACTTATGTAAGAATGCTCTCATCGGTCGTGTGGTTTTTTCTAGTGGTGAATGCTCTCATCGGTCGTGTGGTTTTTTCTAGTGGTGAGCGTCCTTAGAAACTTGCTGACCTTAAGGTTAAGCTTAGTAAGATTTGGATGATTTCAGCTGATTGGAGACTTATATCTTTAGGGAAAGGCTATTTCCAGATTATTTTAAAGTCTTCTAAAGAAAAGAACTGGGTTTGGGCTCTAGGCTCTGGGCTCTGTTAATCTGAAGCCAGGGGTTCTCCGTCTTCAACCTTGGCTTCCGGACTTTAACCCCTCTCTGTAGAAGTCCACTAATACGCAGGTTTAGGTTAGGTTTTATGACTTGTCGTGGGAATACTAGCATTCGAAGATCCTTTTTGATTTTGCTAGATGTATTGGAGTTCTGTTGAGAATAGATAAAGCTACTATAGATGGTGATTTTGGTCATTTTGCCAAGGTTTTAGTGGTTGTTGACATATCCGTTCTGCTTCCATCCCGGTCCTTTTAGAGAGAGGCGAGTTGCATAGCTCTTTCATTTCGGTTGAGTATGAAAATCTACCATCATTTTGTTTCGTTTGCTCTTCCATTGGCCATCTGCCTAGCTCTTGCCGTCGGAACAATCCTAAGGTTCCTGTTGCTAGTACTGAAAAATCTTCTCAGCCATTGGCTGAGGGTTCTGTTAAGGAACCTGTCTTTCAGCTAGTTCACCCACGGTCCTCGAAGATGGTTTATCGTCCGATTGATAAGCCATTCCAGGAGATCCCGGTATCCAATGTATTCCCTGCTATTTCTCAAGATTTGGGATCTGTTGATTCAGTGATAGTTCATCATTCAACCTCTTCAGGTCCTTCTTCGCCTTCGGTTCTGGCTTTTACATATATCTCTCTTTCAGGTCCTTCTTCTACTGTTGTGGGCTTGATTCCAATTCCTTAACCTGATGTTCCTATCGTTCAGCAGGTATGTAGTCTCTTGCCTCGTGAGGCTTCCCCTCCTCCATCTGTTGTTGTTTCTTTGGGTGGTTCTATTATGGAAACTTTGCCGCGTGAGGTTTCTCCTCCTCCCTCTGTTGTTGTTTCTTCGGGTGGTTCTATTATGAAATCTTTACCTTCGGGTGATCCCAGTAAGTCCGTGGAGCGGCCTCTTCGGGAGCATGAGATCAACTTTTCTCGGGTTGTGCGATCGGAGTCCTCTTTGATAGATGCTCATGCTGAGCTTGGTTTTATCACGGTCGCTCATTGGCCTAATCAGGTGGAAGTTGAGGTTTCAGATCTTAATGAGGTGGATTAGAGGTTCACGATTATCAAGAGTAGATTGGAGTCATTTAAAGTCTGAGATTTAGACAACTCTCAGCAGTTCCCATGATTAGTATCCTTTATTGGAACTACCGTGGTATTGGGAACAACTCTACTAAACGAGTTCTTAAAGATTTATGTTGTTCTCATTGGCCTTCTTTGGTTTGCATTTCAATGACCATGGTGGCTTTTGATTTGATTTCTACTAGTTTTTGGTCCTCTCTTGGTCTTCATTTGGTGGGTATGAATGACAGGTTTGGTTTGATTTGATTCCGTCTATTTGGGTATTTGCTTGTGATTCTATTGCAAATACTCAAATAGTTTTGTGTCATGATTAGCATTTGACCGTCTCCATTTCTATTAGGTCTCTGACATATTGGTATTCTTTTGTTTATGCTAGGACCTCTACCTCGGTTCTCCAGGAGCTTTGGTGCTCTCTTTAGGAGATGGTTGGTTCTTTTTCTTCTTCTTGGTTGGTGGTGGGTGATTTCAACACAGTTTTGGGTGCTCATGAGTGTTTGGGGTATTGCTCTCCTACTAGGGGTTCTTGTGAGGATTTTAAATCAATGATTGAGGATTGTAGTTTGATTGGTGTTCGATCTCAGGGTGCTTGTTTTACATGGGTTATGGGTCAATCTAGTCGCACTAGAGTTGAGCGGAGATTGGATAGGACTTTGGTTTCTGAGGGTTGCGTTTCTTGTTGACATGATGTTTCCTGTGTGGCTCTCCCCTGTCGGTTTTCTGATTATTGTTCTCTTTGGATTCGATTATCTGAATCTTAGGTTTCTTCTTCTAGGCCTTTTCGTTTTCAAAGCATGTGGGTGGATCATCCTGATTTCATGAACCTGGTTCACAGGGTGTGGGGCACTCCTTGTTTTGGTCATCCCCCACAGGTTGTTATTGGTAAGCTTAAGAATCCGAAGAAGGCTCTCAAGTCTTGGAATTATGAGGTTTTTGGTGATCTCAACGCTAACATCTCTAGGAAATTTGCTAAGCTCCATTCTGTTCAGAGTCAAATGTTTGATTTGGGTTTTTCTGAGGAGCTTTTTTTGGAAGAGTCACGCACTCATCATGATCTTGATGTGCTTTTACGTAGGCATGAGTGTTTCTTTCGTGATAGATCCTGAGTGAAATAGTTGTAGGATGGGGATCGTAACTCATCAAGAGAAAGAAGTGTCAGGATGTTTTGTCTTCTCTTTTGATTAATGGTGTTATTTTGGATGATCAATCTGTTATCAAAAATCACATTGTCAAATTTTATGAGGATTTATTCTCTTCGGATTCGGCTTAGATTGATCGGGATCTCTCTATTATTGATGACATCGTTCTCTCTTTGCTTTCTCATGAGAAGAACTTGCTTTTGGTTGCTATTCCCTCTGCCATTGTTATCCATGATGCGGTTTTTGCCATGGATGCTCTCTCGGCCATTGGGCCCGATGGCTTCTCCGGTCGTTTCTTTCAACGTTGTTGGAAGATTGTGGGTAAAGATGTGACTTTTGTAGTTTCAGATTTTTTCCATTCTAGTGTGGTTACCTCGAGTCTGAATTCTAATTTTATCGCGCCTATTTTGAAGATGAGGGATTCAATCACCATGGATCAGTTTCGCCTTATTATGCTTGGTAACTTTCTTTTCAAGATTTCATCTAAGATTTTGGCCGACAGGTTAGCTCAGGTTGCTGCTCGTATTGTCTTTCCTCAACAATTTGGTTTCATCAGAGATCGACACATTGAAGGTTGTATTGCTCTTGCTTCTGATTGTGTTAATGTGCTTCATCAGAAATGCTATGGGGGTAGTGTGGTTATAAAGATTGACATTCGTAAGGTTTTTGATACTGCCGTGTGCTACATGCTTTTGGTTTTTCTCAAATCTTTATGGATTGGATTGATACCATACTTAGTTCTTCAAGACTGTTGGTTCTGATTAATGGCTCTCCGGCTGGTTATTTTAGATGCACGAAAGGGGTTAGACAGGGGGATCCTCTTTCTCCTCTTTTTTTGGTATTGCAGAGGATTTTCTCAGTAGGTTACTTTCTAAAATGGTGGCATCTGATCATCTTTTGCGTATATCCTCCTCGAGGGGCTTTTCTACTCCCACTCATTTGTTGTATGCCGATGATGTTCTAATTTTTTGTAGGGCATGACCAGTAATATGAGGAATGTTATGAATCCTTTCTGTGTTTATGGCAACATTTCGGGCTAAATTGTTAACTGGAGTGAATCTTCCATCTTTTTCGGGTCATCTGTTTCTCCTACCTGGATTAGTTCTCTTCAATCCTTAGTTGTGATGCAGATTGGTCATTTTCTGTTTTCTTATCTAGGGGTTCCTTTGTTCCGGGGCAAGACCATAAAGTCTCTTTTGATGCCTATTGGAGATAAGATTGTGTCTAAATTTTCCAGATGGAAAGGCAAGTCCCTTTCTATGGCTGGTCGGACTACTTTGATTCATTAGGTGATTATTGGCTCTTTTGTTCACTCTTTTATGGTTTATAAGTGGCCGGTTTCCCTAATTCAGATGGTTACTAAGAAGATAAGAAATTTCTTATGGACTGGTTATTGTGAGGACTCCAAGTTGGTCAGTGTTGATTGGAAACGTTGCTGTAGACTTTATGCTCTTAGGGGTCTTGGTTTGAAAGATCTGGCATTGTAGAATGATTTGTTACTTCGTAAGCTTACCGGGAAGTTTCTAACTTCTAACAGTTTTGCTTTCACTTTTTTGCGTGAGAGATATATTAATCAGTTGCAGAAACCTCAAAGAGGCTACATCACCTTCTCAATCTAGAATTCTTTTAAGTCTAACTATGCTGAGCTTCTTAAGGATGGTATCTGGCTCACCGAGAAAAACTCACAGAGAGATTTTTGGTGTGATAATTGGCTTGGGGTGCCCATTGTGGATCTTCTTGGTATTCTTGATTTCGTGGTCATTCATCTTCATGCTAGGGTTTCAGACCTCATTCGGGATGGTAGATGGGTTTTGGAAGATCGTTTTCATGCTAGATTCCCAGATCTCTTTTTTCGGATTGAGAAAATTGATGTTTCTCCTGTGACTGATTATTTGGTTTGGCCTCTCATTCTAGGGACATGAGGGTTTCTTGTAAGGCGGCTTATTCTAGGATGTTTCATGATATTCCTCAGGTCCCATGGTGGAGGGATGTCTGGTCTCGCTATATCCCCCTTTCCTGTTCTATCCTTTCATGGCATCTTCTTCTTAATAGATTACCCACCGAAGACTATTTATGCAGGTCTGGTTTTCAATTAGCCTCTAGATGCAGTGTTTGTGGCATTAGTTCGGAGACTGTGGACCATCTTTTTCTTAAGTGCCCTCTTGTTGTTGCTCATTGGAAAACGGTTTTTTCTGCTTTTCAGAGGTGTGTCTCCGTTGACACTTGGGGCTCTTTTTTCTGTCAGGTCATGTTTATTTCTTTCAATGATCAAATTAGGATTTTGTGGAAAGCTGCCATTCATGATGTGGTTTGAAGTGTGTGGTATTCCCGTAATCCGAGGATTTTTAGTGGTAAGTCTATTGATTTCAAGGCTACTCTTTCTCTTGTTTGGCTATCTGTCTATGATACGAACCGTTTGGGGATCAGCTGTATGCGTAACTGTGTTGATGATTTGCTGATTTTTCATTGTTTTGGCCTCAGTGGTCGTCTTGTCCTGGTAAGGCTCCGGTTATCAAGAATGTTGTTTGGTCACCTCCGGCTCCAGGGTGGATCAAGGTTAACACGGATGGGACTGCTTTAGGTTCTCTAGGTGTGGGGGGTATTGGGGGTGTTTTTCGGACTTGCAGATCTTTTGTTAAAGCTTGTTTTGCAGTCCCCCTTGGTCAGGTTTTTACCTTTGAGGCTAAGCTCCTTGCTGCTTCTTTCGCCATCAATTATGCGTGGAAGTTGGGTTGGCATAGGATCTGGCTCGAGAGTGACTCTACTTATGTGGTTCAACTCTTTCTGAAAGGCCTGATAAGGTTACCTGGTGTGTTCGTCAAGCTTGGCAGTGTTGTATTTTTCAGATCTCGCATATGGAGTTCCAGGTTTCTCACATCTTCAAGGAAGGTAACCAGGTGGCGGATGCTCTCTATAAGCACGCATTGGGTGTTCCTTCTGTTTTATGGTGGTCTTCCACTCCATCGTTATGTTCTCGATTAGTTGGTAATGATTGTATGGGTAGAGAATCCTTCAGGTTTTCATAGTTTTGCTTTTTCTTTTTCGGTCTGCGTGCCTTTGGGTTTTTTTGAGGTTATGTCCTTTGTTTTGCTTTGTTTTTCGGATTCTTTTGTTTCTTTTCCCTTTATTTATATATTTATGGATATTGCATAGAGGTTTTTCAGCATATGATCTCTTGTGATGCTTTTCCCTCTTAGGTCAGACCAATTTCAAAAAAAAAAAAAAAAAAAAAAAAAATCGAGTATGTATTTTAAATTTTTTATTGCTATCTTTGCAAGTGATGGTGCCTGCTTGTGGTAGTTACTTCTTCAAGGTAGCAGAAGCATCATTTTTCTTTTTCATTTTATGAAGTATATGATTGATTATTTATATGTTTTTTGTTGTACAACTGGAAATTATGTTACATAGCTTGGATGATTTTATAGTATGCTGTGTTTTTTTATGCAATTGAAGTTGTTTACTTGAAGTGTTTTTCTTTGATGATATATTTACAGTTTTTTTAGAAATCTCCTATGTATCATGGTCATAAGCGTTGGCCGCTAGGTGACAACACCAGTTAATGTGTAGTCACAATTTTATAAATTAGTATATGCCATTGTTGACGGTGGATTTTTTCAATTGACCGGTCAATGATTTCTGGTTTGCAAATATAATTCTGACATATGATAAAGTGCGAGAAACAGAAAACAAACGAATATTATGTGGTAAAACTCCGGTGATCGGAGAAACATCCACGGGTGATTGCCTAAGCAACCTAGCCAAATTCCCTTTGATGATCTTTTTAATTACACACTCTGCTCTCCTCTCTCTATTTTACGCCGTCCCCTCTGCTTATGCTTTGCAGGGGTATTTATACATGACTCCCCTAGGGTTTTTTTTGGGTCCTGCTAGGGTTTAGTACCGTGATACATAAGTTGAGGAGTGTTGAGTTTACTTTGTGACTCTTTCCTGATTCTACGCTGATCTTTCCTTTTTCATCACGGATTCTGGATCCGTTTTGGACAGAGAGCTGTCAAGGAAATCTCTTTGTTTCCTTATGGGACTCTGCTTCTCAGTAATAGATTTGCAGACTTGTGAACGATATTCATCAATTATATTGGTGTATAGGTGGCGAAGGGATTTCGCTAGGCAATCCCTTCCTCTGTGCTGAACACATGTAGTCGGGCACTTTCTGTACTCGAGGTACTTGGCATCATTTCGCCATTTCTGGCTATATCTCCTAACTCAGCCTAAGGTATTCCCATCTTTCCCGATCAGTCTCCTCGCTCGCGGGTTGCTCTTATCCACGCTATCTACTGACGTGTCATCTGTGGCGAATTTTACCCACAACAATACCCCCTTAAATATTTGAAAGCGAGTTCGTTAACTCGGCGAAAGTATTTAATTCTTGCTCGATCTTTCTTCTGATCGGGCAAGCTCTTTGTCGTTTTTCTCCATGAATGTCTTCCATTAATGCTTCGCAAATACTTATGATTAGGGTTTCTCATTAATTTGGCGTATTAATGACGTGTCTTAACTGCACCCACACACATTCGATTTGTCTTCTGCCAAAAAATCTGTTGACAGCAACGTTTAAGGTTTCTGACGGCCTGAGCCTCTTCTGAAGTTGCCATCTGTCCAGTCGGGGTTTGGTGCGTCAGACCACATTTATGTGATATGACCTTTGCCAGACCCACGCATCTTTTCACACGTTTCCCGCCTTCTACCTTTTCTAGGGTTTTTCGTTATATATATATCCCCTTCATTTTATTTCTCTGGTATTTTCTCTAGTATTTTCTCTGGTTACCATTGCAATTCTCTTCTTCTCTAGCCTGACATTCCCTTTTTCCTTCACTGACTTCTAAGCTTTCGCCAGTTTTTGAAGAAGGAACCTTTTTCCTCTGCTTATCATGTTTTGCTCACGGTTATCTGTGGTTTCTTTTTCTTTCGCGAGTTTTATTGAGGTTAGTTTCTCCCTTTTATTTTATTTTCTTTTTCATAGATCCCTCACTTCGTCACTGTCTTTTTGTTGCTTCCATGGTTGCCATCGAGCGCCATGATGCTCATTTGGTCGAAAGTCTTTAAAATCTGTTGGGTAGTAGACCACCCCCATATCAACCCTATTTCCTAGATGTCAATGTTTCTGGGTTGGTTCGTGAAACCCCTCTTGGAGATGACTCTATTAGGGTCCCTCAATCTGATCCTTGTTCTTCTTCTTGTAGTGACGTTCGACCTCCGATGACGAGATCCAAGAATTGCAATCCGCACACAATCCATAAGAGCCTGAGCGGACTTCACACTGTTGGGCCCTAACAAATAAATGAAGATGACGTGGAATTGGAGCACCGGGCATCTCGGATTCTGTTTTCGCCCGAGCGAGTTTGTACTTATGACATCGAACCGAACGTAGTCGGCCGAATCGTCAATTCATGGGTCGGTTTGATTTGGATAGGGATTCTATTCGGCTCGAACCAGTTGGCGATAGGGCTGCGTGGAACCCTCCACCCGGGATGGTGGCAGTTTATGGGGCCATGCTTAGTTGTGGCGTGACTCTCCCTCTCTAACCCTTAATTACTTGGTTCATGGCCGAGGCTCAGATTTCTCCTGCCCAGCTTGCTCCGAACAGTTACTGTATCCTGATGTGCTTATGGCACATGTGGTACCGAATGAAGCTACCACCCCTGACTCCCCGCGAGATCAGGCATTTCTATATGCTCAGACAATCGGGTCGGTCAGGAACGTACTTCCTTTTGTCGAGCAAGCCCGACCGTTGGATTCCAAAGGGCGTCGAGGTTGTTGGAAAGGTCGACTCGACCAAAGAAGATAAAGCTAAGGGTTTTGTCTGGGGCTTCCCCTCTTCTAATAAATATTAGAAGAACAGTTGGTTCTTCGTCAGGGGTGACTGGGGCCAATCCATCGATTTCGATGTTGACGGCGTTCGGATAGCGCGGAAGGTCCCTCGCTACTTCTGTTCCCCTGAGTCGTGGAACAATGCTGCCCCGATTCTCTCAAATGGGGAGTTAAAAAATTTGGCGCGGGCAGCCGTTCGTGCGTCGAAGAAGAGGGGAGAACTTTATCTCCTTGATGAGGAGAAGATGATTAAAGCTGGTCTTTTTCCCCGCTTGTCAGTAGCTCGCAAGTGACGTAATTTTTACAACACCTTTCCATATCTGCTTATGTTATTTTCTATAAGCAATTGATTCTGACGTCTGACTCCTAGTGCCACTCTTTCGTTTTGTGTAGTGAACTATTCAGATGTTGTCTGTGAGGCTCAGGCCCGCAGGTGGAAGGCTGTCTTGGAGACTAGCCAAAAGGAGGCTACCCTTCGGGAGGTCGAACTGGATGCTCCTGGTGGGTCGGGAGAGGAGACCCCAACCGGACAAAATACGGAGGAGAATGTTAGGGGTGTTCCTTAGTATACTCCCCGAGACGTACCTCATGTTCCTGAGGCTGGGACGAGTGAACGTGTGGACCAACTTGATTCAGATGATCATACTTTTTATGCTGGTGAGTGGGAGCATTCCCCGACTGAGCGCCAGGAAGGTGCCACAGATGAGGCAACTGTCGGGGTAGGCGAGTTGACCCAGGCCACCGACAAGGCGATAGATGAGAGTAGCTGACCCGCTCATACTGGGGACGAGGCAGTCGTTGGGGCGCCTGAGTCGAGTCCTGGTCCCTCAAAGGGTAAACAGAAGGTTGGGGAGTTATCCGAAGCTAATGTTCCACAGGAACCTTCTGTTGCTACTCCGCCAATCGTCAGTGGTGGAATTGAGGCTGAGGACCCCATAAGGACCCCCATGCTGATCTTGATACCTGTGGGAGGCAGTCAAGAAAAAGGAGGGCCTCTTTTTCCCCCAGTCGGCCTACTCCCAAAGTGCCCCGAGTGGTGATGTATTTTGATTCCTCTTCAGGTGATGAGGGGACAGGTACTAGGGTCGTCCGGGTGGAGCCAAAGATTCAAACAGTGAAGTCGTCCGAGGTCTTACCCGGTGCTTCCGACAGGGGAGATCCTGCAAATGATACACGTGCTCCCGACCCACCCCTTTCACCTAGGATGGATATTGGCGGTTCGGGGACTCCTGGTCAGTCGGGAGATCTTACTCCTCAAGCGATGCTGAGGGCCATGTCTTCTGGCCGGGCATTTTTTGGTGAAGATAATTGGGGTCGTTTCCGGGTTGGCCCTCCCTCAGAATGGCTACAAAAAATTTTCAACACCGCTTCTTATGTAAGTTATTCCCTTTTCTTTTCCTGCAATATTTTCTGTTAGCATATCTCTTACACATTTCTGTGGCGCAGATGGTTGCTGAAATGTCGGAAGTGTGCCTGGCCAGTCAAGCTCAGACTGACAGGATAAAGCGCCTAGAGGCCCAACTGAAAGAGAGTGAAGATACCGTGCCTGAGTCGAATTGGCTTGTCAAGAAAAAATCAAGTCGCATCAGGAGTTTATAGACCGATGCTTGGCAAGTCAGTTGGATGCTGAGCAAAGGGCGTCTTCAGCCACTGATGAAGTGAAATGCCTTCAGGATCTATTGTCCTCCACTCAGGAGGCGATGCTTCAGGTGGAGCAAAAGGCTGAGGAGGCTAGGTCAGGCTACGAGCATCAAGTGGAAGACCTGAAGAACCAAGCACTGACTGTTAAATCTCTATTTAAGGAGGCTCGGCTGGAACTGGAGATCCAGGGGGTTGACCGTTTTAAGAGATCTCCTGCTTACGACGCCTTGCTCCTGCGGGAGTTTCACCAAGGGATGGTGTCGGCTCGAGAATTCTTCAAGGTCAAGAATAGAGCGACTGATAGGGCAAGGACCAACTGGAACTGCTCAGTTGAAAACCATGTCGAAACGTCTCTAGATTCTCTCCGTGCTCAAATGAAAGTGTGGCACGCTTACTGCTGCAGTAAAGGTAAAGATCCACACCCTATGCATTTTGAGATGCCGACTGAAAGTGCTCTTTCTACCTTCCATGCCTACCAAAAAGCTGGGATAGATGGCGAAAAGCCAGATGTCGAGCCTGTACCTGGCAGGGACTACAACACTTGGATGGATGACGTTGAAGAAGTGATTGTCTGGCCTTCCGACGAGAGTCTCCTGAGCGAATGTGACATGGTTTCTGAGCCAAGCCTCATAAGCAGCAATTCTCGTCATGATGGAGGTCTTCGGCCCGGCAGTAGTTCTCGTCCTGAAAGTGATCCTTCAGCTCCAGCACCTATTTAAATACCTCTTTTGTTGTAGTGATTTTCCTTTTCTGATGTATATATATTTTTTGTAATCATTTCTGATGTACATATATTTTTTGTTACTAATCGATAGTTCTTTCATTGTTTGTGCTCCATTCTTTCATGCCTTGATAAACATGATACCTGAAAAAAGAGTAATATAACGAAAAACAAAAAGGTTGCAAGCGTAAAACTACGTAAGTTAATGTGACTGGACTATCCTTGCTGAACTTCCTTTGGGATCTTCCCTAAAGGGCTTGTATTCCTAAAAACCAGGGTCTATTTCCTCAAACACATAGTTTATAGGCGGTTGCTTTCGGAATGTGCCGAGTATCTTATTTAACTGGCTCTCCGGTTTTGCTGAGTATATTATTTAACTGGCTCTCCGGTTATGCCGAGTATCTTATTTAACTGGCTTTTTCCTCTTTGTTTTTATTTAAACTATGTGTTACGTCGAAGCTCACCCCGACCATACACATAGTTCCCTGCGTAAGTCACCTAGGACGTCTCCCGGTTTTATCTGCAACAAGGTTTTGCCGAATTGTTGGGGTAGCGTATAAACACAGCTGCGCTTCTCACCAGATCTATTCCGGCGGCGCCCCGAGCAGTTTGCCAGGCATCCCTTATTGGGTATTCTGGTGCCTTGGGTTTGTCTTTTCATTGGGTGGTGTGTTTGCATCACCCCAACTAGGCGGGCATGCTATTTTAGCTTCTCCGCCCTTCGGGCACTGTTCACTCGCTCTTTGCGATTTCGTGGCGCCCGAGCACTTATGGAGGCTTAGCTCCATTCTCTATTTTCAGAGAGCTGCTTTATTCCCTTTTCGTTTCGTTATTTCGCGAGTTTATTCGCATTTCCACATATTTGTCCTTCTGCAAAATATATTTGCTGATTCTGAGGAGTTTTATAAAAACAAAAGAGAAGAAATGGGCGGGTTGCCCTTTTTATTATCGATCACATATCTGAAATTCTGAATCAAGAGATGAAACCAAAATGAGAATCAAAATGAAAATCTAAGTTCTATTAGAATAATTTTAATGCTGAGAGGTCAAGGGGCTATAAATCTGAGGAGCCTTTTTATGGGTAGAACATCTTCAAGTATTGAGTATTGCATGGCAGGGGGACTAGTCCACCATCGGGTCGGGTAATAAGATAGACTCCATGCCCGACAACACCTTTAACAATGTATGGCCCTTCCCACTTGTCCTCAAGGGACCCTGCTACCTTGTCTCTTGTGTTCGGGGATACTCTTTGTAGCACTAAATCCCCGACCTGGAATCTTCGTATTCGGACATGAGAATTGTAGTATCTTGCTGCTCTTTGCTGGTACGCCGTATTTCTTATCTGGGACCTGTCCCTGGCTTTTTCTAACTCATCTAGGTTCTACATCATCATATCAACATTGTGTTCCGGATGGTATAGCCGTACTCTTGGGGAGATGAAGGATACTTCTGCTGGAATAACAGCTTCAGTTTCGAATGCTAATGAAAATGGAGTCTCCCCAGTAGAGGTCCTAGCAGTCGTTCTGTATGCCCAGAGCACTTCATGAAGCTTGTCTGCCCAGTTCCCTTTCTTTGCATCCAGCTTTGCTTTCAAAGTATGCTTGATTACTTTGTTTACAGCTTCGGTCTGCCCGTTGGTCTGAGGGTGAGCAGGGGTGGCATAATAATTCGTGATTTTGTATTCCTCACACATATCCTTGAATTTCCTATTGTCAAATTGTGTCCCATTGTCAGTAATGATGGTATTCGGGACTCCAAACCTGTAGAGGATGTTTTTCTTAACAAAACTGGTGGTGTCTGCCTCGGTAATATGAACGAGCTTCTGCCCACTTCGTGAAGTAGTCTACTGCCACGATAGCATGTTTTGCTCCTCCCTTCATACCCGTGGGCATTGGTCCTATGAGATCAAGGCCCCACATGGCAAACAGCCAAGGGGACGTCAGACTTCTGAGCAGTTTTGGTGGTTGCCATATGTCATTGGCGATCCGTTGATAGGTCTCGCAACCTTCTATGAATCGCCAAGCCTCTGTAAATAGGGTCGGCCAGTAGAATCCCTGCCGTAGTACTTTGTGTGCCAAGCTTTTCCCTCCAGTGTGGTTTCCGCATATGCTGCTATGGACGTCTCTCAGGATTTTCTCGGCTTCTTCCCCTGTCACTCACCTTTGTAGTGCTTTCGAGAAACCTTTTCTATATAACTCACCGTTTATGATTGTGTATCGGGTTGATCTGTATTTGATACGCTTCGCTTCTGAGGCGTCTTCAGGTAGGATGTTTTCCTCCAAGTATCTCCTAAGCTGAGATGTCCAGTTATCTGATTGCAGTCGGATCTCTGCTACTTTCAACTCTTTTAATTCTACTGTGCTAGGCCTGGCCAGATGAGCAACCGGAACTGTCTTTGAGCCGACACAATTTGTTGCTGAAGCTAGCTTGGACAGGGCGTCTGCTCTTTCATTCTCTTCTCGGGGAATTTGGGTAATTTTATACCCTTTAAACTTTTTGAGCAATCTTCTTGCTATTTCTAAGTATGTCATCATACATCCGTCTCTTGCTTGGTACTCGTCTAACACTTGGTTGACCACCACTTGTGAGTCGTTAAAAATTTCTATTTCATCTGCTCCCAATGCCACGCATACCCTTAGGCATGCCAGAAGAGTTTTATATTCGGCCTGATTATTAGTTACTTTGAAATCAAATCTCATGGAACATTCTACAGCATCACCTTCCAGTGTCAATATCACTATTCCTGCCCCGCTGCCATGGGTATTAGATGACCCGCTGCCATGGGTATTAGATGACCCATCCACATGCAGCTTCCAGTGATAACTTTTTCCTTGCTCTTTCCCCATCATTCTACGCACTTCCTCGCCTGGTTCCGTGAATTCTGCCACAAAGTCTGCTACTGCATGGCCTTTATGCGCTGATTTAGCCATGTATTGGATGTCGAATTCACTTAGCTCTATGGCCCATTTGGTCAATCGCCCTGACAACTCTGGCCTCTGGAGGATTAGTTTGAGCGAGCAATCTGTGTATATTATGATCGTATGTGCTTGAAAGTATGGCCTTAATTCCCTTGCCGCGGTGACTAGGGCTAGAGCCATTTTCTCGGCTGGCGAATATCTGGTTTCGGTTGGGAGCAGTGCCTTGCTCGTGTAATATACCAGCTTTTGTACCCCCTTCTCCAACCGAATTAGCACTGAGCTGGTAGCCACATCAGTGAGGGATAGATACATGTATAGGGTTTCCCCGACTGAAGGTTTAGAAAGTATCGGTGCTCGTCCCAGGTATTCTTTTATATTCTGAAAAGCCGTTTCGCACTCTTCACTCCATTCAAGCCCTCTTCCCTTTTTTGTTGCTTTGAAGAATGGAGCGCACTTGTCTGTAGATTTTGCTATGAACCGATTGAGTGATGCGAGGCATCTTGTCAATTTCTGTACATCCTTCAGCGTTTTTGGGGAAATCATATCCTCAAGCGCTTTGATCTTCTCGGGGTTTACCTCGATTCCTTTCTGGTGGACCTGAAAACCTAAGAATCTTCCTGACGGTACACCGAACACACATTTGTTTGGGTTGAGCTTCATCTGGTATTTCACCAGGACATTGAATGTCTCCCTTAGATCTACTGTGTGCTCATTTGCCGTGACGCTCTTGGTCAGCGTGTCGTCTACATAGACTTCCATATTTCTTCCAATCTGCCGAGCAAATATTCTGTTTACCCGTCTTTGATATGTTGCTCCCGCATTCTTCAAACCAAAAGGCATTACTGTGTAGCAGTACAATCCTTGGTTTGTGGTGAAAGTTGTCCTTTCTTCGTCGGCTTTGTTCATTCGGATCTGATTATATCCCGAGTAGGCATCCATGAAGCTCAGTAACTCATGTCCTGCAGTAGCATCTACCAACTGATCTATTCTTGGAAGCGGAAAGCTGTCCTTCGGGCAGGCCTTGTTTAGATCCGTAAAGTCCACACACATTCTCCATTGATTGTTTTTCTTTTTCACCAGTACTACATTAGCTACCCATTGTGGGTACTGGACTTCTCTTATTGACCTTGCAGTAAGGAGCTTTTCTACTTCTTTCTTGATGGCTGCACTTCTGTCTGGGTTAAACAATCTTCTTTTTTGTATGACCGGTCGGGATTCAGGATTAACGGCCAAGTAATGGGATATTACCTTTGCATCTATCCCTGGCATATCTTTGTGGCTCCAGGCGAATATATCTTTGTATTCTCTCAACAGCCTGGTTATGTTAGTTTTGACTGCTTTTTGTAGGTGATCACCTATCTTGACGACCCTGGTTGGTTCTTTATCATCCAAGACTACATCTTCAATTGGTTCATCCTTCTTATCTTCGGGCCCTTCCCTTGGGTCCAATTCAAACTCTTCTGGTGCTTCCTCCTGATCATCTGATTTTCTCATGTCTCGCCCACTCGACAAGATTGCACATACTTGGTGCCCCTCTTTATTTTCTCTGTCTCTGTAAACTGAGAGGTTTGCTCTCCGCGCCATCTCTTGCGATCCTTTCACTAAACCCACACCAAATTCTGTTGGGAATTTCATCATGAGGGCATAGGTAGCTATTACCGCCTTGACTTTATTCAAGAATGGTAGCTCTAGTAGTGCGTTGTAAGGCCAGTTTTCCGTATCTACTACTACAAAATCAAGTAGCACTGTTTTCTGACAAAGGGCACTTCCGACTTTAACGGGCAATTTTACAGTGCCTAAGGACCTCACTTCTACCCCGCTAAAACCTCGGAGTGGAGTATGAAAGGGCTGTAAATCTTTTTGGTCCAGTCTCAACTGGTCGTAAACTTCGGTGCTTAGTATGTCCGTCGAACTCCCATTATCGATCAGGATTCGGTGGACTTCTCTATGACCAACCCTGGCACTGATGACCAAAGCGTCATTTGGTCTGACGTCTATGCCATGCGAGTCAGCTTCTGTAAAAATTATCGGGTCCCATCCTTCCTTGATTCTCTTCTGGTCGGGCTCAATAGAATTGACATCCGGGTCCCTTCGCGCTTCCACTGCTTCACGAATCTCCAAGGTTCTTTCCCTGTTGCTTTTTTCGGTTGCTGGTCCTCCAAAGATGGTGTTTATCGCTCCCTCATCTTCGAGCCTCTTCGGGCTTAATTTTCTCTGACTATTTTGACGGCTGTCTTGCTGCCCGTCCACCCTCTCTGTCTTTTTTTGGACATTGTCCTTTAAGTGACCTTCCCGAATAAAGGTTTCGATATGATCCCTGAGTTGAAAACAGTTGGAAGTCTCATGCCTGTTCTCTTTGTGGAATCGGCAATATTTGGTCGTGTCTTTTCGAGCTTAGAATGATTGCCTAGGTGGTTTCTTAGACATATTCTTTTCTTCCAGGATTGCGAGCACTTCTTCCTGAGTTTTCTTCAATGGGGTGTAGTTCGTATAGTCACCTCGGAACCTTTGGTAGGGCTTGTCGGCCTTTGAATCGTTATGCTTACGTCCATCCCGACCGTCCGAGATTTTTTTTTTCTGCTTGTCACCCTTTTGGTTGGGGGTTTTGGACGCGCCGTCCTTGGTTTTTGAAACCTCTGGCCGACCTCCATGTACGAAATAACTGCCCGTTGCAATTTCTACCTCTTCAGCTAAATCATAACCTCTGGCCATGTCCATCATATCTGTATAGCTGGTCAATCGTGCTCTTCTTAAATCGAAAGAGAGCTATCCATTCTGCAAGTTGTTAATAAACGCTGCCACTATAGCTTCATCATTAGCGCTCCCAATTTCTGATACTGCCTGACCAAACCTTCCCAAATATTTTTTGAGCGACTCATCTTTCTCTTGTTTAAGTTGGGATAGGTAAGCCACTGACTTCTTTCTATGCACGTTTCCAAGGAACTGTTGAGAGAACGCTTTGCTCAGTTCGTTGAAACTACTTATGCTTGCTGCTGGTAATCTTCCGAACCATCTAGAACCTAAGTCCCCGAGGGTTTGTGGGAAATTCAAACATAACAAGGAATCGTTGTTGGTGTACTAAGCCATGACACTTTTGTATCTTCTGACATGCTCTTTTGGATCTGTATCTTTCTTGAACTGCTCCACGTGCGGCATTCTAAATCTCTCCGAGAATGGCATGCAAAGGACTCCATTGGTGAATGGACTGCCCAATTCATCATCTGATAGCTCATTCCGCCCATATCATCTGACTAGTGCATCCATTTGTCGACGGTTATTTTGGACTTCCCGGGTCAAACTCTGTATGAGTATGTCCCTGTCATCTTCTAGCTCTCTCATGGCATCGAAACTATGACTAACGACCAACCCTTGTCCTTGATTATCAAATTTTTGCTTCTGAGGTTTAAGGTTCAGGCCATGCAGCCGGATGGTGCCTCTTTGACGCTTCCGATGAGCGTGCTGATCACTATCCCCAAAGGATGGGGATCAATCCCTTCGGTGGTCCTCTCGTCCAAATTGACTAGTATCTTGCTCGGCTCGCCCAGAGTGATATTTCCTACGTGGGTACCTGTCTTCCCTGGGCTCTCTGTCATCCTGGGCCTGTTCCTCTAATACCCCCGGTTGCTCCGCTGAGGTTTGACTATTTTTTAAAGGTGCATCTGGTATTGGACGGACTACCACGGAACGTAACCTGCCTTGCTGTTGGTCCGGGGTATCCGTCTGACATGGCGAAGTCAATCCCTCCGTGGTGGAAAGGCTGATTCCATGTCTGGCTGCGTCGGATACGAGCTGTTGTAAAGATGCCCAGAAACGCTGTGCGATCTCATCACTAGTTGGAGGAAAGCATTGGATGCCCGCGACAGCTGCTGGTTGATTTTCTGCGATCAATGCGGCATCAAGGGAAGCATCCACTTCCAATCTATCATCTGGTAAATCTTGGTTGTGCCTGGAATTGCTGCCATCTCCTTCTCCAGCCATTGTTTCACAAGGGATCTCAAGGTTTTTGTTATCACGTATGCCCCCTCCTTCTAGCGCCAATTGTTGACAGTGGATTTTGTCAATTGACCGGTCAACGATTTCTGGTTTGCAAATATAATTCTGACATATGATAAAGTGCAAGAAACAGAAAACAAACGAATATTACATGGTAAAACTCCGGTGATCGGAGAAACATCCACGGGTGATTGCCTAAGCAACCTAGCCAAATTCCCTTTAATGATCTTTTTAATTACACACTCTGCTCTTCTCTCTTTATTTTACGCCGTCCCCTATGCTTATGCTTTGCAGGGGTATTTATACATGACTTCCCTAGGGTTTTTTTTGGGTCCTGCTAGGGTTTAGTACCGTGATACATAAGTTGAGGAGTGTTGAGTTTACTTTGTGACTCTTTCCTGATTCTATGCTGATCTTTCCTTTTTCATCACGGATTCTGGATCCGTTTTGGACTCTAGAGAGTCGTCAAGGAAATCTCTTTGTTTCCTTATTGGACTTTGCTTCTCAGTAATAGATTCGCAGACTTGTGAACGATATTCATCAATTATATTGGTGTATAGGTGGCGAAGGGATTTCGCTAGGCAATCCCTTACTCTATGCCGAACACATGTAGTCGGACACTTTCTGTACTTAGGGTACTCGGCATCATTTCGCCATTTCTGGCTATATCTCCTGACTCAGCCTGAGGTATTCCCATCTTTCCCGATCAATCTCCTCGCTCGCAGGTTACTCTTATCCATGCTGTCTACTAACGTGTCATCTGTGGCAAATTTTACCCACAACAGCCATTTTTCTGATTTTATAAGAATGATGAGCCGTAGGCACGCACGCGCAATACTTCCTGTCCCTCATAATCCCTTGACTCCGACTTGTTATCTTTCTGCAAATAGAAATTCAATAAAGGAAGAGAAAACATTACAGTGAACTCTTAAACTAGTGCACCGGATAAGCAGCAAAAAAATTCCATAACATACACAAACCCACCTTTTTGTTGCCAAAATCAAGTTCATCCATGCAATACTGAAGAACTACATCACCTGGTGCTCGATGGATCTGAATATTTTTACTTAAGTCCTTCTGAATTTCAAGCAAACGCGTATATCCAGTGTTGTAGTAAACGCTAAGCGCTAGTCGGGCAGAGACCTAGCGCCTAGCGCCTAGGCCAATTAATCGGCGATTAATCGGAAAACACAATTACACATAAATTCCAATTAGAACTCCAAAGAAAATTCTTTCCATATCCAATCATAAACCAATCTAAATCCCCAATTATCAAATCCAAAGAAAATTATTTCCAAATCATTATCTTGAGTTAAGTGAATTTAAATCAATCATAATATTGCCTTTTGCAAAACACTTCACTAATTTTTAAATTCATAAAATAAATTAATGGATTGAATTGAACATGATCTAAGTCAAGTCAACTCGGCCCAATAAAATTATAATCAGCCCGGATATCCACAAAACATATTAGGGTGGGGCACAAATAAAAAACAATAATAAAAAAAATCAATCACAATTGTGGGACACACGCACATCAAATTAAATTCCACATTTCCACGTTTCAACACTCATTGTGGACTTGTGGTGGGGCACACACATATGATAAGTGATAACTATTATTTTTTAAATCCTTTAAACACTTTCTTCTCATCTTCTTCTCGAAGCTTCCAACTCTCATTTGTCTAACGCTCTCTCTCTCTTCTCAGTCATCTTCTTTTGTTTTCTTTTTCAGTTTTTCACAATCATCTCCATCGCTTCTCTAACGTTTCTTTTGTTGGACTGTGCAGATTGGAGGCGACTGAAAGTGGATCTCGGTAACCTTGGCAAATGAAAGTGGATCTCGGCAACCAAAAGTGATTAATTAGTCGGCGGCCGATTAATTAGGCCGATTTTGGCCTCTTCGCCGCAGTGAACGCATACCAGCAGTTTTGAACTGATTAATCGGCCTAGTTGGCCGATTTCTAGAACACTGCGTATATCTATGACAAGATATCGCTCTCAGCTGCAATTTTTCTACATCTATGCAACTTTGGTCAAGCAAAAATTCTGCCTCCTTGCTAGTTATTAGATCTATTACAAATGTGCTATGAAGGCACTTTAATTTGTTGATCTAATCTTGGTTCGATTTTTATGAATGGGCATGATCCCAAGTCAAATGAACCAGAGTTCTTATCAAAATCTAGCTAGTAAATAATTTTCAAACCTGAAGTTCGCAGGCCAGCTGAATCAATTTCTCCATCTTGACTTAGTTGCGCAGAACTCCCACTTGCACCATGACCTATAGAACTATCAGATATAAGTTCAAACTGAATTGCAATTTTATAAATTAGTTTACATCAACCGATGATGGTCGATCATCTTTCTATTGTTGAAATCCACATCATGTTACTCGGTGTTGGGTTGGAGATTGAAGAAGACAATGGCGTTGTTGGGTTTTTTTGTTGTTTTTGATTTGAGTAGAGAAAAGTGAGAAGAAGCAACACATTTCTATTTTGAGAGAGAGAGCAAAGTCCACCAAAATCTTTGTGGAGAAGGCCAGACATATTATGACATTTGATATTTATATCTCTCACCATCAAGTCCACCAAAATCCATCAAAATCCATGACCTAAGAAAATCCTTTAAAATCTAGTCCCAATTGAATACACCTTGATTTTTACAGACATTTTTAAAGTCCCAATTCGACACACCTGGATTTGAAAGGACTCTTTAAAAGTCTATAGAAATCTGAATTGAATACCACTAGATTAAAATAGACTCTTTTAAAGTCTTTAAATGTCCGAATTGAATACACCAGGATTTATAAAGTCTTTAAATGACCTTCAGAATCTTAATTTTTGAGGATTTTGGTTTATCATTTGAGTAACCAAAAAATATTATTAAAGCTATAAAAATTAGAATTTCTAGTTGAGGGTGAGCAGTGGTCATGACTCATGAGTCACTATATTGGTTGATAATTTATATATGCAGTCAGGGGCAATGCCAGAATTTTGGCTATGGTAGGGGCTTAAAAAATCAAATGTAATAATTTATAGTCTCATATATAAATTGTAATAGTAAAACAATTAAATTAATAAATAAAATAAACACAGCTTTATTTAGGGCAACCAGGTTGCTCACATGCTGGCCAAAAATGCTCTTCTTCTTAAGGAGGATAGGTTTTGGATGGAAGAGTACCCAAGTTGCGTAGCCAAAGAGGTTCTGGTGGATTCATTAGCTTAGTTTGTTATTGTTCTCTTTCCAAAAAAAAAAAAAAAAAAAAAAAAAAAACAAAAAAGGAACCTGATGCCCTTTTAAATTTATAAAATCGTCTATAATCGAATAAATACTAAGGTTATGTTTGGGATTGCTTTTTCTTGGGAAATAATCACTTATTTCTCAAGTTTTGAGCAAATAAGTGTTTGATAAACTTTCCAAAAGCAACTTATTTTACAATTTGCTTGTCCATTAATCAGCTTTTGAGAAATTGGATGGGGTTGCTTTTGGAAGCAGAAACTGAATTTTTATTTCAAAAATATCTAAAATATCCTCACTATTTTAATAAAAGACAATAGGGCAAATTGCACTAAACCCCTTGAGGTTTGGACAAGTTGCACTTAAATGGAAAAGTTTTGTTATTATACATTAACACCCCCAAAACTTAAATTTGAATTTTAAAATGTCTAAAATGCCCCTAGTTATATTATTTTATACTTTATTTTTTTTACCTTTTAACCAAAAATTTCTAAACTTTAATAAAATAAAAAAATTAAATAAAAGATATGATTCATTAAATAAATAAATAGTTTTTTTTAAAAAAAATAAATAGTTTAAAAAAATATTTTTTTTTAAAAAAAATTAAATAAATAGTTTTAAGAAATCAAATAAATAAATATTTTAAATAAGTAAATAAATGATTTTTTTTTAAGGATATCCATTAACAGGGACAAGAAAAACTCTAAATATCCAAACTTTTACGATAAGGATGATGGTGAGAGAAGGTTCAAGGTTCCAACACTAAATGAAGTGGTTGAAGAAGGCAAGAAGACTCCCAATGTTGGGAACCTTGAAGCTTCTCTCACCTTAAAAGTTTGGATATTTAGAGCTTTTTTTGTCCCTACTAATGGATATCTTTAAAAAAAAATTAATGTTTTTAATTTTTTTCAATTTTTTTAAAACCCTTTATTTATTTAATTTTTTTAAAACTATTTATCTATTTGATTTTTTAAAACTATTTATTTATTTATTTATTTATTTTAAAGTATTTATTTATTTACTTATTTATTTATTTTAAACTATTTATTTATTTAATTTTTTAAAACTATTTATTTATTTAATGAATCATATCTTTTATTTAATTTTTTTATTTTATTAAAGTTTATAAAGTTTTTGGTTAAAAGGTTAAAAAAAAATAAAGTATAAAATAATATAACTAGGGGCATTTTAGGTATTTTAAAAGTTAAATTTAAGTTTTAGGGGTGTTAGTGTATAATAATAAAACTTTTCTATCTAAGTGCAACTTGTCCAAACCTCAAGGGGTTCAGTGTAATTTGCCCAAGACAATATTATCTCTACATTTAATAAAAATAAAAATTAAAAATTAAAACAATCAAGTTTTCAAGTAATAATAATAATAATAATATAGGGATGGTTCCAATTGCGTGGTGGCCACTGCCGGACGTTGAGGACGGAGGAGGACCAACATTCTCCAGCGATGACCATTGTCAAACTAATCGCCATAATTGACGTCGCCACCGAAGATCGACCATTGTCGAACTAATCACCAGATCCATTATTGAACTAATTGCCGGAATTGTCAAACTAATCCATTGTCAAAAAAGAAACCTAGATCCATCCACCATTGTCGAAATAATCGTCGGAATCGTTGTCGTTGTCGAAGATCGATACTCGGTTATAGAGCAAGAACAAGATCATAGCGAGAATAAGTGCGACTTTGACTGGTGATCTATTTACCCGGTGGATGGAGTCGAGTTTGCCAATGTAGAAAATGCCGAAGAGAACATATGGATGAGGGTTCACCTCCTCCACGGCCAGAATAAAATTGAGGAACGCGTCCTCCAGCTCCAAAGGCGATGTCCCGACACTAGTGCAGCAGTTCCAGATGCTGAGTTTTTGATGATTGACAAGCTGACTCAGTCCACCAAAGAGATAAAGTTGACTCGGTCCAACTTGTTTTGTCTTTTTGTCAAAGTTGGTCGAGTTGACTGAGCTTGACAAAATATCTATTTTTGTCATTTTAACAAACATATTTTCTAGCCATTCAAAAGCAAAATATTTTAAAATTTAATTTACCAAACATTTGTCAACTTTTTTACTAAGCTAATTATTTATTTATTTTTAATTTAAGCTATAAGAAGATTACTTTTGCAATCCCAAACATAGCCTAAGTTGCCATGTGATTTCCCTTTCAATATATATGATCAAATAATTTGTAAGAAATTCATCTTCCATCTTGTTACGAAACCTACTCTTGACAATACGCATAGCTAAAAATGATAACTAAGTAGTTGCAGTTGAAAACGTTTAAATAACAAACTATATAATAAATGTAGCAAAATCATATTAATAACCTAAAATATTTATTATTTTGTAATCTAGTACCAGAAATTATTCGGATAGAAAATAAAAAGAATTTAGTTACAACGGTAGGAATAAAATTGCTTAAGTGAAAGATATAAATTTTTTATTAATTTACAATTCCCAACCTAAAATCTTGAAGAGAGATAAAGATAATGTGAAAGGTTAAATTGAATAATTATTAACAAACAAACTATTTAGAGTAAAGAATTGTGTCAACATAAAATATGTATTTTAATGAAATTTATTTATTTATTTATTATTTTTTTGCATTGGAAATTAAAATTAAGGAAGGAAAATAGATTGACTTTATCTCCTAATTTCATGGACAATAAAATAGGAAAGATATTTATTAATTAATTTATGCTAATAATATCATAATTTATGTATAATAAATACATGTAGCAATTTCATTGGTTGGGGGGCCATGGCTCATATGGGCCCCCCTTAATTTCGCCCATGTATGCAGTTATGCACTATGAGTAGAGGTGGCCACGGTTACGGTTCAGGTTTGGTTTCGGTTTTGGTTCCGTGGCCACCAAAACCAAAACCGAAACCGAAACCAGAAAACCGGTTTGGTACACGGTTTGTAACCATAGGTTTTACGGTTACAATTTTGGTTTCGGTTAAGAAACTGCTGGTTTTGGTCACGGTTTCAGTTCGGTTTTGGTTTTGGACTGTTTTTCAATTATTATTTTTTTCAAAAAATGTGCCACGTGGCAGCTTCTGATTCATCTAATTAATTTTTTTTTAATAAACCCGCAGTTTTAGGCGGATTTTTTGGTGGCCCAAAATATAACCGTAACCGTAGGAAACCGGTTTCTAACCAGTTTTCAAACCGCTGGTTTTGGTTTTGGTTTCGGTTTCGGTTTTGGTTTTGGTTTCGGTTTTGGTTTCGGTTTCGGTTACGGTTTGGGCCGTATGGTTTCGATTAAACCGCGGACAAAACCGACGGTTAACCGTGGCCACCTCTAACTATGAGTCTATGACTGGACTGACAAACGATTTTCACTTAAATAACTCATTTGACTTGAATTAACTTCAAAGTCTACGACCGATGAAAAACTATCAATTTTCCTGTCGTTTCATGAAACACGAGTTCACGTAATGCTACTAATTTGTTCGGTTCAAAATTACTTATTTCATAGGCTATTCTACCTTTCTAGTTCAAAAAAAAAAAGTTTGTATTCAACCTGGTATGTACTTAGACAATACATCACATTTGTTTCTATTGTTCTGTTGCGCGCCTTCTACAACATAATTGTTACCAACATAATTATTCTTATCGAAACAATTACAATGACATATTATAGGTTCTAATTTAATATTGTTTACCCCCTTAAAAGTCCTTTGAAAGTGTTATGCTTACACGTTGGAATCTTTATATTTACATGTTGAAATTCCAACATGCTTGCATGCTAAAATTCAACATGGTTTACACACTATAAAGAAGAAAGAAAGAAAGAAAGAAAATGATGTAGGAAAAAGAAGAAGAAGAAATGACGGCCCATGCCACTATCGGTGTCCTGCGGCCCAACCACGCTTAACTTCAGATTCAGACAATTTTGGGTATTTTCTTATTTTAGTAATTTGGGTCTTTATTTCTTGTTTAGCAAGTTTATTTACTTTAGTTTGATTAGGAATTAAATTTAGGTTTTGGAAATAAATTAAACTTACCTTTTGGGTAAGATTTGATCTTTGTTTTTCAGTCAAGTTAGGAATCATGAATCTTAGAAGATTATGATTAGTTTTGATATTTTCCCGTTTTAGTCTTTTTAGGAATGTCATATTCGAGTTGTATTAGGATTAGTTTATTATAAATAGTCTTATTATTTCCAATTATTGTAACTTTTTCATAATCAATAAAATCGTTCTTTGGAACACTTATCTGTCGTGGATTCGACATGCTCTTTGAGGATTCGAGAGTGCCATTTTCTAACGTAGATTAGGGAATGATGGCCCTTGCATGGCGATCCATGCTTGGGTAACTACCGGTCGCTACGTCAAGGTTCGTCTGAGTGTGCCTCAGGGTTCGACAAAGTGATCATTCATATTTTCGCCATACCCCGCTGCGTCAGGAAAAAAAAAAAAAAACATGTAAAGATAATCTGTATCTTTACATGTTTACATGTAAACATGTAACCAAACCAATATGATTTGTCAAACCGATTCTAACCAAACCAAAACAAGTCGGGTAGATTTATTGGTTTAGATTTGAACCCAAAAATCATTTTTTGTATTATTATAAAAAAATATTTAAATATAAAAATATTAAATATAGGTGTTATTTAATTATTTTAAAAATTAAAAAAATTAAAAATATTATATAATTCACAAATTGAAAATCATAGGTATCATAACAGAAAAATAAAAAATAAAAAATAATAAAAATCATATTCTAAAATGCATCAGAATAGTTAAATATTAAATTGATTGATAAAATGTTTTAAATTAAAAAATGCACGCGCCGGACTAATCGTACGCGCTTGGTGCGTTAGGTCAGGTCCAATTTTAATTTTACGCCGCATGTATCTCATCCTTCTTCTGATTGCCACCTAGCACCGTCGCAACACCTTGCTCATGGAAACTAATAGTGGTAAGTTCATCTTCTCTGCGAAACCTCAGGCCCCAATTACTATAGCCGGTGATTCTACTCAACTCTTGAAGAATTCCAATTCCGCCAAAAGAGCAAGAGCGGAATCAGTAGGTCTTGGTCGTAATGATGTGTCATCTAAGACTGCTAGGATAGATAATAGTAACAGCTTCAAGTCAAAACTTATGAACATGGCAAGCCCAAGCTCGTGGTCTGGTGCTGGTAATGCTAAAGAAAAATTGAAAATTGATCCGACGGATATCATGGTTTCTGAGGGACCCAATGGTCCGAGGATAACTCTATCGGAAAACTTGAAAAAACAACTTCAGAAGCCTTGGGAGAATGGTTTGATTTTGAAAAACATGGGTCGTGCCTATACGTTGAGTTTCATGCTTACAAAGCTTTAACAGAAGTGGTCCTTGTTGGGTCAATGGCAACTCACGGATCTTGGTAATGGGTACTTTGTAGCTCGTTTCCAGGTGAAAGAGGATTTGGACTATATGCTTACTAGCGGTCCCTGGATCATTGCGAACCAGTATTTGGTAGTGCAGAGATGGAGGCCAAACTTTATTCCCGGGGAAGATAGTATACACAGTATGCCTACATGGGTCAGACTGTCTAAGCTCCCCATGGAGTGGATGGATTTTGAGTTGCTTTGGAACATAGGCGAAATGTTGGGACAGATGTATAAAGTTGACTCAGTGACTTTGAATCAAGCAAGAGGTAGATTTGCCCGTATATGTGTTGAAATTGACATCTCTAAACCTCCAGTGCCTTCATTAATTATAGAGGAGAGAACTATTAGAGTAGAATATGAAAACCTGGGCTCAATTTGTTTTAAATGTGGACGATATGGCCACAACAAGGATGTTTGTAAGGAGGGTGTGGTTGTTCCACCTCAAGACGATGTTGTGGTTGATAGCAATGTTGTGGAGAAACTTGTTGAAGAGCAGCTGGTGTATGGGCCGTGGTTGTTAGTCTCATACGGCAAACAGAGCAATAAAATGTACAGAGGCAGCGTTAGTCAAACTAGTAAAGGTAATATTGGGAATTCTGAACACTTGGGTACAGCTGGGAATCAGACGGACAATGTTTCTATGAGTGGTAGAAATAAAGGCAGTGGAACTGGGGGAAGTGGTATGGGTAAATTTGGTCAACATAATATGGTGAGTAGAGCTAATGGTGGTAATTTGGTGGCTGCTGCGAGTGCCAAGACTATTAGTGGTTCTAGGTTTGATGTTTTAAATGGCGATGTGGATGTCATCATGGTTGAAGATTGTGCTCAAGAAGCGAACAATAATGCGGCTGGGTTTAAAGATAAAGGGAAAGTGGTGCTTACGGAGGTTACAAATACATCTAATTTTCATAGGAAAAAATTCCCCAGACCTCCTCCTCAGATTAGTAAGAAAGTGCCCAAGAAGAGCTTCATGGTGTCTTCAAGAGTTGGGCTTTCAGATAAGTTTGGTGGTGGGACTTCAGTAGCTAAGAATACCAGTGCTGAGACGGGGTCTATGTTTTCTTCTATTGCTGAATCGCCTGACCCAATTTTAGACGATCTGGACAACGCTGATGTCCTTAGACTACTTCACATGGATGTAATTAATTTTGAGGGACAATCTTCTGAGTTGAATGGAGATGGTCCAGTGAATGAGATGATTCCTATTGAGACAGCTTCGGTTATGGAAAATTTTGAAAAAATGACCTCGGATCTTGTAGAGGTAATGGCAGTGATCTTAGGATAGAGATCCTTTCTTTGTCATCTATTTCTATGATTTGTGTGTGGAACGTTAGAGGTGCGGGGAAATAGGTGTTCTCTAGGAATATTGCTGACTTACGTAGGATTTACCAGTTTGAGATTTTGGCGGTTCTTGAGCTTAGAATTAGTGGCCCTAAAGCTTTACGTGTCAATAATAAATTAGGTTTTTCTAATAATTTTGTTATGGAGGCAGAGGGTTTTTTAGGGGGCATTTGGCTTCTATGGAATGACAGCAAAGTTAAGATTCAGGTGATTGCTAGCTCAAGGCACAGCGTGACAGCCTTAGTTTTTGATAAGAAGACTTTTTGGATCCTAACTGTGCTGTAAGTGAATCCTTGTATTACCACGAGAAAGTTACTATGGAATTATCTGGATGCTATTCGAAGTTGTTTTTCCTTGCCTTTGTTAGCAGCTGAAGATTTTAATGAAATGATCAATAATTCTGAGAAGAGAGGGGGAAGATCTAGGTTCTCTAATAGTGGTTTTGGGAGCTGGGTGGATAGAAATTACCTGGTGGATTTGGGGTTCATGGGTCCTAAATTCACTTGGATAACAAAGAAATGTATTGGTGAGGAGATCTGGGAGAGACTGGATAGAGCTCTTTACTCAATGGATTGGAGAATTCAATTTGGAGAGGGGTTCATTAGACATCTTCCTAGAACTATGTCTGATCATTGCCCTATACTTATCTAGCTTTTTAGTAACCATTTCCCTAAAAGTACCTGCAAGCCTTTTAGGTTTGAGGCCATGTGGCTTAAACATAAAGACTTTGATAAGTTTATTCAGAATAGTTGGTGGGTGCAGGGTGATTCGATGTCAAATAAAATCATGTATTTAACTGGTTTGCTTAAGACTTGGAATAAAGAGGAGTTTGGGAATATTTTCCTTAAAAAGATATGTTTGTTAGCCAGGATTCAGGGTATTCAGCTGTATACTAGCAAGAAATCTTCTGTTTTTCTTTCTAATCTTGAGGAGGCTCTCCTGACTGAGTATAAAGACATCCTAGAACAAGAGGAAATTTTTTGGCAGCAGAAATCTCGTAATTGTTGGCTCAAGGACGGTGACAGAAATACTAGATTTTTCCATCTCTCTACAGGTATTAGAAGACGAAGAAATAAGATCGAGGGGTTTAAGAAGAGTGATGGCACCTGGACAGAGGATATTGAGGAGATGAAGAATGAGGTGGTGAATTATTTCAAAGAGCTTTTCATGGAAAGACAAAGCATTGGTATGTATTCACAACTCTCTATGTTTTTCCCTGAACTTAATGAGTCTGTTATTTCCAGCGTTGGTATGTCTGCTAATGAGTGTGAAGTGAAGCAAAGTCTGTTCAGCATTGGGGGGATTAAGGCTCCTTGGCCTGACGGTTTCCCTGCTATCTTCTTTCAACAATACTGGAACACCTGTAAGGATGATTTGATGCGCCTGGTGACTGAATGTTTTAGGACTGGCAGTATCCCTAGTGAGGTTAATGGTACGTTAAGATTCCTAATCCAGTCAGTTTGTCTCAATTCCGTCCTATCAGTTTATGTAATACTTCTTATAAGGTTATCAGCAAGATTCTGGTGCAACGATTAAGAAGTTTTCTTCCGGATCTTATGAGCCCTAATCAGGTGGCCTTTGTGCTTGGTTGTCAGATTCAAGACAATATTGTTGTTGTGCAAGAAGTGCTCCACAAATTCAAGACTGTGAGAGGGAAAACAAGGTACATTGCTTGGAAGATTGATCTTGCCAAGGCTTATGATAAACTCCAGTGGGGTTTTATTAAGCATGTTTTGGAGGAAATAGGTATTATTGGGGATTTGAATAATCTCTTCATAAGTTGCATATCGAAGGTGAATTATAAGGTGACTGTGAATGGAGAAATGACAAACACTGTTACTCCAAATTGTGGCATCAGACAGGGAGATCCCTATCTCCTTATATTTTTATGTTGTGCATGGAGAAGCTCTCTCACATCATCCAACAAAAACTGATTGACAGAGTTTGGACGCCTATCAAGGCTTCTGGGGGGGGGGGGGGTCCGAAGATCTCTCACATTTTCTTCATTGATGATCTAATATTGTTTGGTAAAGCCTCTTATCAACAGGCTGCTACCATGAGGGAGGCTTTGGATCTTTTCTGCGACCTTTCGGGTCAACAGGTTAGCTTCCCAAAATCAAGGATTTATTGTTCTAATAATGTTGATCATAATCTTGCTAATTATCTGGCGGAAGTCTGTGGTTCCCCTATTACTCATAACCTGGGTAAATATCTTGGTGTTCCTCTCATTCATGGTCGGGTTACAAGAGGTACGTATAATGATATCGTTGAGAAGACTCAGAAAAGGCTAGCGGCATGGAAGAGTGCTTCTCTTTCTTTCGCTGGAAGATGTACTTTCATCAAAGCTGTGACATATGCTCTTCCCACTTATGCTATGCAGTCCATCAGGCTCCCTACGGAGGTTTGTAATAGTCTTGATAAAATTAATAGTACTATGGAGAAAAAGCAGATCCATCTTGTTAATTGGGATACTGTCTGTTTACCTAAAAACTTTGGGGGTCTTGGTATTAGAAAGATGAAAATGATGAATCAAGCTTTACTTGCTAAAACTAGTTGGAGTTTGTGTCAGAATGAGAGTGGGCTATGGAGCAACCTGATAAAAGCCAAATACCTCAAAGGGAAGAACATGGCTACCCATGATGTTTCTAAAACTAAGATTTGCTTGAGTACCTAGAGGGGTTTTTCTTTTTGGGCAAAACTTCTTTTGAAAGGGATGCAATGGAGAGTTGGTAATGGTCTTAATGTTGGGTTTTGGACGAATTCTTGGGTTCCTGAGTGGGGGAAACTCCTTAATCATGCCTCTTGCCCTCTTACTCAACATCAGGGTAATGAAAGGGTTCATGAGTATTTGACGAATAGGGAGTGGGATATTCAGAAGTTGGCTGCGGTTCTGCCATGGCATATTGTCCAGCGCTTTTTTAGCATTCATATTAGTGGCCATTGTAGGGGAAGATTCTGTCATCTGGGGCCTTGCTAGGAATGGGAACTTCTATGTGAAGAATGCTTACAATACCCATTTTAGTTTGGGAAATGACAATTTTTGGAGATGGAATTTATATGGAAGCTCAAACTTCTGTCTAGGATCTTGCACTTTCTTTGGATTCTTCTTCACGGTAAGTTGTTGACTAATGTTAACAGAAACTCTAGAGGTATGTCGGTGGACTCTAGTTGCAGTAGATGTCTTGTTGGTTGTGAAGATGATGAGCACGTGTTCAGAAGTTGCAGTAGGTCTTGTAGAGTTTGGGAGGATATTTGCATGGGTCTGACCACAAGTGTGTCCTACAGAATTGAGTGGAAGGAATGGTTGTTTGAGAACCTTAACTGTAAAAAGTTATGCTGGAATAAGGTGCCGGGTTATCTTTTTTTTGCGGTGTCGCTTTGGTTCATTTGGAAGTGGAGATGCGAAGAAATTTTTAATGCGAATTTTCAGTTTCCTCAAGTCCCTGGGCAGATTATTTTACGCTATGTGACTGATTGGCTATTTGCTAATATGGATATGAAGGCCACTAGTATCAAGAAGGTTTGTTTTGTTGGTTGAAGCCTCCTCCGCCAGGCTGGGCGAAACTTAATGTAGATGGTAGTTGGAGTTCGGATGTGGGTTCAATATCGGCTGGTGGTGTGATCAGAGATGAGAGGAAGAACTAGTTGGTGGGTTTCTCCCTCAACAAAGGTGTTGGTTCTGTTTTGGAGGCAGAGTTGTGGGGGGTTTTTGAAGGCTTGAAGCTAGCGTGGAGAGTTGGGTGTAGAAACGTTGTGGTGGAGTGTGACTCCAAATGTGCTGTGTAGCTTGTGACTGGTCCTATTCAACAAAATCATCCTCTTTTCAACATCACTCTGGAGTGTAAGCGCATGATGGAGAGGAATTGGCACTGTTCTATCAACCACATTTACAGGGAAAGCAACAAGGTTGCTGATTTCTTGACCAAATTTGGGCATTCTTTAGATTTGGGGGCTGTTTTCCTTAAGGAACACCCCCCCTCCTCTCAAATTACTAGTCTTTTAGCTGATGATGCTACTGATTCTGTTGGTGCTAGGGTAGTCCCTAGCTTTTTTTTTTTTTTTGGACGTTTTTTGCCCTCCTCTCAACCAAAAAAAAAAATGCATCAGGTAATTATATTTTATTTATTAAAAAATATATAATGTATAAAAGAAAGAGGAGTGATACAATACCAAATGGTTGATGACAATAATGATTTGACTTTTATAAAACATATGGGTTGGTTTGGGTTGTATGAATTTTATTTTTAGCAACTCAAACCAAACCAATCTTTGATCGGTTTGTTAAATGACAAATCGATTAATAATTTTTTTATATCTGAAACCAAACCAACCCGTAAAGTTTGGGTTGGGTTAGACGTGTTGGTTCGGTTTGGCGGATTTTTGCATGCCCCTAATTGAGGTCCCAATCATATAAATAGAAGTCTGAATCCTTTTTGACCTTAACATTGTCATAAACCCTAAACGAAAGGGGAAAAAATCGATAATTTGATTCTGTTTGTGGTGGCAACCAGTTGGAGAATAGTTGAAAAACTTGGTGGTGGCAGCCTCCGTGGGTTGAAATTTCTGTTGCCAACCTTCGATGAAACACTTTTTAAGTTGAAATCAATTTCCAGTTCAACAAGCAACAACAACAATAAGGATTTAGCAAGCACAAGCAATTGTTTTCAATATTTGGCCAAAAATTTAATGGTGAAATTGAAATCCCAATCTGAAAAAAGTGGGTATATGTCAATGTCAGCCCCTTGTCGTAGATTTCCAATTACAGATTGTGAAGCTCAACCCACAAGCCTGTTGTCTGTTTGTGAAGTGGTTGGTTCTGTCGTTGTTGTTGATGATGAATCGTCGTAAATTAGCCTTGGTTTTCCCTTGTGGACATCTGTTTATGTCCTCATCATCATCATCATCAGAGGCAGCAGCAAGTTCAAGAACAAGAGAAGCAGCAGCAAGATTAAGAGATCAAGCAGTAATAGCAAGAGCAAGAGAAGTAGTGTCCCATAACGAAGAAGCAGTACTAGCAAGAGCAAGAGAAGTAGTTGTAAGAATAATGCAAATAAATATATATGCGCAACTCGTATTAAATACATAAGCATGAAAGCATACCTGAATTTCCAGAATCCATGATAGCACAAAAAACAATCACCTGAAAATAAAACACAAGAAGACAATGGAAAGTTAATAGGAAGTCTTCTACTCTCTTCTCACCTTACTCAGATTGCTTAATGGGGAGACAGTTCTGTAACACACGTGAGCGAGAGTAGGGACCCCCTATAAATAGTATAACTTACTAGAATCCTAACCCATAGAGGATTCTCAATCCTAATAGGATGGCTAGTCCCGAAAGGAATACTAGGCCCACACATATACAATAGCCCATATCATATCCTACATATAATGTAGTTAAGGTGCACCAAGCCCAACAAATATTGATCACAACCAAAAGGGCTTTATCCGGTCAACTCTCTCTTACTTAAACATTCCAATCAATTCGGTTTTCATAAACTCAAAAATATAATGTCATATATTGCTCACAATTATATAAAAATCTTACATTCTCCCACTTGAGCTACATAGACATTATCATTTTATATTTACAAATTCATTTTAGAAAACGACGCTCCGAATTGACAAACAATTATACGTGGCCATAAAGAATGTTTAAGAGAGTAACACCTTCCTTCCCCTTAGTCCAATAGAACCTCAAATATCCAACTACATAGATCATTACATCTTTAATCAACATAAGACCATATGCAATCAAAATATCATTAGCTCTACCTACCCGGATAAAATGATATGTATGTGTGGTATGGAAATTACATGCAAATGTGATCATCATGTCTATTTCCATGTAGGTCCACCTTCGCATTATGCAAAGGATCTTAAGACGAGCAAACTTAATGTCTTAAGCATCTTACACTCTCTGGCCAAAAGACCATGAGTTAATCCTCCCTTAAGACGGGCAAATCCTTCTGTCTTAAGTAATGTTTACTCATCGGTGAAAACTTTATACCTTATGAGTGAACTACCCACTCAAATCCAAAAGCTTTGAGATACCTCCTTAAGACGGGCAAATCCTTCTGTCTTAAGTAATGTTTACTCATCGGTGAAAACTTTATACCTTATGAGTGAACTGCCCACTTAAAGCTAAAAGCTTTAAGATTACCTGCCATAATCAAACATCTGTGTGCACACAATAACAAATATGGCAAATAACATACATATACAATGTACAAATATATTCTCGAGAATAAACAAAATTTTATTAAATAGAATACTGCAGTTAATAAGAAAAACAAAAGATAACTCCCACTAACCAAGCATATCGTGACCATCTACCAACCCCATACGGGTAACATGCCCTTTAAAAACTTTCGGAGATAGTCCTTTGGTTAGGGGATCTGCTATCATCTCTTCTATTGGAATGTGGACTATAGAAGTTTGCAACTCTTGAACTTTCTCTCTAACCACAAGATACTTGATCTCTATATGTTTAGATCCTGAAGATCTTTTATTGTTCTTAGAGAAAGAAACTGCTGTGGAATTGTCACAATAGATTGTCAATGGCTTAGAAATGGAATCCACAATCTGTAACCCTGAAATGAAATTCCGCAACCAAACGGCTTGAATAGTTGTTTCATAACATGCCACAAACTCAGCTTCCATAGTAGATGAAGCTATAAGTGTCTGCTTGACACTCTTCCACGATATGGCTCCACCAGCCATCATAAACACAAAACCTGAAGTGGATTTTAGATCATCTGAACAACCAGCAAAATCTGCATCTGCATAGCCAACAACTTCCAATAGGTCTGAACGCCTATAAGTGAGCATGAAATCCTTTGTTCGCTGCAAATAACGCATAACTTTTTTTGCTACTGTCCAATGATGCATGCCTGGGTTACTTAAAAATCTGCCAAGTACGCTAATTGCAAAAGCAAGATCAGGACGCGTACACACTTGTGCATACATCAAGCTGCCAATTGCAGATGCATATGGGACATCCTTCATTTGAGAGCGTTCAAGCTCATTTTTAGGACATTGTAGCTTTGTAAGTTTATCTCCTTTCACGATAGGTACCTCACCTGGGGAACAAATACTCATGTTAAATCTCTCTAGTACTCTATTGATGTAAGCCTTCTGAGATAATCTAAGCAAACCATGTGACCTATCACGTTGTATCTCAATCCCAAGGACAAAAGAGGCTTCCCCAAGATCCTTCATTTCAAAGCTACGTGATAGAAAATTCTTGGTATCATGCAGCAACCCTAAATTATTGCTGGCGAGCAAAATATCATCAACATAAAGTATAAGAAAAATAAAATTGCTCCCACTGACCTTGAGGTATATGCAATGATCCATGGAATTTTCAACAAAACCATATGATGCAATGACATCATCAAATTTCAAATACCATTGCCTTAAAGCTTGTTTCAAACCATAGATGGATTTCCTGAGCTTACAAACCATATGCTCCTTTCCAATTGCCTGAAAACCTTTAGGTTGCACCATATATACATCCTCTGCAAGATCTCCATTTAGGAAAGCAGTCTTCACGTCCATTTGATGTAGCTCTAAATCAAAATGAGCTACTAGGGACATGATAATCCTAAAGGCATCTTTTGAAGAGACAGGCGAAAAAGTCTCAGTATAATCAATACCTTCCTTTTGGCTGAACCCTTTCGCTACAAGTCTAGCTTTATGTCTCTCAACATTGCCTTTAGAGTCTCGTTTAGTCTTAAAAACCCATTTGCAGCCAATGGGCTTGCAACCATCAGGCAATTCAACCAAATCCCAAACACGATTTGTATCCATGGATCTCACTTCATCAATCATAACATCCATCCATTTTGACGATTGAGAGCTCTGAACAGCTTGATCATAAGTCCAAGGATCATCATCCTCTCCTAAGTCAAAGTCATGCTCCTGTAAATAAACAATATAATCATCAGGAATGGCAGATCTTCGAACCCTCTGAGATCTTCTTAAAGGAACATGAACAATTGGTTGTGACTCATCAACAACTGGCTGGAGTTCATCAATAATTGGCTCGGGCTCACAGATAACCGGTTGAGGTTCATCAATAACATGTAAGGGCTCATCATCTTGTTCAGGTAATGACTCATCATGATGCTCATAGAGAGGTGGTATGACAATATCTAATGAAGTAGAAGATGTCGGATTACCCGGTCTCTCTTCCTCAAACGCAGACTCTTGAGTTTGCATATTCTTTCCAATGTCAGTACCTTCCTCCAAGAATACAGCACGCTTAGATTCAACGATCCTCATAAAGTATGTAGGACAATAAAATCTATATCCTTTTGATTTATTTGCATATCCCACAAAGAAAGCACTAACGGTCTTAAAATCCAGCTTTTTCAAATTAGGATCATAAGGTCTCACTTCTGCAGGACATCCCCATACTCTCATGTGATTCAATTTTGGCTTTGAACCAAACCACATCTCAAAAGGAGTTTTAGGCACCGATTTACTAGGAACTCTATTAAGAATATAAGCTGTTGTCTTTAATGCATCACCCCATAAAAGCTTAGGCAAAGAACTTCTACTGATCATACTTCTTACCATGTTCATTAATGTACGATTCTGCCTCTCAGCAACTCCATTTTGTTTAGGTTCACCAGGCATAGTGTATTGAGCACTAATCCCGCATTCTTGCAAAAACCTTGCAAACGGACCCGGAATCTGACCAGCTTCACCATACCTACCATAATATTCACCCCCACGGTCAGATCTAACACACTTGATCTTTCTCTCTAATTTTAGTTCAACCTCAGCCTTATATATTTTGAAAATATCTAAGGCTTCAATTTTCTCGTGAATAAGATAGATATAACCATAACGCGAGCAATGAAAGAAATAAAATATTTATATCCACCAAGTGTAGCGGGTGAAAATGGTCCACATATATCGGTATGAATAATTTCCAAAAGATTTTGACTTCTGGTAGCCCCTTTCTTTTTAGCTCTTGTCATTTTACCCTTCAAACAATTAACACAAGACTCAGAATCTGAAAAGTCAAGTGAATCAAGAATACCATTTCTGATTAATCTTTCAATCCGTTCTTTGGATATGTGGCCTAAACGTCTATGCCATAGCATGAACGAACAATCTTCCCTCTGGCGTTTAGATCCAATGGTAGAATTTACCACAGCAGCGGAACAAGAATTTTCACCAGCAAAATCAGAGTGTAAATTCAATTTATACAAACCATCACACAAACTACCAGAACCAATGAGAAAAGAACCATGATAAAGAACAAATCCTTTATTAATGAATTCAAAACGATAACCACTTATATCCAACCTAGAAATGGAAATTAAATTACGTCTGAGAGAAGGAACAAAAGCAACATCAACTAAATCTAAAAACTTTCATGAAGATAAAGGTAACCTAACAACTCCTATAAACTCAACTAAAGCCTTCACTCCATTTCCCATGAAAATGACAGCTTCTTTATCCCTTGGTTTCCTTTTGCTTTTGAAGCCTTACTTTTGAAGCCCTGTAAGGAATTCAAAACGTGAATGGTAGCTCCAGTATCAATCCACCAAGAATTCAGAGGGACATCAACCAAATTAGATTCAAAACATACGAGAGCTAAAGGGGTACCTTCTATGTGATTCTTAAATTTGAAGCAATCCTTCTTCATGTGACCCTTCTTGCTACACCAAAAACATTTGCCTTTCATGTCTTCAACCTTAGCCTTATTAAAAACAACAGTCTTACCAACTTTCTTTCCATGATGTACAAATTTAGGCTTCTTAACCCCACTGAACTTCTTCTTACCCTTGTAACTGTGGGTGACAATATGAGCACTCTGTTTCTTACTCTTGCGAATAGTCTCTTCCTCCTGGACCACAATAGCAGTCATTTGATCCAAAGTCCATTCAGCCTCTTGAGCATTATAAGAGGTTTTCAGAACATCAAACTCACTTGGAAGAGACTCAAGAACTTGCCACACAAGGTGAGAGTCAGAGATTTCCGTATTCAGATCCCTTAATTTCATGGCCATATTAGTCATCTTCATAATATGCTCACGAACATCACCGGTACCATCATAAACCGCAGTCGCCAGCTGGCTTAGATATTTTCCCCTCTCAGCCTTGCTTTGCTTCTTGAACTTGCCACTCAGCTTTAAGAAAAGCCTTTGTTTGCATTGTGGAATACTCTTCTTAATAGTTTTGGCAATGGACAAATACATGATCATCAGACATTTCTGATTGGACTCTTTCCATTTCATTCGATGAGTCCTCTCTTCAGCAGTACTCTCATCAGTGAGTTTAGAAGGCTTCTTCTCACGTAACGAAAGGTCTATTCCCCAAAGTGCTAGAACAGCAGTGAGTGTCTCTTTCCACTCCTCAAAATTAGTCTCATCCAAAGGTTTGATAGCAGACAATTGGGAAGCAAAATTGTTGACATTGAAAACCAAATTTCAAAATAAAAGATTTCATACTCATAAGATAACAGTTAAAACATTTATAGAAACATAATTCAACATGTGATTGGGCAAAGATCACAACAATCTATAAATGAATTCCTCAAGATAATGAACCTCCTACGGAGAAGAACATCACCTATCACACATGATAACCCTCCTACGGAGATGATTAACACATGCATTCCCATCTTCTCAGTTCAAATTTAATAATTGATAACCAACGAATATCTCAAAATCCTAATGATCAGTCACTACGTGATAGCATAATCATTTAATTCACGAGAATATTCTATCAATTATTAACACTTATCAAATTAATAACCGTCAGCCAACTAAATTCTCAAAATCGAAATGATTAGTCACTACGTGAAAGCATAATCATCCAATTCACGAGAGTATATAAACAGTTTATTAATTTCAAACAAAATAATCATTATGAAAACTTAATGACTAGTCTACTACGTAGAAAAATAATCATTCGAAATCACAAAGATTATGAACTGCAATTATTTCCAAAACTGCCCCATGATTTTACTAAATTACAAATCGGCCCCCGAATTTTAGGTAATTACAAATCGACCCCAACATTTTGTCAAAATTAAAAACTGGCCCAATAAGTTTTAATAATTATAAATAGACCCCAAAATTTTTGTTAAATTATAAATCGGCCCATGAAGTTTCAGTATTTATAAATTGACCCCAGAGTTTTGTCAAAATTACGAACTGGCCCAGAATAATTACAAAAAATACCCTTATAAAATATCAAAATTGCAAAAGTTGGCCCAAAGCAAAATCATGGTTTGGAAAACCCTAGCTTGCCATGCGCCGCCGCCTTGGCCACAGACAGTCACTGGAAAAGCAAACGACGGCGACACAACCGCCCACCCACATGCGTGGACCCCAGAACTTGGCCGTCGTTCGATCTACACCAGTCGGAACCAAAAGAAACGGCGGCAGAGGTGGGTCGTTCATGGCTGGACGAAGGTGGGTCGATCGATCATAACCAGAAGCGACCTGGGTGTCCGCCGTCGGTCTGGATCTTCCCCTCGCAGCTCATCGACCTGAATGTCCAAGTCTTGTGTAATCTGCACAGTTACACGGGTCCGGGTAGAGAAACCCACCGACCCAAGCGACCCAGATATGGGTCTGTAAACATTCCTGACTTGAACTTCGATTTCGCACAAACGCGATCTAAAACCTAAATTCTTAATTCGTCTACTGATCGAATCCTATCAGGCTATCAATATATATCTATCTTGAAGCCAATCATCAAAAATTAAGTTTCTAACGCCTATGAATCAAAGCAGTAGATGAATAATATATCTAACAATATTCATGTTTCAAAACAGTAGATGAACAATAAGAATTTAATTTTCAACTTATGTAAAAATACGTTGGCTCTGATACCACTGTAAGAATAATGCAAATAAATAGATATGTGCAACTCGTTTTAAATACATAAGCATGAAAGCGTACCCGAATTTCCAGAATCCATGATAGCACAAAAACAATCACCTGAAAATAAAACACAAGAAGACAATGGAAAGTTAATAGGAAGTCTTCTACTCTCTTCTCACCTTACTCAGATTGCCTAATGGGGAGACAGTTCTGTAACACACGTGAGCGAGAGTAAGAACCCCCTATAAATAGTATAACTTACTAGAATCTTAACCCATAGAGGATTCTCAATCCTAATAGTATGGCTGGTCCCAAAAGGAATACTAGGCCCACACATATACAATCTCCCATACCATATCCTACATATAATGTAGTTAAGGTGCACCAAGCCCAACAAATATTGATCACAACCAAACGGGCTCTATCCGGTCAACTCTCTCTTACTTAAACATTCCAATCAATTCGGTTTTCATAAACTCAAAAATATAATGTCATATGTTGCTCACAATTATATAAAAATCTTACAGCAGTGTCCCGTTACGAAGAAGCACGGTCATCATCGTCGTTATCATCCGATGAGAAGAAAAAGAGAGATCAGTGTTTATTGTGTTCTATTGGGTGTATAGGTTGTCAAAAACCGTGGGGATTTCTAAGAGGAAAACTGGTTTCAAGCTTCGCATGGTGGTCGTCGCCATCAGGCTGTATCTTCTGTTTCACTGGCCGCGTATTCTGTTACAAGACTAAAACCAAGACCGATGAAATACTCATGTTTATTTGTCTGCTTCCTTTTCTCACTATTGCCTTCTATTATTACTTGGCTTTTTCATTAACTTTTATTATTCTTGGCATCATTATCGATCGAATTATTTTATTCCCGCTTCCTCTTGTCGCAATTGCCTTATATTATTACTAGTCCTCAGATTTGTAATATTTTATTTTTATTTCAAAGACATTAATTTTTTGAAATCTGATTTCAGTCTTTCAATGATTCAATACCATGTCTATATATTGCGAATTCATGTTTATATATTGGTAACGTAGAATTATTCTTCACAGTTCTAATATATCCCACCAATGTAGCACTAATATTAGTGCCACCACTTTATACTTTTATTTTTTTAATTATTTTTTTCTTCAATTTATTTTATTTCTTATATGATTAAAATATAAATACATTTTAATAATTAATAAAATATTTTATTTTAAACATTTTAAAAATAATAATTTGAAATTTTAACAAATAAAAATAAATATTATTTTGTTTAAAATTGATTTTAAATATTAAAATTTTAAAAATAATTATTTTAATAAGTTCAATTCTATACAACCATTTTATCTTGATGAGGTGGGCTATTTAGTCCCATATTTAAAATAAAAATAAAAATTATTCTTTTATTTTTTGTTTAAGTATTATATCTTATTAAGATATTTATAAATATTAATTCAAAATGTTATTTTCTTTAATATTAATTTTTAAATTTTATTTATTTTTAAAAAATTTAATTTTTAATTTAATTTTATATTAATCAATTTCACACTGTATTAAATATATGATAAAATTATATTTTAATCCAATCTCATACCACAACAAACAAGAGATAAGACTATTTTAATCCAATCTTACATATACAGCACCAAACACATCACAACACTAATTTTAATCCAATCATATATCATCTAATCCAATCCCATAAAAATAATCCTATCATATCCCGTACACCAAACGAGCCCGTGACAAGTGAATTTCGAAATTTATTGTTTTGCACTTTTGGTTTTGTTTTTTACTAGTTGAGTAAGATACATATAGAACCTATTAAATGTATATGCTTTATTTATTAAAAAAATAAATTAATCAATAAAGCTTTTAGTGATTAAAGTTAATGGGTTCACCTACCATACAATTTCAGTATAGTCACCGAGTTATTATTATCGGTTAGCAGTTGGATGGCAACGATCCTACTCCCCGCCATGGAGAATGTTTTCTCCCCATTTTTTGGTGGTAACAAGGCGATGTAGCTTTGTACAAGCTTCATCGTGTTGCGAGCGTCTTGCTTGGCCGAAACTTTACTCCTTTCAGACAGTTGTTTGCCATATCAGCCTCTTCTAACCAAAGAAAATAATAATGACTTGACTTGGTACACTTGGAATGTTGCCAGGTCAGCAGCTGTGTTGGCAAGTGTTATGCCACTTGCCTTAATAAAATGAGTCTGATTGTCTTGATTTTCCAAACATTGGAACATATGTCTCTTGTTGATTGGATGTGAACTTTTGTACATAAGAAAATCTTATGTGAAATGGTCTCAGCAAGTGAATGGTGAGACCGTCCAATTACATTGTGTCAAATCATATGACTTTAAAAAAAAATTATGTTACCAAGATAAATTATATTACATGGCACAATGTAATTGGACGGTCTCACCGCCACATTGTGAGACCGTCTCACACAAGTTTTTCTTCATTCACAAGTTTTTCACTTTGTAGAAAATCTTATGTGGGACGGTCTCACTAGGTGAATGGTGAGACCGTCCAATTACATTGTGTCAAATCATATGACTTTTAACATATTTATATTCCTAAAATAAATTATATTATATAGCACAGTGTAAATGGACGGTCTTTGAAATTCCCTTAAAGTAATAGTGTTTTATACCTAGGGGGGTGAATAGGTATAGTTCCAAATTCTTTAAATATTCAAAAATGCGGAAAATAAGAGTGACATGAATACTTGAAATGATATAGCAATTGTATAGAAAGAATCAATACATGTGAATCATCAATATACAAGAGAATCAATGCAAGTAGAATATGGAAGATAACAAAAACTAAAAGCGAAAATGAGACACAAAGTTTTTACATGGTAAAACCTCAAAGAGGAAACATCCACGGGTTGATACCATAACCACCGGCAAAGCAAATCCACTATACGAAAAGGACTTACACACTCAAAGCTATCAACACTATGATATCCACTTCAAGCTATCAAATCATAATCAACCCTCGGGCTAGTGAATCACAAAGTCTACTCTCTATCCAAGATGTGTCATACACCTCTAGAGAGCAACTTCCTATCCAAGGCTCTCAAGTCTCTAGGAAGATTTCCTCGCTTAGCAATCTAGATCACTAGGATCTTAGTCAAGCTACCCAAGCTCAACTATCTGGAGTACACAACTCCTTGCTAAGACTTTTGTTTGGCTATCCTGAACTCATTCTCCTAGCCAAGACTTCTTGCTTAATACAAAGCTTCACTCACTTTGCAAGAGACTTCAACCTATCACAAGACAATGATCTAAGTGATGCAACTGATGCAAATCAAAATCAAATAAAGCTAGATGATCAATCAAGCTATATGAACATGCTTAGAGACATTCTAAGATATTCTATCAACAAACAATCACAAATGTACCTAGAAATCAAAGCATGTGAATCAATAAGAAGAAGATATGAGTATTCAATATATCACACAAGAATCTTAGTTCTTAGATCATGAAATTAAACCTAGACAATATCATGAGGCACATCATATATGTCATATCTAGAATCAATTTCAATTTCAATCAAGTTTAGCTAAATATGTTCAAATGAAATCACAAAGCTAAAACTCAATCAATCAATCAATCATATAACCCTAGCATATGTACTAACATTTTTCTCAACACATATCATCAATCAAATATGAAAATATTTATATACGTGTGTCTAAACAACCTAGAGGGGGGGGGGGGGGGGGGGGTGGGGTGTGAATGGGTTGTTAATCCGGTTAGTTACCAATTTTTCAGAATAGTCAATATTCAAAAATAAACTCAATTCAACAAACAATAAAACCAAGTATAAGTTGTGGAAATTAAAGAACACTTGATTTTTACGTGGAAACCCACACGGGGAAAAACCACGGGCTGTTATGTGCGCCACACACGGTCAACACAATCCACTATATGAAAAGGAATTTACACCCTCAAGTGATTCTCGGACTCTCACCCTAGATAACCTCAAGCTATGGACACTACTACTCGCCACTCTTGGTTCCATCCCTAGTGATATCCCCTGATACACTACTCTTAGTGTGAGAAACTCCTAATCTACCCGATAGGCCTTTTACAGTGGCACTCGACCAATTGCTTGAGCACTACCCACCGGTAGCCACAAGACTTTCCTTGCTTGTGTAACTTCACCTAGAAGCCACAAGACTTTGACTCATGAAGAGAATTAAAAGTCTATGTGAGTATGGCAATAATGATGCACAAATGCAATAAGTGCTAGACTAAACACAAGATGCTTAACTAGATGTTATAATATAAATAAACATCCTAGTTATCAACAAAACCTACATGTACATGCATGAGGTGTCAATTAGGTTGTATTAGTTGTAGAGATTTCTTACAACCTAATTGTCAACAAACAAAGCCAATTCAACACATGTTATCAATAATCATGGCAAGGCCTAAAAACATGCAATTAACTAATGCAATCAAGAAATTGTCAATCAAAAGGCCACTCAACACAAGTTGTCAAATAACATGGCAAGGACACTAAATGCAATTAACAAATGCAATCAATGAGTCCTACACATCAATGTCTAAATGAAAATCAAATAGACTTAGCTAGAGGGCAAAATGGTCCTAAATGCTAGCTATCAACAAACAACACATCTCAACAAATAAACTAGGACTCAAGCATGTTATAAACAACATTAATTAAGGAGTCAAGCATTTAATCACAAAATAAATGCTAAATCTAGGCAAACATGTTAGAAAGATGAAACAAGAAGTTCTAGAACATGTAGATATTACCTAGTCAAGGAAAACAACAAGACCCATGCTTGGATGATGTTAGGATGATGCTAGATGCTCATGGGAAGGTGTTTGGTTGAGTAAAGATGAGTTCTTGAAGCTTTCTCTCTCAAGAACAATGGAGCCTCTCTCTCTCTAGGGTTTGATTTCATGGTTCACTCTCAAAATGATGAGAAAGATATGTATTTATAGTGTACAGATGATAGCCCTATCAATTACAAGAATTTTGCTTCAAAAATGAGTCAAATCGGACTCCAAATGAGTGAGATATGGCCAAATTACGAAAATGGGTCGGAACCAGGCTTGCCACGGTCTAGGCTGTCGTGGTCACCCAACCGCGGTACAACAAAATTATTTCTGTCGCTAGCATGCCGCTGTCACCCAAGGTGGCACTTGAACCGTGGTGAAACGTCACAGCACAAAGCGTGATTTTCAAGCGACTCAAAACATGACCAAATGACATCGAAACCTTTCATATAATATACCGTTGGAAAGGTATGAAAATCTACTTTCTACTCCAATTAATAGAATGACATTTCAATGTCTATAGAAAAGGTTATGGTCAATGGAGTGACCAAAGGTCAGAAACGGACAACAACAGAGTTGCCCTGTTTTGGTGGTCACTTTGGAGATTTCAAAACTAATCCAAACGGTCATGAAATATTACGAATAATATATCGTTGGAAAGATATGGGTGTCTAGTTTGTCTAGAATTTTACAAAACTCAATTTCAAACTTTGTGTAAAAAGATACGGTCACAAGACCATACAAAGGTCAGTTTTGAAAAACATTTAAATCATTGAAATCCAATCTTTTGAAACTAGACACTTTACTCCAAATAACCAAACCGAATCTACCACTTATCCAAGAGAAGAATGAGACCTTCTCAAGTGTTCAACCATCGCGCTAAGACATGCACACCATCGTGCAAGCGCGGACGTTTCCGATCACACAAACGGAAACGAATTACACTACACTTAAGACTAACATGAAGTGCAAGTGTGGTTGCGAATAAATAACATGCATGGGAAAGGATAACATCATGAAAAATCACCAAGCATGTGACACACAAAAGATATGCAATATATGAAAATGCATAAGTGTGATGATAAAGCATATAAACACACAATTACGAGAACCACAAATGCAATCATATAAATGCAATGAAAGTGAGTGTGTGCTAAAAGACATAGATGCACGAATCAATGAAACACACATGCATGGTAACAAATGCAAGATAGATAAAGATGCATGCAAGTGTGTGTGTGCACCTAATCTCTTCAAGAATCAAGTTCAAGTGATATACCTTTTGAAGCTCTTGATCTTGAAGTCACCAGGATGCTTGGAAGCTTGCCTTGATAATCATCAAGATGACCTAAGCTACCCATAACACAATCATCCCCAATGTGGTATGTCATGAAATAAGTCAATCACAAAATAGAGATCCTTACAAAATAGAAAGAATAAAAGAGATGATCAAAAGAAATGAAAGAAGAGAAAGTATCACATACAAAGTTGAACCTCGGACTGAAATCAGATCACTGTGAGAAATGGCGAAGTCAACTGAGTCTAAAAATACTCGAGGTTTGTATCTCTCGTTGAGACCAACATTTTTGGCTTTTGGATCACTCAATTTCGAGTTCGTATGAAAAATATATGATCGAAATAAGAAAACAAAAATTGAGAGAAAATTTCTGGTTTTCTTCTGTTTCCAATTTTTCTCCTTAGAATGAATGAGAGGGAATGAAGGAGTTTTAAAATATTTCAAGAGAGGGAAGAAGTGACCAATCAAAAGGTGACACATCACAATCCCCGTGTGGGGTGCGTGTGGCCCACGGGACCAGAGGGCTGCTCTGGCCATGGGTCACACGGCCTCCCCACGGGGTGGCCAAGGCATGGCCTTTGGCCATGTATGCCCCTCTCGCGCACCTCCCACGTTCTTCGACCGTATTCGGGCCTCTAAACTCTGAATTAGAATCCATTTTTGGATTACGAACTATGACTCCCTCACACACAACAATGACTATTAAAATTTGATAAAAGATTGAGAATTCATCACGGAAAACGACGATGAAGACAGCTCAACGAATGAGAATGCAAAATAGCGTAACTACGTCAGATGGACTCGAAACTAAATGAATGAGTAACCGAAATAACCAGAACTCAATAAGGAATCAAATAAGATCATGCTCAATTCCAAAACACAAAAAACACAAACAAACAAACACTATGCAATACAAGCATGCCATATCTAAGCGATAGTGAGAAAACATGCAATTCTACAAGATTGTCAACAATAAGATAAAAGCATGTGCATACTAAATGTGTGTGAAAGTGTTATACTAAATATTTGAACTATGATGCAGAGACACACATGTATGAATTGTGTGTGTGTGCGCTAACGCCTTGTAAGAGGAAGAAGAATCTTGATACCTTAGCATCCAAGTATGCGATGTTCCCCTTGAAGACGAAATTTGCACGAGAGGTTGCTTCTTCACCTTTGAAGCTTCTTTCTTCCAAGAAATCACCTAAGCAACAACTAATACAAATATAGAGAGTTTTGCAATGGAATCAAGCCAATACAAATAAAGGATCTTACAGTCTCACCGCCACGTTGTGAGACCGTCTCACCAGGCAAATGGTGAGACCGTTCAATTACATTGTGTCAAATTATATGACTTTTAAAATATTTTAAGTTCCTAAGATAAATTATATTACATGGCAAAATATAATTGGACAGTCTCACTACCACGTGATGAGACGATCTACCATAAGTTTTTCTCTTTGGCGAAAATCTTATGTGGGATATTCTCACCAGGTGAATGGTGTTACCATCCATTTACATTGTGTCAAATCATATGACTTTTAAAATATTTTATGTTTCCAAGATATGAAAATAAATATAAACGAGTCCTAATTTAATCTAGAGAGGGGGAGGGGGGGTGAATAGATTTTAATCCCTTTTTACCAATTTTCGAGATTAATCAAGATTACAAAATTAACCCCAACTAATCAACAAATGAAATCATGTGTAGAGAAAGGGGAAAGTAAATAACACATGATTTTTACGTGGAAACCCACACGGGGAAAAACCACGGGCTATTTTGTGCGCCACACTAGAACCTCAATCCATTACTTGCAAATACGATTACAATCTAGGTTGACCGCATCACTCCTAAGATTACTAATCCGTCTTTGCTACCCACGGGCCTTTAGAAGTAAACCTAGTTCATGCTTGCAAACTACCAAAAGGCAAATACAAGACTTGACTGTAAATGAAGAGATAAAACAAGCTAGTGTGAATATGTGCAATATTCAAGATGCTCAAAATGCAAGGTTAGACATTTTAGCTTATCTAGGCATGGATGAACATGTTAGACATTCCTAGATATCATCTTACTAAGTGGTATGCATAAAACTTAACAAAATAGACAACCAAAGTCCTATATGCAATATCTACCACAATACAACTCACAAAACACAATAACACAATCTTGAACCTAAGTCAAGTCATAAAGGAGCAATCTTGAACCTATTCAAGTAATAAATGAGCTATCTTGTAGAGAGAGAACATGTGATATGATGCAAGTGATGTTCTAACTACAAGTCATGTGAGCAAAGATGAAAACCCTAAGAGAATCAAACTAGAACATGCTAGATGATGAATGAAGCATACAAAAATGATGGGTTTTGATGTTTTGAGAGATAAAAAAGTGTTCTTGATACCTTAGCTTAGAAGCAACTCAAAAGGCTCTCAAAAGTGTAAATTTTGCTCACTAAAACGACCAAAGGCTATCAACATATATATATATATATATAAGATCCTGAAACAAATTATGGTGTGTTCAATATTAATCTAGAGGGGGGGTGAATAGATTTTATCCGATTTTACCAAATTTTCGTTAATGGTCAAGATTACGAAAATACCCTCCACTAGTCAATATACAATAGCAAGTGTAATATGGTGCGGAAATTAAAAGACACTTGATATTTACGTGGAAACCCTCTCGGGAAAAACCACGGGCTATGTAAGTGAGCCACACTTGAACCTCGAATCCACTAAATGTGTAAAACGATTACAACCTAATCCCGGAAGTAATCACACACCTACCTACTCCCGGTATAAGTGAACCTAGTCCCAATGCTTGTGATTTATGCAACCTAATCCCGGAAGCAACACAAGACTTAGTTCTCAATGAAGAGAAAACAACCTAAGTGAATATATGAAATACTCAAAATGCAACAAGAGCAAGGCAACTCTATATGCTTACCTAGAATGATGATATATCAATGAAATCAATCCTAGATATCAAAAGCTAAATGACATATCATAAAGCTTAGCTAGATGTTATCAATCACAAAACAATCCTAGCTATCAAACAATGTCAACATGTCCAAACATGTGAACTCAATTAGTTGTAGAGAATTTCTAACAACATAATTGTCAATTAAATCCACAAGAACATTCAATTAAGCTTGACTAGATAAATAAACATTAATCTATCAACCTAATCATCAACCAATTGTACAAGAATGTTCTAGGGTTAGCTATTTAGGGAAAATCATCCTAATCATGTAAGCTACCACAAACAAAACCCAATCATGTCATAACTTCACTAAATATGCAATAAGAGTGAAGATTTGCTAAACTAAGCAATAAAAGACATGTCTTGACTAAGATAGAACAATAAATGAAGATGTTGAGTTTGTTCTACTTACCAAGTCATAAATGAAGAAGACCCATGGAAGATTGATGCATGAAACATGTTAGATGCACATGGGTTTTAGGTTTGGAGAGTTAAAGAAGCAAGATTGAAGCTTTCTCTCTCTAGGGTTTGAGTTTCTCACTCTAAGGTCTGATTTTGAGCTCTCAAAAACGAGCTAGGAAGAAGATGATACTTATATACAACCCCTAGAGGAAATGACGTCGTTTTGGAAAAAAATGTTCAGTTCCCGTCATTGGCGCTGGTCAGGTTGCGCTGGTCACCAGCGCAAGGCATTGCGCTGGTCACCAGCGCACGCCACAGGCGCACGACCAGCGTCAAATCTCTGGACCAAAAGCGCTGGTCAAGTAGCGCTGGTCACCCGCGCAAGAACACCAGCGCATAGGCGCGACAGCGCACCAGCTCGAGATTCGAGCGCTCCGAAACAAGACCAAACGACATCGAAACCTTTCGTATAATATATCGTTGGAAAGGTATGGAAGTCTACTTTCTACTCCAATTTATGGAATGACATTTAAATGTCTGTAGAAAAAGTTATGGTCAATAGAGTGACCAAAGGTCAGAAACGGACAACAACAGAGTTGCCCTGTTTTGGTGGTCACTTTGGAGATTTCAAAACCAATCCAAACGGTCATGAAATATTACGAATAATATATCGTTGGAAAGGTATGAGTGTCTAGTTTGTCCATAATTTTACAAAACTCAATTTAAAACTTTGTGTAAAAAGTTATGGTCACAAGACCATACAAAGGTCAGGTTTGAAAAACATTTAAATCATTGAAATCCAATATTTTGAACCTAGACACTTTACTCCAATCAACCAAACCAAATCTAACACTCATCCAAGAGAAGAATGAGACCTTCTCAAGTGGTCAACCATCGCGCTAAGACATGCACACCATCGTGCAAGCGCGGACGTTTCCGATCACACAAACGGAAACGAATTACACCACACTTAAGACTAACATGAAGTGCAAGTGTGGTTGTGAATATATAACATGCATGGGAAAGGATAACATCATGAAAAATCACCAAGCATGTGACACACAAAAGATATGCAAGATAGATAAAGATGCATGCAAGTGTGTGTGTGCACCTAATCTCTTCAAGAACCAAGTCAAGTGATATACCTTTTGAAGCTCTTGATCTTGAAGTCACCGGGATGCTTGGAAGCTTGCCTTGATAATCATCAAGATGACCTAAGCTACCCACAACACAATCATCCCCAATGTGGTATGTCATGAAATAAGCCAATCACAAAATAGAGGTCCTTACAATCTCCCCCTTTGGCTATTTCATGACAAAATACCACTCACAAAATAATCCTCACAAAACACAAAATAAAGCTATTGGTTAACAAAAGTGTATTATACGTTACAAAGAGAGAAACCTAAGAATCTAAGTCTTCAAGGTCTTCAATCTCTTCGTAGATCATCATACCTACACACAATAGCAAGAAAGCACTTTTCCAAGAACAAGTGCATGTGAGGTGAACAAAAATAAAAAGCATTTGCACTCAATAAGGCAATACAAAACAATGCATGTGCAATGCTCCCCCTAAAAGGTTACTCTCTCTCAAACTTCTCCCCAAAGCATACACAATGCTCCCCCTATATCTCTCAAGACTTCTCCCCCTTTTTGTCATGAGATAGGCAAAGGAGCTCCCCCTATTGGGTTGCTTTAGCAAAGAGAGCTATTTGCACAAAAGGCATTTGCATAATCATATAAACGAACTTTATGCAATTCAAGTAATTGAGAGAGATTCAAGGAGATTTTATTCACAGAAAAGTGTGTGTGTGTAAAAGTTGCTTAGCATGTAATACAAGCACTATTGAGCTCATGCATAAGAATCAATCAAAGCAACAATCAACAGGTTTTCCAAATGAAGTCAAACCAATTAGAGCCCTGTTGTTATGACAAGAAGATATATATCCAAGCATTTGTGTGCAGAGTGTACTAATCACATCAAAAAATATATCATCTTTTCTACATTGCAAGACACATCATCAATCAACAATTTTGAGGTCTTTATTAAGCAATGCATCACACACATCATCAAACACATTTCAACTTTTCTGTTTTTCTCCTTTATCCTAGAAAGCATGTATTTCTGTTTATCATGCTAATGTAACTCTCTTGAAGGCTTTCACTCGGTTTCAAATGAGTAGCCATTTCCTACATTGGGCGGCTGCACGTCATATTGCCAGTAGCCCTTTTTCAAGAGAGAGCTTAAGAATGCATATCAAAGAATCATGAACATGGAGAATAATTTGAGGTCAATCACATGTACTAACAAGTAGAACATTCCTCAAATGGATAAGCACACTCAAGCAAAAATAGAAATCATGCAGTACATGCTAGGCAACCGTGCAAGGTGTTATTAAAAACATTATTAAAGCATTAATCAATGTTATTCACCAAGCATTCTCAAACAATCATAAAAGAGCATAAAAGAAGTTAACTTTTTGCATATGACAATTCATGCAAGTTTGCTCTCTTTGCTTGAGCTCCCCTTATTGGGGTCAAATACCACCCTTCAACAATGAAGGTCATGAGGTCCTATGGACCTACCAAGTCCATTGGACTCGGTTGAACCTATGTGAGACATGTTTGTCTCGTAGCAAGCGGGTTCATCTTTTCTTATCCACCTAGGTGATACATTTTTCTTCCTAGGGGTCAAAGGTTCTAGAGTTCTAGAAGTCATAGGATCGTGTAAATGGTTCTCATTTTTCCTATGAGCATGCATTCTAGCTCTAGCCTTCTTTTTCTCAATCATGCTTCTAATTCTACACATTCTAATGTAGTGAAAGCAATTTGGTCTAATATGACCATCAATACCACAATGATGACATGTAGGGATAAAGTTAGGAATCATACCATGTCCTTGTGCATGCATAGGAGCCTTCCCATGTCTTTGTGGTTGTCTTGGTAGTTGGATAGGATTTCTCCTTCTTTGTTGTTGACCAAGACTTGATTGCTTCCTCGGTTGATTTTGCATGATTGGTCTCTTCCCTTGATGAATTTGAGCTTGAGGGAAGTTATTAAGAGGAACTTTTTGAGCTTGAGGTTGTCTTCTTGAAGCTACCTTCACTTGAGCATTATGAGAGCATTGTCCTAGATCAATCTTCTTCCTAGGAGTTTGCACGTGTGAAGTCTCTTTGTTACCTAAGCTCTTGACAAATACGGTCTTGTTGGGAGTGGAGGACTCCTCACTATCTTCAAATCCAAGACCTCTTTTGTCATAAGGGCTCTTTCCAACACCAAGCATGTTGTCAAGTTTCTTGGTGTTTGTGGCCATCCTAGTCAATGACTCTTTGGCTTCATCAAGCTCCCTCTTCAACCCCTCTTCATTCCTCTTAGACAAAGCTAGCTCATCTCTTAGCTTGTCTTCAATCTTCTTGGATCTTTCCACTTGTTCATATAAGTGGTCATTATGAGCTAAAAGGTCTAGATTCTCTTCTCTCAATCTTTGAGTCTTTTCCTTGGTCTTCTTTTCTATGTTCTTAAACTCAATGAGAAATTCTTCTAGAACCTTTTTCTCCACATATCCATATGTGGAGTTAGATGAAGAGTTATCTTCACTAGAGTCAAAAGCTTCTTGACTCTCATTCTCTTCTTCATTGTAGAAGATCGGAAAGGCAAAATAATTATTCTCACAATCATTCAAGCTCGTGGGACTTTCTTCAACAATTTTCACTTTGTTGTCCCGCTTGTGAGAGCTAGCAAGAGCCAAATGTTTAGCCACAACCTCTTCATCACTTGAGGAGTCATTTGAAGTGGCATCCATTTCCTTTCCTTCTCTTCCATCCCTCAAGTTAGCACAATCGAGGGAGATATGCCCGAATCCTCCACATTCGTAGCATTGAATCTTCTCTCTTGAAGATATCTCATGGTTTGGCTTGACATTCTTGATAGTGATCTTCTTCTTCTTGAAGTTATCCCTTTTTGAGCCATAACCACTCTTTTGTAGATTCAAGAACTTCTTGAATCCCTTGACAATGAGTGCCATATCTTCATTAGAGTCATCCTCCTCCTTTTCCACCTTAGAAGTTTCCAAGGCTAGATTCTTTTTCTTCTTAGGAGGTGAAGTGATAGCCTTTCTTGATTCATAGGCTAGAAGTCTTCCAATGACTTCACTCGGCTTCATATCCTTATAGGAATCATTTTCTTCTAAAGCCGTCACTTTAGGTTCAAACCTTTCGGGTAGAGATCTCATAATCTTCTGCTTGATTCTCCTATCCGAATACGGGTCTCCAAGTTGATGGCTTTGATTTACAATGTCCATTAGCCTAACTTGGAAGTCATTGAAGTGCTCGTACTCTTCCATCCGAATGGTCTCAAAAAGAATTTGTAGGACTTGTAACTTGGAGTCCTTGACCACTTCGGTTCCTTCATGAGCAACTTCTAGGATATCCCATGCCTCTTTGGCAATCCTAGTAATTTGAATCAACTTATATTGATTCTCATCGACTGCGCAACGGATAGCATGTATGGCTTTGTTGTTCCACATGGAATCAACAAATTCTTGCGCGTCCCATAGTGCCTTAGGCTTAAGCACTTCTTCTCCTCCTCCGGTAGGAGTCATCTTTGGTGGAGCATAACCATCTTCAACCGCCATCCATGCCCTATCATGGATTTGGCACAAGTATGCTTCCATCTTCCCCTTCCACGAGGAGTAATTATCGCCGGTGAGCAACGGTGGCCTCACACTCGACGCTCCCTCTTTGCTCATCCCGAAACCACTCATAGTGTTTGGATGAATGCAAATGAGATGAATGCAAAATGTATGAAGAAATCAAACAATCACACACAATGCAAAAACACACCAAAAGTGAGCAAGGATCACCTAAGTATATCTAGGAACCAGCTTTGATACCAATTGAAACAAATTATGGTGTGTTCAATATTAATCTAGAGGGGGGGTGAATAGATTTTATCCGATTTTACCAAATTTTCGTTAATGGTCAAGATTACGAAAATACCCTCCACTAGTCAATATACAATAGCAAGTGTAATATGGTGCGGAAATTAAAAGACACTTGATATTTACGTGGAAACCCTCTCGGGAAAAACCACGGGCTATGTAAGTGAGCCACACTTGAACCTCGAATCCACTAAATGTGTAAAACGATTACAACCTAATCCCGGAAGTAATCACACACCTACCTACTCCCGGTATAAGTGAACCTAGTCCCAATGCTTGTGATTTATGCAACCTAATCCCGGAAGCAACACAAGACTTAGTTCTCAATGAAGAGAAAACAACCTAAGTGAATATATGAAATACTCAAAATGCAACAAGAGCAAGGCAACTCTATATGCTTACCTAGAATGATGATATATCAATGAAATCAATCCTAGATATCAAAAGCTAAATGACATATCATAAAGCTTAGCTAGATGTTATCAATCACAAAACAATCCTAGCTATCAAACAATGTCAACATGTCCAAACATGTGAACTCAATTAGTTGTAGAGAATTTCTAACAACATAATTGTCAATTAAATCCACAAGAACATTCAATTAAGCTTGACTAGATAAATAAACATTAATCTATCAACCTAATCATCAACCAATTGTACAAGAATGTTCTAGGGTTAGCTATTTAGGGAAAATCATCCTAATCATGTAAGCTACCACAAACAAAACCCAATCATGTCATAACTTCACTAAATATGCAATAAGAGTGAAGATTTGCTAAACTAAGCAATAAAAGACATGTCTTGACTAAGATAGAACAATAAATGAAGATGTTGAGTTTGTTCTACTTACCAAGTCATAAATGAAGAAGACCCATGGAAGATTGATGCATGAAACATGTTAGATGCACATGGGTTTTAGGTTTGGAGAGTTAAAGAAGCAAGATTGAAGCTTTCTCTCTCTAGGGTTTGAGTTTCTCACTCTAAGGTCTGATTTTGAGCTCTCAAAAACGAGCTAGGAAGAAGATGATACTTATATACAACCCCTAGAGGAAATGACGTCGTTTTGGAAAAAAATGTTCAGTTCCCGTCATTGGCGCTGGTCAGGTTGCGCTGGTCACCAGCGCAAGGCATTGCGCTGGTCACCAGCGCACGCCACAGGCGCACGACCAGCGTCAAATCTCTGGACCAAAAGCGCTGGTCAAGTAGCGCTGGTCACCCGCGCAAGAACACCAGCGCATAGGCGCGACAGCGCACCAGCTCGAGATTCGAGCGCTCCGAAACAAGACCAAACGACATCGAAACCTTTCGTATAATATATCGTTGGAAAGGTATGGAAGTCTACTTTCTACTCCAATTTATGGAATGACATTTAAATGTCTGTAGAAAAAGTTATGGTCAATAGAGTGACCAAAGGTCAGAAACGGACAACAACAGAGTTGCCCTGTTTTGGTGGTCACTTTGGAGATTTCAAAACCAATCCAAACGGTCATGAAATATTACGAATAATATATCGTTGGAAAGGTATGAGTGTCTAGTTTGTCCATAATTTTACAAAACTCAATTTAAAACTTTGTGTAAAAAGTTATGGTCACAAGACCATACAAAGGTCAGGTTTGAAAAACATTTAAATCATTGAAATCCAATATTTTGAACCTAGACACTTTACTCCAATCAACCAAACCAAATCTAACACTCATCCAAGAGAAGAATGAGACCTTCTCAAGTGGTCAACCATCGCGCTAAGACATGCACACCATCGTGCAAGCGCGGACGTTTCCGATCACACAAACGGAAACGAATTACACCACACTTAAGACTAACATGAAGTGCAAGTGTGGTTGTGAATATATAACATGCATGGGAAAGGATAACATCATGAAAAATCACCAAGCATGTGACACACAAAAGATATGCAAGATAGATAAAGATGCATGCAAGTGTGTGTGTGCACCTAATCTCTTCAAGAACCAAGTCAAGTGATATACCTTTTGAAGCTCTTGATCTTGAAGTCACCGGGATGCTTGGAAGCTTGCCTTGATAATCATCAAGATGACCTAAGCTACCCACAACACAATCATCCCCAATGTGGTATGTCATGAAATAAGCCAATCACAAAATAGAGGTCCTTACAATCTCCCCCTTTGGCTATTTCATGACAAAATACCACTCACAAAATAATCCTCACAAAACACAAAATAAAGCTATTGGTTAACAAAAGTGTATTATACGTTACAAAGAGAGAAACCTAAGAATCTAAGTCTTCAAGGTCTTCAATCTCTTCGTAGATCATCATACCTACACACAATAGCAAGAAAGCACTTTTCCAAGAACAAGTGCATGTGAGGTGAACAAAAATAAAAAGCATTTGCACTCAATAAGGCAATACAAAACAATGCATGTGCAATGCTCCCCCTAAAAGGTTACTCTCTCTCAAACTTCTCCCCAAAGCATACACAATGCTCCCCCTATATCTCTCAAGACTTCTCCCCCTTTTTGTCATGAGATAGGCAAAGGAGCTCCCCCTATTGGGTTGCTTTAGCAAAGAGAGCTATTTGCACAAAAGGCATTTGCATAATCATATAAACGAACTTTATGCAATTCAAGTAATTGAGAGAGATTCAAGGAGATTTTATTCACAGAAAAGTGTGTGTGTGTAAAAGTTGCTTAGCATGTAATACAAGCACTATTGAGCTCATGCATAAGAATCAATCAAAGCAACAATCAACAGGTTTTCCAAATGAAGTCAAACCAATTAGAGCCCTGTTGTTATGACAAGAAGATATATATCCAAGCATTTGTGTGCAGAGTGTACTAATCACATCAAAAAATATATCATCTTTTCTACATTGCAAGACACATCATCAATCAACAATTTTGAGGTCTTTATTAAGCAATGCATCACACACATCATCAAACACATTTCAACTTTTCTGTTTTTCTCCTTTATCCTAGAAAGCATGTATTTCTGTTTATCATGCTAATGTAACTCTCTTGAAGGCTTTCACTCGGTTTCAAATGAGTAGCCATTTCCTACATTGGGCGGCTGCACGTCATATTGCCAGTAGCCCTTTTTCAAGAGAGAGCTTAAGAATGCATATCAAAGAATCATGAACATGGAGAATAATTTGAGGTCAATCACATGTACTAACAAGTAGAACATTCCTCAAATGGATAAGCACACTCAAGCAAAAATAGAAATCATGCAGTACATGCTAGGCAACCGTGCAAGGTGTTATTAAAAACATTATTAAAGCATTAATCAATGTTATTCACCAAGCATTCTCAAACAATCATAAAAGAGCATAAAAGAAGTTAACTTTTTGCATATGACAATTCATGCAAGTTTGCTCTCTTTGCTTGAGCTCCCCTTATTGGGGTCAAATACCACCCTTCAACAATGAAGGTCATGAGGTCCTATGGACCTACCAAGTCCATTGGACTCGGTTGAACCTATGTGAGACATGTTTGTCTCGTAGCAAGCGGGTTCATCTTTTCTTATCCACCTAGGTGATACATTTTTCTTCCTAGGGGTCAAAGGTTCTAGAGTTCTAGAAGTCATAGGATCATGTAAATGGTTCTCATTTTTCCTATGAGCATGCATTCTAGCTCTAGCCTTCTTTTTCTCAATCATGCTTCTAATTCTACACATTCTAATGTAGTGAAAGCAATTTGGTCTAATATGACCATCAATACCACAATGATGACATGTAGGGATAAAGTTAGGAATCATACCATGTCCTTGTGCATGCATAGGAGCCTTCCCATGTCTTTGTGGTTGTCTTGGTAGTTGGATAGGATTTCTCCTTCTTTGTTGTTGACCAAGACTTGATTGCTTCCTCGGTTGATTTTGCATGATTGGTCTCTTCCCTTGATGAATTTGAGCTTGAGGGAAGTTATTAAGAGGAACTTTTTGAGCTTGAGGTTGTCTTCTTGAAGCTACCTTCACTTGAGCATTATGAGAGCATTGTCCTAGATCAATCTTCTTCCTAGGAGTTTGCACGTGTGAAGTCTCTTTGTTACCTAAGCTCTTGACAAATACGGTCTTGTTGGGAGTGGAGGACTCCTCACTATCTTCAAATCCAAGACCTCTTTTGTCATAAGGGCTCTTTCCAACACCAAGCATGTTGTCAAGTTTCTTGGTGTTTGTGGCCATCCTAGTCAATGACTCTTTGGCTTCATCAAGCTCCCTCTTCAACCCCTCTTCATTCCTCTTAGACAAAGCTAGCTCATCTCTTAGCTTGTCTTCAATCTTCTTGGATCTTTCCACTTGTTCATATAAGTGGTCATTATGAGCTAAAAGGTCTAGATTCTCTTCTCTCAATCTTTGAGTCTTTTCCTTGGTCTTCTTTTCTATGTTCTTAAACTCAATGAGAAATTCTTCTAGAACCTTTTTCTCCACATATCCATATGTGGAGTTAGATGAAGAGTTATCTTCACTAGAGTCAAAAGCTTCTTGACTCTCATTCTCTTCTTCATTGTAGAAGATCGGAAAGGCAAAATAATTATTCTCACAATCATTCAAGCTCGTGGGACTTTCTTCAACAATTTTCACTTTGTTGTCCCGCTTGTGAGAGCTAGCAAGAGCCAAATGTTTAGCCACAACCTCTTCATCACTTGAGGAGTCATTTGAAGTGGCATCCATTTCCTTTCCTTCTCTTCCATCCCTCAAGTTAGCACAATCGAGGGAGATATGCCCGAATCCTCCACATTCGTAGCATTGAATCTTCTCTCTTGAAGATATCTCATGGTTTGGCTTGACATTCTTGATAGTGATCTTCTTCTTCTTGAAGTTATCCCTTTTTGAGCCATAACCACTCTTTTGTAGATTCAAGAACTTCTTGAATCCCTTGACAATGAGTGCCATATCTTCATTAGAGTCATCCTCCTCCTTTTCCACCTTAGAAGTTTCCAAGGCTAGATTCTTTTTCTTCTTAGGAGGTGAAGTGATAGCCTTTCTTGATTCATAGGCTAGAAGTCTTCCAATGACTTCACTCGGCTTCATATCCTTATAGGAATCATTTTCTTCTAAAGCCGTCACTTTAGGTTCAAACCTTTCGGGTAGAGATCTCATAATCTTCTGCTTGATTCTCCTATCCGAATACGGGTCTCCAAGTTGATGGCTTTGATTTACAATGTCCATTAGCCTAACTTGGAAGTCATTGAAGTGCTCGTACTCTTCCATCCGAATGGTCTCAAAAAGAATTTGTAGGACTTGTAACTTGGAGTCCTTGACCACTTCGGTTCCTTCATGAGCAACTTCTAGGATATCCCATGCCTCTTTGGCAATCCTAGTAATTTGAATCAACTTATATTGATTCTCATCGACTGCGCAACGGATAGCATGTATGGCTTTGTTGTTCCACATGGAATCAACAAATTCTTGCGCGTCCCATAGTGCCTTAGGCTTAAGCACTTCTTCTCCTCCTCCGGTAGGAGTCATCTTTGGTGGAGCATAACCATCTTCAACCGCCATCCATGCCCTATCATGGATTTGGCACAAGTATGCTTCCATCTTCCCCTTCCACGAGGAGTAATTATCGCCGGTGAGCAACGGTGGCCTCACACTCGACGCTCCCTCTTTGCTCATCCCGAAACCACTCATAGTGTTTGGATGAATGCAAATGAGATGAATGCAAAATGTATGAAGAAATCAAACAATCACACACAATGCAAAAACACACCAAAAGTGAGCAAGGATCACCTAAGTATATCTAGGAACCAGCTTTGATACCAATTGAAACAAATTATGGTGTGTTCAATATTAATCTAGAGGGGGGGTGAATAGATTTTATCCGATTTTACCAAATTTTCGTTAATGGTCAAGATTACGAAAATACCCTCCACTAGTCAATATACAATAGCAAGTGTAATATGGTGCGGAAATTAAAAGACACTTGATATTTACGTGGAAACCCTCTCGGGAAAAACCACGGGCTATGTAAGTGAGCCACACTTGAACCTCGAATCCACTAAATGTGTAAAACGATTACAACCTAATCCCGGAAGTAATCACACACCTACCTACTCCCGGTATAAGTGAACCTAGTCCCAATGCTTGTGATTTATGCAACCTAATCCCGGAAGCAACACAAGACTTAGTTCTCAATGAAGAGAAAACAACCTAAGTGAATATATGAAATACTCAAAATGCAACAAGAGCAAGGCAACTCTATATGCTTACCTAGAATGATGATATATCAATGAAATCAATCCTAGATATCAAAAGCTAAATGACATATCATAAAGCTTAGCTAGATGTTATCAATCACAAAACAATCCTAGCTATCAAACAATGTCAACATGTCCAAACATGTGAACTCAATTAGTTGTAGAGAATTTCTAACAACATAATTGTCAATTAAATCCACAAGAACATTCAATTAAGCTTGACTAGATAAATAAACATTAATCTATCAACCTAATCATCAACCAATTGTACAAGAATGTTCTAGGGTTAGCTATTTAGGGAAAATCATCCTAATCATGTAAGCTACCACAAACAAAACCCAATCATGTCATAACTTCACTAAATATGCAATAAGAGTGAAGATTTGCTAAACTAAGCAATAAAAGACATGTCTTGACTAAGATAGAACAATAAATGAAGATGTTGAGTTTGTTCTACTTACCAAGTCATAAATGAAGAAGACCCATGGAAGATTGATGCATGAAACATGTTAGATGCACATGGGTTTTAGGTTTGGAGAGTTAAAGAAGCAAGATTGAAGCTTTCTCTCTCTAGGGTTTGAGTTTCTCACTCTAAGGTCTGATTTTGAGCTCTCAAAAACGAGCTAGGAAGAAGATGATACTTATATACAACCCCTAGAGGAAATGACGTCGTTTTGGAAAAAAATGTTCAGTTCCCGTCATTGGCGCTGGTCAGGTTGCGCTGGTCACCAGCGCAAGGCATTGCGCTGGTCACCAGCGCACGCCACAGGCGCACGACCAGCGTCAAATCTCTGGACCAAAAGCGCTGGTCAAGTAGCGCTGGTCACCCGCGCAAGAACACCAGCGCATAGGCGCGACAGCGCACCAGCTCGAGATTCGAGCGCTCCGAAACAAGACCAAACGACATCGAAACCTTTCGTATAATATATCGTTGGAAAGGTATGGAAGTCTACTTTCTACTCCAATTTATGGAATGACATTTAAATGTCTGTAGAAAAAGTTATGGTCAATAGAGTGACCAAAGGTCAGAAACGGACAACAACAGAGTTGCCCTGTTTTGGTGGTCACTTTGGAGATTTCAAAACCAATCCAAACGGTCATGAAATATTACGAATAATATATCGTTGGAAAGGTATGAGTGTCTAGTTTGTCCATAATTTTACAAAACTCAATTTAAAACTTTGTGTAAAAAGTTATGGTCACAAGACCATACAAAGGTCAGGTTTGAAAAACATTTAAATCATTGAAATCCAATATTTTGAACCTAGACACTTTACTCCAATCAACCAAACCAAATCTAACACTCATCCAAGAGAAGAATGAGACCTTCTCAAGTGGTCAACCATCGCGCTAAGACATGCACACCATCGTGCAAGCGCGGACGTTTCCGATCACACAAACGGAAACGAATTACACCACACTTAAGACTAACATGAAGTGCAAGTGTGGTTGTGAATATATAACATGCATGGGAAAGGATAACATCATGAAAAATCACCAAGCATGTGACACACAAAAGATATGCAAGATAGATAAAGATGCATGCAAGTGTGTGTGTGCACCTAATCTCTTCAAGAACCAAGTCAAGTGATATACCTTTTGAAGCTCTTGATCTTGAAGTCACCGGGATGCTTGGAAGCTTGCCTTGATAATCATCAAGATGACCTAAGCTACCCACAACACAATCATCCCCAATGTGGTATGTCATGAAATAAGCCAATCACAAAATAGAGGTCCTTACAGATCCAAATAAAGTGGTGTCATTTTGATTAAAAAAACGGTCCAGCTTCTCGCTGACGTACTACAGCGGTCCCGACTGTCGCGGTCATCCAACCGCGGCAGTATAACCGTGGCACAGCAAAAATATTACTGTCGCTTGACTGTCGCGGTTGTACGGCGGCGGCAGATGCACCGCGGCAGAGACACAGGTCTCTGTCGCGGTTGTCCAACCGCAACAAGTGTCGCGACAAAGATAACACATCTCTGTCGCTTGAGTGCCGCGGTCTGTCAAGGCAGCGGCACAACCGCGGCAGAGAAGGGCTAAGCCTTCTCATGCAGCTTCTCACATAAAGAACACATGCAACTGTGCAAGTGTGTGTGAGTGAATATCATATACTAGAAAATCAATAATCACACATGCATACTAGAGTTGTGTGTGTGTGCAAACTAAATCTCTTCAAATAAAGAGTCAAGATCAAGTAGGTATCATCCATGACGCTTTTGAGATCCACAATGAGGTCCTTAAGCAATTTAGAGGAAAATCTTCAATCCTAAGCTACCTTTACAAGATTGAACCCCATTGTGATTTTGTCAACGAAATAAGCCAATCAAAAGTGAGGCACTTACAAGATAAATTATATTACATGGTAAAATGTAATTGGACGGTCTCACCGCCACGTGGTGAGACCGTCTCACACAAGTTTTTCTCTTTAGAGAAAATCTTATTTGGGACAGTCTCACCAGGTGAATGGTATTATCATCTAATTACATTGTGTCAAATCATATGACTTTGAAAATATTTTATGTTTCTAAGAAATTATATTACATGGCACAATGTAATCAACGCACCCACTAAGGAATCAATCCAAGATAGGTGTGCCGAACCTGTCGAGATATAGATGCACAAGAATCAGTTCAATAACACAGGGCTCAGCTGGCCCGACCCCCACAAATGAGCGAGAAAAAGCAAATTAAAATATGCACAACCATCAATCCGGAATTACATGAAGCCCTGCACCAGCTGTATCATGGCTAGCTAGAAGGCATGAAGAGCACGCCTAAGCGTGGGATAGAATAAGAGGTGGAGCCCGCACTCAGAAGTCATGACATAAAGTGGTAGGTGGCCCACAGGGCAAGTATACGCATCATAGCCATCAAAAGGAAAAAAAAGCCAGATGTCATCAGGGATGTTATAGTCATGCCTCACCCTGGCCAGGGTGTCCGCAGTGCACTTTAAGGGAAGGATGCACGACAACTCCTAAGTGAACTTAGAGACCCCCACCTACTGCAATTGGAACCGAGACACCTTCTTGAACCACGCCTTCCATAGCAAGTACCATTTGGCTAGATATCTCCTCTAGGCCTGTAGGAACCCAAGGCTACGGATCATGCAGCGGAAAGGTTTTAAAATTTTTAAATGCAATCATAAACTAACCTATTTGTACAGTAATAATCAAATGCAATCAGAAGAAGATGAAACTAATTCATACCAACGTTTGTAGGCTCATTCTTTATTTTTGATTTGCTTCATGATTTGAACCACAAGATCTTTCTGGCTATGACCCGAGATTGGTAACGGCGTGTGGGCGCGTCACAGTACTCAGGAACTTGAATGGAGGTTGAAAAAGAACACACATAAAACAACTCTTGTTGTTTGTATATGTTAGGTTCGGCCACTGTAAGATCCTTGATTTCTATTGGTTCCATTGCAAAACTCTCTATATTTGTAATAGTTGTTGCTTAGGTGATTCTTGGAGAAAAGAAGCTTCAAAGGTGAAGAAGCAATATCTTGTGCAAATATTGTATTCAAGGGAAACATTGTATACTTAGATGCTAAGGTATCAAAAATCTTCTTCCTCTTGCAAGGCGTAAAGGCACACACACACAAATCATTCATATATGTCCCTGCATCATTGTGCAACATTTATATAGCACATTCACATGTTTTTATATGCTCATGCATTAAACTCAAATTCTCATACATTAGAATTACATATTCTAAGACTATGTCTAGGACACTGCATACATGTGTGACATTGTGCTTATTTGTTTTCGTTTTATTGTTTTTGGACTTGAACGTGATCTCTTATGATTTTTTATTGAGTCCTGGTCATTTTGGTTACTCATTCATTTGGTTTCGAGTCCAAACGATGTAGCTACACTACTTTTAGTTCTCATTCATTGAGTTATGTTCGTCATCGTTTTCTGAGATGAATTCTCAACCTTTAGTCAAAGTTTCATAGTCTTCATTGTGCGTGAGGGAATTACAATTTGTAATCCAAAAATGAATTTGAATTCGGAGTTCGAAGGTCCAAATACGGCTGAAGAATGTGAGCGGAGCGCGAGAAGAGAAAGCAAAGCCAACGGCCAAGCTTGGAGGCCACGTGTGGCACACGGCAAGAGGTGCTCTCTTCCCACATGTGCCACACGGGCCCCACATGTGGTTGGTGACGTAGCACATGTTGATTGGCTCATTTTTCTCTTTCATGAATTCTTTTAAATGTTCTCCATTATCTCCCATTTCATTCCAAGAAGAAAACTTGAATTTCATATTCACTTAAATTTTCTCTCCAACTTTCCCAACTTCCAAACACCATAACTTTCTCATTCAGACACCGAGTTGAGTGATTCAAGTTGGAGAATCTTTGTATTCAAGTCCCTTACCTTCTCCAAAAAGGTTTGCAGCTGTTTGATCACGTTTTGAGGTGGTTCTTCACTCAAAACCGAAACTGCATGGGATTCTTAGATATTGAACTAAACTTTATGATTTCATCTATTTTGATCTTCAATTACCTAGGGTTTTCTTCTTCTATATGTATGTATATATATGGTGAATGCTATTGAGAAATATAGCTTCATAATCAAACCTAATCAAAAGTCTAATTAGAGACATATGTGAACTAGTTTATTTGTGTTATCCGAAAATCGTTAATGGGATGAAATTCCAAATAACAACTTTAAAAGGACCAAGATCAAGATTGATTCTGGTCGGAGGGGTATCACGTAGTTTGATACCGACTATGTCCCTGTCAATGCAAGTACGATATGGAATACTAGAAATCAAACAAAAAACAAGTTTTTATTCATTGTCCCTTTGCATTACAGATATATGACTATGTATTTAGGGGTTACAGCAATGTATGATCGTTTGGTAAGTGATGGAGATGGTGGTGATGTGCCTGTCGATAAGTAGAATTTGACTGTAGGGTTTTTGGTCAAGATTTTTTCTCTCCCCCTTTTTCGATGAATAAGTAGTTGTATATATAGGTCCTGTTGCTTGCCATGCACTCCTATAATCTCGGTCTAGGGTTTGGCCAGCACAGGATCCTCCTCTTTTTTGGAGATAATCTCGGAGCTTTACGTGTGGAATCCGTAGAATCTAGTATTTCCTTCCTATGAGGAGTTAATCTCGTGACCTAAACTATTACCTTCCTAGTAGGATTCTTACTGTGTTGACCTGCTCAAAATAGGATTCTTTGATGGGAAGGAGTTTATTACCGTGTTTAATGGGTCCCTCATGGAGTTTATAGTTTCTAGTGTGAGAATCTTGTGGCCTGGTATCCTTCTGCTTGTCGGGCTGGCTACACCAGAGAGTGTAGAACAGTAAGCATTCTGCTAATGAAGTAGATGATATCTAGCCGATATCATACCGGGATGCTTTAGTGGTACTCTGTGTCGGGGTGCTGCGGGGTCCATACTGCAGCAGGATACTCAGTGGAACTTCGTGCCGAGGTGCTGCGGGGTTCATAGGAAGCCCGGTCACAGCTGGGTTGGATCCCGCTGTAATCCTAGTGGGTGGTCCAGCTCGCAGCCGTATTTCAGAACTAAGATGCTGGCGGGGTCCTTGAGAAGCTGGGGAGAAGCCAGACTAGACCCCGGTGGAGGGGGTGTGTATTCGAACCAGTCGAAGTCCACCTTTGTCGTGCTAGCCGGATGGTGCCTGTACTCCTATATTCTCCTTGTGTTTAGGTGGAAAATTCTTCCTTGGTCCCTCGCAACTTTTGGCGGTTAACAGAAGTCCCCCCTGACTTGGACACTGATACCTTGTCGGCGTCGAAGTCAGGATTTTGTCATTGTTTGAAGGATTTTCTGCCTTATCTGCTTATTTCCTTGTCTGACTAGTTTTCCACTTAAGAGGAGGAAATCTTTATTTTGTACGTTATAACGGGTTGTGTGTCGATTACTGATTGGGTTCCTCGTTTTCAAAAAGAGCCGTTTTGGCACGATTAATTCGGAAAAACGCTTCTACCCATTCTTCCGGTCACCGATTCCGGTTTCCAGGTGTGTAACTGTCATCCCTCCTCTATAAATAGACCGGCTTCACTGGCGCTTTCTCTATCACTTTCAGACTTTCAAACTTTCAGAATTACAACCGAGAACAAAAACTCTTGCTTTCTTTCCTTCTTTGCTTTCAATCTTCTAGAAATTCCTCTTCCCTTCTTCTTCTTCAATGGCTTCTCATTCCAAACTTCCTACTTCTCACGAACTTGCCACTGAGAAAAACCCTTCTACAGCAGCGACCTCTGTTCATCCCGACCCCGTCTTACCACACCAATCTGATAGCATCGACGCTTGCTTCAATATGGAGACGGCCGACGTGGTGGAGGACTCCCCGACCTCGAAAAAGAAGAAGCAGAGTCGAGAGGGGGATGGTGTTGCTGATGATACCTCGCTGGCTCAACGCCGTCGTTCTACTCGAAACCCGTGAATTGGGTCGGGTTTTCACAATCAACTAGAAGACCCGGTCTTGATCGGTGATGAGGTGGGTGCCTCAAAGTCTGGCGGTGACAAGGAAGGTGGTGGACATGATATCACCCTAGTCAGGGTCAAAACTGGTTCCTTTGCCGCCTTTCACGATGGTCAGATTATACCCGACTCTGTATGCACAGTGGATACGCTCAACAAGCTATTGGAGGAGTATAAGATCCCGGAGTACATCACTCTCTCTCTCTTCCCCACAGGGGTTACGACGTATACACCCCGCCTCAAGACCGCCTGCTGATCCATAAAACAGCTTTTAAGTGTGGAGTCCAGCTTCCGCTGCATCTTACTCTCCGTCGGGCTCTCGTTGCACTTGAATTGGCCCCTCTCCAGATCTCACCAGGCTTCTGGAAGCACCTGATAGGGTTCTTGGTGCTCTGGAAGGAGCAGTGCGAAAAAGATCACATAGAGCGAGAGCCAGGGTTGGACGAGCTTCGCTTCCTCTTCAACATTACAAACATGGTGCCCCGGGGTCAGTTCTACCTACGGGCATCAAACGACATGAAATTCACTGTCCCAGGGGCAAATGTGAAATACTCAGCACCCTGGAAGGAGGAATGGCTCGTGGTGGAGGGCGAATGGGGGCGTACTGCCTTCATTGGGGGACATGAGTACCTCGTCCCTACCCAATTGACGGCGAGGGACAAGTGGGCGAAGGGGGTACTAGCTCCCGAGTCCCGGGACATTCTTACAAGGATCCTGAAGAGGGGGTACACCAACATGCAGTATCCCACTCTGGATCCTTTGAGGGAGCCAGTTTGGAGTGGTACTTAAAGATATCCCTCGCTCTCCCTGGTGAGTTGATTGCATCTTGTTGCTTTTTCTTTTACATTTTCTCCTTCTTTTTCTCATAAAGCTTCTTTCCTTTTTGCAGTGTCTGCTGCCCCGATGACAACGGGGTCTCCAACCTTCTCGGGAGCAGGGGATTTGACTCTGCTAGCTCATACTTCTCCTGTCCCTTCGCCTACAATTACTGATAAGACCGTGTCGGGGTCCATCCGAGCGGGAACCGATCCCAACCCTCCTCCTGCTCCAACAAAGACCACTGCTCCTACTCCAACGGGGTCTAGGGCTAGGACTCCAGCTCGCCTTCCTTCTACTCCTCCATCCCGTTCAAGGATTACAACAATGCTGGCCAGGACGGCTAAGGCCTGAGGTTCTAGAAGGTCAGCACAGAAGAAGGCCGCTCCTATAACACAGACCTCCCCTGCTCTTCCTCCTACTGCAGCTTTTCCCAAAGATCCTGTGAGAAACTCAGTGGAGGAGGCAGCTGTCCACATCCCTGCCCCTGCTGCTGATGTGGCTTCTGGATCAGGGTCAAGGGGTGCTACCTTTGACGAGGTGGTATCCCGCTTTGCAGCTTCATGCCCCGGTGGAAGTTTGATGGACATGGCCAAGCTTCCTACAGATGTCTTGGTCACTAAGGGGACCTCGGTTTTGGCTGAGGTAAATCTTTTAATTCTTTCTTGCTATTTCCTTCTTTTGGCAAAAAATTAACTTTCTTTCTTCTTGTAGGGTTTCAAGTTTGCCATGCCCTTGGAGAGGCAGCTGCTGACCCTGAGGGAGGCTTATATCGGCCTCCAGGTGAAGCTAGAGGCTACTCAGTAAGAGCTGGTCCAGACCCAACAGAGCGTAGCTCCTCTGCTTCAAGATGCCAAAGATGCTGAAGAAGGGAGGCAGAAGGCCTTGGTGGCTCTCAGGCGTGCTGAACGCAGTCTGGATATTGAGACAATCAGGTCCCTACATCACCGGGAGGAGAGGGAGTGCGTGAAAAGAGAGAAAAGGCTGCTGCAAAGTGAGAATCAACTCTTGCGAGACACTATAGCAGGCTTGGAGGCTCAACAGAGGCCTTCATTCGAGGATGGCTACTTCACAGCCTGCTATGAGGTGGCCACAGCTTTGCCTCCTCCCTTTGACCTTGAAGCAGCTTTGAACTGGGACCGGGAGCAGATAATGGCGAAGGCTGCCCAGCTAACTGGAGGGGATCAAGAAACAGAGGCCCCTTCACAGGAGGTAACTCACCCAGGTCAAGGAGTTGGCATAGCTGCAGAGATCCAACTTGATGGCACTGAGGGAACCTGATACTTGCAACAATTTTGTTTTGATGATGATAAACTTCTAAGTCCCCTCTGACTGTTGATCTTCTGTCAGGGTAACCTGGTACTTATAACAATTGGACTTGATGAACCTCTAAGCCCCCTCTGACTGTGGATCGTCCGTCGGGGTAGAAAAATGGAGAAATAAAGGACCAAGTATCCCGATGTGACTGCAGGTTTGTCCTGGTAGGAAACTAAAACCACTTTAGCACCAGGCTTCTTGGAGGAGGGTATTTCCCGACCAAGGCAGTAGGAGCGCCCTGAAGCTATTTCCTGGTCTTGAAATGGCGAAGTAAGGAACCAGGTACCCTGAGGCAGCCTGATCTTACTGTAAGTCTATCCTGGTAGGCAACTAAGGCCACTTTAACACCAGGCTTCTTGGAGGAGGGTATTCCCCGACCAAGGCAGCATGAGCGCCCTGAGGCTATTTCCTGGTCTTGAAATGGCGAAGTAAGGAACCAGGTACCCTGAGGCAGCCCGATCTTACTGTAAGTCTGTCTTGGTAGACAACTAAGGCCACTTTAGCACCAGGCTTCTTGGAGGAGGGTATTCCCCGACCAAGGCAGCAGGAGTGCCCTGAGGCTATTTCCTGGTCTTGAAATGGCGAAGTAAGGTACCAGGTACCCTGAGGTAGCCCAATCTTACTGTAAGTCTGTCTTGGTAGGCAACTAAGGCCACTTTAGCACCAGGCTTCTTGGAGGAGGGTATTCCCCGACAAAGGCAGTAGGAGCGCCCTGAGGCTATTTCTTGGTCTTGAAATGGCAAAGTAAGGAACCAGGTACCCTGAGGCAACCTGATCTTACTGTAAGTCTGTCCTGGTAGGCAACTAAGGCCACTTTAGCACTAGGCTTCTTGGAGGAGGGTATTCCCCGACCAAGGCAGTAGGAGTGCCCTAAGGCTATTTTCTGGTCTTGAAATGGCGAAGTAAGGAACCAGGTACCTTGAGGCAACCCGATCTTACTGTAAGTTTGTCCTGGTAGGCAACTAAGGCCACTTTAGCACCAGGCTTCTTGGAGGAGGGTATTCCCCGACCAAGGCAGTAGGAGCGCCCTGAGGCTATTTCCTGGTCTTGAAATGGCGAGTCAGTAATGGTGAAGTGCGAGTATTAAGTAGGAGATACTGGAGAATCTAGTATGAGACTTTGAACATTGAACACAGAAGAACCATATGGAAGAAGAAACTGCTTTTATTGAATTTCTTAAATCAGTACAATATGAAATCGGGGTGGGCATTCCCACTGATATGACCTGGTCTCCTAAGGGTAGAATTTTCGGAGGTGATCGGCGTTCCAAGTGTGGTCCACTGGGTATCCCTCCATGTCTTCTAGCTTGTAAGCTCCACCCTGGAGCAATGCTTTAATCAAGTATGGACCTTCCCAGTTTGGGGCCAGCACCTCGTCAGACCTTCTTCGAGTGTTCTGAGTTACTTTCCTGAGAACCAAGTCACCTTCTTTAAAATTTCGGATCCTCACCTTTTTGTTGAAATGTCGGGCTATCTTGCTCTAATATATAGCCACCTTCTCAGCGACCCTGCTTTGTCTTTCCTCCAGTAAGTCCAAACTAGCTCTCAATTTAGCCTCATTGTCTTCCGGTTCATAATTTTGGACCCGGAAAGATATGAGTTAATGCTCAATGGGCAAGACTGCTTCTGTCCCGAATACTAAGGAGTAGGGAGTTTCCCCTGTTACAGTCCGCCTAGTTGTCCTATAAGCCCACAATACATTGGGTAAGTCTGCAACCCATAACCCTTTCTTCTATTGGATCTTCTTCTTCATGAGCTTCTTAATAGTCTTATTGGTAGCTTCAACTAGCCCATTGGTCTGAGGATGAGCCACTGATGCAAAACGAAGGTTGATGTTCCGGTCTTCACATAATCCCCTGAAGTTGGCATTATCGAATTGCTTTCCCAAATCAGTTATGATGGCCATCAGGGTGCTAAATTGGCAGACAATGTGTTCCTTAACAAAGTTGGTGGTTTTTTCTTCGGTTATCCGGGTGAGGGCCTTGGCTTCTACCCAACGAGTAAAATAATCTATAGCCACTACTGCATGCTTAGCTTGGCCGGGTGCAGTGGGAAGTGGGCGATCAAATCTAATCCCCAGATGGCAAAGGGGTAGGGAGTACTGATTGATGAAAGTCTTTCTGGTGGAAGATGATGGAGGTTTGCTGTTTTCTAACAAGCCTCATAGGATCGCGTGAATTGCCTCGCATCCTGATGTATAATCGGCCAATAGTAGCCCATCATGATTATCTGGTAAGCCAGAGTTTCGCCTGATACATGATTACCATAATCCCCTAAGTGTACCTCGTTGAGTCCCCATCTCGCATCATCGGGATGTAGACAACTGAGTAGAGGGAGAGACTTTCCCTTACAGTATAGGTGTCCTTCTACCAAGCAGTACCGGGTAGCTATCCTCTTGAGCAGGTGGGCTTGATCCGGATCTGTAGGGAGAATGTCATTTTGGAGATAGTCTGCTATTGGATCCATCCAACATGGGAGGCGGTTCACAGGAAGGACCTCTGCCTCTTTAGCTATGCTGGAGAAAGGAATCAATTGGAGGGGTACTCCTTTTGGCAAAGCATGTCCTTCTCCTGTAGCAATTTTAGCCAAGACATCAGCGCGATGGTTCTTCTCTCTGGGTACCTGTTCTATCCATACACCCCTAAACTTCTTCATAGCTTCCTGAACTTTAGCTAGATAGGCCACCATGTTGTCACCTTTTGCTTGGTACAAACCTGTCACCTGATTGGCCACTAGTTGGGAGTCACTCTTGATCAGAAGGTACTCAGCTTTCAGGGTTCCTGCTACTTTCATTCCTGCTAAAAGGGCTTCATACTCTGCTTCGTTGTTAGTAGCCCTGAACTCAAACCTGAAGTAATGGATGCACTCAGCTCCAGCGGGGTCGATCAAGACGATCCCGGCTCTGCATCCCGACTGGTTCGAAGCCCTATCGGTGTAAAGAACCCAAACCCTGCTGTCTTCAGGCCATTCCGGGTTGGTTCGATCCGGATTTGGGTCTATTGAGTTGCCTGGGTTCAGAGTCAGACTAAACTCCACTATGAAGTCTGCTAAGGCTTGGGCTTTGACCGTGGTTCTTGCTTTGTATTTGATGTCGAACTGTGTGAGCTCTAGGGCCCACAGGACCAACCTGCCCGACACATCTGGCCTCTGGAGGAATGGTCTCAGTGGTTAATCTGTGACAACCGCGATGGCATGAGCATGGAAATAAGGCCGGAGCTTTCTGGACACGGTCACCAAGGCATAGGCGAGCTTCTCTAGTGGAGTGTAGTTTTTCTCAGACTTAGTAAAAGCCCGGCTCACGTAGTAGATTGGTCTCTGCACCCCGTCACTGCATTCTTTTACCAAAACTCCACTCGTAGCAATATCAGAAACTGCTAGGTAGAGTAGGAGCTCTTCACTCGGGGTCAGTTTGACTAGTAGTGGCGGGCTTGACAAGTATTTCTTTAGAGCTTGAAAAGCCTGCTCGTTCTGCTCATCCCACTTCATCTTTTTCCCCTGCTTGATGACTTTGAAAAAGGGGAGACATTTATCTGTGGAGCGGGATATGAACCGGTTCAGGGCTGCTATTCGTCCGGTTAATCCTTAAGCCTGCTTGAGAGTTGTAGGGGACTCGAGATCTGGAATGGCTTTGATCTTTTCAGGATTAGCCTCAATTCCCCTTTCATGCACCATGAATCCCAGGAATTTGCCTGTTGCTACCCCGAATGCACACTTAGTTGGGTTCAGCCTCATCTGGTTCTGCCGTATTATCTAGAAGGTCTGGCGCAATCCCATGTATGTTGTCCAGCTTCTGGAGATTTCGTGATCATGTCATCTATGTAAACCTCCATGGATCTTCCTATCTGCTCCTTGAACAGTTTGTTCACCATACGCTGGTAGGTGGTACCTACATTTTTGAGTCCGAATGGCATTACCTTATAACAGTAGAGGCCTTGCCCAGTGATGAAGTTGGTTTTGTCCTGGTCAGAAAGATGCATCATGATCTGATTGTATCCCAAGAAAGCATCCATGAAGCTTAGGAGCTTGTTTCCTACAGTGGAGTCAATGAGCTGGTCTATCTTAGGCAAAGGAAAACTATCCTTGGGACAAGCCCGGTTGAAGTCGGTGTAATTCACGCACATTCACCACTTCCCGTTAGACTTGGTTACCATAACCACATTGGCGATCCACTCGGGGTACCGGGATTCTCTGATGAATCCAGCCTTCAAGAGTTTATCAACCTCTTCTTGGACCGCGGCATTCCGCTCGACATTGAAGTATCTTCTTTTCTGCTTAACTGGTTTGAAGGTTAAATCCACTGCCAACCTATGGGTAGCCAAGTTAAGAGGAATGTCAGGCATCTTCTCATGGCTCCAAGCAAAGATGTCGTTGTACTCTCTGAGAAGCTCTGTCAGATCCTTCTTAATCTCTGGGTCCAGACCTCCTCCCACTTTTACTGTCTTTGTTGGATCTTCGCTCCAGATAAGGACCTCTTCTAGCTGCTCCGTGAGGTGCCCACTGGTCCAACCTCGCTCCTCTTATTCTGGCTCCTCCACGACCATGTCTGGTACCTCTCCTTCTTCCAGTATATAATCCCACTGGTCCAACCTCGCTCCTCTTCTTCTGGCTCATCCACGACCATGTCTGGTACATCTCCTTCTTCCAGGATATAATCATCCTGCTCTGTCGCCCTTGGACCTGGGTCACCGATTACCTGTGCGCATTGTTTAGCTAATGCCGCGGGATTGGTGGACACCGTGTAACAATTGTGAGCTGCTTGCTGGTCTCCTCTCACTTCTCCTACTCCTGTTCCCACTGGAAACTTCAATACATTGTGGTAAATGGACAGCATCCCCCTGATCCCTGATAAGAAAGGCCTGCCTAAAATCACATTGTAAGCAGACGGGGTGTCTATTACAATGAATTCTGTCATTATGTTCTGTTGTAGGGGAGCTTCTCCAACTATCACCGGTAGAATCTTTGTTCCCATCGGCATCACTGAGTCTCCTGTGAATCCATATAGAAGAGAAGTGCAACTGTTGTAGCAAGAATTCTTCAAGTTGAGCTGCTCATAAGCCCCTTTGAACAAAATATCAACACTGCTTCCTGTATCAATCAGGACGCGGTGTACCAAGTAGTTGGCGATTTGTACCGTGATTACCATGGGGTCATCCTGTGGCTGAACTATATTGTAAACGTCCTCCTCTGTGAAGATGATTTTGGTGGAGCGGGATAGATCCCGGGATCCACTACTGACTTTGAGTATCTCGTGGTCAGCATTGAGTCTGGGAATCTTCCTTGCGTGATTCTTTCTCGAATTATTGGAGGTTCCAGCTAGGGTAGGGCTTTCATTGATGGTGTGGATCACCTGGATCTGCTGCATCAGATCCTTCTCCCCATCTCTCCTTCTTTCTGCTGCTTCCTGCATCCCGCTCTGAACCTATTTCCCTTCTTTGATGCCGTCCCGTACCTGCTGCAAAAATTCAGTTAAAAGACCTCCCCTTATCAATCCTTCAATTTGATTGCGGAGGCTGTAGCACTCTGAGGTGTTGTGCCCTATATCCTCGTGGAAGTCGCAATACTTGTATTGATTCCTCCTATCAACCGGGATTTTCATGGGACCCGGCTTCCTGAGTAGACTCTGAAAGTTCACAAATAAACACGGTTTGTATATAAATATTAATCTAGAGGGGGGGGGGGTGAATAGATTTTAACTAATTTTCACCCAATTTTCGTTTAAGGTCAATATTACGAAAATGCCCCTAATAGTCAATATAAAAACAACAAGTGTAATATGGTGCGGTATTATAAATGACACTTGATGTATACGTGGAAAACCCAACCACTGGGAAAAAACCACGGGCTGTTGAGTGCGCCACACTTGAACCTCGAAATCCACTAATTGAAATGAAGTTTACAACCTATGTAGACCTCGTCTAACACTCCGGTCTGTAACCCCCCACTTCTACCACGCGGGCTTTAAAAGTGGCTCTAGTCCATATTGCTTGTGGCCTAATCAATCTTAGCCAACAAGACTTAAATTCTCAATGAAGAGATAAAACAACCTATGTGAGAATATATGGAAATACTCAATACATGCATATAAGAGCTAAGCAACTCTATATGCTTATCTAGGATGATAATATGGCAACAAATGCAATCCTAGATATCAATTGCTAAATAACATGTCAAATAGCTTAGCTAACAATAGATTATAAAAACCTAGATAGCTATCACAATACAACACTTAATCATGTCATCACAAACAATCTCTATTTTGAATATAAGATATTAATCTAAGATCATTCAAATAATAAAAGAGATGCCTTGATAAATAAAACAATAAATATCAATGATAAAAGTGAAGAACATACCAAGGGAAGTGTGATGACCAATACTCACTCAAATAAGCAAACTAACTATGCTAGAAAATGCTTAGATGATCTTTGATGCATATGTGTATAATTTGAGTGTATAAAAATGAGTTCTTGATTTGATTTTCTCTCAAAAATCTCTCTTTCAAGTTTAGGGTTCTTTTGAGTTAGAGAACTAAGTAAGAGAAATGAGAAAGTGTGATATTTATAGACATCAAGAACAGGGCAAGTGAAAAGACAATTTTGCCCTTGAAATCACCGATCGGCAGTTTCATTCTGCGGTCATGGACGCAGAATTTAACCGCCGAATTGAACCCGAGAAGTAGGGGATCATTCGGCGACCAGATTCGGCGGTCAATCGAAACCGCCGATCAAAACCCAAAAAGAAACGGACCTAAAATATCTAATTCGGCGGTTTCATTCGGCGGCCAGGCCGCCTATTAAATCGCCGAACAAAACCCGAGAATAATAAATGCATCATGTCTAATTCGACGGTTTCGATTCGGCGGCCAGGCCACCGATCGTAACCGCAGATCCAATCCAGAGCTTCCTGGAATCAAACGACGGTTTCATTCGGCGGTCATGGTCGCCGATCAAATCGCCGTTTCACCAATGATGGTGAAACCAAAGGAGAAGCCAAGGGCATTCTCCGAAGGCGATCTTCGAACAAAACCAAGCACATAATCTTGCAAGCGTGGACGTTTCCGAACATATTCGGGAAACGAATTACACGACACAAAACACACACAAAGATATGACAAACAATGTGCTAGTGTGACAAGTGACATTTGAAGAGAATGCACACAAAAGTAAAGCATACATATGCAAACATTACAAGTGAGTGTGTGCAACTAAATCTCTTCAATAAGAAGAAAAGCACCAGATATACCTTTGAGTGCTTGTTCACCTTGAGGTCTTGAGAAGGGTCATTGAGCATGAACACCTATCACCTAAGCTACCCTTTACAGACAACCCCAATATGTGGTTTGCTCACGAAATAAGCCAATCAAAAACCGGGAATCCTTACAATCTCCCCCTTTGGCTATTTCGTGACAAAACCACCACTCACATTGATTCCTCACAACAAAAATAGAAACTAAGGGTCTACAATGATTTTCTACATTACAAAGAGATATAAAAAATAAAATCTTGAAGTCTTCAATCTCTTGTAGAACAATCAATCCCTGAAAACAAGGTTTCTATATTTTCCAATACACATACATGTGAGATTAATCATGTAATGTATGTGAATGCAATGCTCCCCCTCAATGGGTTACTCCCCCTCAATATGTAATCTCCCCAACATGCACAAATTGCCACAACAATTTAGCATCTCCCCTTACCACATTCTACTCCCCCTTTTTGTCATGATATAGACAAAGGAGTAGTCCCCAACAAGGTCACTCATAGCAAAGAGAGATAGAAGCATACAAGATATTTGCATATTCATATAAGTCACTTATGCTACTCAATCAATTGGAGAGAAACATGGAGAGTTATTTTGATAAAATGTGTGAAATAAAAATGCTTTGCATACAAGACATGTTGCATTCAAGTCCAAAATACAATGGTATTTGGCAAAGCAATTGAAAAAAGGTTTCTAATAAGAATTCAAATCAATTTCACCAATGTCATGAGAGAAGCACGGATATAGAGAATTTATTGATTTTCAATTTTATAAACACTATATCCAACTTTATAAGCGAAACATGGCATGAGCGACTTTGCACCCTATTTGATTTTTCCGGGAATGAATCCCGTATGATAGTAACCATGTTCAACAAATAAAGAAGGAGAGACATTTGGATTGTAAAATCCTTTGACCGGATACAAGATCCTTTAATCAATTTGAGTCTCATAAGCTTTTTCACAGAAGTTCTGCATTTAAGAATTATACAATCATCAATTCATGCTTTTTCATTTGAGCATGTCATTTGAATTTCATGCTTTTCATATGGCATTTAGCATGTTATAAAGAATCATCATGTCATGGAAATAACTATAGGTCATTCAAATCATACTTCCTATGTAGATTTCCTAGTCCAAAAATGCATGTTTGAACATAAATATGACATGGATTGAAAACAAAGCAAGGTTCACACTTATTGAATAGAAAACATATATACATATGTGCAACCAAGCTTACTCAAGCAATCAACAAGGAAGCATAAGATCTTTAAAATATTTTGCATGCATCAAGTATGCAAAAACTCTCTTTGCTTGAGTTCCCCATATGGGGTCAAAAACCACCCTTCAACAATGAAGGTCATTAGGTCCTATGGACCTTCTAAGTCCATTAGACTCGATTGAACCTATATGAGACTTGTTAGTCTCGTAGCAAGCGGGTTCATTATTTTTTCTTATCCACTTAGGTGATATATTTTTCTTCCTAGTGGATAAAGGTTCTAGAGCTTTAGAAGTTAAAGGATCATGCAAATGAGTTTCTTCCTTTATGTGAATATGCATTCTAGCTCTAGCCTTTCTCTTTTCTATCATGCTTTTAACTCTACACACTTGAATGTAATAAAAGCAACTTGGTCTAATGTGACCATCAATTCCACAAAAATGACACGTGGGAATAAAGTTAGGAATCATACCATTCCCGTGTGCATGCTTTGGTGCATTCCCATGTCATTGTGGTTGTCTTGGTTGTTGGATAGGATCTCTCCTTCTTTGTTGTTGACCAAGACAAGGTTGCTCGTTCAATTGAGCTTGCATGATATGTGTCTTCCCTTTGTGGATCTTAGGTTGAGGGAAGTTAGCATGAGGAACTCTTTGAGCTTGAGGTTGTCTCCTTGAAGCTACCTTCACTTGTGCACTATGAGAGCATTGTCCTAGATCAATCTTCTTCCTAGGAGTTTGCACCGGTGAAGTCATTTTCTTGCCGAAGCTCTTGACAAATATGGTCTTGTTAGGAGTGAGACTCTCCTTGTCTTCTTCAAAGCCAAAACCTCTTTTGTCACTAAGGCCTTTTCCAACACTCAACAAGTGGTTGAGTTTTTCCGTGCTAGAGGTCAACTTAGTGATCAATTCTCTAGCATTCCTAAGCTCTCTTTTCAACCCTTCTTCATTCCTCTTAGACAAAGCTAGTTCATCTTTTAGCTTGTCTTCATCCTTCATGGATCTTACCACTTCACTACTCAAGTAATCAACAAGTGTTGAAAGCCTAAGATTCTCTTCCTTTAAACTTTGAATCTCTTTTTCATTCTCTAACCTAGAGCTTTCAACATTGTATTTAAGACCCATCATCTCCACTTGCTTACTTAAGTGGTCATTGTGTGATGAAAGTTCTAGATTTTCTTCCTCTAAAATCTTTAGTTTTCTTTTATCCTTCATCATAGAACTTTCACACTTGACTATAAAGTCATGAACATCCATTTTCTCTACATTTCATTTTGTAGAGTTAGGTAACACATTCTCAATACTTGAGTCATCTTCTACATTCTCCAATTCACCAATAGAGTCATCTTCTTCATCAAGATCATCAAATTTGTCTCTTGATGAAGTGATGGACATATCCCAATGAGTAGCTACACCAACCACATCTAGAGCTACTTCTTCATCTCTTTCTTCTATGGGATCACTAGTCACAACATTCTTACCATCAACTTTATCTTCTACAAAAGTGGCTCCAAAAGCCGTATAGTTAATGGTAAGCTCATCATCACTTGATGACTTATCTCCCTCTCCGGAGTTATCACTATCACTCCATGTGGCGGCCATCACTTTACCCGTCTTGTTCTTCAAATTCCCACAATCGGGTGAGATGTGTCCTATACCGCCACACTCATAGAATTGGATCCCTTTCCTTTCACTATTCTCTTACCTAGGCTCAAATCTCTTGAAAGGAGCCTTTTTCTTCAAATCTTGGCCTTTGGATCCATAACCGTTCTTCTCGAACTTGACAAACTTTTTGAATCTTCTAAGCAACAAAGCCGTGTCTTCGTCCGAGTCATCTTTTTCCTCCTTCTCAATGTTGGAAGCTTTCAAAGCAATCCCTTTTTGCTTTTTAGGAGGTGAAGTACTAGGTTCCTTCCTAGACTCATAGGCGAGGAGTGTTCCAATTACCTCGCTCGGCTTCATGTCCTTATAACCATAATTTTCTTCTAAAGCCGTAACTTTTGATTCAAACCTAGCGGGGAGAGACCTCATAATTTTCTGCTTAACTCTCCTATCCGAGTATGGATCACCTAGTTGATAGCTTTGATTGACAATATCCATCAACTTGACTTCAAAGTCATTGAAGCACTCATCCTCCTCCATCTTGAGCAACTCAAATTGCGTTTGAAGGACTTGTAGCTTGGAATCCTTGACAACATCGGTTCCTTCGTGTGCAACCTCTAAGATATCCCATGCCTCCTTGGCTATCCTAGTGTTTTGAATCAGTTTGTACTGATTTTCGTCCACTGCACATAGAAGGGTGTGCCATGCCTTCCTATTCCACTTCGAAGTCTCAAATTCTCCATTTGTCCAATCGGCTTGAGAAATTGTTCTCCTCCACCAGTGGGAGTTATCATAGGAGGTGCATACCCATCCTCAATTGCCATCCATGCCCTATCATGGATTTGACACACGTATGCCTCCATCTTGCCTTTCCATGAGGCATAATTCACGCCGGTGAACAACGGTGGCCTCACGCTCGACGCTCCCTCTTTGCTCATCCCAATATCACTCATAGTGTTTGGATGAATGCAAATGAGATGAATGCAAAATGTATGAAGAAATCAAACAATCACACACAATGCAAAAACACACCAAAAGTGAGCAAGGATCACCTAAGTATATCTAGGAACCCGCTCTGATACCAATTGAAAGTTCACAAATAAACACGGTGTGTATACAAATATTAATCTATAGGGGGGGGTGAATAGATTTTAACTAATTTTCACCCAATTTTCGTTTAAGGTCAATATTACGAAAATGCCCCTAATAGTCAATATAAAAACAACAAGTGTAATATGGTGCGGTATTATAAATGACACTTGATGTATACGTGGAAAACCCAACCACTGGGAAAAAACCACGGGCTGTTGAGTGCGCCACACTTGAACCTCGAAATCCACTAATTGAAATGAAGTTTACAACCTATGTAGACCTCGTCTAACACTCCGGTCTGTAACCCCCCACTTCTACCATGCGGGCCTTTAAAAGTGGCTATAGTCCATATTGCTTGTGGCCTAATCAACCTTAGCCAACAAGACTTAAATTCTCAATGAAGAGATAAAACAACCTATGTGAGAATATATGGAAATACTCAATACATGCATATAAGAGCTAGGCAACCCTATATGCTTATCTAGGATGATAATATGGCAACAAATGCAATCCTAGATATCAATTGCTAAATAACATGTCAAATAGCTTAGCTAACAATAGATTATAAAAACCTAGATAGCTATCACAATACAACACTCAATCATGTCATCACAAACAATCTCTATTTTGAATATAAGATATTAATCTAAGATCATTCAAATAATAAAAGAGATGCCTTGATAAATAAAACAATAAATATCAATGATAAAAGTGAAGAACATACCAAGGGAAGTGTGATGACCAATACTCACTCAAATAAGCAAACTAACTATGCTAGAAAATGCTTAGATGATCTTTGATGCATATGTGTATAATTTGAGTGTATAAAAATGAGTTCTTGATTTGATTTTCTCTCAAAAATCTCTCTTTCAAGTTTAGGGTTCTTTTGAGTCAGAGAACTAAGTAAGAGAAATGAGAAAGTGTGATATTTATAGACATCAAGAACAGGGCAAGTGAAAAGACAATTTTGCCCTTGAAATCACCGATCGGCGGTTTCATTCTGCGGTCATGGCAGCAGAATTTAACCGCCGAATTGAACCCGAGAAGCAGGGGATCATTCGGCGACCAGATTCGGTGGTCAATCGAAACCGCCGATCAAAACCCAAAAAGAAACGGACCTAAAATATCTAATTCGGCGGTTTCATTCGGCGGCCAGGCCGCCTATTAAACCGCCGAACAAAACCCGAGAATAATAAATGCATCAGGTTTAATTCGACGATTTCGATTTGGCAGCCAGGCCACCGATCGTAACCGCAGATCCAATCCAGAGCTTCCTAGAATCAAACGGCGGTTTCATTCGGCGGTCATGGCCGCCGATCAAACCGCCGTTTCACCAATGATGGTGAAACCAAAGGAGAAGCCAAGGGCATTCTCCGAAGGCGATCTTCGCGCAAAACCAAGCACATAATCGTGCAAGCATGGACGTTTCCGAACATATTCGGGAAACGAATTACACGACACAAAACACACACAAAGATATGACAAACAATGTGCTAGTGTGACAAGTGACATTTGAAGAGAATGCACACAAAAGTAAAGCATACATATGCAAACATTACAAGTGAGTGTGTGCAACTAAATCTCTTCAATAAGAAAAAAAGCACAAGATATACCTTTGAGTGCTTGTCCACCTTGAGGTCTTGAGAAGGGTCATTGAGCATGAACACCTATCACCTAAGCTACCCTTTACAGACAACCCCAATATGTGGTTTGCTCACGAAATAAGCCAATAAAAAACCGGGAATCCTTACAAACCCTTATCCTGAATGGCGAGATAAATAGTTTCTCAGGAAGCATTGAGAGGGGTGTAGTGATTATACCCTTCCTCCTCTCTTGCCACCCTGGATACTTCTTTCAGGGGAATCTCTCTGGGAGGTGACCTCCTGACTGGATACCTTTCCTGATATGGAGGAATATGAGGCGGCCTATAAGTAGACCGGTTCAAAGGTTGATTCTGAAATTTCCTAGCTGGTACGAGCTTTGGAGTTTCCTTTTTAGGGCGCGGTGCTAATCGGGCTTCATCGTGCTCGATTTTGATCCGGAGTTGTTCCTCAATGTCTACCTACTCCAGAGCCCAGTTGTAGGCTTCCTGGTACATCTCTGGAGGATGCTTGGTGAATGACCAGAATAGTCTGCCAGCCCATAAATTCCTCCAGAAGTTGGCTAGAGTCTCCTTCTCGTTGAATACTTCCATCTGGACAACCTCTTTGTGGAATTTCTCCACATAAGATCTCAGAGTTTCACCCCGCTCCTGAACTACATATTGCAGCAGGATAGGATCCTTGGGTCGGGGTTTGATTCCCTGAAACTGTGCATAGAAAGCTTTGGTGAGTTTAGAGAAAGAATCGACACTACCTGGTGGTAACATTCTGAACCATGTCTTGGCACAGTCAGTCAAGGTTGAAGGAAACATTCTGCACATGGCCAGCCTGGTCGTACTTTGAACCTCCATCTGGTGGACAAAGCTTTCCAGGTGGCAGACAGGGTCCTCTGTCCCGGAATACTTCTCTGACGGCATCCTGAACTTGGGGGGCAACCCTGCCTCTCTAACCCTTTTGGAGAAAGGTGCATTCATCTCACCCAGGGGGTTCTTCTGGCTTCCTTAATGTTTTCCCTTCTTCAATTGCTCCAACTCCTTCACCATCCTTGTCATCTGATCCTCTAGGCGCTGAGACTTTTTGGTTCCGGATCGGGCTACTAAAACTTCTTCATCCGAAGACTCTGAATCAATGACTACCTCCTTTCGCTTAGCTCTCTGACGCTTTTCTTTGGAGCTCCTTCGGGATTTGGCACTTCCTTCTGAATCTGGATGCAGATCCCTCTCCTTTGCCCTTGGTTTTGGTGGAGACTGAATCCTCCTAGGAGGAACCTCAATTGCGGACTTTACTAGCCTGGGTCTGAGTTCCGCCTGTCGGACTGGGAGAGGTGGACCCAATCGATCAAAAACTGGTACCCGGATACTTGGGCCAGCATCTTCTGGGACCCCGGCTGCTTCAAAGGGAATCCCCTGGGCTATCATCCGGAGTTGGATAGCTTCTACATAGGTTGCAGCGTGCTGTTCTAAGACATCTCGACTGACTTCCTGCCTAGTGGGGTCTTGAGGGATAGGGCCTGCAGCCTGTGGGGGTACTGGTGGAGGATTTTCATTCCTGGTGCCCTTACCTCGCCTCTGGGCTCTTTCAGTGGAAGCAAGGGACTGGAGTCCTGATGGCTCAGGATGACCCTGGGAGGATCGGAGTCTCATTCTGAATATCTCTGGATGAAATAGGCTGTTTTTAAACAATGGTTGGGATAGTCCCCACAGACGGCGCCAAAAGTGTTATTCGAAAATCGTTAATGGGATGAAATTTCAAATAACAACTTTAAAAGGACCAAGATCAAGATTGATTCTGGTCGGAGGGGTATCACGTAGTTTGATACCGACTATGTCCCTGTCAATGCAAGTACGATATGGAATACTAGAAATCAAACAAAAAACAAGTTTTTATTCATTGTCCCTTTGCATTACAGATATATGACTATGTATTTAGGGGTTACAGCAATGTATGATCGTTTGGTAAGTGATGGAGATGGTGGTGATGTGCCTGTCGATAAGTAGAATTTGACTGTAGGGTTTTTGGTCAAGATTTTTTCTCTCCCCCTTTTTCGATGAATAAGTAGTTGTATATATAGGTCTTGTTGCTTGCCATGCACTCCTATAATCTCGGTCTAGGGTTTGGCCAGCGCAGAATCCTCCTCTTTTTTGGAGATAATCTCGGAGCTTTACGTGTGGAATTCGTAGAATCTAGTCTTTCCTTCCTAGGAGGAGTTAATCTTGTGAATTAAACTGTTACCTTCCTAGTAGGATTCTTACTGTGTTGACTTGTTCAAAATAGGATTCTCTGATGGGAAGGAGTTTATTACTATGTTTAATAGGTCCCTCATGGAGTTTATAGTTTCTAGTGTGAGAATCTTGCTGCCTATTATCCTTCTGCTTGTCGGGCTGGCTACACCAGAGAGTGTAGAACAATAAGCATTCTGCTGATGAAATAGGGGGATATCTAGCTGATATCATACCAAGATGTTTTAGTGGTACTCTGTGTCGAGGTGCTACGGGGTCCATACTACAGCAGGATACTCAGTGGAACTTCGTACCGGGGTGCTGCGGGGTTCATAGGAAGCCCATTCATAGCTGGGTTGGATCCCACTGTAATCCTAGTGGGAGGTCCGGCTAGCGGCCGTATTTCTGAACTAAGATGCTGGCGGGGTCCTTGAGAAGCTGGGGAGAAGCCAAACTGGACCCCGGTGGAGGGGGTATGTACTCGGACCAGTCGGAGTCTGCCTTTGTCGTGGTAGCCGGATGGTGCCTATACTCCTATATTCTCCTTGTGTTGAGGTGGAAAATTCTTCCTTGGTCCCTCGCCACTTTTGGTGGTTAACAATTTGATTATAGGTTTTTCACATGATTGTGAGTTGTATTGTGATTAGTTTTGTATCTAGGAATATTTGAGCATTGATTATTGATATTCAAATGATAAATGATTTCTAGTTGTGCTATGTTTCACTGATTGATCATATTCGAAAATAGCATATCCATGTATGCTTTAGAGCTTTGATTGGATTCACTTAATTGAATATTTGAATACATGCTCTAATTGTTTACTAGAAGAAGTTTGAAGATATTATCTCACTTCTATAGGATTTATGTGTATGTTTATAACATCTTGAATATGTGCTTCATGTTTAAAATTTATTCAAGTGTTATTTGTATGAATGAAACTAGGAGCTTTTATGTTAGGTGTTTTCACATGATATAGGTTTAATTCATGTTTTTGCATCTAGACTATTATTACTTGTGTTCCCACATGTTTAGGTCTAGTTGTTCCATGGGATTTATTGATCATATATTTTATGTTGCATATGTTTGCATCATTTGCATCACTTAGATCATTTGCCTTGCAAAAGGTGGTGGTCTCATCTTGGAGTGAGTGAAGCTTCAATTTAAGTAAGAAGACTTGGCTAGGAAAGTATTCTGGATAGCTAAGCAAAAGTCTTAGCTAGGAGTGTGGTACTCCGGATGGTTGAGCTAGGGAAGCTTGACTAGGATCCTTGTGATCTAGATAGCTAAACAAGGAAATCTTCCTAGAGGCTTGAGAGCCTTGGATAGGAAGTTGCTTCCTAGAGGTGTAGGACACACCTTGGATAGGGAGTAGGCTAAGTGGTTCACTAGCCTGAGGGTTGAATAAGAGTTGATAGCTTAGGATGGATATCATATGTTGATAGCCTTGAGTGTGTAAGTCCTTTTCATATAGTGGATTGCTTTGCCGGTGGTTGTGGATTCAACCTCTGAATGTTTCCTCTTCGGAGGTTTACCACGTAAAAATCAATGTGTCAAATGTCTCTATCTCTATCTCTATCTCTTTATATTTGTATGTATGTTCAATATAACAATGTTCATGATCTTCATTTCCTCACATCCTTGTAAACATGTTATTGATAAAGAAAGAGATGCACACATTGTTTGTTGAATCAACATTTGTTTCTTGTATCTTGTAAGTGTTTGAACATGGTATCTTGTGATTCTATATCAAGTTGTAAAGTTTTACTTAGTGATCTTTCATTGTAATATTCAAAGTTCAACTTGTGGAATTTGCTCTTCATTGAATATACTTGTATATGAGATACATTGTTTATTGGTATATGTTTTGTAGACTAAGGGTAGTGAATTGAGCATTTTTGTGCAAATTGTTTTCTCATAGCAATCTTGTTCAAGGTTAATTTGTATACTCATCAAGGTTTTGACACAAATCACAAAAGAGTTTTTAAAACTAGTGTGTCAACCTATTCATCCCCCCCTCTAGGTTGTTTAGTATAACCTTGTAGGCATTTTCAGCCACCTAAGAAGAAAGCTTTTAAAAATATAATTTTTTCTTTCTTTCTTTTGTTTCTCTAATGGCCACACACCCCTGTTTTGTTTCTTTTCTCTTTTTGTGTGTGTTGTATGTTGATTAAAAACATATATCTCACACACACACACACACACACATATATATATATATATATATTAAAATAAACTAATCAATTAAATTATTTTAAGATATCTGATATCTTTAAAGATATTAATTAATATTAATTTATTTGATTTGATTTGAATTCAAACTCTTTTAAATTCAAATTTAAATATTTAATTTAATGAAAATAAAATATCAATCAATACCCTCCATCTAATGATTAATTACACAATTAAATAATCTAATTATTTAATTAACATAATCATTAATATTCATTAATTAAATAATCTCATTATTCAATTAATTCTCGAATAGACACGTGTCACTTTCGTTACACAATTAATTGGACAATCCAATTAATTAACCATGACCTTTGTTACCTTAATCAATCAGGTTAGGAAGGGGACCCAATGGACTCACAGTATTTTGAGCTCTAATAATCCTTAAAAATAATTAATTAAACTATTTAATTAATATTTCATGATCATTAACTTCGGTGTTATTCTACTAAAAACTCGAAGCTGCACTCTCTCAACTGTAGACGTTTTTACACAAACCAATAACTCTCGGTGTCCATCGATATAGCTATTACATATGGTATAATCCTCCACAAGTAGTTCATAATTAGAGCTGGGTCATAATGTCCGTTATACCTCTCTAATTACATATTTCCATTAAGTACCATTGATTCTCTAATGAACAATAAATCCTACATTCCTCATGGAATTAAAAGAGCGTTCATATTGTTCAAATCCCAAATTAACCCTCAAGGGAGCTACTATCTACTTCTAGCAAGATGGAGTGGATTCCACTATTGTGTGCAGACCTTCCCAGCCACAAGCCAAACCGCGATTTCAACATACTAAGTTATTGACCGAGAAAGCAACTCCGATCTCACCCATGGTATATCAAAAACCACGATCTTACCTGAAGGAGTTGATAAGACACTCAAGATTAAGATTACCCATATACAACCATCATTTGTTGATATATATGAATCTCATCTTGTAACGGATCTTGGTGAGAGATTCATATAGATCATGGCCCAATCCTATATGATCACATCAAATAAGGTGCTTTCATTCTCATATCACCATATGAATGGTCTAAATTAAGACCATCGTACATTACGGAATGAACCACAGCTGTGGATTAACCACAAATAAAGTACCCAACTCTATTTGCTATCTACGGACTCTTTAGATTGATCATCTCAAACTGAATACCTCTGTATATGACACTCATATACTCAGTTAGAGATTATATTCGGCAATCTTGGATGTTAAGTACACATGATATAAATGTATGAGACAGGTATATAGAATGAATAAACTACTTCTTTTATTAATGTTTTATTCACATTTACAAATTACAAGCTTTAGGGCATAAACCCTAACAGGGCCTGCTTCCTCCTTCCATCTGAAATGTCCACAGGGGAGTTATAGGAGTTGGAGAATCCAATCCCGACTGAAGGGTTTCGTCTCGACCGGTGGAGGAGGACCACGACGCCATTCTCTTTACCGGCATATTTACCATTCTTCTTCCTCTTCCTCTTCCCAAGTTTAACCTAGAGCTTTCAGGGGAGCTCTTTAGGTCAGTATAGTCGAAGCTTTTCTCAGCGTTAGAATTGTCAAACATGGTGGCAGTGGATTGGAATCAAAAAAAAAAAGGGAGGAATAAAAGTCTGGGTAAGTTTTGAAGCAAAGAAAAGATAAGAAAAGTGGAGAAAAGTGAAGAAAGATGCGAGGAGAATCTGAGTTGAACGAAGGAGAGAACTTTGAAATTCAAAAGTTTGAAAGAAATGAGATGATGAGGGAAATTGAGGTTAAATAGGAAGAGATCAAGCGTGCAGATCTAGGCCGTTGAAGCAATCCACCGGTTAGGGGTCTCTTCAGCTTCAAAGGCGATAAGACAGCTCAACCTTCACTGTGTGACACGTGGCTTCACATTAAATGCAGTCGTCATTGAGAACCCACGCGCCCCGAATCCTACGCCTACTCTTCTTGCCTTATCATTACTGCAATTTAGGTATGAAACGGTCCTCCCCACCATGAGATAAAGAGAAAATGAAGGGAGGGAAATGCAAAAAAAAAAAAAAAAAAAAAAAAAAAAAAAAAAAAAGGAAAAAACCCATAGGGGAAGCTCCCTCGTGTGATCTATATCCCTGCCCCCAACGTTATGCAAGAGCTATCAACACTTAAGACTGGGGGGACTTCTATTAATAGCCAAAATTGACAACCTCTCCAAGGAAGCATCTTCCCCACTGCTTAGGACTAAAACCATGCCAAGATCTAGTCCCCGAAGTAACCCGGTCCCGATAAAGGTCGACCCCGATACCATCAAAGCTCCTAGAAGATCTGGACTAGTCCATAGTCTTGATATTATCCTAGCCTAAGGAAAGGACCGAATCCCTCCAGAACTTGACCCCGATAAAATCGAGTCCAAACAATACCACGATACCAAAAAGGATGGATCCCTCCAGGACCTGGATTAGGTAACAGCGTCCGGTGTCTAGAAGTATCAAGCCCTATCAACCAGACTCGATTAGGCAAGAGTGCGACTCCTACATCAAGTAACAACCATTGATGAGTAGAAGAACACTGAATGATCCCTCACCGAAACGTTGATTCCCACCAATGCCTCTATGTATTCCCTTAAAACCCTAAGGAACTCTTTAGAAGAAAGCATCGCTCCCTAACTAGGGTTGATGTTAGCCTTAAAGCAAAGTCACATCGGCTAGGAGGAAGTCGGGGCAGCACACAGGTGGTGGTTGGACAGTTAATGCCGGAACAGCACATGTAAGATCCTTTATTTGTATTGTCTTGATTCCATTGCAAAAATCTCTATATTTGTATTAGTTGTTGCTTAGGTGGTTCTTAGAAGAAAGAAGCTTCAAAGGTGAAGAAGCAACATCTTGTACAAATATCGTCTTCAAGAGGAAAAGCGCGTACTTGGATGCTAAGGTATCAAGTTTCTTCCTTCTTTTGCAAGGCGTTAAGGCACACACACAAAAATAATTTATATGTGTCCCTGCATCATTGTGCAACATTTATATAGCACATTCACATGTTTTTACATGCTCATGCATTGAACTCAAATTCTCATACATTGTAAAATTGCATGTTCTAAGACTATGTCTAGGAAATGGCATACATGTGTGACATTGTGCTTATATGTTTACATTTTATTGTTTTTGGACTTGAACATGATCTCTTATGATTCCTTATTGAGTCTCGGTCATTTTGGTTACTCATACATTTGATTTCGAGTCCAAATGATGTACCTACGCTACTTTTCGTTCTCATTCATTGAGTTGTGTTCGTATTCATTTTCTGAGAAGAATTCTCAACCTTTTGTCAAAGTTTCATAGTCGTCATTGTGCATGGGAGTCACGATTCGTAATTCAAAAACATATTTGAAATCAAAATTCGGAGGTCTGGATACGACCGAAGAACGAGAGCGGAGCGCTAGAGGAACAAACAAGGCCAAAAGGCAAGCTTGCTATTCACGTGTGAGCCACATGTGACACACGGGCTAGACAGCTCTCTGTCCACGTGTGTCACACGCGGTCCACTCGTGGCTACTCCTCATTGGGTGGCTCAGATTTGAGTGATTCAAGTTGGAGATTGTTCGAAATCGAGTCCTCTACATTTTCCAAGTTGTCTTGCAGCTGTTTGATCAACTTTTGTGGTGGTTTCACTGTCAAAACCGAACCAGCTCGTGATTGCAAGGTAGTGTTCATATATTTAAGATTTCTTCTTTTGTAACCTTCAATTTGCTTGGGGTTTCTTCTTCTATATGTATGTGTATGTATGGTGAATGCTATTGAGAAAGATGGATTCATAATCAATCCTAATCAAAAGTCTAATTAGAGACATATGTGAACTAGTTTCTTGGATTATATGATTTTCACATGATTGAGAGTTGTATTGTGATTATATTGATATCTAAGATTATTTGAGACTTGATTGAATCATTTTATGATTAATAATCCTTGAAATGTGCTTTGATCCTTTAATTGAATAATTCTAGGATTAGCACATTTGATTTTGTATTTAGAGCTAATTAGGATTTAATTGATTATTGTGAATATATTTGCTCTAAGTACTTGCTAGAATATTCATTGATCATATCTTGTCATTCTAGTATTTTTGTTGTTTGTGCTCTAAGTCTTGAATATATGCTTAATGATTATGCTTTGTTTTCAAGCTTTAGTAACATGAATAGAATCTGGGATTTGGCATGTTTTAGGTGTTTTGCATGCTCTAGGTTATTGTTCATGTTTAGGTCTAGACAACCTTGTTTTGTATGCTTTGTTGCCTATGTCTAGATCTTCATGGAGTGTACTTTATCCATACATTTCATATGCTCATGCATCATTTTGTGTGGTGTCATGTTTTGGATCATGAACTAGAAAAATATACCTTGTGTGCTCATTGTTTATTTCTAGTTTCCATAGGATGTATTGATCATATATTCTATGTTGCATGTGTTTGCATCATTTGCATCACTTAGATCATTTGTCTTGCATAAGGTGGAAGTCTCATATTAGAGTGAGTGAAGCTTTAATTTGAGCAAGAAGACTTGGCTAGGAAAGTGTTCCGGATAACCAAGCAAAAGTCTTAGCTAGGAGTGTGGTACTCCAGATGGTTGAGCTAGGAAAGCTTGACTAGGATCCTTGTGATCTAGATAGCTAAGCAAGGAAATCTTCCTAGAGGCTTGAAAGCCTTTGATAGGAAGTTGCTTCCTAGAGGTGTAGGACATACCTTGGATAGGGAGTTGGCTTAGTGATTCACTAGCTCGAGGGTAGATTAGGATTTGATAGCTTGAGGTGGATATCATAGTGTTAATAGCCTTGAGTGTGTACGTCCTTTTCATATAGTGGATTTGCTTTGCCGGTGGTTGTAGATTCAACCCGCGAATGTTTCCTCTTCAGAGGTTTACTGTATAAAAATCAATGTGTCAAATGTCTCTATCTCTATCTCTTTATATTTGTATGTTTGTTCTATATAACTTGTTTATGCTCTTAAATTTCTCACATCCTTGTAAACATATTATTGATAAAGAAAGAGATGCACACATTGTTTGTTGAATCAATATTTGTTTCTTGTATCTTGTAAGTGTTTGAACTTTGTATCTTGCAATATTCTATATCAAGTTGTAAAGTTTTACTTAGTGATCTTTCATTGTAATATTCATCATACAACTTGTGGAATGTGCTATTTATTGAATATACTTGTATATGCGATACATTGTTTCTTGGTATATGTTTTGTAGACTAAGGGTGGTGAATTGAGCATACTTGTGCAAATTGTTTTCTCATTACATTCTTGTTCAAAGTTAATTTATATGCTCATCAAGGTTTTGACATAAGTCACGAAAGAGTTTTTAAAACTAGTGTGTCAACCCTCGCTCTAGGTTGTTTAGTATAACCTTGTAAGCATTTTCAGCACACATGAAGACGAAAAGATATGGAACCAATGGGGTAGATCACTCCACAACCACTCCTCACCAGTAGTCATATCACATCCCACCTAAGCCCTACCCAATGTCAACTACCACATAGATGAAGAGGGAAACTGTATTTCTCCAGCAAAAGGCGAAGGGAAAGTATGGTCAAGAGTGCTTGACAAGGGTAGTGCAGCATGCGTTGACACTATCCCCTTTTGGGTGAAACAGTGAAAGTGACAGGTCTCGCCAGCTAGGACCGCCTCCCGTAAACCAGAGCGGCATGAACCGCCACCAAAGTGCCATGTCAACGCCATGGAAGCACCTGAAACATTGTAGGGCATAGATAGAGCAATCACAACCCCTCGAGGCGTGCGCCACCCACTCATCCGGTTCAAGGGGCGGTCTTGATTCTTTGGTCCCCCATTTTTACCTTGGAACCAAAGCCTCACCTACTCACTAAAGTGCCAGATCAGCAAGGAGGCACAAGTAGGGAAATCACAGCCTTCCAAAGCATGCCACCTATACACTTGATCTGAAGGAACGGTAGGGATCAGGTCAGCTCTTTTCCGCCTAATGAGATGATCCTCACCTACCACCACTAGGTTACTCTATAAATACCTCAACTCAAGAGGGATAAATGGTTCACACATTTTTCTTGAGCCCTAAAGTACAAGAGTGACCCTTAGAGCATTGATTCTACTTGGCTACTTCTCCACTAAACCTAGCTCCAAATTCTCCCTTGAAATCCCGTTGGGCATGATAGTGTAATCCTACTTGGCTACCCATTGTAAGCTCCTCGGAGTCATATTTCAAAGGCAATAACATTTTTCTCACTCTCATTGTACAGCATATACTCTACCTAGCTGAGAAATAGCACACCCTTTTAACCAATCTCTCCCGAGAACCCCTACCTGGTTAGGTTCATCTACCTTGCCCTAACCGGAACCGCTCGGCTAGCCCTACTTGACCAGGACAGCCGTACCTAGCTAGCTAGAACAACAAAGGACATGCCGAACTTGGTACTTGAAACTTCAAACCAGGTTTGAGCGCTGCAAGGCACCCGTACCTCGCGATTGACCGTTGTCGAGGGAATTGCTCCAATATTCCTAATAACATTATTAATAACTAAATAATTTATTTTAAAATTATTAAAATACTTATTATAGTTGTCCTTAATACTGTATCTTAAAATGTAAATATATAAAAAATAATAGTTAGAAGGCATAGATGTAAAAATATTTATTTTTAGATGTGTAACTTAAAAAAAAAAAAAAACAAAAACAAAAACATGTTTTTTTGTTTTCAATCAATATTCAGTCTTTAGTAACATTCAGCATTTTTCGGTATTCAGGCAAAAAATCAACCAGGGCCTCATGCACTTGCATTCATGACTACTTTTTTTATATCGTAGAGAGTGGTATATTTTCAGAGTTACTTTAACGTTTCTCTTTTCATCCCTATGTAAGGTTAATACTGGGTACGAAACTTGCAACTATATGTCAATCTCCTATTGATGATTCTAACTATTACATGTAAATTTCCTTGATGTATAAGGTGCATTTTGTAAAGATGAAAATATTTAATAAAACTGCAAAACTGTTTGACAAAATGTCAAGACAGTGACCCAAAGCAATGAAATGTTTTATAGGTTATTCTACCTTTCTAGTTCACATCACATTTGTTTCTGTTACTCCACGTTTATTAGTTGACAAATGCAACATAATTGTTACCAATAATATTATAATAAAACCCCAATCCCCGGAGTTAATTCTCTAATTTATTCTTTAATTTGCGTTAATATTCACTTTAGCTGTTTTCAACTTGACACTGATTTGACAAATATATTCATACAAATTATGCTTGCCGACTAACTTTTTTTTTTTTTTTTTTTTTTTTTTTGAATTAACAACTGTCTGGACCGGCGAGATTGGGCTCTACGAGCACAGCCTGGATTACGACTCCCACAAGAGGAGACAACACCCACATATAGTGGGACAACAACACCCACACAAATGGTGGGAAAATTTGCATATATCATGCATACACTAGGTATTGAACCTTGGTGGTGGGGAGTTCCCTTGGGAAGGCCCACCACCTTGGCAAGGGACAATGTGTGCTTGCCGACTAACTACCCATCAACTTTAACTTCTTTTTTCTATTCTGGTTTTCTCTCTCATCGAGTCTTCAAGTAGGCTTTCTCTTTTCAACAAAAATAATCCTTCCCGCATTAGGTTTCTCTCCTATTTCCCTCATTCATTGATAATCTCAACAATCTTCTCTCTCTTCTCTCTAAAACCTTCTTCTTATCGAAACAATTCCAATAACATATTATGGGCTTTAATTTATTATCGTTTACTTCCTCAAAAGTCATTTGCTTACACATTAGAATCTTCATAATTACACATTGAAATTCCAACATGCTTACATGCTAAAATTCAACAAGGTTTACACACTAGAAAGAAAAAAAGTAAAGATTTTGGAAAATAAACAAACGCAAAAACAAAATATAAAATTCATCAATGACTCTCGTTCTTCCGATTTTCTCAATAAGGGCCAGTTTGGTATTGATTTTGATAAGTTAAAATCAACTTATTTTATAATTTTGTAATAGAAAGATGTTTGGTAAAACCTTCCAAAAGTGATTATGTAAGAATCTACCTTGATTTGACAGTGATTTTCAGAAGTAGATGAGGGGTACTTCTCAAAAGTGATTATGAAATAATCAATTTTAGCATTTAATGAATCATTTAAAATACTCCAATTACCCTCATTAGTTTAACTTAAAGACATATTTGTCCATATTTTTTTTTCCTAAACTGATAACTTTCAACCCTAATCTCTCCTCAATTAAAAGTTTATTTCTCATTCATAGATAAAAAAAATAATAATAAATTTGGGGGAGATGTTGCAGAATATATATACATGCAGTATGTCGAAGTTGAGTTTGTGTACATAATTGTTTTAGGCTTTTTCTAGTGTAACACGATTTAATATTTTATAATTAACTGATAATGTTATTTGGATTTTCAATTTAATGTTTACCATTATATTTTACCTGGTGTGCATGTTCTTAGGAGAAGATAGATCATGGCAACTCAAAGGTCTGATTGTTTTATTATAAAAAAAATAAAAATGGTCTGATAATTTGATGTTGAACATGAGCAAAACATGAAATGAATTACTTTTATACAAGTATAACGTTATTATATATATATATATATATTATCAATTAATTTTATGTGAATGATATAAAATTTAACTTTTTGATATTTATATCTACTTTATTTTATATTAAGAATACTTAAATATTTAATTTTATTGTTAAAATAAAATATATTGGTTAAATAGTGATTTGGTTTTTGAATAAAATATAAAATTGAACAGTATAATCTCTAATTTGGTCATTATACACCGCCACAGCAGTTTGACAATATAACGTACCAAACATATATACAGACATGCAGTACTTTTAAACCTCACAGCAGTTTAAAAATTACATTTTGTCAAACGTCTACCTACTTAACTTCACAGCTGATTATTCCCACAGCACAGCTAACAGTGATTATTTCAGAAGCTACAGCAATACCAAACTAGCCCTAACTCTCTCCGACTTCCAACTTTTCCAATTTTCTTTATTAACTTTCTATACGTACCTTTCTCTCTCTACCTTGAGATCTACTTTCTCTCACTCTCTTTTTTGTTAGTTTTCAATTTTACATAATAAAACTCATTCAAAATGTTGACAAGAAGAATAAAATTATTAGAAATTTATAAATTTAATGGTTATTTATGAAAAGATGCCTTAAAGCAAAATCGAACCTCACCTATCCATTGAGGTCTAAAATAAATAAATAAATAAATAATCCCAATCCAATTCAGTCCACAAACAAATAATTCGTTAACCTTTGGCAGACCATGACCAGTTTTTCCTTGCCACTAAAATTGTCAAATTGGAAAATATAAATGAATTCCTGAACCATATAATCTCCAACGAAATAATAAATTCTAATTATTTTTACATCATCATAAGAATGGCAAATGCTAATGACAAATTTAAAATGACGATGATGATGATGATAGTCACTGTTAAGGGGTCTAAAGAATTGTTATGCTAACCCTAATTGGGTTATGAGCAAATAACATGGATAAATCAATGCCAGAGCTTCATGCAGAACCCAGCAGGCACAACTGATGATGATCTCTTGCTTGCGATACTATCCGAAAAGGTATCCACAAGCTGCTCCGCCAGTGATGCCGGATCTTCAACAAATGTATCGATAAACACCTTCACAATCCTTACCTCCTGTGGGGTTGCTCTCAAGCTGTACCATGTCAAGAATTTCTGCCTGAAGTTCTTCTCAATATGTCCATCACACTCTAACCACCTGATCACCTTCACACAGTGCTCAAAATCCATATCTGAAACACGATTAGCTGTACAGTCCTCATCCCGTCTTTCGCTACTTCTCTTCTTTGATGAGCTCCCAACTCGGGGCTCATCTCCTTTCGCAGATCCATTTTCCTGATCTTTGTTGATTGATTTGGATCTTCCGTTCCTTCCTTGCCCATCTGTAACTACTTCCAACCTGCATGGAGTAATAGGCAAACCGGCTTCCGAGCTACGCACATATGGCACACATTCCATACCTGTTCGTTCTGGAGTTTCTAACCCATTATCAGTACTCATCTCCTCAGTCATTTGGCCCTCGAATGAGTGCTTGTTCTCAAGCTTTAAAACATCTGAATCAGGCATGGACCCATCTATCTTGATGGCATGTTCCTCCTCCAACAAAGAAACTGCATCTGCTGGGGTTGCTCTCTCTCCCACATCAATGCAATCAATAGCATCATCAGATAAATTAGCAGAAGCAATCTTATCACTGTCTTTGCAGTATTTCGAATAATTTTCCTCTCGATCATCATTTTGGTCACTGTCTGGAATTATATTATTGGTTTCATCTTCCACTGAAGATGGATTAGAAAGGCTGCTACAGTTGGTTGTTGGGCTTTGACTTCTTTCTACTACTGAGCAGTTTGTGACTTCATCCCTGCTATTTCCCGTTGAGATCCTGAGTTCACTTGTACCCAACTCTTTTGTACCATTGAAGGAAACAACTTTGAACTGATACTCAGTGGATGGAGTAAGTCCTGTGACAACAAACCTTGTATTTGGTACAAACAGAATACAAGTCGATCTAATTGGAAAGTCCTCATGTGTCTTTCGGTGCCATAAGGCATAACTAGTAATATTCCCTGGTGAAGGATCTTCAGAACCCAATACCACAGTAAGTGATGTTCCATGAACATCTTCAAATCTGAGAAAGTTGGAAACAATTGAATTTGCAACTGCAAAAGTAGCAGAAAGGTTTTATAAATCAGTGTGTTGACATACATATAATAATGATAGAAAACAATGTTTCCATAAGCAGCAACCTAATGAGCTCACTGTTATTCCAAGGATAAGCAACGTGCGTGACAAGAACACCAGAGAACCAATGACTCCAGCTTTTTGACATGATTATTATAGAATTTAAACAAAATTTAAGATTTTATATTCTTTACTAGTTGTTCTGCTTGTCACACAGAACAGAATCCAATCCAGGGAACGATAATGATGATTGGTACAAGGATAGAATATTTTAGAAACTACCTTGTATCGTAGGATTTGACAAGACGGTACTGGAAATTATTTTGTCCAATGACTCCACAGCACGAGCACATAGTCTTTGAACTTCTGGGCCAGAAGAAAGCCTGTTGACAATACCCCTACCCATCTTTACAGGTAAACCTGTTAACAGACCTACTTCATCTTCGAGCTTCTTAACAGCTTCATCCACAATCTTAGAGATGCTTTGGTACTTTCCAGTCCCATGGAGAAGTTTCTGGCCTAAGGAGACACGATAACACAGTATATCCACCCGTCTGGTATCCTTTGCGATCATCAATTGTTTTCTCCAGCATCTAATACAATTCAGATACCAATCCAAATCAGATTAAACCTTGAGCTTGTTGAGTTCACAAAGAAAAAAGAAATGGTACCATTTAAGGCAATCAACAGTATAAAGTTTGTACTATGTGCTTCTTTCTGATATTATTACAACTCAACAGCAATTTCCAGGTTCCCATGTGAAACCGAGAAGACGCAAAACTACCGCTGAACAGGAATGAAGCCAACCAGATTTAAAACCTCCCAAACCAAGTTTAAAATTGTTAAAAATCTATTAATATAATAACTGTGCCCAGAGCTTCAGAAAACTTCTACCACATAACATTTTAAGGATCAATAGTGAATAAAGAAGCAAATTCCATGTGCTATTTTCAATACATCATTGAGCGGGATCATCAGGATATTAGGAAAATGGGAAGGAAAGATTAATCTTCTATACTTTTATTTTCTTGAAAAAAAAATGGAAATGTGACTCAAAACAAGAAATCTAAGATGCATAAAATATGTAACTATCACGTGATTCTCCCTTAAGTTACGGAACGAACCAAATGATTCAACAAAAAAGATTATTTCAAAACCCATAAAGAATGAAGCAAGGAGATATCTACCAATCAATCTCTTTATAAATGAAAGGGTTATGGTATTTCATGTCAATCTATGCCAAAGATGATATTTCAATTATGCAATAATTAACTCTAACAACCATCCAAAAATAAAACTAAAAGTTAAAAAAGAGGACCAGTACAGAGCACATGAAACCATTAGGGTATTCAAGTGGAGCTTAATATAAAATAAACTTTCTCCAGCCGATAAAGTTGGTATACGACCACTCTTCTATTATATGGAATACAACAACTCAATAGCACTAAATCACTTAAATTCAACCTAAAGATGGAAAACACATTATCAAGAAGTGAATTTAATATGTGATCTGTTACCAATAAAAAAAAAAAAAACCATATGCACATTTTTCAGCCTCCTTATGCTCATAACACCACAGTAGCAACGAAAAGAATCCATATAACCAAATTATTAAGAATTATACATTGGATTTTCTTCCTATGTATCACTTGTAAATAAGTTCTTACTAAAAGTAGCATTATATTATCTGTTACATATCAATAATTTTTAAGCATATAAGGATCAATCTACATGACAGAAACTTTAACAAAGAGAAACAAAAACCTTCAAAAAATATAATTATTCAAAAAATAACTATAAGAAATTAAAAAACCATAAAATTGAGGTAGCATGTGGGAACATTTACCCGAGTAAATCATTCACTTTTTTGCATGATACACAATAAAAGCTCCCATCAAGTCCCGAATAGCCTCTACCTTTCCCAATACCAGATCTTTCATGTTTGAAAGCACACTCCAGATGACACGACATGCCACATGAATCACCTTCAAATGGAGGCTCTGAGCTGCAAGTTAACCATAAACTAGGATCCTTGTTGTCATCATACTGGTGACAGATACAGCATGAACACCTCTTGCAAAATGCATCGTCTGGCCTTAAAGTAGCTTTGCAAGCAGAGTTTGTGCAATAAATAGCATTGACTAAATCATTGCCACTGCTGTTAACTACTAGATCATTCACTGGAACAGGCAGTCGAGAAGGGTTATCTGTTTTTCTCTGCCTCTTGGGCGCTTTCTGTCCAGATGCAGTTGAAGACTGTGGTTCAACATCTGTTTTGGCCTCATACTCCCCTGATTTCTTTTCAGATATAAGTTTCAGAAGATTTTCTATAATTTTCAACTTAGTCAAGCCAGTATATTTCCTTTCTTTTCCCAACTCTGCACATAGGATCTGCAAAATCTCCTGACGAGTCCATGACTGTAGCATTTCAGAGGCACCATGTGATCGCTTAGATAATTCATACACTAGCTCTCTTTTCTCATCCATACTCAACTTACTGCATTTTGAGGGGTCGAGCGCACCTCCTAGAACCAAGCAAAGGGATACCGACAAGTAGAAAGCCAGAAGATAAGTGCTCAATAAAACATGCAACCATAGTATGTAACATCTTCAGAAAAATTGAAAACAGAGCAAATAAATTAATAAGAATATCATGTATGGATGAGAAACAATTCTAAAATCAGAAAAAATAAAACTCAAATCCACAAAATTCTAAAATTAATAATATCCTCGTAAGATGATGTCTTTGACCTGATATATTTGACATGTCAAAAAGGAGAAATCAGAAACTTAATTAGAACATAAGCACATGACCAAACGAAAATCCATCCACATTACAGTCAACTCATTCACTCTGATATATTTGACATGTGAAAAGGGAGAGAAATCAGAAACTTAATAAGATCATAAGCACATGAACAAACTAACATCCATCCACATTACAGTCAACTAATTCACGAGACTCGTTCAAAAAGCTTAGCCAAAAAAACAAATAGTTGACAGGCATTAACAAAGACATTCCAATATGATGTGGGGGATTAACACAATTGCATTTGACTCTGATACGGCAATGCCTCCGCACTTTCCTTGATGAAGCCATGTGTTTTCTCAAACAGTAGGGTGGCCATGAGCAAGCCATCATATAATATAAGCTTACTTCTTTGACTAAACTAATTCCACAAAAAGTAGAGATTGAATATGCAAAGAAAAAGACATCACTAGCATTTTAAAGTCAATTCATTGCAGCTCGCCATCACAGAAAATTCACCCACCAAAATATAATTATTCCAGCCAATCTTAAGGTAATAAAATGGTGATCTCAAACTCAGCATGCAATTGTAATCACCACAAAAATAAAATAAATTAAGAATTTCGCCAATACCTACAAAAACCCAGAAACTCTAATCAACAAGCAAATCAAGATCACCATTAACACAACATTGTAGCAATTTGACAATCACGGATATTACAAATCCATCAAAAAGTTATAAGATTTAGCCCCAACACAAGCCAAAAACAAAACAAACATTCAATGGCCGGATTGATATCTTCTCAAAAATTGCCAAAACCCAAATAAATTTTAATAAAAAAAAGAAAAGAAAAGACAAAAAGAGAAGGCTACCGTCAAAAGAAGAAGAATCCATAGACATAGTTGTTGAATAATAACAACTACTCAGCCTACCACATTACTAGCAAAACCCCAACTATTCATCAATACCTGCAAAGGTGAAAGATTTGCTAATATTAATAAGAACCCATCACATAAAATATATATATATAAAAAGCAACAGAAGAAAAAATAGAAGGGAATAACAAACACCGAAAAAAGTACGCTTGAAATTCTGACACGATAAGAGAATCCATGACTTTGTTCTTGTTCTCAAGGCTCGCTCGCTCGCTCGCACACAGCACTCTCTCTGTATGTGTATGTAGATAAGTAATATATAATTATCGCAGGAATTGTATTGGTAAATTTGATGGGTGATGATGGGTCCTCTCTCTCTCTCTCTCGTCTGTTTGGGTTCTCTTTTAAGGACCCGAAGCAGTAGTGAAAGGAGATTCGAGGAGGACTTGTTCAATGAGATTTTTAAGAGACAGAGAGAGAAAGAAAGAGCAAATAAATAGAAAAAAATAGTCGTGTCTCTCAACTCATATACCTATTAGTATTAGATGAGGCAAAAGCGGCTGCATGTCATTTTCTTTTCTTTTTTTCACCCTCTCTCCCTTTCCATACTTTATTGTTCCTTATTATTTTTCAATTTTCTCTTTTCTCTTTTCTATTTTTTTATTTTTTATTTTTATTTTTTATTTTATCAAATCAAATCAAACCAAGTAAAATGGTGCGAATAATATAAAATTTACTGTATTTTCTATATCAAAATGTTAGATTCTTTTGTATATTCTTAAAATACTGTTTCTTATCTTTTAGCTAACTTATATTATATAAAAGACAAAGTAAACACATCATTTAAGTTTAAGTGTGTGGGGGTTCGGACCGGTTCGATTATCTGTTAAAATCGTATCTAATTCGTGTATTTTTGGTTTTTTTTATATATGATTGATTCGCAAAAAATCAAGTTGATTCGATGGACTCAAACTTTATTTTTTCCGATTTGATTCGGTTTGGTTTAGTATGGTTTTGTATCTTTTCAACCTAATGAATATTTTTAAAAAAATTTAATTGTTTCCAAAAAAAAATATAAATTATAGGCATTTAAGACCAAAATCGATTTCTGTGTTTGATAAAATATCCACAAATTAGTATCGAAAAAAAAAAAAACATTTAATTTATGGGCATTTACTAATAGAAATCCTAATTCCTAACTAAGGAAAGAGAATTTTTTTTTTTTTTTTTTATTGACAAAAATGCAAAAGAGAAATTAATTTCTTATTTGTAATTATGTTTTTTTTTTTTAATTATTTAGGAATCAAATTATGTGGATCACACACAAACCAGTAAATAAGTTTTTGTTAGAAAAGGAATTTGTTTCCACTCCTCACCCAAGGAATCAAGTACCTTTTCCTATTCCTTCCATAGAATTTAATTGGCTCTCATTTCATTCCCGATATGCTATAATAATATAATAATTACAATTGTTACAAATTAGTATACAAATAAACCGTTCATAATACATTATCATAATTCAAAAAATATAGTCCAAACTCCAAACTATATATAATATTTAATAAAACAAATGTATATTAACTTACCAACATACTATATATATAGAGGTATATATGCGTGCATGTGTGTATAGTTAAAGGGTTGCCCTTCAGTGCATCAGTGCATCGGTGCACCTATTGTGATTATGATTTTATTTTTGGTGTAATCACATCAATTCATATTTGATCACATACAACTCACATGCGACAACACTTGCAAACGATCAAGTATAAAAAATATTCGGGTGCACCATGCACCGGTGCAATGTAAATTTACCCATAGTTAAAAGAAATTATATATATATATTGGGGGTAGCACTTTTTTGATTGATTTTTAAGAGCAACACTAATTTAATAAGTTAAGTTTAAATGATACCAATAAACAAATACCCTCATCTTTTATTGCATTTTTGCCAATTTTAGGTTTTTTTTTTTTTCATTTGACTTCCGTCGGAGGTTGATGAAGAAGATGAAAAAAAAACGTAGAAAATTTTATTTTTATCCAGTAAGTCTCAGAAATTATAAATATATCTAATAAATCTTGGAAACTACAAAATAAGTCTCATAAATTATAAAATAAGTTTTAAAAACACCAAAATAAGTCTCGAAAAAAAAAAAAAACGTGAGTCTTATTTTTATAAGTGTATTTTAAGGGTATTTTTGTTAGATCCACACTTTAAATGCTAATAAAACTTAAGTTATTAAGTTGATGACAGTCTTAAAACTCACAATTTAAGGAGTGTTATAGAATTTTCGAGTCATATATATATATAATATTTACTTGGTTTATTCGGTTTGAATTGGTAACTCGAATTGTAAAGTCGTATCCTCCCCTACCTCCAATGGTTAAAATTTTACACCCAAATAAAAGGGTAATTATCATTCTCCCCCCTATAGTTTTCCATATTCTCCATTTTCCCCCCTATAGTTTCAAAATTCTCCAATTTCCCTCCTCCCATGCCTATTTTTATAAGATGAAATTGGTTGTATTTGTGCATGGGAGGGGGGAATTTAGAGAATTTTGAAACTAGATGGGGGAAAATGGAGAATATGGCAAACTACAGGGGGAAGAATAATAATTTCCCCAAATAAAATTAAACTGTGAATATTTTTCAATCATTGAGTTTTTTTGGTTAAAATTAATAATTAGTTTCACTTAAATAAGTTAACAGGAAAGAAGCGGATGCACAAAAGTGTGAGAATAGATAAGGAGTAGTACTACTAGTACAAATGTAAATGATTTTTTTTTTTTTTTTTTGGTTAAAGCAATTAGTTTCACTTATTTGTACAATGATAATGCTCCCCATGCCAACCATTGCCTTATCATTCTGCCATCTTTTTGGATCTTTAAATCCTCTCTTATTTTATACCTTGCTGGTCTTGCTTTGCCCAAAAATATACTTCTTCTTTTCTTGTTTTTATTAAACGTGTCGTGACTCGTGGGATTCAAATATATGAGGTTTGTTCTTTTTTTTTTCAATCAGAATTTAAAATTTAATCCATCATTGAGTTTTTTTTTTTTTTTTTTTTTTTGAAAGGAAGAAACAAACAGGAAACAAAAACGGACTACCCAGCGGCATCCAACCGGACGAGCCTCTCCACGCAGGGAGGGCAAGCATCCAACCAACAATTATCAGTAGCCAGAGAAAGAGCCAACTTAGCAAGACTATCCGCCACAAGATTCCCCTTACGGGGAGTATGAGAGACCACACACCCAGGAACATCCTTAAGGGAAGAGAGAATCAAGCTAATAATAGAGCCAACTTCAGCAGGCAACACAAGGCCATTATTAATCATATCAGCAACCTGACTCGAATCAGTTTCAACACAGAAAGGAACCAAATCCTGCTCAACAGCCATAGCAATACCACTCCACACCGCTAAAGCTTCCGCAATAAGAGGCGACACCATAGACTTGAGACAGAGAGAAGCAGAGGCTTTAACCAGACCCAACTTATTTCTGATAACAATCCCCAAACCCACTGAGCGGTTAGAAAAACAAGTGGCTGCATCCGTGTTTATCTTCCAGACACCCTCCTCCGGGGGCCTCCATTTGATCCTGAGATCACTGACAGAATGGATTGGTCTCTGAACCAGCCAAGCCGAATTCCACTCCTCCACATACCCACTGGACCATCTAACAACATCAGCAAAATCGGCCAACCCAAGATGACAAGCAACCTGATTCCTACAGAACCAAATCCTCCAGATACACACACAGAAAAACTCCATTTGTTGAACCGAACTGGAGCGAAAAATATTGACCATGAAATCCAAGAAGTGCATATTATCGCTCAGCTTTAACTTACTAAGGTCTTCGAAATGGTTCCGGAACAAGAGAAGGTCCCGACATCCCCACAACGCATGAACCATCGTCTCCGGATGTCGACAACATCGAGGACATAAACCATCAGAAGGGATACCACGTTTCGCCAGGTAGAGCAGAGTAGGAAGCCAATGTTTACAGGCGCGCCAAATAAAGATCTTAATCTTAGAGGGAATTTTCAATCTCCACAGGGCCTTCCACCACGAGATAGAACAGTCAAGGCCAGAGGAGCCAGGATTGGCAACCAGATTACATCCCACCCGATAGCCACTTCTAACCGAGTAATCACCCGTAGGAGTGAAATGCCAAAGAATAGAATCCTCTTGGGATGAGGAACAAGGAGGAATGGCAAGAATGGAATCAACATCATCAGGCAGAAAATTATTACAGAGGAGATTGTAATTCCACGCACCTGATATAGTCTTCAGCTTGTCCACTGTCACATTTTCAGGCAGCTTAACAGGAGAGAAGATCTTGAACGTTGATTGTCTAGGGATCCAACGGTCTTTGTACACAAAAACTGATTTGCCAGACCCAATCCTCCAGCGGGAGCCTCTGTTGATAATCTCACGCCCCCAGAGCAAACCTTGCCAAATCAAAGAACCCCTAGGCTTGGAATCAGCTTCCAAGAAGCTTGAATCAGGAAAGTAGCAGCCTTTCATAAGTCTACTCGCAAGGGAACTTGGCTTCGTGATCAATCTCCAGCATTGTTTAGCCAAGAGAGCCCGATTGAAAATTTCAAAGTCCCTGAAGCCAAGACCACCCTCCTCTTTGGGGCAGCACATTCTGTGCCAAGAGGACCAGTGAAGTTTCGACTGCTCATTGGAGCTACCCCACCAAAACCGATTGCACAACCTATGGAGATCATAAATGAGAGACTTTGGAAGGCGAAATAAGCTCATTGTGTAGGTCGGAATTGCTTGAACAATCGCCTTCAACAGAATTTCCTTCCCACCCACCGAAAGTAACTTACCCTTCCACCCTTCGATCTTAGCCCAGACTCTTTCTTTTATACCATTGAAGAGCTGACGTTTATTCCTGCTATTTAGGCTAGGGAGACCTAAATATTTCTCGTGACATCTAACCTGAGTCACGCCAATAATACTTGCAAGCCTATCACCCTCTGCCCACCTAATTGACTTACTGAAGCAGATTGCAGACTTCATGTAGTTAATAATCTGACCTGAAGCAGCAGAATAGTCGTCCAAAAGACGCCTGATCAATGAACACTCCCTATCAGAAGCTTTAGCGAAGAGAAGACTATCATCTGCGAAAAACAGATGAGAAATGTTTGGTCCCGAACGTCTACATTGAAAACCCGACAGGCGATTATCTAAAACAGCTGAATTAAGCACAGCAGAGAGACCCTCAGTGCACAAGAGGAACAGGAACGGAGAGAGGGGGTCTTCCTGCCGAAGTCCTCTCCTCGGTCTCACAAGACCGCAGACCTCACCATTGATCGCAAAAGAGAAAGACACGGTAGAAACACAGTTCATAATTTTTGCCACCCATTGATTAGAAAAACCCAAACGCAGCATCATTCTCTCTAGAAAAGACCACTCAACCCTGTCATAGGCCTTCGACATATCCAGCTTCAGGGCAAAAGACCCCTCTTTCCGCTTCCTATTGCGAATAGCATGTAAACACTCAAAACCGATTAACGCATTATCTGAAATCAGTCTCCCAGGGATAAAGGCACTCTAGGCATCTGAAATAACCTCATCCAGGACTAAGCGAAGTCTATTAACCAGGGCCTTTGCCACAATTTTGTACGCGACATTGCATAAACTAATCGGACGAAACTCCTCAATCCTAGTAGGATTCTTCACCTTTGGGATGAGAACAATCAGCGTATCATTCATAGCTTCCACCGAACAACCATTATTAAGGCAATTGAAACATGTAGAAGTGATATTAGGGCCCACCCAGTCCCAGAATTTCTGAAAAAACAACCCTGGCATTCCGTCCGGGCCTGGAGCCTTGGAAGGACCAATCGAAAAAGCAGCAATTCGGACTTCCTCCGCCGAAAAGGGACGATCAAGGAAGGCAACATTGCGAGGGGATAACCGAGGCTTTACCTTGCTTAATACCTGATTCAGGATATTATCGGTAGCCAGACTAGATGTAAACAGCTCAGAAAAATAACTCACCACCACATTCGTCAACTCAGTAGAATCCACCTGCCATGTGCCATACCTATCAAACAGACCATGAATTTTATTACGGGCTTTCCTCTCTAACGCCTTAAGGTGAAAAAATCTGGTATTACGGTCACCCTCCTTCAACCACTCAATTCGGGCTCGTTGGCACCAGTAAACCTCTTCACAGCTCAAAAGCTCATCCAGCTGTTTCTTAAGAACATTAACTTTGTTCCAGGAACTAGAGCTAATGTTCGTAGTAGCCAAACGCAACTCATCCCTTTTTACACGAATATCCTTCTGTAACTCCCTCTGATTAATTCGATTCCAGCGTTGCAAAGCTTTAGAACAACGGTGGATGTTAGTAACTGTCTCCTCAACCCCAACACTAGCACCGTTCGTCCTCCAGGACATCTCAATCAAACGACGACAATCTTCCTTATCAGCCCAACAAGCTTCAAAGTGAAAGTGCTTACGTCTGCAATTTCCGCCCGTTCTATTGCTCCCCTGCTGCCCAGCTAGCTCAACCAGAAGGGCATGGTGATCCGAGTGCCAATACTCCAAATGAGTGACCGAAGCCTGAGGAAAGATCTGTTTCCATTCAAAATTACATAACCCCCTATCCAACCTCTCTTGAATACACTCATCGTCATGCCGCTTATTACACCAGGTGAAGGGGGGACCCAAATACCCCATATCCTCAAGCCCGCAGAAGTCAATAGCTTCACGAAAGTTTTCCATTAATCCTCTATGGCAGGGAGCCCCACCCAGCTTTTCCTCATCTGAAGTGATTTCATTAAAATCCCCTGAACACAACCAAGGGAGTTGAAACATACTGTGGAGTCGTTTCAAGAGAGTCCACGCATGCTTCCTCTGCTCCTGCTCAGGATGTCCGTAGAACCCCGTAAAGCGCCACTCCCTCAGGCTGCTAGAACTCACCTTGACATCAATATGAAACTTAGAGAATGAGAGAAGAGAAACAGAGACTTGATTCGACCAAAGCAAGCATAAACCACCACTTCTCCCTTCACAATCAACCACCAATTTACCACCAAAACCCAATTTCACTCTCAATTTTTCCAACCGCACATGATTCGATTTAGTTTCTGTTAAGAAGATAATAGTCGGAGAGTAGTCCTGCTTGTACCTGAGCAGAACTCGGAACGCTCGATCACTCCCCAAACCTCGAACGTTCCAGACTAATGCATTCATTATGCCCGGCAGGCCGGTTGAGACCGACCCGTCGATCCATCTTCCACCCCCGCAGCAGCAGAATCCTCAGAGGAGGAAACGAACCTCTGCTTCTTACTAACAATGGCTGCCCCACCCAGCCCGTTGCCATCCTTCTTCTTCCCCAATAACGGACCCTCAGAACTTTGCCCACTCTCCCGCTTGTGATTGAGCGCACGACGCTTCCATTTGCCAACTAGGTTCAAATTCTCCAAATCAGTTTGGGAGAGATTAGCTGCAAACGAAAAACCTTGATTCACCGTTCCGTTGTATTTCTCATCTATTTTCACAGACTGTGGACCATCCAACTGGGTTTCCAACACTCGAAGGACCTCACCAGAATCACAGGACCCACCCGGCCCATTTCCAAGGCCCATGCAAATATGTCCTTCACTCTGAACTCTTATCTCGTTGCTGATCGAACCAGATCGGGCTAATGGGCCCATACAAGAGCTGTGGCCCACGTCCATATTATTCTTATGGGCAGAATCAGGCAACCTCAGAATTTGACCTGTTGTTTCCCGCTTCTTATTAAATACAAAAAAATTATCCACATTAACGTCCTAATTTTTTGGATCCTTAAAATCAGCACATACACCTTCCGAAATCGTAATCTTTCCTTTACCAGATTCGGCATTGAACACCTTACCAAAAGTAGAACTTTCCACAAATGAAACATTCCGGTGTCCGTCAGACTCCTCCATCCTCCGATCCACTTTCCGCTCCCCACTGTCGGACCCAATCTCACCATCAAACTGTTTCCCTGTTTTCCCATCTTCATCGCTGCCAGAGCCTGCCATATTAGCCCCATACCCCTTGTTGGCCTCCCATTTACGGCCCCAAAAACCTATTCTTCTGTTAGGGGGGAAGGCACGCATCCAGAAGCCAAAAAGAAACTCCTCTTTGTTTCCCACCGCTGAAACCGTTGCCTTTGCCGGGCACTCTTTCACCACATGGCCAATCAGTCCACAACGAAAGCAGAAGTCCGGGAGCCTTTCATACTTCAGTAACATTACTGACTCCACCCCATCTCCCATAACATCAACCCTTAAGCATCTGCGAAGAGGTTTATCAATCTCTAAGAGCACCCTGACTCTTAAGAACTTCACCATATTCACACTTGTATCCCATACATCCACTTCTACCACTTCACTAACAATACTCCCAAGGAAGCGCCCTATGTCCTCCGTCATACAAAGCATCGGAGCATTATGGATTTGGATCCAGAATTCCGCTTTCTTAAAGAGCATATGAAGAATATCTCCTTTTCCCTCCGGCTCCTCCATAACTATAAGAGCATCATTAAAGCTCCAAGGACCCTCTGCTATTATTCTTCCCTTGTCCTCCAGATTCTGAAAGTGGAAGGCAAAAATGTTCTCCTTGAGCGGTTCCACCTCCACCGCTTCCCTAGTCTTCCATATTTTCCTCATAACCACCCGGAAGCCATCTCTATTCACCGGTTTCAACGATAAAACTTTCCCCACTAAACTAGTAGCCAATCTTCGAAGACCAGCATCTTTTAGATCAGTTTGGAGCCTTCGAACAGGACCCTCTCTTTCCGTGAGAGTCATAGACGCACAAAGGCGCGCAATCTCGTTCTCATTCGTCATCTGCAACGAAAACCCTAAACCCTGCCGCCCTAGTCTTCCATATTTTCCTCATAACCACCCGGAAGCCATCTCTATTCACCAGTTTCGACGATAAAACTTTCCCCACTAAACTAGTAGCCAATCTTCGAAGACCAGCATCTTTCAGATCAGTTTGGAGCCTTCGAACAGGACCCTCTCTTTCCGTGAGAGTCATAGACGCACAAAGGCGCGCAATCTCGTTCTCATTCGCCATCTGCAACGAAAACCCTAAACCCTGCCGCCCAAATCCATCATTGAGTTAATTAATTTAGTTTAATTATTTTGTAATATGAAAGATAAATTGATCATTATCATTTTTATCATATAAAAATCATCAAAACATAACAAAACTGAATGCCTGTTCGATTTAACAAATAAAATTTGAAGTTTTAATATGTTCTCTTTAGTTATTTTTCTAATTTTTATTTATTATTTAAATAATTTTTACTAGTGGAAAGGGGGAAGCATGCAAAGGAATAAAGCATCAAAAATCAAAACATTGGGTATGGTTTATGTTATAATATATGGATATAGCACCTTATTTTGTGATTGCAATTAAAGGGTTTTTTTTTTTTTTTTTTTCAGAAAAACATTTTTTATTCCCGTCGCCGCCACAACCCCTTCGCCAATCGCCCCTTTCCACACTAGTTTCGATTTTGCAAGGGTGGTCTCTCACGAGAGCTGTTGCGACTCCACCGCTTAGCTTTCCAACCACCATTCTGTCCAGCCTCCTTGCTTCCGCTGCACAATCGACCACCATCCCATCCATAGAAGTAATCTGTAGATTTTCTTTTGCCATGAACAGATATTTACCATATTAACTCATAGAAACTTGAATAAATTGGATATTTGTCAGTTTAGTTGTTCTTCTGTGTTTGTTTGGACCTATGACTTTTATGGAGTTATCAGATCTCTTTATAGAGCTTAAACGACGAATGAACTCTCACATGGATGAACTTTCGAATCCCAAACCAGTATTGAAATCTTAAGCCCAAGCAATCTCCTCCGCCGTTACTCTGGTTTCTTTGGTTCCGAAGAAAAAAATGTGATTATGTTGCAGTGAAAGTCAAACCGAAAGCTTATGAAGAATGGTTAAAACTTTGCAGTTATTCTTTTATCGGTCAGGTTGTCTTGTCAAAGGGAGAGGAACCGTGGAAGATATTGACTCTTAAAGAAAAACTTTAATCTATTGGAAATTAAATTCTCAATGGAGTTTCATCTCTCTTGGACTGGGATTCTTTCATATTCTTTTGAATTTCGAGGAAGATAAAGCACGAGTTTGGGGTATTGGATCACTTCCTTTGAAACCTGGAATTCTGAGGCTTCAGCAATGGACTCATAATTTTAATCCCAACACACAACGCACGACGAATGCTTAAATATGGGTGCAGTTTTATAATTTACCTTAGGAGTTTTGTCACCCTTAGATCCTTTCAGACATGGCACGTGAGATTGGAATTCCTCTAAAGTTTGACATAGCTACCCTAGAGGGTGATTATGGCCACTTTGCTCGCATGCTGATTGATGTTGACCTTTCTAAGCCTTTGTCTGACTCCATCATGACAAAGGTTAGGGAAGATTGTTTGTTTCTGACTCTTTATTTTGAGAATACTTCAAGTTTTGCTCGGTTTGTTGCTCTATTGGTCATACGGCTGCCTCATGTCATCATGTAACCCGATTTATTTCAACTTTCTCCACTGAGCCAAAAGACAAGAATCTGGAAAGATGAAGATTCAGAATTCGACAAGAGTACCAGCTGAAACACAAGTCAAGAGATGTTCCGACTTATCGAATCTTTGAGACTATCAAATCAAGTATTAATGACCAAGCCAATGTGACTAAACCCGAAGAAACTATAGCCTCTATTCTAAACGAGACACTCTAGACCCAGCTGCCTCTTCTAGTTCACTCAGGCCAATCGTCCCTCTTGGACAAAGGGAGGCCTTAAAAAACCCTGTTCATTTGGATGATTCCACAAACCCATTACACACTGAGCATGTAGATGTTGATGCCATGACAGATTCGGTTATTGCTCATATGGAACCTTTGATAGATCCTCCCATGGTATAGCCAATTTTTCACGCTCTTAAGGGTGAAGTTAGTTTTGAAACAGATAGTGAAGGCACCGAATCAGACTTTAGCCACTCTGCAGCTTTAAACATCACATGTATTCACTATGGAGTCTCTTGGGCTGACCAATTGGAAGAAGGTTATCGCCAAAAAAGGTAAAAAGAATAAAAAACAGGTTACCAGTGTTGTTTCACCCAAAACTAGAGCTGTTAAGAACAAACTGTTATATAAATGATTGTCTGTTATTGGAACTGTAGAGTTATTGCAAACAGTGATACCCAACGTACTTTGAAAGATTTTTGTTTTCGTCATAGACCGAATTTTGCTTGCATTGCTGAACAGTTGTGTGCTTTTGATTCAACTGCTCCTACTTTTTGGCACTCTATAGGGTTGCACTTTATTGGTGCTAATGCTAGAGGTACTCTTAGTATGTGGATTTTTTGGTCTACTGCTTTTTCAAGATATTACTATTGTTTTGTCTCATTCTCAACATGTTACTGTTTATACTAATTTGTGTGGGATTGCCCATCGGATCTTTTTTTTTTTTTTTTAATACTAGTGTGAACTACATCACCCGTAGATCTCTTTAGAGCTCTCTTATGGACATTTCTAGTTTAGATGATCCGTGGATTATTCTTAGGGATTTCAACTCGGTTCTAGGTGCTCATGAGACCACTGGTAACATTTTTACTATCTCTTGTGATGATTTCCGAGTTGCTTTGACGGTTTGTGATCTTATTGACAATGAAACGAAAGGAGTTTTCCATACTCGGATCGACCGGGGTAGGTGTGGTATGGTTCTTTCTCGATTAGACAGAGATGTATGTTCCCATTATTTTCTAGAGGCCTGGTCATAGATAACTTGTGTTACCTTGCCTAGATCTCATTTAGATCATCACCCATTACTGCTTTCTTGTTCTATGGGTGTTTCACCGAGTCCACGACCCTTCAGGTTTCAAGGTATGTGGGTTTCTCATCCATCCTTCCTTGATTTGGTTAGATCGGTTTGGTCACCCATTATTGCTAGAAGTGGTACTGGGGTTGTGGTTTAGAAGTTGAAGCTGTTAAAACAAGCATTGAGGAAGTGGAATTTAGAGGTGTTTGGGGATATTGCCTTGAATATCACTAACATGAATGAGAAGGTGATGCTTATTCAGGGCAGGATTGGTTCTGAAGGTTTTTCAGAGGATCTTTTTCGCCTTGAGACTACCGCTCTTACAGATTTGGATAGTGTTCTAAAACAACAAGAGATTTTTCTAAGATAAAAAAGTAGAGTCAGGTGGCTTGCTGAGGGTGATCGGAACTCTAACTTTTTTCATTCATTGCTGAAGCGTAGAGGGGTGAAAAGTCACTTTCCTCCATTCAAATTGGTGAGAATATTTCTTATTATCCAGTTGAAATTGGTGAGCATGTTTCCTCATTTTATCAGCATCTCTTTTCGGATCCTGGCAATGATAGTTCAGACTTCTCTATAATTCGAGAGCATTTGCCTTCACTGGTTACTGTTGATGAGAATGCTTCGATTTTCCGGGTTCCTTCCTTTGATGAAGTGAGGAGTATGATTTTTACCATGGATCCTTTGAGTGCTCCTGGTCTAGATGGTTTCTCGGGCAGATTTTATTCTCACTATTGGGAAATTGTGGGATTTGATGTGGTTTTAGCTGTGCAGGATTTTTTTCGTACTGGTTAAGTTTTTCTGGGTTTGAATTCTAATTTCTTGGTCCTTATTCTGAAGACTTCGAACGCTCTTAAGGTCGATCAGTTTAGACCGATTGCTCTTGGTAATTTTTTGTTTAAGGTTATCACTAAGATTATTGCTGATTGCTTGGCTGAAATTGGCTCTCGCATTATCTTCCTAAATTAATTTAGTTTCATTAGGGGTCGTCAAATTGGAGGTTGTATTGCTTCTGAATATTTTAATGTGCTGAGTAATGGTAGTCAGGATAGGCATTTGGCTTTAAAAATAGACATTTGCAAGGCTTTTGATTCCATTAATTGGCCTTTTCTCTTCGAAGTCCTTCAGTGTTTTGGCTTCTCTAAGAGTTTTATGGTTGGGTTACGGCTATTTTTGATTCTGCTGAGATCTCAATTCTTATTAATAGTTCCCCTTAGGGTTATTTTCCTTATTCTCGTGGTATGCGGCAAGCTGATCCTCTCTCCCTACTGCGTTTTTGTTTGGCGGAAGATTTTTTGAGCAGATATCTTACTCATCTAGTAGACTCGGGCTCTATGTCTTTTATCTCTTCTCCAGTTGGGATGCATGCTCCTTTGCATTTTCTTTATGTTGATGATATTATCCTCTTTTGCCAGGCTTCTCCTTAGAATTTACGAGTGATTTCAAATGCTTTTGCGGTTTATGGTTCTCTATTAGGTCAATGAGTTAATTAGGAAAAATCTTCAATTTTCTTTAGTAGAGGCATCTCTGGGCCTCGGATTACATATTTCCTCTTAATGTCTAGGATGTGTAAGGGTGGTGATTCAATGACATATCTGAGAGTCCCTATCTTCATTGGTGGGCCAAAACGTCAATAGCTGATCCCAAAGGCTGACAAAATTAAAAGTAAATTGGAATTGTGGAAGGGTTTCTCTCTTTCAATGGCAAGCTGGTTATGTCTTATTAACTTAGTGATTATGGGTTCCTTCCTGCATTCCTTTCAAGTTTATCATTGGCTTTCTTCTCTTTTGAGAGATTTCAATGCTTCTATTCGACTTTTTTTTGGATTGGTTTGGTCGATGGTCATAAATCTATCCAAGTTGCTTGGAAGTCTTGTTGTAAGCCTAAGGATGGTGGTGGTCTTGGTGTTAAAGATCTTGGTATTCTTAATATGGCCATGCTTAAGAAGTTCACATAGATGATGTTGACTGATGAGTCCCTTGTTTTCACATATCTTTGGGCTCGTTTTTTCACCCAAGATCACAGATCAAGAATGTGGTACTGTTTGTTATTTCTTCTGCTCAGCTAGGGCTAAAATTACATTATACTCCCCTAATGCTTGATTCTGGGTGGTTGGTTGGTTGGTCGTCACTCCAATTTTCGTTTTTGGATGGATAACTGGTTAGGAGATCCGTTGATTGATCTGGTTAAGGAAAGTTAATCGTTACAGCTTCATTTGTATTCTGTTGTGGGTGATATTTATTCGGATGCTACGGGTTGAGATATTCCTACTTCTTTTCACGCCTCTCACCCAGATGTTGCTTTTGAGATTGAAAAGGTGGTAGTGAGCACTGACCCATACTCGTTAGTTTGGACTTGTTCTCTAGATGATGTTGTTTTTTGTAAATATGCTTATAACTCTCTTTCGGAGATTAGGAGTTATGTTTTTTAGGGTAAGGAGATCTAGGTGTCATTTATTCCTCCTTCTCTCTCTGTCCTCATTTGGCGCTTGTTTCATGGTATGATTCCTACGGATATTGCGTTGTGCGCCGGAGGTTTTATATCCCTATCTCGTTGTTGGTTTTGCTATGCTGCAGAGGAAAACTTAAGACATTTGTTTCTTGATTAGCCTTTTGTTCGTGGGTTGTGGGATGTTGTATCCTTTACGTTTGGTCAAAAGCTTAAGTGTGATGGTACTTGTTTGGACTTTTGGCAAGAGGCGATAAGGGTTGTCTTTAGCACTCAATTGAATGCTTTATGGCGGCCTTCTATCATCACAATTTTCTGTGTAGTGTGGTTTCTCCGAAATCAAGCTACATTTGAGGGTGATAGGCCTATTTTTGCCAATGCTCTTTCCTTGATTTGGCGTTTCGTTCATGAGACAGACTCCCTTTAGTCTAGCACTATGAAGAATTCAATGGATGAGCTTCAGACTCTTCAGCAGTTTCATGTCTCTGGTCATCCTTTTATTTTAGACTCCTCATATTTTAGAGGTTAATTAGCGCCCTCCCTCGCCGGGTTGTCTCAAGGTTAACACGAATGGGGCTTCTTTTGGTAGTCCTAGTCTTACTATTTATGCAGGGGTTTTTTGTACTTGCAGAGGTATCGTTAAAGGTTGCTTTGCTATTCCTCTTGGTGTTTGCTTTGCTTTTGAGGCTGAATTGGCTGCTGCTACCCACGCTATTGATTATGCTTGGACTTTTGGTTGGAGTCGGTTATGGTTAGAGAGCGATTCGGCTTTTTTAGTGGCTATCCTTCGTTCTAGGTCTTGCAAGGTTTCTTGGCGTTGGTGCCCCGTTTGGGATAGATGCTTGAGCTTAATCTCTCAAATGGACTTTGCTGTCACTCATATTTATCGAGAAGGTAACCAAGTTGTAGATAGTTTAGCGTTCAGGAGTCTCAATATCGTCTCTCCTACATAATGGTGGACCACTCCAAATTTTTGCACTTCCTTTATTTTCAATGATTTTTGTAAAAGACCTTCTTTTAGGTTTTGTTGATATGTTTTTCTTCTTTTATTTTCTTTTATCCTTAATAATATGTTGGGATGTGGTTGATTCCGATCCCCAAAAACCTTACCCAAAAAAAAAAAAAAAAAAAACTCAAGCTATTAAGTTGGTACTAGTCCCATAAAATCAGAACAAAAAATTTGAAGAACTTTGTTTATTATTGGATTATGTTAAAATGTAATCCTAAAAACAATTAATGATTTAATGTAAAGAGTTCGAATACAAATAAAATTTGCATACTTCGATTAATTACCATACTAAATTATATCAAAGATGATCAAATCAACAAAAGAATAAGAACGAGAAAATGAGAGAAAGTTTAAAATTATATAAAGAAAGAAAAAAAGATCTCTTATTTGCAAAGAAAAGTGAATGAATTTACATATAAATTCTTATGATTAATTTTCTTAATCCAAAGATGGGAGTTTGTCCCATTGGATAATATTTGACTTGATATTTTTAATATAACATGTGTTTTTATTTTTCTTTAATTACAAAAATGTCATTATAAAAAGTCTCTTACTTCCACGTGTGTTTTTTTTTTTTTTTTTACTAAATTGTCATTCGAGTCCATTTTTTTTTTCTTCTAAAGTACTACAATATTATATAAATTTATGGTTTTTTTTGAAAAAAGAGAGAACTCAAGCCCATAACCTCGTGTTGTAGGTGTGGAAGACTTACCACCGGCCGTCGCCATTCAAGTCTATTTGAATAGAAGCAATTGATACACGCTCGGGGCATGAAATTAAAAATGAGAGTTACATGGATATATAGTTTTAGATGATGAGGTATTCTCTAGCTTGTTGAACTATGATGGAATATAATATCATAAAAAATTCAACTCTTGTTTATATTTAAATTTGGGGTGTTATTCGATGGTTTTAACATGTGCTCTGGAGACCCTTATACGTACCATTTTACTTTGATGAGCGTTGACATTGACATCAATTACCTTGGAAGAAGAAACTCATGAATATTGGTTAATATGTAATAGTGTGGTAGTAGTTAGGTAAATGAAGACCATAGAATTTGACAATTTCATTGAAGTTGTCTGTAAACAATTTAAAAAATGAAAAAGAAAAAAGAATGGTTTTGCGTGATTTATTTGGTATTTGGAGTCAAAGAAACAGCTAGAGATGAGGCAGCTCATACCAAAAAATGTCTTTTTGTGGAGAGTAACGACCATTCAATTGGGCGGCCACCAATTTTCCGCGGTCATCACTTTTTCTTTCTTCAGTTTCGGTGAAACTCTCCGTATGATATGTCAAGAAAAACAAAGAAAAGAAACTCTCCATATGCTACTGTTTCAATTTTTATGACCAATAACCCTAAACAATTAACCCTAATCTAACAAAAATGCACCATTATTCTTACTCTTATTATTGAGGGATATGGTTACCATCGGGCTATTTTAAAAGAAAATATATATAAAAAAAAATCAATTTATCAAAAATGTTACGAAAAATACAGTTTAATGTAATTTGATAGTGAAAAACACTCATTTAGCTTGACAATAATGTATCGGTTCGAGTCACCAACCACCACATGTGACATATAAAAAAATGTCATTAAAGATAAATAAATAAATAACCCAATCAAATCCATTAATAGTACTCGAGCCAAACCTTAGAAGAGGGCCGGGTCACATCTCACAAGAACTCACCTTGTGAAATTTGAGTTGAACTATTATTATTACAAACTATGAAGTACATGGTATGTATTAAGAAAATTATATTAAAAAAAATAAAATAAAAACAAATACAATACAATGCAACTTTTGAATTATATATATATATATTTATAAAAAAAGTACAAATACAATGCAACTTTTGAAATTTTATGGACCGGTGACTTTCGTTTATAGTTAATCCAAAAAATTAGCCTATTTAAAAAAAAATTCTTCCATTTACGAATTTTTCTATATTTTTATCCGAAGTAAGATCACAATATATAGTCTCTAGGGACGTAGCTCAGTTGATAAATTGACGAGTTTGAAGTTTGGGTAAATGATTCTCAAGATATCGGCTCGAACCCTACTAATGATAAAGGCTTAAAAAAAAAAACTAAAAAAAAAAGTACATGGTCTAGATAGGTGGATTGATAGATATTGTCAAAAATAAAAATCACTAAAATATATGTATGCTCTGTAACTTGTAAAGTATAAACAAAATTAGGAAATTGATTTCATGACTTTGTAAATAGAAAAAGATTAAATTAAAGATAAATGTGACTAAAGTGATTTCAATTTGTTTTTTAATAATATAATTTTACTTGATTTAAGAGTTAGTTTATGAAGTTGATTCAAATTATCGGTGGCATGAAAAGGTCTCTTTGCTTCCAAAGTTCCACCCTAATTATCCTTTAATGGCATAATCTATAATTTTTTTTTTTTTTTTTTTAAAGACTTAAAAAATCAGAACTTTAGTTGTAACACTTTGTATCTTTTTATTACGTAAAATACTATATTTGATACATAAATTTATTATGAAAGTAACGTAAGACTGAGAGAGCCATGAAAATGACACAAATACCCTCCCGTGTACGTCGTGCAAAGATGCGACGAGCCTAATTATATTAAAATAATAAAAACCATATAAGATATAATTCATGTTTATATTCAAGTATTCAACTCAAAAGATGCTTTCACATTTCATTAACATAATATATAACTGCAGAGTTGATAATCTTACATGACGAGTACCAATATATAAGACAGACCTTGTTATAAAATGAATTTGTAAAATGTTATGATTACAAGAAAATAAAAATAGTTTGTTTTTTGAATAAGTTGTTAGCTGATAGGATTCTTATCCTATTTAATCTCTACTGTTATTATTTGAATTTATTTCATATATACGTCACTTGCTATCAATGAATTACTGTATAAGTTAAAATCTATCAAATATGTGTTAGTATTTCTAACATTTTAAGAGGTTCTGGTTTCCCTCGAAGTAAACCAGCATTTTATTTTTGGTTATCAAATCGTGCTCGTATCACAATATTCAAGTCTAAAATTTTAATTTTAGAAATAAACTTCACAACAATGACATACAAATTTTAGGGTGCCGATATTGACACCCGTAAATATGATAAGCTCACCCATATTTTAATAAAAAATTTAATTACAAAAATATCTCAATAGAAATTTATCAATAAGGAAAAATTGGTTTAATTAAAAATAAACCAAATACTATGTACACCCATTAATTACACCCATTATCTCTTTATTAAAAAAAAATCTAAACCCTTTTTCTATTTCAAGTATCAAAATATCTCATTATCATATAACAAAGTAATTGAAAAAGAATTTTCAGAGGACTTTGATCATATAGAGGTACGTTTTTTTTTTTTTTTTTTGTTATAAACTCTATCGATAAACAAAACATGAGAAATAATTTTTTTAATAAAAAAAGATAACATTACATATCGTTGTATATCCAGGAGGTCAACGGTGGTATGCGGATATGAAATCTATTTAAATATATATCAACAACTTGATTATTATCAACGTAAATGATGCTTGAGATTTGTATTCTATGCAGTTGTTGATGGCAAAGAACTTATTACGACTGTATTGTGATATAGTAATGATTTAATTTTAAATTTTAAACATTGATGTACTTATAAATATAAATGTGATTATCATATTTATGAGTGTCAATATTCGCACCCAAAATATTATCATGAGTGGTAGTCCCTTTTATGTCAATGATTAGGATTCCAGCTCCACCATACGTTTTTTATAAGGGGAATGTTATCTACCTTTCATATTTACATTTCTCACTCATTGCTTGACACGTATACACTTTTTCATTTAATAAAAAGCTCTCACTTTTGGGGAATGCTATCCACCTTTCTCATTTGTCTTTCCTATTTACTTTTCCTACTTATTGCTTGACACGTATACACTTTTTCATTTAATAAAAAGCTCTCATTTTTTACTATAAAACTTGTTTACGTCTTTACCCTTAATGGTTGCTTCTATCATTTCATTAATAACGGGTAAAGACGTAAACAAGCCTTGTAGTAAAAAGTGTATACGTGTCAAGCAATGAGTGAGAAAGGTTAATGAGAAAGGTAGATAGTATTCCCCTTACTTTTGTTGTCAAGTTTATTTACGTATTTACCATTGATAGTTGTTTCTATCATTTCATTAATAAGGGGTAAAGACGAACACAAATTTTATAGCAAAAAGTAAAAGCTTTTTATTAAATGAAAAAGTGTATACATGTCAAGTAATGAGTGAGAAAGACAAATGGAAAAGGTGTATGATATTTCCCTTTTATAAATATTTATTAAGATTTTTTTCTCTGATCACATGAAATGTTTGATTTCAGCTTCAAACCCATGCGGTGATGTAATATTTTAAAAAATAAAAAATAAAAAATAAAAAATTCTATTTGTAATAATGAAATTCACGACTTACGGTACAGCATGACCCGAGCACGTGGAGAGGAATAATTGGAGCATGAGAAATGTGTAGTAGTTATGAAAGTGACATATGGTAATTGAAGGTAATGTGATTGGGCGCCGACAAATAAAAAATAAAAAATAAAAAAATTGAATGGTTGGAAATGGGAGGCATATTGTTATGTTGGGAATCACAAACTCTTTTTTTGACACCTGGATTCCTAACACGCCTTATCCTATTCTAATCTACCGCCAATCCGACGGTCCATATATTTGACCTTTCTATTCAAGTCAATTCAATCTAAATATTAAACTATTATTTATTATGGATCAGAATCCTCTCCTCACCTCACTTCATCCTCACATTTTCCTCAGATTGGTTGTTAATAAAGTATCAATCACATCTTATTCATTCATTCATTGCAATACTTATGTGTCATAAAATTAAATGAGATGAGGATGATATGAGGTGAGAAGAGAATCCTTGTTCATTTATTATATATTCACTTTTTCAATTCTTTCACATGTACACAGCTTGATACAGCTTGTTAGAAAAACAATTAAACGGTCGTTAAACCAGTTAGAGCATCCTAAAAGACTCTTTTATTTTCACTTTTCAAATGCCTATTTGTTTACCTGTGCGTGAAAAAAGAAAATCCTTCCAAAAGACTTTACAATTATATCTAGGTTTATATTATTTTAATAAAAGCATTCAAATTCCCCCAATTTTTTTTTTTCAATTTAGAAATAATTACTTTTTATATTATTAATATGTTATTATTAAATATTCAATATTAGTCTCATTTTAAAGATCTAGATAAGATCTTTCTAGTGGTATAATTTGTATGATGATAAAGTTTATAAATCAAAACTTATTATATATTAATTGAAATTAATTAAAAAGATAAAGGATATAGATGTTAAATATTAATGATGATGTGATATAAAAAATAATATAATAATAATTAAAGAGGGAGAAGTTGCTCTTCAATATTGAAGAGTGAGAAGTAAAATCTTACTTGAAGAATCTCATTTGAAGAGTCTTGGAGCAAAATATGCTGACGTGGCTCGTTTGATTTTTAGAAATATCTTATTTGAAGAGTCTTTTGGAAATGCTTTTAATATCTTAAATTTGAGTCGTTGCCGCGTCAAATATAACCCATTATTAACTAGGTATGATTCAACTCAACTAAGGTCAAAAGATGTCATTTTGATCAACAAGTGTGCTGCAAACTTCTTTTATAACACATTTTTTTTTAGACATATTACAATAATTTGATGTTTATAGAAGGGAGAGACAGACTCAAATCCACAACCTCATAATGTAGGTGTGAGTGACAAACCATTGGATCAACCTTATTTTGTCCTCTTTTATAACGCTGTTTATTTTATTAATAGTTAGTGTGAAATCTTATACGGTTCATCACCGACGGCCTTCTCTGGTTCTCATTCACAAATCTTATAAGTACGTAATCAGGAACGGTATCAAATCACAGTTACTGATGTTTAAAATATTATATATATATATATAGTTATACTGTTCTGAAAATTAAAGTTCTGTAATGGAGCTATTTCACGGGGGGGCCAAAGGGTTGATTAAAAAGAGTCTAAGAACTTATAATGATAAAAAGAAAACGAGGTAGTAATCCTTATCAACTTTGATGCCAGATAAATAATGGATGTGATGTAATGGGCGGCAAATATTTCCAATTCTCGCCACCTCTCTTCCCCACCCCCACAAATGAAAAGCTGAAACTCATTGGTGTTTAAATACCTAACATATCAACAACAACAACAAAATATCTTATTCTTTTCTTTAAATCAATCAACTCAATTTCATTTTTTTTTTATTTTTTATTTTTTATTTTTTTATTTTTTTTATCTATGGGTGTTTGGACCAGCTTGCGCGCACCTCAACTAATCCCACAAGGCTCTGAAGTTAACAACCGAGTAAACCTTCAGTAGCCCCAAGAGAAACGTGGCTGCTAGGGATCGAACCTAGGACGTCCGAGTTTACGGCTCGTCCCAGTGACCAGCGGCACCACCCCTTGGGGTTCGACAATTTCAAATTGAGTAGATTGATTTTGTTCCCTTTCATAGTTATTAATTACGAAACTGTCCTTTACTAATTTGTATATTGAAAATTTATTTTATCTTAGTGGAAATGGAAGGAAATGTCCACTTTCAAGTTTAAAAGAGCAAAAATGTCTCCCCGTTGTTTTTCTTGCGTTTTGTCCCCTTGACAACATGAAATTCCAGGAATACCCTTAAGTGGGATTTTAAATATTAAAACCTTTTAAAAAGAAAATTCCCAAATTGCCCTAAACCCCCAACCTCATTAAGCATCATCACTAATTTGCCCCAACATATTTAAATTCAAAATCAGAGAGGAGTGGACGTGCCTAAAATATTCAGAAATTGAAATCCCCATCCCTCAAATCAAGAACTCCAAGAAGCTATCGAGTAGAAGTTGAAGAAGAAGCCAGCGAATAGAAGAAGAAGCCAGCGAATAGAAGAAGAAGCGAACGAGAGAGTAGAAGAAGAAGAAGCTTTGAAGAAGAAGCCAGCGAATAGAAGAAGAAGCGACCGAGACAAAAGAAGAAGAAGAAACTTTGAAGAAGTAGCCATCGAATAGAAGAAGAAGCGAACGAGACAGAAGAAGAAGAAGAAGAATCAGAACACACCAAGTTTGAGAAGAAACAATCTTGAAGAAGAAGAAGAAGAACAACAGTCGAATACCGAGACCCAGCCCCGAAGAAGACGCCTTTGTTGCAACTCACAAGTAAATGTATTCATTCGTTTTATCATTGTCTTCTTCATCCCTTTGGCGTTTTAACCTCTGATATGTTTGTTTGCATTTGTGTGTGACTATGCATGGATGATGTTGTTTATTAAGTTTTAAGTATTTTATTTGAGAAATGAGTAGTTATTTTGCCAGTTCATGCAATGGCGGGGAACAAGTGGTTTTGTTTTGTTTTTAATTCAAGTTTTGAAATGTGACCCTATTTGTCTGAATATTAAGCCTTGACAAAGGGATTTCAAGCCCTATAAGCGATTGTGAAGTGTAGTAGTGTTGTTGTAAATGGTTTTTATGATGTTATGTTAAGAAGTGTTGGATTTTGGAATTGTGGATTTTTTGGTGCCTTGTTATGTATTTTTTTTTGTATTGACATACATATATCGTATCATGTATAGTGGTGGGACGGATGTCCATTTCATTTCATTGTTTATCAAATAAGAGCTTGAAATCCCATTTTTGTTATACCAACATTAATTAATTTTTGTTTTGTTGTAAACCAAATGCCGACTGATCATTTCAAAAAAAAAAATGGAGGTATCTAGACCACAAAAGCTGGGTACACGCGAGAATAAACTCGCACAAAAAAAAAAAAAAATTTCTTCAAGATTTGGAGTTAGTCTTGACACGTTGTGGTGTGGTAGATAGGTTTAAACAAGGCCCTTTTGGGTAGTACTTGGATATGGTACAACCCATTAAGGTTCATATGATGCTAATCTACAATCTTTTGAAAAGACAGCTCATTCTTCCCAATTCAAACAAGGATGAAATTTGGTTTGGTTTGGGGCAGAAGGAGGCTCAGTTTGGGAGAGATGAATTTTGCTTGTGCAGTGGCCTCAACATGGGCACCTTGCACGAAGGCTTCTGAGAAAAAAAAGAAGTCAGTGAGGAATATATTTTCACACGATATTTCAATGATGAAAGGCCGTCGATTGAACTGTTAGAGGCAACCTTTAACCGGCTTACGGAGCCTACAGTGGGTGATGATGCATTGAAGATGGGATACTGAAACGTGCTTTTTGTGTCATTATCAAATTGCGAATTCAAAAGATATTTATAAAGAAGTCCTACACAATGTGCTCTAAGGTTTTGAAAACTAGTAAAGCGGTAAGCGAAGGTATCGTCTATAGGGAGGTGTCATCCATCGATCGTTTCATGTTTTAGTGATTATTGAAAGTAATGTAAATGGGAACATGGCAAGGGAGAGAGTGGTGTGTGTGAAGTGTAGCATGTTCGTGTGTGTGTGAGAGCATGAAAATGAGATAAGAAAAACAAAAAGAATAACTAAGGATAGAAATGTAATCGGGTGCTTGCCTTTCTAAGTTAATTTACTCCTAAAGGCATTAATCTACTCCTAAAGGCAAACACCCTAAGTTACTAAAATAAAGATGGCTTGGAGAGAGAAATAGATGAATACACAAGGTACTCATGACCACCATGACATTTGTGCCACTCATAAAAACTAACCGCATAAAACACTACAAGATTGGGTTCAACCTAGCCTTTTATACGACCTCTAGCTATGGAAGTGGGGATAGTCGCCTAGTCCTCGATTGTTACTCACCGAGGGTGTATCGCATGAGCAACGACCATAAAAGGACCGCATGAAGCATAAAAGCCGACCCTCGATCCCTACTCACCGAGGGTGTATCATGCAAGCAATGACTAAGGGTAGCTGACGGCGAATATTAAAGGATCGATCGTCGATCGCTACTCACCTGTCACTTGTAAGCAACAACCATATAATGGAAGCATTAAGTGTAAATTCGGACCCTCGATCACTACTCACCGAGGGTGTATCGAGCAAGTAATGACCAAAGGTCGTATAAGCAATAAAGGTCTAAAGAACCAAAATCCACAATGGAATGGTATGTACTCATCATGAATTTCACCCAAACAATTAAGAGTAAAATCAAGGTCAAGAGTTGATATACCTACTTAACCCTAATTCTCAAACACTTAAATCAATCCAAAACATGCATTTCGAAATATCCATCAACATACGCACAATCAAGGATGTTTGATTAATCTACTCCTAAATTACATTAATCTACTCCTAATCCTAATCATGAGCACATATCAATTTCTACCCTTCATGCCATGAATGTAAAGACAAGAGATATCCCTAAACATGCATATAAGAGGGTTGTCAAGTCTATTCAACACAAGTCAAGATTCAATATACACCAATTGAATGAGACAATACTTGAACATATTAAATATAAGTTAATCAAATAAATAGAACTAGTGTTAGGTTTACATATTTCCCTAATGGGGATACACATGAAATAAAGAAAATACAAGAGAATAGTAAAAGAGAAAACCCAAGGTGTCAATCTCGGATCTTCAAGCTTGGAGAGGAACCTAATTGTCATCTCGGATCTCCAAGCTCTATTGAAGCTCCTCCTCCTCATAGACAAGAGAGGATGGTTCTTTCCTCATGAATCTCCTTCAAAGATGGGTGGTTGTATGTGGAAGGTGGTGATGGTGAGACATTCATGGAGGAAAACCTCCATGGATGCCTTTAAAGGTCTCTTTCTCTTTTTGTTGTGTGAAGAAGATGAAGTGTAGAAGAGAGGGTTTCTAGGTTATTTGAGTGAAGAGTTCTTGGTTCTTGTGAAGAAAATGGTATATTTATAGGCTTGGGAGGTTAGGGCATGAATTAAGCATGAAGGGGCAAAAATACCCCTAAAAAATGGCCCAAAAACCCGTCATTGGCAGTGCTGGAAAGTGTAGAGTGTGGGTGGAGTGCTGGTGAGTGCAGGTGAGCTGAACAGCACTTAATCAACAGTGCGGGTGGAGTACAGGTAAGTGTGGGTGAGTTGAATAGAGCTGAATAACACTTTATCTTTTCTTCAACTTTCTTGTCCTCTTTTTGCACCATTTAACCCTTTTTTTCGCACGAAAGTCATGAATACTGTTTCTAACACCAGAAATGTATGAATGCCTGAAATACAAACAAAGAGCCCATAAGAGACGCAAAAACGTAAGAAAATGAGACAAGGATAACGGAATGAGGGCAGAAATATACAACAATTTTGGCATGATCAAATACCTATTAATGGTGTCCTAGTTCTTTGGGATTGATGAAGCACGGATAGCCATACCCGGTTGGCTGTTGTCTTTAGTAGAGGACATCAGTGCATTTGAGAGTTTTTCTTAGGGATCGTACATATTTGATGTCACATTGTGGTGGCTGATGAATTCAACCAGTAAACACCTTGGTAGGTTAAGAGGCAATGGCCAGAAGAAATAAGAGAATGAGGAAAAGAATAAGAAGAAGAAGGAAGAGAATAAGAAGAAAAAGAAGAAGGAAGGAAGGGAAGGAAGAGGGGAAGAAGGAAGAGGAGAAGAAGAGAAAGAGGAAAACTGAAGTAGAATATGGAGAAGAAGAAACAAACAATGACAGTGAGCAGGTGGAGTTGGACAATCAGAAGAACAATGATGATTCGAAGTATTTCACATTCCACAGTTATGGATTTCTGCTAGCATTTCAGGTAATAGTTGCAAATAAATTCATGTGTAAATCAACCTTATGAGATTTTTATTTGTTTATAAGATTTTTTTTTAATTGTTTAGGTTTGGACCGTTGAACGGATTGTAGGGAAAAATATACCGTAAAGTATACGCAGCGGAAGCGAGACTAAAAAGAGTTTTAGTAGCTTTTAAAATTTTTCCTTTTATGAACCTTAACCCTTTTAATTAATTAAACATACATATAATCAACAAAAGAAGAATACCTTTTTTCGCGTGATCCGATTGACTTACGTCGATGGTAATCCGCAAGATCTTCAATCCTAGCACGAACGTGAATCACCTAGGAGCGTGGTCTCCCTTTTTCTTTGAATTGCAAACCTGAGAATGGACAAACAAACTTTTCTTTTCTTTTGTTAGTCACAAAACAATCAAAAGAAGACTAAGATTATTCCGGTCACTTTTGAGTTCTCAATCTAATGATCGAAACTCGCGTGAACCTCAATCGATGTTGTACACACAAGCTTATTGATGAACAAGCAATCAGTGTACCATCAAAGAATAATCTATTCACTCTTTTTTGTTTTTAGTAGAATAAGATTCCTTTTTATGAGAAGAAGAAGAAGAAGAAGAATTGTTTCAAGCACAACAACACCCAAATCACTAGGTGGCCGAAAATCTCTTCTCTAAAAACACTAGGGTTGCCGCAATTTTCACTCCTAAAATATAGGAGTTTTAGTTGCACCCTAATTCCCTTCTAGTTTTAAGAGTTCAAACTCTAATCCAACTCATAGATATTTTTATTCTCTTATTTGACTAAATTAAAAAGACTTCTTATTTGATTAAATAAATAAAATTAATTATTTATTTTCTTGTCAAACAAGTCTTTTAATTTAAGTATACTACTACCAATAGTATACCTTTAGGAATCATATTTTCTAATCAGAAAAGATTTGTTTCTTAATTAAACAATTAATTAATAAATTAATTAATTCTCATTTAATTAAAACAATGAAACAAAATAATATGTAAGGTTAATTAATTCACCTTGCCGCCCCATATAAACATATTGGGCCATATATTATTTTCTTATTTCATTTAATCCATTGGACTTTAAATAAAAAGCCCACATGTGAACTAGACCCATTCTTACTAAAAGAAACAAGCCCACATGTCATTCATTAATATATAAATATAATTGAGTAGCCCATTACATAAATAATGTGCAAATTATATTCTTAATATATTAAATGCAATTCTAGATGGACTGATGCGGCAGCAGTGGACCAACTGGCATTAGATTATTTGGAGGGGTGGGATTTGAAACAAGCCAAGTAAGACCAAACTCGGGCGACAGAATCAGATTGATTTGAAATTTTGACAGCTGATGCGTTTCGGCGTTTCCGGAACTACTACATAGCTTTACTATGTAAGCACGTCATTTTTTAGGCAAATTCCGTCGTTTAGGCCTTGAAATTAGTGTTTTTGCTATTTTAGGAAAGTTTTGTTTTTGCTTTAATTTGAGTTTCCCAATTCCGAATCGACTTCCGTCAATTCTGGAGTGTTTAGGATTCTCAGTAGAATCAGTTTTTGCTTTAATCTCGTTTTTGCCTTTTTTGGTAATTTTCCGTTTTTAATTCGTTTTTCTTGCTTTCCAAGGAATTCGATTAGGTTTAGGTTTTGCTTGCTTTAAATAAAGATGTAGGCCGAATTGGCCATTCAGTTTTTGATTAATAAAATTGAGAGTTTTCTCTAATTATTCCAATTTCGGTATTCTTCGTGAATCAACGAATTGAAGCCTAATTGTCCGGTATTTGTGCGCAAATCAACGGATCGTTAGTAGGTTGTTTCTAATCGTTTTACGTAGGTTTTTCTCGAAAGAGCTTCCGCTACATCATGGACCCTTAAATTGGTCCGGTAGAATATATCAAGTGATCCATGCAAGTCCGTGTGGATTGGGGATCTTGGTGGGCTATCTAAATTTAAGCTTCAATAGACATAACCTAATCACAATCAACAAATGATTCACTTAGGTCTGATCCATTAATTTTAACTCATTCCACTAAAGAGCTAAAATTGAACTCTTAAATAAAGACAGAAAAGGAAGATGTTTCCTCATTCATACCCTAGACAATCATGTTGGAGATAGTGTATCCTCGTGATTAATATCAGTAATCGCCAAGAGTTCATAGACCGCCTATAACTCTCCAAGTTACCATATTTACTCATATGACCACGTTTTGAACTTGGATATTTTGACTTGTCCAGAAGCCATGTTTTCAATAGACACTATCGAAAACTCAACGTTGAGATTTAATATCCAATTACCTCAAAACATCCATATGATGATATTATACTCTCATTTAATAAATGGAGCCACGATGTCCATATCTATAAATGAAGTCCTCTATCGATTAACAAATGAATATCACCAAACTATCGAGGATAGACTATGCGATATAATCGTACTCATTGATAACTCAAATGATAACACTTGCAACCATAAGTCCATCATTTATCTCAGGATTAAGATAGACTCTCCGATTGTCCTGATAATGAAAAGACTTTTATCTACTGACGGTTATAGATAAAGTATTTCATTGTGATCCAGTTCAATGCACCCAGTGCACTAGATTCTTTTACTCGAAGACACTCCGATGATTTTAGACTCATCATATCTCATTTGATCCCACTCAAATGCTAGCAAAAGAATTCTACAACTTTAACAAGATAAAGGTGCCCAACCTTTAACTTAAGTTGTGAACAATATTCAAGACTAACTAAAGAATTGTGTCTACCACATACATATCCAGATGTACGAACAATTCTTCTTTTCTCATAGTCTTTAGACCTTATGATTATTTACTTTGACAATTATAATATTAAACTATAAATGCTATAAGATTTGTTTAAACCAGAAATCACTTTATTAATATGAAAAAGATTGTTAATTACAATATTACACTCTTGCTATTGAGCGTAATCCTAACACGGATTACCCGTTTTGAAGGTAAAATTGGGATATGGAAAGGAATAGGGTTCCGAAGATTTAAGAATTGGAATTTCAATACAAGGGTTCTAAAAGTTGAATCCTATTTCAGTACAACGGTGTGTATTTTACTTCTATGTGTATTTTATTTGTGTCTATATTTAATAGCTAGTTAATATCAATGGTTGGTTTGTCTTGATGGGCATTAGTAATAAGTAGATTGATCATGTATAGGAATAGGGGTTGGTTAATTTGAAATCCTTATAAATGTTGAATACAATCAAACTACAGAATGAATTTTTATATTTATATTCTATGCTAATTTCTTGATCTTGCAATAGACTACTCAACTTCCTTAAATTCTACCATTTGGTGCCTAGTTGTATTTTGATGTCTTGCATATTTTTCCTGATTTCTGTGCTACAGTAGATTTTGTTATGTGTTATATTACTTATTACTCTATGAATTGTCTATGAATTGGTGTATGATTCTTGAAACTTGGCCGAAGGTCATTTCTAAATTTGTATTATAGTGGGTTGTAGGGTACACTTTCTTATTATGAATGGGTGCTTGAATATTATAGTGGGTTGTATGCTATAATATCAGTGGTTGGTTTGTCCAAATCAGGGTATTAAATCCCTTAGGTGGGGCTTGAAAGACCTTAGCCAGAGCTTGAAATTCCTTGTTAGGGCTTGAAATTCCTTTCGAGAGCTTGAAAACCCTTTTCCCTGCTATTGAGTTACTGATTATCTTATGCATACTATTGGGTTTCTATTTGAAACTATTCATTAACCTCAATGTTTTGGGCACTTTACATGCAGATGGAATTGATTCCATGGAAGGTTTATGATCGTGAAAGTCAAGTGCTTACTACAAATCTTTGATGTTGGAAGATGTGGTAAGGGAGGACCATGATCATGATGATGCGGAGGATCGTGAAGATGCAATGGAAGAAGGTGCTGCTTCTATTCACCAAAGCAAGACTCTCCGATCTAGAAACTCAGATGAACCGGCGTCTAAGGAACGGCTCTTCCATAGAGGAGATGTAGAAACTCCCAAGGTAAAAATTTGTAATATATATAACTTTTATTATCCTAAGTTATTTTGCATGATGTAATAATTCTTTTTTGAATTGGATTTGCATTTAAAATTGAAGACATCGGTTCTGTATACAATTCCTGAATTGTATACATATATTACATAGCTGATTACATAGCAAATAAAAGAAAGTGAGGAGAGGATGAAATGTTGGATAACAGAAGAAATTGCAAAGATTGCAAAAGAAAACAAGGTTGGAGATACATCTTCACTGAAAAAATCAAGAGAAATCAAGGAGAAAGATTTTGATAGGGTAAGCTTCAATTATTTGTTAGTTTATTCTAACATTTAGTACATAATAAGAGTAATTTAATTGGTAGTCCTTAAAATATATTGTTTTCACTGTAGGATGACAACAATAGGTTGGATGAGATGAGACATTTTGTGAATGACATTCATGATGGTATGTCTGATCTTGAGGTTCACATAGTGGCAGGTGTTGAGAATGTTCAGAATGATCTTGAGGTTGATAGAGAGGTAGGTGTTAAGACTGTTGTTGATAGTGTTGTTCAGAAGGTCGACGATAAGAGTGTTGTTGAGAAGGCTGATGGTGATAGGTTGTTGAGAAGGCCGAGGGTGAGAGCATTGTTGAAGTTGAGGTAGTTGCTCAAAAGGCTGAAGGAGACAGTGTGGGTGATGGTAAGAAGCCAATTTGTGTGGATGATTTCCCAACCCCGGAGGTGAACATGGTTAGGGAACTTCCAACCAATATGCCTAGTGTTATATGGGATGAATTTCCCGACCTCAGAGTGGTTTACAAGAATAAAGACAAGGAAAGGGCCCAAAGGCGGTCAAGGTACCTCCTGACCCCGTATGTTGACCCCATGCCAAAAAAAAAAGAAAAAAAAAAAGAAAATTAGAATTTTGTAGACTTCACGACATTTTTGAAGAGCAAAAATGAAGTCTGGTAATGCTCTATTCCTATCCTCCATTGACCTAAGCTAGTTCAATATATTTAGTTGTGATTGGTTATGCCATAATATAAAAATCTCGTTGACAATGAATAGTATATATACTGGGCAACCCTGGCAAGAAATGATGCGTAGTGAGTTGAAGGACTTCAAGGACGCTTAAAAATGTATTTCAAACTCGGTAACTTCTTTTTATAGTGTTCAATTTTGTCATTATTGTTAACATGCACACTTGTTTTCTAAACTCCGTCGATACATGTAATTGTAGCATATAGACAGCTACTTTGACGTGCTTTGGAGGAGGCGTTCGGGATTAGAGTTTAACTACCGGTAGGATATAGGATTGGTCCCTACCACGTTTTTCGTAAGTGCACTTTTGATCTTGGATTATGGAATATGTATTTACTTAAGATGGTTGGTTTTTTTTTACGCTGCTCAATTTGAACATTAAGTGGAACCAAAGAATGTAGGAGATAGAAAGTGTCAGGCAACTACAAGAGTTTGAAAAGAAAGAAAGGATAAGAGTGGAGGCCGAAAAGGCTGGGGAAGATGGATCAGACAAAGAAGTAAGAAAGCATGAGAAAAAAAGAAGAAGAAAGTTCCTTCTCCACCAGCAGTGTGCGAAAAAAAAAAGAAGTATGAGAAGATTACCTCGAGTTCAGTCCATTAGAATTCCACCCTGACAATGATGTTTTAAACTACGTCTGGGGTCATGAGCTGCTTTACAATGAACCGTGATGGAAGATGAATTCGGTAAGTTTGTATATATTGCATGGATATGAATTTGGTGGATTTGGTATGCTATGTTTCTTTATATGTTTGACTGTCTTGTTGCATTGTTGTTATGTTTGTTTATATGTTTGACTCCCTCTACCAGGGCTTGAATTCCCTTTGCTAGGGCTTCTATTCCCTTTACCAGGACTTGAAATCCCTTTATGGGGCTTGAAATTCCCTTTAAATCCCTTTGCTAGGGCTTGAATTCCCTTTGCCAGGGCTTGTATTCCCATTACTAGGGCTTGAAATCCCTTTATGGGGCTTGAAATTCCCTTTGCTAGGGCTTGAATTCCCTTTGCCAGGGCTTTTATTCCCATTACTAGGGCTTGAAATCCCTTTACAGGGCTTGAAATTACTTTTAATTCCCTTTTCTGGGGCTTGACATCCCTTTGCTAGGGCTTGAATTCCCTTTACAGGGTTTGACATCCCTTTACAAAACTCCCTTTCCAGGGCTTGTTATTGTCAATAACATACCATCCGTGTTAATTCCTTGCAGGTTTTGATTCCTTACAACGTCGGTGATCACCGGGTTCTTTGTGAAGTATTTTTAAAAGAAGGGAAAGTGTGCATGTTTGATTCCTGGTGGGGAAGACAAGAAAGGAACAATCGAATAGGGAAAATTTGAGCATTACTATATTTGTTACCCTCCATCTTAAAGACATCAAACTACTACGAAGAAGTGAACTTACCTATGCCCACAACTCCATTCATTGCCGAAAATGTGTTGCCACTCAATATTCCACAACAAAACGATGGGTAGTTAATTTATTTCCAATATAACTTGGTGGTTTTACATGTAATCATCATAATCTTACCCTTATTGTTTTTTGCATTTTCATATGGTGCAGTTTAAGCTGAAGTGTTTTCATCTTAAAGTTCATCGAATTAGTACTATCCAGAGTTTCTTTACCATGGAAGGACGAATTTGGACAAAAGGATACACCAAGCATTAAGAAGGCAATGGCACTTGACGTTTTTATTTATGGGGAGATTTACAATCCCGTTCAGCCATAGGTTTGTTACGTTAGCCCAGGAATGTTCCACGAATTTAACGAATATCGTACCCCCATTTGGTAGCTGTGCACTTGATATTTTTTGAGGTGGCCAAATTGCAGGTTTACATTGCTGTATGATCATTTATATTACTGCTTTACCTTGCTATATCAGGTGGTGACGTACCTCCAGGGTTTATTTTTTGTTTTAAAGCCCAGTCAAAATTCTTTTGGAGGCCAGGAATTCATCTTATAGGGCCCAGGATACTATATTGTGGAGTCAAGTAATTTAACATTTCTTTCGAGCCCATGAATATATATGTATCAATTGTGGATAGGTAGCCCAGGAATGTCACAGGAATTTAACATATGTAATATCGAATTATGCTCTGACACCTTTTTTTTTTTATATAATTTTTTATAATTTTTATTTTTATTTTTTTTAAGGGAGCATTAGTACAGTTCTTCATTATCATACATGAGTGAAGCTACCATCCTATGATGTTGATTATGATACACTTAATTATTTAATTATAATAATATTTATTAATTAATTAAATTAATTAGAATTAATTAAGTCATCATACATTATCACAAAAAAATCACATGAACCAAAATATATTTGGGCCTGGGCCCTTTGCATTACAAACCCGATAGGAAAACAATAAGAATAACAAATCCAAACCACATGACATGTGAAATGATGAACCCCAACCCAACTAAGTAAAGAAAAGGGCCCCGCCTTTGGTTCCCATTATTTGGTTCCTCCTCACTTTCTTTTCTCCGCCTTTGGTTTTTCTCTATGTTTATCAAATTTATTGTTATGGCAAACCCTAGAGTGTTCTTTGACCTAAGCATTGATGGCCATCCTTCGAGTAGAATTGTGATGGAACTCTTCGCAGACAGTACCCCAATAACAGCGGAGAACTTTCGGACACTTTATACCGGAGAGAAGGGGATCGACACGTTTGGGAAAGCACTCCACTACAAGGGTTCAACCTTTCACCGCGTGATACCTGGGTACATGGTCTAAGGAGGAGACATCATTCACGAAAATGGAATGGTTGGTGAATCGATATACGGCCCTAGTTTTGCCGACGAGAACTTTGTGAAGAAGCACATCAGTCTCGGTATCCTATCAATGGCCAAAACTGGTAAAAGAGGCAACAGGTCCCAGTTTTTCATTTGTATCGCTAAGACCGAGTGGCACGATCATATGCAAGTCGTCTTTGGTGAGGTGGTCAAAGGATTTGACGTCTTGAAGGCCGTTGACAATATCAGTTCCGTCTTCGGCTTGACATCCAAGCCCATAATGGTTATTAACTGCGGTCAATTGTGCTGAAATTGGGACATTTTGACAGTTATTATATTAGTGTTTTGCTTTGGTTGTGTTGCTTTGTTGTTTTTTTTTTTGTTTCGTTTTTTTTTTCCAGTTGAAGCCTAGTAATGTAATCCATGGTGGAGGTTGGCTGTCTTTTATTTTGGGAGTTCTGAATGAAATAAATAGATTTGTTTTGAAGCCACGATTTCTTGTTTTGGAGTTGATTTGTTTTGAAGAATCCTTGCAATGGTTTTGCTTTGGTTGTTTTGTTTTGGTGGGGCCAATGAAATGAATTCTTTTGTTTTGAAGGCCAGGAAATTTGGTATTGGAGCCCAGTCAGTTTTTTTTAATGTGCTTGCGGCGAATTTAATGAAATGAAATGAAATTGATAGCATAACCAAGGATAAAATTGTAAAAAGTGAAAAAGTTTTTACCACGTGGCAACATCCCATTGGTTGGTGAGTATGTTTGGGTATGACGTTAGTACCCAAGCATTTGTGTAACCTCAGGTGTGAATAAGGAAACATATAGGGTGTTGCCACATGTTAAATTAAATGCAAAAGTTTACCTTTTAAGACCTGTACTGTGATTGTGGGCTTCAATTCCAATTCCAGGGCTTCATCTCTATTGAATCTGGGATTCATAAACGATGCCTTTAAAGGAACTTTATGGACCACAGTTGTATATCGCTAGTCCATTTTTTAATTTCTGGGCTTCACAAATTATGTCAGGGCTTGAATGTATTTTGTTTATGCATCCGATGATGTGGGTCCCATCTTTTTCTTCCCAATCGAGATGGTCCAAAGTGGATGGAACGTAGATGGACAACTTTATAGAGTTTTTTTGGGAGAATCTGACGGTCACAAAAATATCCCATTACCAAGTCCATTACAATTACTTAGTAACACACTTCTAACCCTAGTAAAACAATGTGTGACATTTGCACTATTATACCACTACATAGTGTACCACTAAGGCCTCCCTTACTAGATTTCGGTTTTGAGTGATGTCAAAGTTCTAGGGTGTTGCCACATGTTGTGTAACTAATTTCGTACAATAGGGAAAAATTTAAAACTTTTCCAAAAATTAAAATTAAATGAAAAAGTATACCATCTAAGCCCTGTACAATAATTCTGGGCTTCAGTTCCGATTACAGGGCTTCAAATTTATTGTTTATGGGCTTCAAATTCAGTGCATTAAAAGGAAGTTTGTGGACCACAGCTGGATCCCACATCTCCATGGGGTTATTAGGTATTTATAGATTCGGCACGATATTTACGGATCCCACATCATCATCATCTTATTTCTTCCGATCTTCATCTTCTACCCATCTTCATCCTTCATCTTCTACACCATATCTGTCGACCAGCACACATGCGCACAGGTTAATTTTGCATGATATCTTCATTTTTTCAATGGGCATGGAGGTTTTCAAAAGAAATCAAAGTTACGAGCAAGTATAGCTTTTACCTCCGATTTCTTTTGAAAGACTTCTATGCCCTATTAACCATAATTTGTTGGTGTTATTTCATTTTCTTTAGAAGTGAAGTGAAAAAAAATACGCTTCATGCTGTCATTTTGTTCGGTTATCAACAAAATAGGAAAGTTTAATGTTTGTGTTTTGAAATGTTTTCTCTGTTCGAAAGATTTAGTTTGTTCTTAGCATTATTTTAAAAATCTAATATTTGGTTTGTTGGCTACTTGTTATTTGAAGTGTTATTCAGTGTGCTGTTCCCAATGGCAAAGAAATCGGTGTATGCCGTTTGCTAAGGAAGGAAAACCGGTGTCTTCAACTCATGGGCTGAATGTCATGATCAAATTAATGGATTCAAGGGTGCTTTTAGAAATTTAGTACATTTGATGAAGCATATCAAGCTCTTCGAAGCCGTGCTGTTCAGCGTGAACTTTTTATTGATACTTATGGTACCACAGAAAAGGTTTTTTACACTGAACCTTTACAAACCAAAAGACATTTCCTTCCATTTCCATTATACCTCATTGTTGTTTTTGTTATCGGAGTAACAGTGGGCAAATTTCTGTGAAACAATGTTTGTGTTTGACTGTTTGTTTACTTATATGTATAATTTATGTTCCGTCAAGCCATGAGGCATCCCCAGCCATCGGAGTAACATTCATTGTATTTTGATTTATAATAGTACATATATTAGAGATATATTGTGTCAGGGAAATGTATCTTCATTCATAATAGAGCAATTGAAAAGACAGAAAATTAACACAAACATAGATAAATAATAGAAAATTCATAACAAAGACATCAAATTGTAGGTTTTGTGAACATAATCATAAAGCTTTTCTCTAGGGAGATGGTGGAATATTGAAGTCTGACATCTTCTTCTGCAATTTTTCGACAAGAATGTATAGTCTGTTAAGTTCATTGTCTCTTGCCTCCATCTGAACATGTAAATTGATTATTTCTGTTTTCAGATTTTCAACTTTTCCCATCAAAACTGCATTGTCAACAGTCAGGCGTCCAACATTTGCTCGCTCTTCACAGATGGTGTTCTCTACATTTGCAATCCGTTGCCTCAGACATTCGAAGATTGATTCTAGCTTGTTTGTTTCACGCATTTGCCTCCCAACATTCAGCCTGTCTGTTCACGTATTTGCCTGCCAACATGATTCCTTATGTTGTTTTCTGCCATTATATGAAAAAAAAAAAGGAATGATAAACAAATAGAAATGAAGTGAGAAAAAAATGTAACATGGACAAGGTATTTATAATGGGATGCAAACGTTCACCATAAATGAAAAGTCACAATGGTAACCAACCATTGTAAATTGGTAATTGTAAAAGTCTTTTCATCTGGATGCCTTTTCACTACCCAATGCATGCATTTTCCACTTTTTGAAATTGAAGAGACACCATTACTCTCTTTGCATTTATTTCATTTTATTTAAAAAATCAATTCTTTTGGTTTAATATTGTTAATTACATAAACTTTTTGGGGCTTAGGCCTTAACAAAAAAAAAAAAAAAAAAAAAAAACAGTGCCCCGTAAGCCCCTTAGTGTGTAACCTGGAAAATAAATTCAACCCGTCTTGCATGACTCCTAGCCTCAATAATATCAATGCCTTAACAAATCAATATTCTTCTAGGGCTTAACATACATAGGTCAGGGCTTATGGAAATATAAATAAATTCAAGCCCTGTCTTGCATGAAACAAACAAAGAATTTCTTGGGCTTCACACATCAATGTTATTCCAGGGCTTCACATTTGTTAGTTCATGGCTTATGAAAATAATAATAATAAATAAATTCAAGCTTTGTCTTGCATGAAACAGACAAAGAATTTCCCGGGCTTCAAACATCAATGTTATTCCAGGGCTTCACATTTGTTAGTTCAGAGCTTATGAAAATAATAATAATAAATAAATTCAAGCCCTGTCTTGCGTGGTTCCTGTTCCTGGGCTCAATAATGTCAAGGCCAGTATATACTACAAAGAACAGTATACAACAATATATACTACAAAGAACATCATATGTGTATGTTGGGCACACACGAATATATACTTTAATAGAAACATATAAATACCAGTATCACACTATCACAAGGCAAGGCCACAACAAACATTCCATAATACACAATTATTCCATACATGACCATCACCACAACAAGTTAAACAACATAACTTGCAACTTACAACGACTACACCACATTTTCATTATTCCATTCGTAAGCAACTGCTAGCTCTCAAAGATTTTTTTTTTTGTTTTTAAAAAATAAAAATAGAAGGAAAGGATGAGTCTCACCCATACCTAACAATCAACTTCTTCATCGTCAGTGTTAGTGTCATTCGAGCTGAGGTGGGGTGCCAAACTGGGGTCGGGTGCGTTATCTCTATCCAGGCACGTAAGTTTGTTATGTTCTTCTTTCTTGCACACGCTACAAGCATGTGGTTTTTTTGTTAGTTTCCCTGTGCTACATGATGGGTTCGAGCAACTTTTTTTACTGTGTCCATTATGCCCACAATTCCCACATGTTTGTTGCTTTCGTTTCTCCCCAACAGAAGGCATCTGATTTTTCTTTGGTCTTCCTGTCAATCACTTTTTTTTTCCATGGCAAAACAACACGATTACGAACATCATCACCAATGTCCCACGCTTCAGGTTTTGGAACAGGGTTCACAGACATGTCATGCCTGTTTCAGCCATCCAGTTGTGAAAAATTCGGAACAAAATGAGTTGACTGGCATACCTTTAAACTTGATACAAAACACACAAATAATAAATGAATAACAAATAGAAATTGAAGGTTATGGTTGTTATAAAAAATGTAAATATACATTATGTAAGCATATGTTGCAACAACCATGGCATGTCTATACGGTAGCTCATCTAGGTCCCATTTACGGCATGAGCATGAACCTTGTTCTAAGTTCACAATTGCTCATTTCCATTCATCTTGTACCTTGAATCTAGTGAAGTCAATGGGGTGAACCACACATCGTTGTGATGCTAATACCCTGTCTTTGATGTGTTGGTCTGCATCAGTAGTCAAGAATGTGGGTGTTTCTCTTGCATTAATTCGACGATCTTGAAACCAACGTTGCAACAAATCTATGATACATTCGGCAATAGATGTGATAGGCAACTTCCGGATTGCAAGTAGAGCTGATTTTATTGACTTTGCAATGTGGATGGTTATTATTTGGTACCTCTTTCTGGGGCTATGGACACGAGAAAACTTTTGTATCCCAACATCTACGAGCTCATCATAAACCTTAGTATGGATGGATTTCAACGAAGCTATTGAATGGTTAAAATCATCAACAAGGTAGGAATATGTAGCACGATAGTAAAGACTAATCACGTCACCTTGCTTCCTACAATGTTGTTTTAGATTTTTGGCCAAGTGATATGCACAAACCCCATGTGCTGCATTGGGGAATATTACTCTCATGCCATTAGAGATACCTGTGTGCCGATCCGAAACTATCATCACAAGTTTAGGATGCAAGATCACGTCGTGAAGTTGCTTCAAGAACCATGTCCATGACTTTGAGCACTCGGAATTGGCAAACCCAAATGCCAATGGGTATATCATCTCATTACCATCTTTGCATACTGCAACTAACAAAACACCACTGGTCTTGGACTTCAAGTGGGTAACATCGATGACAATAACCAGCCTAATAACAGTATTGAATCCCTTTATACAAGCCCCAAGTGCAATGAATCCATATTTGAACCGGTTTTTCCTATCGGTTACAATCTTGGTTTTCGTCCCCAGATTAGATTTTTCCAACATGTGAAAGTATGCGGGCAATATCTTAAATGACTCCCATAGATCACCGAAAACACTTTATAAAGCGCGGTCCTTAGATCTGTAGGCTTTGTTGTATGTGAGGTTTATGCCATGCTTATCCTTCATGTCAGTCATTATATCTTTAGGACGGATGTTGCGTCCTGGATCGACAAGTTGTTTTGCAAACAATTGCCCTATTACATGGGAACTTACACGGTGAAAATCTATGTTGTAGTTTCCATTATCACCATATGTGTGCTTAGAGCCAACAGACTTAACATTCCAATACGTCCCATTTCTCGACTTCCCTACCCTAAAAACCCATTGACAATCTCTTTTTTTACATATTACAACGAATCGTGTATGATTTGATCGTCAAACCCTGTAATCAAACCTCTTTTGCATTGCATTGAAACCTAGAAAGCCTTTCAAGTTTTTCTTGTCCTTGAACATCTGTCCTTTGTATATTTCACTAAAGTCTCCTTTGTCTTCAAACAATTCTTTTGATCTAACGGGCTGAATTGAGTACAGTTCTGACTCTGGTATTGTCCAGCGTGTCGTCATAGAGGGAGTAGAACTGTTAGTTCCTCCATTTGTTTTAGCTTCTCTACAGCCCGTTGACGATTCCCTATCACTGTTAGACTCATGCTCATCCTCTGTATCAGAGGTTTCAGAACTATCACAATCATCCACCTTAGCCTTTGGATGCTTGGTAGTCGAAGCCATAGAGGGAGTAGAACTGTTAGTTCCTCCATTTGTTTTAGCTTCTCTACAGCCCGTTGACGATTCCCCATCACTGTTAGACTCATGCTCATCCTCTGTATCAGAGGTTTCAGAACTATCACAATCATCCACCTTAGCCTTTGGATGCTTGGTAGTCGAAGCTGGAGTCCCCTCATCTTTCTCGACCGATGTAAATCCAGGGGTTGGTTGGTTGTCAACTGGCCCAAACGACTGATTACTACCACTCACTGACAGGAACTATGGAGTACTAATTGGGGATTCTGAAATACCGGCAGGTTTAGGCATACTTGACTTCATCGGAGTTTGAAATACACTTTCAGTTGCCTTTTGCGGTTCATGTCTTTTTACGACTTCGACCTTAATTTCAGTCCACGAGGATTGATTATGAGAAAGTAAACATGATACATCTTTGACGCTCAAAATGGATAATGTACAACTCTCTTTCGGCGTTAAAAGCTCTGAACTTAAGTTTATCCGAAATCTGTCGTTACTAACCCCAATCCGGTGACATACTGTTTCCAACAATTTACTATATTTGTTGTCATGACATGCAAAGGAAATTGGACCCATCACTTCGTCATCAATCCAATGTCTATCGCAGTGCACTATGAACCCATCCAGTGTATCCATAGACCCTGAAAATGTTGTTAAAGTAACCACGATATGAAAATGAAGAAATATAACAAAATGGCATTATGAAAATCTAGAACAACTTTCAGAACCTATAATGAAGAAATCTAGAACAAATCTAGAACCCATAATGAAAACATTGACCTCTAATTATAGAAACAACAATTGTCTTTCTAACCATGGACAATTATTTTTAAGGCCCTATAAAAGGATTTAAAGCCCTGTAAAAATATTTCAAGCCCTGCACAAGGGTTTCAAGCCAAAGACTCAAACTTTAAGCCCTGGACAGAGTTATCAATCCCAACAAAACAACGCCACACATCAGCAGCACTTCAACAAATGACATAGAAAACAAAAAATGCAACACACCTAGCAGCAGTTCAACAAATGCTATACAAAACAACAAATGCTACACAACTAGCAGAACTTCAACAAATGCCATAAAAAAACAACAAATGCCACATACCAGCAGCATTTCAATTTGGCATTTTGAAATCTCTAGAACAAATTTAGACCATATAATGAAGACATTTCAAGAATTGGACAGAGTTATCAATCCCAAAAAACAACACCCCTATAAATGCCATTCATTAAACACTCCACACAGCCCACACACCCATTCATCACAACTAAATACTCATCACAATCAAGTAATATATGATCCCTCATTTTCTCTATCCAATAAAAGACAACACTAACAACAATTATTGAGCATAATAAACAAAGAATCATCTATTTCATAGGTTCCAATGCACAAATTAAAAGAAACACCAACCTGTAGCAGATGGGTTCATTTGATGATTCGAACCTTGAGAAGCAGTCAATCGTTCCTTTCTCAACCGGTATCCTTGCCTTCGATCTACAACCCACAGCTTAGGTACCCTTGCCTTCGATCTATCTTTGCCATGACTCAAACTCGAGAGAAACCCAAACACAATTGCAAACTTTTGAAGACTGGAGAGACGAACCCATTATCCCTCATCATCCTTGTCACCTCTGTCTCTCTCTATCTCTCTATTTTTAGGGTTTCTAAATGGTTTTTTGAATCCCCTGCTCAGTTGAAAAGAGTTTAGAGGGAATTTCCGAGTATGAGGAATATTGAAGGCCCCAAAGATGGGGAGAATTAAAGGTGAGGAGAACTGAAGATGGGGAAGGAAGAAGAAAAATAAGCTGGAGATGGAGGATTGTGGTCGGGTTAAGATATGTTCGAAAATGGGGGAGGAAATTCAATAGGGCTCATTGAAAGAAAGGGAGGGGAAGGAAGGGAAGAGAAAGGGTAATTGCCAAAGATGGGGAGAACTGAAGATGGAGAAGGAAGAAGAAGAAGAAGAAGACGAAGATGGAGGATTGTGGTCGGGTTAGAATATGTTCAAAAATGGGGGAGGGAATTCAATAGGGCTTGTTGAAAGAAAGGGAGGGAAGGGAAGAGAAGGGTAATTGCCAAAGATGGGGAGAACTGAAGATGAAATAGGAAGAGGAAGAAGAAGAAGAAGAAGACGGAGATGGAGGATTGTGGTCAGGTCAGGATATGTTCAAAAATGGGGGAGGGAATTCAATAGGGCTTGTTGAAAGAAAGGGAGGGAAGGGAAAAGAAGGGTAATTGTGGGAAAGTGAAATGTTTAAGGGTATTTATGACATTACACCCCCTCTTTAAGTGGGAAGGGTAATTTAGTCCAACATGGGACATTTTATGCAAAGTAAACTTCAATACCAGATAGTTTTGCAAGGAAAACAATGAGGAGACATTTTTGCTTTTTCAAACTTCAAAGTGGACATTTTTGTAAGGTCTCCTATCAATTCATTCATTTTAATTCTTTGGTAAAAATCCATTTTACTATAATGAATGCTTTCCTTTTCAAGAAAGGAATAATACTCTTGTCATTTTTTTTTACAAATGAGGTTTTTAACTAACCACATGAGGTTTTATAATTCTAAAACAGTAATTTAATTTGTAAGGTTATTTCTGATTTTAGTAAAACTTCTAAGAAGTTTTTGGATTTTTTTTTTTTTCAAGTTTTAAACACGAACTATGTTTTTTCTTTGTAATATCTTGTTCAATCCAGTGTAATTGTTGATTATTGAATTGGTCTGAATTTCCTTTCGTGAGTGTTCAAAATGTTGATTATATATTCTTCGACCATAATCACAGCTTAGGAATATTTTCTAGTTGTATTTCTAGCAATACATCGACAAATTGGTAAGGTGTAGCAACGGATGACGTTGATATACAACTTCCGATGCTTAAGTTTGTAGATTGTTTTTTTAATTACATAACATTTTATATAATTAAAATGGCACAAATGGACTAAAATACCCTTGTCTCCTTTTATTACATTTGTGCCATTTTTAAGGTGTTTTCTCTCTCTCTCTCTCTCTCTCCCTCCTAAAACCTTCATCAATGGAGATCTTGATGAAGAAGATGACCAATTTTTTTTTTTTTTTTTTGCAAATTTTCATTTTTGTCCAATAAGTCTTAAAAATTATAAATATACCTAACAAGTTCCGGAAACTACCTGATAAGTATTGTAAACTACCTAATAGGTTTCGGAAACAATAAAATAAGTCTTAGAAACACCAAAATAAGTCTCGAAATCATAAAAAACGTGAGACTTATTTTTGTGATATTGTTTTAAGGGTATTTTTGTCAGATCCACACTTTAAGTTCTATTAAAACTTAAGTTATTAAGTTATTAAGTTATTAAGTTGGTGATAATCTTAAAATTCATTCTTTAAAAAGTGTTACTAAATTTCCGAACCTTCTGCCCGGCTACAGCCTGAGACAACCCTCTCATAGTTCCGCCCTTGTTGTCAACTAGTATCTAGAATATGGATAATATTTGCTCGAATTGTAATGTTCTAAGGTTTATGCTAAGACAGACCCAAAAAGAGGTGACTAGGTCTTCTATAAATTCATGGAATTAAATTATACGTTAATTAACTTATCAAAGTGCAACACACTTACGACGTGATTACCCACACTTAATTAAAATATAATTCAGAAAATAGACCTTAATGCAATATTAATTAATTCAATGATTACTTATGAAACCGATGGATTATGTTTAGACCATCTGCCAACTTTACCAAGTAAACTTATTTAAATCAGCTTAACACCAACTCTCCAAAGTTCAAACTACTTACTGGACTTACTATTGCATCTTTCCTCTCCACTTGGGATTCCAAAGATTGAGTACTCCAGTTACTAACTTGGTAAGATCGAAGAATTAAAAACTTATGAATATATATGATTCATAAAATAATTAATATGAAAGTTAATAGAGGACGTCCTCTATCTATCTGTCAACTGTCCTTTGAAATCGAAATCATCCATAGGTTGGTTTGGGTTACCAATTCAATGCTTCACATGCAGTGTATAAACTTTAAGGACTTAAATCAAGTTGAAAAAAAATAATTAAATACAAACACATGTCTCAATTTGGTTGATGTGTCTCAATTTGGTTGGATAAACACAAATTGGGACACCATTTTTAAACAACTGATTTGAGTACAAACTTTAACACTAAAATTTCTCTAGCTACGAATATGAATCTTCCTAAAGGCTATAGCAGTTGCTGAGCAATAAAACAGAATAAATTGGGTGCAAGATAATATGTATATTCAATTCCCACTTTCTCAGCCACTTGAAAATGTGGAGTGGACACAATTGATATTTAATTTGATATTATAATAATTGTTGTGGTTGCCCAACAAACAAAAACAATGTTATCATCTTGGGGGTCCTAGCTTCCTCTTTAACCTCCCAATCATCACATGAAATTCACCCTTTCTGTAAATATATTTATTCCTTTGCCTTCAAATCTTGCTCAACTTTCTCCAAAACACTTATTTTAAAAATAAATAACTACAAAAATACACAAAAAAAAAAAAAAAAACACCTTTATCCAAAATGTATCACATTTTGCACTTGGTAGCTGCAAACGTCTTAATAGAGATGGTTCTAAAATGCAGAAACAGAGTTAATGTGACAAGAACTGATAATCATCCTTCTTTTTTTATTTAATTATGTGGAGTCAAGAATGTGTAAAGAATCGGATCGAAAGAAAGAGAGCATGAAAGCGAGAACGGTGATTTCATTACTCCATTTTGCTTTTCACTAAAAAGTGCACAATTGAATAGCAAATATCTTTTAGTGTAAACCACGTTAGCCTTCGAGAAAAAGAACCCAAATTAAAGAGTGTTTTTAAGCACTTCAAATTTTTTAAGCTTATTGAGAAAGGAATTTTGATTGGATTGAAACAATCATGTAATTGGCCAAATTATAGGCCCTTCAAGCACAAGACATATGAGATTCTCCCACATGTATCACTGTTCATATATATATATGTGGAACTTTTTCTATCGGCACCCATTTATTTTAATACAATGAACGCCTTTGACGAAATTACATGCAATTTCATGTTTTTCGAAGAGATTTTTTGTATGCATTCTAAGAAAATTAAAATACACATCTGGTAAAATTTTGAAAAAAATTTCGAATTGAGATCTATTTTTTCTTATATATATATTTTAAAATGTTTTATCTTCAAAAAAGTCGGAAAAAAATTGGTTCTCTAGTCAAGACGTCTTGACCTCATAATTTCAAGACATCCAACAACAACCATACATTCACATTGGGCCCATAGCAACACATTAACAAATACCCACACCCAATGTAAATATGTGGTTGTGGGTGATTGTCCTTATTTTATAATTTTAGGACGTCCTTACTAGAGAATCACCACATATATATACAATTATTTTATTATCAATTCGTTCTGATATAAAATATATTAGGACGAAGAATGCGGACCGTTGGATTTACATACTTTGACTCAAAGTGTATGCACTTGTCAAAACTTCTCCATAATCTGTGGTCCACATTCTTCGTCCTGATATATTTTCTATCAGAATGAACTGACAATAGAAAGACTATATATATATATATATCACTTTTCCTATCAGCACCCCTTTATTTTAATACAATGAACACCTTTGATGAAATTGCATATAATTGAATGTTTTTCGAAGAGATTTTTTGTATGCATCCTAAGAAAATTAAAACACACTAAAATTTTGGAAATTTTTTGGAATTGAGAACTATTTTTTCTTATATTTTCCTATTTTTAAATGTTTTATCTTCAAAAAAAGTCAGAAAAAAAATTGGTTCTTGTACCCGAGAAATTTTCAATTTTTTTCCATAAATGTATTTCAATGTTTTTATCATCCATGCAAAAAATCACATCAATATTCAATATTTAATATATTCCATTAAATTTCATCAAAGGTGCATAAAGTGTACTTGTATTTTAACAAGTCCTTGTTGAAAAATTCCTCTCTCTCTCTCTCTCTCTCTCTCTATACATACATATATATAGGAGAATCTCATGTCTTGTGTTTGAAATATATACTTCCAGCGGGTATGATGACTCGAACCTGGATCATTATCAAACTGAATAAACGCTCTTAAACACCAAATCAGATTTGGGACATTGGGCAATACTAGTGTTATAATTTAGATTTTCATTACATATATTGTATTCATTTATTGTCCACTCAATATAACCTTCTTGCTATTGATTCAAGACTGTTCAAATCACCATCTTCATTTGATAAACCCTATTGCAGTTGAATCTTTTCATAGTCACTGTGATAGTGATTTTCCATTATTGATAGCTTAACATAATCATCAATTCATCATTCCCAAGATGTTGCACACTTGCATATCAAACTATTTAACAATAATTTATAACTAAATTGTGCATGAAAATTTGTCTTTGAGTTAATATGATGATGAAAGAAAAAATAAGGCAAAAAATGGCTTACCACTTTTTCAAATACTGAATTATTAACTATGGCTAGTTTTGTTTTCCGAGTCTATAATCCATGTTGAGGTTAGTCCAACCCTAATAACTTTGCCCTTGTCATAATTACACTGCAATATGAATAGAAAAGAAAACCTTTTGCAAATAATAATAAAACAAAACTAGCAAGAACCTTTTTTTTTTTTTTTTCATTTATTTATTGCATCTTTGTTAACTTTACTGGTATATGAGCTCATTTCTTCACAGTGTTCTAAAATCTCAAACGCAACCATAAGTATTTGATTATTACATACTACAATAAAATCAAACAAATCTATAACAAATTTGTAGAAATATATTGCTTGATAGAAATATTACATATTACATTGCTATATATGTGCAGAATATTGAAAACCCTAGAAGCCCTTGTAATATCAAATAAGGAAAACTAACATAATTATAACATATACATGATTCTAGGTGATTAGTCCTATAATTGCGGAATCATAGAGTTGACTTGAGTTAATTGTGTGACACTCCCCCTCAAACTAGACGACTGTGGATGAACATGTTTGCTTGTAAGTTGAAGATGACGCCGTTTGTGGAGGCCCTTGGTTAGAAGATCAGCAATTTGATCATCAGATGGGATAAAAAGAACCTGATGACTGCTAAAAGCAACCTTCTTGCGAACAAAATGGTAATCCAATTCGATATGGCAAGTGCGAGCATGATGAATTGGGTTTGCAGCAAGGTATATGGCACTGATGTTGTCACAGTATAGTGATATAGGAAAATAAACGGGGCAACCCAGCTCATGAAGAAGGAAACTAACCCATACAGTTTCATCACAAGTATGTGCCAAGGAGCAATATTCCGACTTAGCACTGGAGCGCGCAACCGTGGGTTGCTTTTCGGTGCACCATGAGATAAGAGTGGAACCTATAAAAATTGAGGTAACCAGTGGTAGAACGGAAAGTGTCAGGGCAACCAGCCCAATCCGCATCAAAAAAAGCACGGATGGTAAGTGGTATAGAAGAGGGACTGATAATAATGCCTTGGTCAAGAGAACCCTTAAGATTTCGGAGGATCCGTTTGACAACATCTAAGTGAAGCTGATGTAGTTCACTCAGGAATCGGGCAACAGTGCTAACAGGGAAAGCAATATCAAGGCGAGACAAGGTCAAGTATTGTAATGAGCCAACTAAGTGACGAAATTCAGTTGGATTGTCAAGAAGAACACCATCTGTAGTAGAGAGTCGGACCTTGGCAGCAAGAGGTGTGGAAGATGGTTTGCATTCGATCATGTTATTGCGATGAAGAAGATCCAATGAGTATTTTACCTAAGAAATGTGTAATCCATGTGAATGCGGAAGGACCTCAAGACTGAGAAAGTAACGTAAGGAACCCAAGTCCTTTACATCAAACTCACAGCCAAGAGACTGTACAAATTGATTAATGGATTCAGTATGGCTACTTGTCAATACAATGTCATCAACATATAATAACAAGTAAAGAACATGGTCAGCATGGCGATAAATGAAGAGAGATGGATCAGCCTTGCTTTGGGTGAACCCAAATCGAATGAGAAAGACACTGAAATGGTTGAACCGTGCACAAGGTGCCTATTTGAGTCCGTATAATGCCTTTTACAATTTGCAGACAAAATGCGGATGTTGTGGATCAACGAAACTTGAGGTTGTGACATGAAAATCTCCTCATGAAGAAAACAGTTTTAAAAAGGCATTCTTGATGTCTAACTGGCGAAGGGGCCAAGAGTTTGTGACAACAAGACAAAGAACTGTGCGAATCGTGGCATGTTTAAAAACCAGGCTGAAAGTTTCATCATAATCGAGGCCAGACTATTGGTGAAAGCTCTTTGCAACAAAACACGTTCATGAAGCCATCAGAATGATGTTTAATACGGAAGACCCATTTGCAGCCAACTGTGTTCTGGGAAGCAGAGGAAAGAACCAAGTTCCAAGTATCATTTTTCACCAGAGCATTGAATTCATTAGTCATTGCATCGCACCACTCAGAATGTTTGATAGCATGGGTGTAGCAGGTAGGTTCAAAAGGCTGTGATAGAACCGTAACATGTGCCTGAAACAATGGATAACGAACAGTGCCATCAGTACGGATTTTTGGATGTCTCACACTATCACGTAAATGAGTTGTCATATGATGAGTGGGCATCAGCGTGGGTGGTGGTGACTGAGGTAGAACTGCAGCAGTTGGCGCAATCATAGGTGGAGCGATAGCCGGCTTAGGTACATGTGGAACAGCAGCAGCACATGGTGGAGCTTGGTCGGTGCACGGTAAAATAGGTAGCTCGACTGGAACCGTGGAACCAAGATGTTAGAGCTCTAGCGTGGCATACTGTGGTGGAGAATTTGAGGCCTATGTGCTAGCAAAAGGAAATTTAAGCTCATTAAAAATAACATGACGCGATATATAAACCTGTTGATTTAACAGATCAAGGCACCGATAACCTTTGTGATGAGAACTGTACCTTAAGAAAATACATTCTATCGAACGAGGTTGAAGTTTGTGTGAGACATAAGACCCAAGGTGAAAAAACAAGCACACTTGAAGGTGTGAAGATGACCATACATAGGGTTCTTATAAAAAAGAATGAAATGAGGAGATGACCACTTTAGCAATGACGTATGGAGAAGGTTAATGAGGTAGACGTTAAGACCGCCTCAACCCATAGGTTTAGCATAGCATGAGCCGCATAAAGCAAGGTGCGGGTCATGTCCGTAATATGATAGTGCTTATGCTCTGCAAGCCCATTTTGTTGAGGTGTGTGAGGACACGAGCGACAATGATGAATACCTAAAGTTTGAATTTTTTTTTATAAATTGAGAATTAATATACTCAGTTCCACCATCACTTTGGGAGATCTTAATGGAGGAATTAAATAAATTTTTGATCATGGCAACAAAAGTGCAAAAATGTTTAAAAACTTCAGATTTTTGACGCATGGGATAAATCCATGAATGGTGACAAAATTCATTAGTAAATAAAACATAATATTTAAAACCAAAAACAGAAGAAACGGAAGACATCCACACATCAGAATGAATAATATATAAGGGAAAAGTTGCATAAACTTTATTTAAATCAAAAGGAAGTTTGTGAGATTTGCTAATGGTGCAGTCATTACAAAAGTAAAAATCGCTGGAAAAAATAGGCCCTAAAACTTGAGAGCCTAATTGACGAAGAATAGCAGACAACGGGTGACCAAGACGGAGGTGTTAAAGGTTGGAGGCGGATGCCGCTAAAGCAAATGGTTGTGACAATGAGAGGGAGTAGAGATCGTCCTTACATGGGCCCTGAAATAATGGAACACCAGATGTGAGATCAGAGATAGTATAGCCTGATGAAGTGAAAGTAAAACTGACAAAGTTATCTTTAGTGAAACGTGCAACATACATCAAATTTTTGTTTAAAGACGGAACTTGAAAAATATTACTAAGTCAAAAAAAATTATCATATTTAGTCCAATCTCATGTTTCACCAAATAAAACATGGTATTAATTCAGTTCAGTCAAGTATAATCCAATCTCATCTAATCCCAGTCTCATCTCAATTCAATCCAATCCAATCCAATCTCATGAAATACTCTAATCCAATCATGCACACCAAACGAGGTCTATCTTCACTATCTCAACACAACTCTAGGATTATTTAATTTTTTCATTAACTCCACGTCTGTTCATCAAAGCTTTGGTAAGTCAACTTCAATATAAATACAAAATTCACATTGTAAGGAAAAAAAAAAAAAACAAGTCTAACTTTATAATATATATAGTGTAAATATATCTCTTCTTTTGTCGAAATGAAAAGAATTTACTTTAGAAGAAGTGATACCATATTTGACACCTATATCACAACCAAGCATTTGAATCTGAATGACTCCATTTTCCAAATAATCTTTTATGATTGTTTGAATCACCCAAATAATTTGATTTACCCTTCTGATGTTGAATTTTTTCAAAGTCATTGAGATAGTGACTTTATGGTATTGATATTTAGATGTAGTCATCAGTCTCTAGGATGTTACATGATGAATTTTTATATTATCATGCAACATCTAAATTTATTTTCTCACCTTTTATCTGATCTGTAGTAGTTGCATTCTTTCGCTTTTCTACCATTATTCTTATTGTCTACAAATTGTTTGGAGAAAGGTTATTAATATTTGGTTTTACAAGAAAAAAAAAAAAAAAATGCCCAATGCCCACATGAATTAAAAAAAGGCCTACATATGGAAACAACTAGGTGGGGCACTTGAACAAACTAAAAATTATATTAAAAGAAATACCGAAAAATTAATATCATAGTAAAATGAGTTATATATATATATAAAGAAACATTGATGATATAATGAAGTTTAGATAAAATAAAGTAAATAGAACAGTTACTCAAGATGAACTAAAAATCTTATTTTAAAAAAGAAAAACAAGAAACACAATATTAAAAAAATAAATAATAACAAGAAAAACAAAATAAACAATGAAAATATTACATTATTTATCCTTAAAATAATAAATTGCAATTTAATTTTATTATAAGATTTTTATTTTGTATTTATAATGAATTCATTTTAAATTTATACAAAAATAATTGATTAATAAATATTAATAGACATGTTTTTGAATTTTTTATCTTTGAATTATTGGTAAATTATTGATTTATTGATTCTAAATAAATTAAAACTATAAAATAAAGAAAATTATTAAGGATAAAATAAAATGAATCAAAATAATATATGTACTATTTTAATATAAGAAATAAAAAATTTGAGATTTTAGGGTTTATTGATTGGATGTGTTAGGTTCAAAATAATAATAGATAATTTAATATAAAATTAAATTAAGTTAATTAACTAAAATTTGAAGGTAATTAAGATGTTGACAATGATGAAAAAGAGAAAGTGAATTGTTTTGTTTTAGAATAAGATGAAAATTTGATAAAGGAATTAGAAAATATGATAAAATAAAAAAGACATAAAAAAATTATTAAAACTAAAGGATAAAATTGATTTTTTTAATAAATAGACATTTATTTTGCTTAAATAATGTAAAGGGTGGGCTCGATTCAAGTCAAACAAGTAAAGGGTGGATTAAAGAAGCAGTAACTCTACCGCCTATGTTATAAATGAGTGTTAATTAATTAATTAATTAATAAATATATATATACATAAACAAAATCTTTTTATTTTTTATTTTTTATTTTTTATTTATTTTTTATTTTTATTTGAGATGGGGCATTGGCTCCACCTAGTCTTCAGGTGGGTCTGCCCTTGCTTACAAAACCAACACCAGATAAACTTGCCCCCTATCAAACATTCAAATATCAAATTTACGGTTCTTCGAATCTCATTTGATATGAAAATTTATAAACAAAATCTTAAAAATTCAAATAATTTTAGATAATTCGCTGCATTTATTGTGTTCATTTATTGTCTGCTTAGCCCATTTCTACGATAGTTTGTTGTAAAACACTTTTACAAAAAGCATTTTCAAACAAAAAACCAGGTTATAAAAGTACATAAAAGTAATTCTAATTTTGATGAGTGAAATTTGAACTCAACACTCTTTTATTAACTAAGCTCTATGTAAGTTAACAACAACAAAAAATCTTATCAACTGAGCTAACTGTTACCCAAAATTTTGTCTGTGTAATTCCATTGTCCTATTGTAAAGCTATTCATATATAGAAGCTTATTCACTGCTTCGAATCTCATTTGATACGAAAATTCATAAATAAAATCTTAAAAATTCAAATAATTTTGGATAATTCGTTGCATATATTGTGTTCATTTATTGTCCGCTTAGCTCAATTCTACGATAGTTTGTTGTAAAATACTTTCACAAAAAGCATTTTCAAACAAAAAACTTGGTTATAAAAGTACATAAAAGTAATTCTAATTTTGATGAGTGAAATTTGAACTCAACACTCTTTTATTAACTAAGCTCTATCTAAGTTAACAACAACAAAAAATCTTATCAACTGAGCTAACTGTTACCCAAAATTTTGTCTATGTAATTCCAATGTCCTATTGTAAAGCTATTCATATATAGAAGCTTATTCACTGCTTGAAATTTGTGAACAAATTAAATCAACTCAGTTGTTCTGGATCTGATGACAAATCTCAATTCTAACATGATTAATCAAATTAACAAATTATATGAATAAGAAATCAAGTTCCTTATTTATTTCATAATTTTCTAATTATAAAGATATGTACCAAAAAACTATTGGATGCTTTTACTCTAATCTCCTTTTTAAAAGTTTTAAACAGTTTAAACTATACACTTTTTGTCATTTTGGTTCAACCTTGATATACTTTACAACACGATAAAGTCAGCAATTAAAAAATCAAAATTTTCAACACTTAGTTGAATTCTCGCTTTCCCAAGAGCCTAGTTAATTATATAATCACAATGTTCTTTTATTTTTTGATTAGTTATATTAATCTATATATATGACCCCTTTTTTTCAATAATGCAAGCGTTGGGAATCCCAATAAAGGTTTTTGGTTGATATATCAAATTTGTGTCTTAGCTTTAGGAACACAACATCATCAACAGCTTGCTACAACCCAACATTCATTGTTAATATATATGGGTTATTCTTCGGTGCAACATTACACGATACAACAATATATGATCACATATTAGTTGTATGTGATTATAAATATATATAATGCTATCACATATGAATTGCAAGTGATAACATAATTATAATATTGTGATCGCATGATAGAACATACAATCACATATTAGTTGATGTGGTTGTACCAAAGAAGATATGATCACAGTCAAATTTTCTATATTGTATCATGTAACGTTGCACTCAAACGCAGCCTTCAGTTATATTAATCTATATATAAGACCCTTTTTTCTCAATAATGCAAGCATTGGGAATCCCAATAAAGGTTATTGGTTGATATATCAAATTTGTGTCTTAGCTTTAGGAATACAACATCATCAACAGCTTGCTACAACCTAACATTAACAATATATATATATATATATAAATTGAAGATCGCCAATTCTCATGTGTTGAAAATGAGTAATAAATGATAAAGTGTGATAACAATTACACCTAGTCAGGGGGCGTTTTAAGCCTTACCATGAGAGAACAAACCAAAAACAAAGATAGAAAAGCCATAAGCAATAGCTGAAGAAAGCAAACCATGCACACAAGATGAAAAACAAAAACAAAAACAAATAAGAACAAGCATGAAACAAAAAAAAAAAAAAAGTGCAAAACTTAAAGAATAGAGATTGGAAATAAACTTATAATATCATTCTTTGAATCTGTCCTTACAATAGAGGGTGTATAAATACTTACACAAGAAACCTAAACAAAAGAAAATAGCTGTTGCAAATAGGGATGGAAATGGGTTGGGTTTGGGTTGGGTTTGGATTGGGTCCTACTAGACCTAAACCTAGACCCAGACCGGACTCGGACCTGAATATTTTAGTAAGTTTGTGTCGGGTCCCCCCCCCCCCCACCAATGGGCACGTAAATTATCTCAGGTCCAGGTCTAGACCCGCGGACTTGCAAAATCTAAAAAATACTCTCAGGAATTCTTCCACTTTGATTGTTCAAGTATTAAAAACAATAGCTTCATATCCAACCATTGTTCTTTGTTTATCAGGTCCAAATTATTAATATTTGTAGAGCTTACACTGCTATAATTAGGGATAAATTTGTGCACCAAATTGATTGTATAGCATGAAAATAAGAATATTTATGAATGGTAAATATTTGTTTCATTCAAAACTCCTAATTAATAACGTCAATATTTCTACATAATCAATATTCCTAACAATTATTGAAAAATGTAATACATAACTATCAATCTATTTACATTCAATTCTCTGGAACTTGGAGAACATGTTGCTCATAAATCTGCAAATTAGCCTCAAAGAGTGCATTTGTAAAAATATTAGTAACCTAAATGGAAAGACCCAAAGACTCATATGACTTACCTTGTTAGAGTATGACTGTATGATGTCCACAATGAGGTCCTTTAGCATTTGAGAAGAATTTCTTCAATCCTAAGCTACCCTTACATATTTGAACCCCAGTATGATTTTGTCAATGAAATAAGCCAATCAAAAAGTGAGGCACTTACAATCTCCCCCTTTGGCTATTTCATGACAAAATCAACACTCACATAGCATCCTCACAAAAACAAAAAATTGTTGGGCAACAAAATTTTTTCTACATTACAATAAAGCTCCTAGACTAAGTCTTGAACATCTTCAAGTCAATCCAAAGCTTGTAGAAAAATCCAACCTACACATAATCAACAAGAAGGATACCTTCCAAGAACAAGTTTGTGAGAGGTGCTTATAACAAGAGTAATTGCAATTGCCAATCAAAGAAATAAATCAATACAATAAAAAACAATGTAATCATGCAATGCAATGCAATCCCCCCCTAAATGCAATCCCAACATGGGTTACTCTCTCTCAACCCCCCCCCCCCCCCCTAAATGCAATGCCAAGAATGGCATAAATTCTCCCCAACCTTACTCCACCATTTTGTCATGAGATAGGCAAAGGGAGTCTCCCCTAATAGGTAAGCATTAGCAAGGAGAGCTTGTAGCACAAGCGCATATGCATATTCATATAAGGAATTTTATGAAACTCAATTAAGTAAGAGAGATTCAAGGAGTTTTATTCAAAGAAAATGTGTGACAAAGATGCTTTGCATGCAAGACATGTTGCATTCAAGTTCAAAAGGTATTTGACAAAGCAAACAACAAAGGTTTCCAATAGAATTCAAACCAATTTCACCATTTGTCATGGAAAAAGCAAGGATATAGAGTTTAAGCATTTCAATTTTAAAGAGCAACTGCATCCAACTTTATAAGTAAAACAAGACCCTATTTGATTTTTTCGGATGAGATACCCTGATGTAGCAGCAGCTAAGGCAATGGAACACATGGAGCGGGTGGCGAATTTGTATTTGGGTCGCGTGGACCAATCAAATATGGGACAACAGGCCCAAATTTGGCCATCTATCTTGTTGCGCGAAGACGTAAGCTGGACGAGCTGAACTTCGTGGACCTCTATAGAGGGCATATGAGGTTGGATCATCTATTATAATATGTTTCCGAAAAGCCCAAGACGATCCCTACAAATGTTATGAAGACTCTGTCTTCTATAACGGGCCATAGCATATCCAAATTCGGCCATTAAGTTTCATGCACACCAAGAGAGTTGTTTCTTGTTTTATTGTTTCTAATTATTGTCATGATTCGGCTGCAAGGATGATGTTCCAGCTGGATGGAGGCATGAGCTGGACTGGAAGGAGGCATGAGTTGGACAAATAGAGGTGATGTGGCAGGTGGGTCGAGCTGATAGCTGGCGTTGTGGCAGACCACATGAGCTGGCCGAATTGGTTCATTAATGATTCAGAAATTGGAGTCTCGAATTGTTCAGATTATTAGTAGCATAATTCTTTTTAAGTTAGGATTAGTTTATAGCAGTAATCTTTTTAAATTAGGATTAGTTTAAGTGTTTCAGAGTTTGATTAGGATTTAGAGTGTGAGTTTTCTTTTGTTAAGGTTAATTATTGCCTATTTATATTCCTGTAATTGCATTCAATTTCTTTAGCTTTTGATTAATAAAATTCAGAGATGTTTCTCAACTATCCATTTACATTATCCTTCGTGTGCGAAGTCGATTATCGTATTTGAAGCCTAATATTCCGGTACTCGTGCGCAAATCAACGGAACGTTAGTAGGTTGTTTTCAATTTGTTTCTTGCAGGTTTTTCTCGACAGAGCTTCCGCTACATCAATTTGGTATTAGAGCTACCGAGTCTACCATTGTGCTAGGCTCAGCATCCACGACTACAACCTACTATCTTTCTCAACGCTAAAAATTCACCATCCATATTTCCCAAAAAAAAAAAAAAAAGAGCAAAAAAGACAAAAAAAAGGAAAAAAAGAAAAATTCATGAACCCTCAAACACAATTAACCTCCTATCCTTCGGTGTTTTTCGATGATACATATGTATCGGCGGAAGTTTTTGTTGATTTTGATCTACCACTGGTCTTTGATGAAGAGATATTTGAAAAGGAGTCCATGGACATCATGACAAGAATCGAAGGATTTAAAGTTCTTCATATAAGATCTCGGTTGTTAGCACAAAATTTTTTTATGCAGGTTTCTAGGATGAAGATAGTCAAAATTCAAGGGCAAATTTTCTCCAACCTGAAGAGAATGATGTAGCAACAGCTAAGGCAATGGAACACATGGAGTGAGTGGCGAATTCGTATTTGGGTCATGTGGACCAACCAAATCCGGGTTGAAATTTGTGGACCACTACAGAGGGCATATGGGATCGGATCATCTATTATAATATATTTTCGGAAAGCTAAGATGATCCATATAGATGTTATGAAGACTCCATCCTCAATAACAGATCACAACAGGCCCAAATTTGGCCATTTATCTTGTTGCGTGAAGACGTGAGCTAGACGTGTTGGACGAGCTGAACTTTGTGGACCTCTACAGAGGGCATATGAGGCGTGAGCTGGACAAATAGAGGTGATGTGGCAGGTGGGTCGAGCTGACAGTTGGCGTTGTGGCAGACCACATGAGCTGGCTGAATTGGTTCATTGATGGTTCAGAAATTGGAGTCCCGGATTGTTCAGATTATTAGTAGCAGAATTCTTTTTAAGTTAGGATTAGTTTACATCAGTAATCTTTTTAAATTAGGATTAGTTTAAGTGTTTCAGAGTTTGATTAGGATTTAGAGTTTGAGTTTTTTTTTTTTTTTTTTTTTTTTTTTTTTATTTATTTATTTATTTTTTTTTAAGGTTAATTATTGCCTATTTATATTCCTGTAATTGCATTCAATTTCTTTAGCTTTTGATTAATAAAATTCAGAGATGTTTCTCAACTATCTATTTACATTATCCTTCGTGCGCGAAGTTGATTATCGTATTTGAAGCCTAATATTCTGGTATTTGTGCGCGAATCAACGGAACGTTAGTAGGTTGTTTTCAATTTGTTTCTTGCAGGTTTTCCTCGACAGAGCTTCCGCTACATCATACCCGTATGATAGTAGCCTTGTTCTACCAATAATGAAAGAGAGACTTTGGATTTTAAGATCCTTATTTATTTGAGTCTCAACATTTGCTTTTGCACACATATTTGCATTCAAGATTTAGCAATCAAATATTTCACACTTTTCATCTCATACTTTTCAACTTAAGCATGTCATCAAAAAGAATCATCATGTCATGGAGATCAATTAAAGATCATTCAAAAAGTACTTGCAAAGTACATCTCCTATTCCAAAAATGCATGTTTGAACATAAATATGACATGAATTGCAAGCAAGGAAATGTAACACACTTATTAAGAAAAATACATATATGCATGTACAACCAATCATTTCAAGCAATTAAATAAGAGGCATAAAATATATTAACGTAGCATAATGCATGATCATGCAACTTTGCTTTCTTTGCTTGAGTTCCCCATATGGGGTCAAGACATACCATTTCAACCCAAGTGACAAATCCCAATAGACTTGCTAAGGTTCCTAAATCTAAGAGTGTCTTAGGGTTTTGTAAACAAATCCGCTAGTTGGTCATTTGTTCCCATATGTTCCAATGTATTGGTTTTGCTCTCAACTAGCTCTCTTATGAAACGATGTTTAATGTCAATGTGCTTTGTCTTAGAATGTTGGACCGGATTTTTAGAAATATTAATGGCACTTATGTTATCACAAAATAAAGTAAGAGTACCTTGCTCCAAGCCATAATCGGCTAGCATTTGTTTCATCCACATCAATTGGGTGGAAGCACTACCGGCGGTAATGTATTCCGCCTCGGTCATGGATAGGGAAATTGAGTTTTGCTTCTTGTAAAACCAAGAAACCAAATTGTTCCCAAGGAAGAAGTAACCACCCGATGTACTCTTCCTATTATCATAATTTCCCACCCAATCATCATCACTAAATCTAACAAGACTTGGATTAGTGTCAAAGGAGTATCAAATCCCATGATTTGAGGTACCATTCACAAACTGAATGATCATCTTCACCGCAACAAGGTGAGACTCTTTGGGATTAGCTTGGTACCTAGCACTAACACCCATACTAAAACAAATATTGGGTCTACTTGCGGTCAAGTAAAGCAAGCTACCTATCATGCCACGATATATATTTTGCTCAACATCTTTTCCACTAGCATCTTTGCTAAGTTTCAAGGTGGTGCTCGAAGGTGTGCCATAATGTTTGGCATTTTCAAGGCCAAATTTCTTCACTAGGCTCTTAGCATATTTAGCTTGGGATATGAAGATCCCATCATGCATTTGCTTGATTTGCAAGCCTAGGAAGTAATTTAGTTCACCAACCATGCTCATCTCAAATTCATGAGACATGACATCAACAAATTGTTGAACTTTCTAGTTGTTGGTCGAACCAAATACAATGTCATCAATATAAATTTGAGCTATGAATAGCTTATCTTTAGTACACTTGATGAACAAAATCTTATCAACACTACTTCTAGAGTAGCTATTGTCTATAAGATAGAGAGTGAGACGCTTATACCAAGCCATCAGTGCTTGTTTCAACCCATATAAAGCCTTCTTAAGGCGATAGACATGAGAGGAGTGGTGTGGATCTACAAACCCCTTGGGTTGCTCAATAAGCATTTCCTCATGCAAGAAGCCATTGAGGAAGTCACTCTTGACACCCATTTGGTATAATTTAAACTTGTACACACAAGAAATGGATAAGAGAAGCCTTATGGACTCAAGACGGGCAACGAGAGCAAACGTCTCCACAAAGTCAATACCCTTAATTTGAGAGTATCCTTGTGCAACAAGTCTTGCTTTGTTTCACACAATGTTTCCATCTCATCAGATTTGTTCCTAAACACCCACTTAGTGCCTATGACATTGGTTTTTCTAGGTCTAGGAACACGAGTTCAAACCTCATTTCTCTCGAATTGGTTTAGCTCTTCTTGCATGGCAAGAACCCAAAATTCATCATTCAAGGTCTCATCAACCCTTTTGAGTTCTATTTGAGAGGTGTAACAAATGTAACTATTTTGATTAGCTATTTGACGCCTAGTCCTAACACCCTCATTAACCTCTCCAATGATATCATCATTATCATGGAGTTTCCTTACCCTATGAGCGGGTTCACTAGAGTCCAAAAAAGGAACTCTATTAAGAGGAATATCATCCTCTTCATTTTGGTTTGACTTCACACCACTTGAAGTCTCACCACACTCCTTCAAAGAAAGGTCATCTATTTCACAAACATCCTCCTCATGGTCATCATGTTTGGGTTTACAATCATCAAAGACGACATTTGATGATTCCATAACACTCTAAGTCTTTAAATTAAAAGCTCTATATGCCTTGCTATTAAGTGCATATCCAATGAAAATACTAGGGGTGGGCAAAAAAGCCCATACACCATAAACCGGACCAAACCAAACCAAACCGCTTGGTTTGGTCCGGTTTTGTACTTTTAAAAAAACCGTATGGTTCGGTCCGGTCTATAGTCAAAGTATATTAAACCCAGACTGGACCGTAAACCGAATACTTTTAGTATTACTATTATATGTCACACCCAAAACTTTTTTTATAAAATTTTAAAAATAAAAGGTTAAAGTCAAAAACCCTAATTTATTATTTCATATTTGTTTTTTTTTTTCGGCCACCAACTGTACAAGTTCGTACAAAATGAAAATCGGCCTCCATTAACAAATAAAACTCCAAGCATGGGATGGTAAAAGACTTCAATTTGTTTCCATTATTTTACAAAGTTATCACTAATAATAAAAAATATTAATAATATTAAACTAAATTAGTGCAATTTTCATGATTTAGTTGTAATTTTTTTTTTTACTTGCATACAATCAATTGCATTGTCATGATTATAGCAATAGCAAATGATTTTATTTATTATTATTTTTCTACTTCCAAAAATTTTACACAACACTTCATTTTTATTTTTATTACACTTTAGCTTTTTTAGTTTGATGAACCGTACGTAACAGTAACTTGCATGTCTCGTTAATTGCTCACTTTATCATGTCATATATATTTTTAAATGGTCAAGCAATTGGGTTTCAAGTCAAAAACCATTAGACCAAACCGGATCAAACTAAATAAATATAATTTGGTCTAGTCTGGTTTGAAAAAAAGAAAGGTCTGAACTGGTCCTATTTTTCAAAAGACCGTACGTAACAGTAACTTGCAAGTCTCGTTAATTGCTCACTTTATCAAGTCATATATATTTTTAAATGGTCAAGCAATTGTATTTCAAGTAAAAAACCGTTAGACCAAACCAAACCGAACTAAATAAATATAATTTGGTCTAAAAAGAAGAATGGTCCGAACTGGTCCTATTTTTCAAAACACCGAAATTTTTGGTTTGGTCCGGTTTTAGTTAAAACCTGACCAAACCAGACCGTGCCCAGCCCTAGAAAATACCCTTATCACTTTTGGCATCAAACTTGCCAAGTTGATATCGGTCATTTAGTATATAACACTTGCTTCCAAAGATGTAGAAGTAGCTCACATTGGGTTTTCTGCCCTTCTATAACTCATATGATGTTTGTTTAGTCCCGGGCCTAAGAAATACTCTATTCCCTATATAACAAGCCATATTGATGGCTTCAGTCCAAAGGTTCCTAGGGACTTTGTTGCTAAGCAACATGACTCGAGCCATCTCTTGGAGGACTCTATTCTTCCTCTTAACAACATCATCTTGTTGAGGAGTCCTAGGGGCCAATAATTCATGGGAAATGCCTAATCTATTGCAAAAGTTTTCAAAGCTAGCATTTTCAAATTATTTCCCATGATCAGTTCTAATTTTCTTAATGCTTTTAATGTGAGAAGTTTTCTCATTTTGAATTTTGACGCAAAGCATTTTGAATTTCTCAAAGGCTTCGGACTTCTCTCTAAGAAAGTAAGTCCATGTGAACCTAGAGCAGTCATTAACTACCACAAGAATGTACCTTCTACCACCTAAGCTTTTGGTTTGAATAGGACCCATAAGGTCCATGTGGAGAAGCTCCAATGGCTCTTTGGTGGAAAGGTATTTACCTTTCTTGTGCACACTCTTGGTTTGCTTCCCTTGTTGGCAAGGTCCATAAACTCCCTCAACCTTTTTCCCAAGCTTGGGAAAGCCTCTAACAACATTCAACCTATCAAGGACTTTCAAGCCCCTATAGTTCATGTGGCCAAATCTTTGGTGTCACACTCAACTTTCTTACTAGTGGACAAGTTATAAGAGATGAGATTAGACTCAAGACAATAGCAATTGTCACTTGATCTCTTGCCTTTCAACAAAACTTGCCCATTTTTCTTAAGAATAGAGCAATCAACTTTGCCAAACATAACCAAAAGCCCTTCATCACTCAAGTATGATATGCTAATGAGATTGGCTTGCAAGCCATCTACATAAAGAGCATTGGACAAGGAGGGTAAACTGGGAATAGATATATTACCTTTCCTTATAACTTTTTTCTTTGAACCATCACTAAAGGTGACAAATCCACCATCCTCTATCACAAGAGTTTTAAAGGAACTCTTGTTTCAGGTCATGTGCCTAGAACACTCACTATCAAGGTACCAAGTGTTTGAGGCATTTGCTTTCAAGGCTACTTGAGCCACATAGCAATAATATTCATCATTTCTATTCAACATAGGTGAAATATGGTCATTCCTAGGAGCCATTGGCCCATTAGCTCTAAATTTCCTAGGTACATGCATTGTGGCTCTTCTAAGCATATTTTTCTCAATCATGCTTTCTCTTCTACACAATTTAATATACTTAAAGCAATTTGGCCTAATATGGCCTTCAATTCAATAAAAATGGCAAGTATGAGTAAAATAGGATTTCATACCACAACCTTGTGCAAGCATTTATGGCCTCTTTCTATTTTGAGTTACTCTTGGATGTTGAGACAACTCTCTCCTTTATGGTTGAGCCAAGTTGGCATGTCTTCTTGGTTGAGTATGAAAGACCCCATGTTAAGCTTATAGGATCTTTGGTTGTAGAGGTCTAGGTTATGGGAGTCTTGGTTCTGGAGGTCTTGGTTGTGGAAGTCTAGCTTGTTGTGGTGGAGCTCTTGTTGGAATCCTTGCTTGAGTTTGCTTTGAAGACTCACCAACTTCAATCCATTTAGTTGATTGTTGAGGGGTTTAAGCATTTTCAATTTCTTTACTATTGACAAATGTCATCTTCTTCAAGGATGTGGTCTCCATTTCTTCCACATATACTAACCTCTTCTTGTCACTAGGACTCTTCCAACAAGATAGCATCTTGTCAAGATTCTTGGTTCCGGAAGTCATCTTAGCAATCCACTCTTTAGCTTCTATGAGCTCTTTCATCAAGCTTTCTTCATTCTTTTTGGCAAAGACTAGCTCCATCTTCAATCCTTCTTCTATCTCTTTTGCATTACTCATTTCCTTACTCAAATAAGTTACCTTGTAAGTCAATTCAAGCTTCTCTCCTTTTAACTTTTGTATCTCCTTTTTCTTCTTCAATCTTGAGTTCTCAAAGAATCTCATGAAGTTATCATAGTCCATCTCTTCATCAAAGTCAAAGTTGGACTTAGATGAGTTGCTCCCACCATTTGAGTAACTTTCATCTAACTCTTCTTGCTTGTCCTTTTCCTCTTCTTCTTCTTCTTTATCACTTATAACTTCATTGCTATTGTAAGAGGATGAGAAATCAATGAAGTTGGCAACTTGATCTTTATCATCATCTGAAGACTTGTCTTCATCTTCTAGGTCATCAATATCACTCCAAGTAACTGTCATGGCCTTTCCTCTCTTTTTCTTCAAGTTTGCACATTCATGAGCAATATGTCCAAAGCCACTACACTTATAGCATTGAGCACCCTTCTTGTGGTCCTTCTCTTAAGTTTGCTTTACTTTCTTGAAATGAGCCTTCTTATTCACAAATTTTCCCTTGGAGCCAAACCCTTTCTTCTCAAACTTGACAAATTACTTGAACTTCTTTGCCATTAAAGCAGTTTCTTCATCTAAGTCTTCTTCATCCTTCTCTACCTTGATACTCTTCAAGGCAAGACTCTTTTGCTTCTTTGGAGGTGTAGATGTAGGAGCCTTTCTAGATTAATAGGCCAAGAGCCTTCCAATTACTTCACTTGGCTTTATCTTTGAGTAGTCACTATTTTCTTCCAAGGCCGTCACATTAGATTCGAATCTCTCTGGAAGGGACCTCATGATCTTTTGCTTGATCCTCCTATCCGAGTAAGGGTCACCGAGTTGGTGACTTTGATTCACTATGTCCATAAGCTTCACTTGGAAGTCATTGAAGCACTCATCCTCCTCTATCCTAATGGTTTGGAGGACTTGGAGCTTGGAGTCCTTGACCACTTCGGTTCCTTCATGAGCCGTCTCTAGGATGTCCTAAGCTTCCTTTGCTATCCTTGTGGTTTGAATCAATTTATATTGGTTGTCATCCATGTCACATAGGATTGTGTGCATGGCTTTGTTGTTCCACTTGGACGCCTTAAACTCTTGAGCAGTCCATTGTGTCTTTGGCTTGGGGACTTCCTCTCCACCTCCCGTAGGAGTTATCATAGGTGGTGTGTACCCACCTTCAATCGCCATCCATGCACGGTCATGAATTTGGCACACATATGCTTCCATTTTGCCCTTCCATGATGCGTAGTTTACCCCGGTGAGCAAGGGGGTCTTGTGCTAGAGGCACCCTTACCTCCAATTCCATTTCCACTCATTGTGTTTGGGTGAGAATGATATGAATGTAAACACACAAGCTAAACACACAAGACACAAAAAAAAAGGGTAAACAAATGACTAAACACACAAGACACCAAAAAAAAAAAAAAATGCAAACAAGTGCAAGAGACTCTATTAAGAGCAAGGGGATCTCCTAATTATGTTAAGGAACTTGCTCTCATACCAATTGAATATATATATATATATAATGTGTCTAATTATATCTAGGGGGGGGGGGGGGGGGGGGGGTGGAGGGGTGAATAGATTTTAATCCGGTTATTACCAAATTTTCTGAATTAGTCAATATTGCGAAAATAACCCCTATCTAGTCCAAAATAAAATAAAGTGTAAAGTGCGGAATTTAAATGACATTTGATTTTTATGTGAAAACCTTAAACAAGGAAAAACCATGGGCTGATATGTGGGCCACACATGGTCCTCGAATCCACTACTTGTAATGGTGTTTACAACCTAGGTTGACCACGTCAAACCCTACATGGTTACTAACCCACCATTACTACCCAATGGGCCTCTAATAGCGATTCCAAACCTAAGGTGCTTGAGCCCTACACATGGTAGTCACAAGACTTAACTTTCAAAGAGAAGAGATAAACAACCTAAATTGAATATGAGCAATATTCAAAGTGCATAAATGCAAGGTCAAACATTTAAGCTCATCTAGGCATGGATGAACATGTTAAAGACATTCCAAGATATCATGTAGCTATATGACATGCATATAACTTAGCTATATGTGCAAATCAAACCCTATATGCAATAACTATCACAAACAACTCACAAAACACAATAAAAAGGGTATCTTGAAACTAGTCAAGTCATAAAGATGCTATCCTGTAAAGCAAGAACATGTGAAAAGATGTAGATGATGTTCTAGCTACAAGTCATGTGAGCAATAATGAAAACCCTATGAAAAATCAAACTAGAACATGCTAGATGATGTATGAATCATGAAAGTATGATGGGTGTTTGTGTTTTGTGTAATAAAATTCAAGTCTTGATACCTTTGCTTTGAAGATACTCTAGCTCTCAAAAGTTGTATTTTTTGCTATAAAAACAATCCAAGGCTATCAAGACATTTATATATGAGACCTAGACAAAGTGAGGTCATTTTGAAATAAATGCTTCAGCTTCACACCTTGTGCGCTGGTTGAGTAATGCACGACCAGTGGCAATCCTCTGCCAAGGTTGCGTTGGTCTAGCACTGGACGAGCAGCGCAATGCACTAGTGTGGGCAGGTAAGAGGACCAGTGCACTGCACACATACTAAAATCAAACAAAAAAACTGTGCAAGTGTGAAATGTGAGATAAATACACTCAAAATGAAAAGATCACACAAGCATGCTTGAGTAGTGTGTGTGTGTAACTAAATCTCTTCAAATAAGAGTCAAGACAAGTAGACTACCTTCTTTGAAGCACATTAGCATTTGAGGAGAATTTCTTCAATCCTAAGCTACCCTTACATATTTGAACCCTATTGTGATTTTGTCAATGAAATAAGCCAATCAAAAAGTGAGGCACTTACAAATACCAAGAGTTTCTTTAAAAGAGATAGTTAGAGGTTGAAGATTGATGACCTATCAACATTCTCTTGTTCTACCTTTCTTTTGTTTAGATGTTTTTATTTATTTTTCTAGTTTTTATGCCTAGCTAATTTTCTTTTTAGTTAGGGCTAGGGCTAACTTGAAGCCCTAAACATGAATTTGAATTTGTATACAAGTTTGTTTTAGTGAAGTATTATTTTTATTACATGGTGAATTCAATTTTTACATAAGAATTGTTTTTCTATTATCTTTGTTTCTTTCATTGGCCATCTTAGCAAAAAGATATTAGGATCTATGTTGAAGGATACAATTTGGACACCATATGAATCTATCCTTGTTTGTAGCAGTTAATTGAATTACGACCAAATTAAGGGAGATTGATTCATGAATACCTAGAATAGATATTTTATCTTTTTTTACATGTTTTAGGGTTCATGTGATATTCATATTCTCTTTGTTCTTAATGGATTCAAATTATTAAATCTAACTAGACACCATGCTAGGTTATAATTTGGGATACAAGTATTTATGTAGACACCATGCAATTTACATGCCAACTAAGAGAGAATCATACGACTTGAGTGAGACACCATCACCTTGTCGTGAATATCTTCATCATATTTGCTTATTTTTCGCCTTCAATAATATTTGTGGATTGGATGATTGTTTAGTTGTGGATAAGAGGTTCTAAATAGTGTTTTTCTCAATTGATCTTTCCTTAATTAATTTTCTTTGGAATTTTATTTCTTGTTATTTTATTTTCTTAGTTTTAAAATCAATTCAAAACCCCATTCGTGTGTGTGCATTAAGTGTCTTTTTTTTTTTTTTTTTTTTTTGCTTTCTTGTTTTTAATTAGATTAGAGTTGTAGAGTGTCTTTGATCTAAACTCATTATTTTAGTTGGTGATCTATGGAACGATCCTTGCTTAAATGTTGTGCTATTTCTCATGATTTGTGCACTTACAAGGTATTTATTATTTATTGTTGTCTAAATTGACACCAACAAAAGTAGTTCCTAAAAAAATCACCTTAACGAACAAAAGGTAAGCATTCTCATGGTGGAGTAGAAAATAACACTTTTATTTATAGCCTCAAAATCCTTTATTCCAAATCCCTTTCGTCAACTGGAAAACAAGTCTTGGACCAAAAGATAGTGAGAATTTTTCTTTTCAAAACATCCCAAATCCAAATAAAATTCCTAGCCCAAGCTTTCAAAAAATTAAGAAGAGAAACTGACCACTTATAAATAGCAAAAATATATATAATAAAATGGATTGATACACCGATTTAACTGATTGAACTTTGCCAGCCATTGATAACAATTTACCCATCCATCCCTGAAGCTTTACACGAATTTTATTAGTGATAGGTTGAAGATGAACTCTCTTTGGACAACCATGAAACATCGAAACCCTAAATAATTAAAAGAAAAAGTCCCCTATTAGAAACCCAAAATAGAGCCAATAACACTTCTGTGATGATGTCTTGACTGCCATAGTAGTAATAACTCTTAGCAGATAAGATTGAGTCAGTAGATAATGATATTTCAAATACAAATCATTTAGGTGGTAACAAACCAAAGAGATAGGTGAGATTCATTTAAATTTCAAATGTATGATATGTCAATATCTCTGTTTTTGTATTTGAAATTGTATTCTGTAAATTTAAGTACCAGAAGTACTCACGTAATATAATTAAGTTTTGATGAGCCTTTACCAAACTTTTATCTTTTTTTCAAAATTCAAGTTGGTATCAGAGCATATTTTTTGACCTCTCCCCAATGGCTTCAACCAATAGAACCGATGTCACTCATATTCAAAATAATTAGACCCCATGATTTAGATGGTCATATCACTGGAGAAATCACTATCCCTTATCAAACTTTACCAAACCAAACAACTAAAAACCCAGCCCATATTACCCTGAGACGTCATGAACAAGTTATTCTTAATTGTATATTCTCTTCATTGATAGAGGGAATTCTTGCTCAAGTTATTGGTTGTGAGACTGTTTTGCTGGTTAGGAGTATCTAGAAAAAAGCTTTTTACAGGACAATCTCGTGCATGAATTTGCCAACTGAGATTGCAGTTACAAACTACCAAGAAATCCGGTATGTCTATGACTGATTTTTATAGTTAAAATGAAGAGGTATATTGATAAACATGTTACAGTTGGCTACAAATTTACCTTAGAAGAGGAAGTACAAGGTCTAGAATATGAAGCTTTTGTAATTTTAATAAATAATCAACAAGGGGACATGAATATGAGTTGGTTGAGAAGTCCGGCCTAGATTTAAGAAAGCAAAATTAAGAGCAAGAATACTAGTTTGTTGTAGAAAATCTGCAAACACAAACTATACACAAACCTAAATCGCACACAGATAATAAGAAAGCAATAAGAAGAAAAGAAACGGCATGAGAAATTTTCATGGTTTAGCAAATGTCTACATCCACGGAGTGCGCCTGCATTCAAATCCACTATTAGAGTTTGATTACAATATCTATATCTCTTTTTTTCAGTCTATCTATAAGTTGCTCTCAGCTTGTCTTGTTATTTTCTACACTTTGTAGGTCTTGCAATATCATAGGAAATCAATCATATTTATATCAAAGTATTAGGGTAGCCAAATCCTACAAGGAAACACTTTTCTTTCCGTAGAAGAAAACCATTTCGCACACGAAAAAGCGTCGTCATCGTGATCTAGACCACGGTCTACGGTCTACGGTCTACGCCGTACACCGTGGTAAATGCCTATGCAGCACCACTTAGAATATTGTGGTTTCTTTTGCCACGGTCTATACTGTGTAACACCTTTAATGTTTGCTACTCCTTGTGCCGCGGTATACACATTGCACTTTTAGTCGTGGTCTTCTTCGTGAGAAACCTCTGTGAACTTCTATGATTGGCACCGATGTTGATGCACTACAATTTAGGCTATGGTTTTCTTCCTTGGTGGATTCTTAAAGCTTCATATACCCAACAGTTTCCCACTTGAAGACTGAAACTCAAATAGGCGTTCTTCCTCCTCTAATGACTAGTGGATAGTTTACTGTGCGCCTATCCCCCGTTGTCTTCAATCCTGAAAACCCACTAAAGTTGTGCACAACTCCAATTTATCCTTAGTGACTGGCTTGGATAACATGTCATCCAGATTCTTGCTTTTTGCAATCTTCATAAGCTTTAACACCCCATCCTCGATTAACGATCGAATGAAGTGGTAATACAAGCCTATATACTTGGTCCTATAATGGAGCGTCGAGTTCTTGGCCAAGTGTATTGCACTCTAACTATCATTGTGCAACATATTCATCACTTGCTTGAGTCCCAACTCTTCCAACAAACCTTGTAACCATATCAACTCCTTGTTAACTTTTGTCACAACCACATACTCTATTAGGATTTTGAGTCTTGTTGGCGTTATTCTATATCAAAACAACATTTCCTTTGTATTGATTATTTGTCTAGGATTCACGGTTTATCAAGCTTCAAGGAATTTGGGTAACTTATCAAGCAAAGTGAAGTCTTCAAAAGGAGAGAGCTTTGTTGCACATCAAAGGTATATTAAGACCTCAATCGTCTTGCAAGGCATTTTGGCACACACACACATTGCATCCATATGTGTCCCTGCATCATTGTGCTCATTTGGTATAACACATACACACACATGATATTGTATGCACATGTATTAGACTAAATTGACAAATTTTGTAAAATGCATGTTATAAGACTATATCTAGGAAATGACATATTTGTGTGTTCATGTGTTTATTTGTTTGTGTTTTATTGGTATCGAACTTGAATATATTCTCATATTGTTCATCATTAAGTTTTGAACGTTTCGGTTACTCAATTCATTAGTTTTCAAGTTCCAAATTGGAAGTTACGAAACTTTTCATGTGTTCAACATGCTTGGTATTCGTCTTTATTTATCGAGTCGAGTTCCTAGTTTTTGGTCAAAGTTTCATTGTCTTCCATGTGCGTGAGAGAGTTACGGTTTGTAATTCGAAAAAGGATTCAAATTCGGAGTTTTGAGGCTGGACAACGGTCGAAGAACACGAGTGGTATGCGAAGGAAAGAGAGGAGTGGCCAAGAGACCACATGGGCTCTTTCCCGTGGAGGCACGTGGCCACCACGGGAAGAGGAGAAGAAGGGATCTCTTCCCATGGTGGCCATACACCTCCATGGGGAGGCCATGTGGCGTGCCACATGTGGAAGTCCATGGCCCACTCCTTTCCACCTCATTTTCCCTCCTATTTGTTTTAAATATCTCTCTCCCTCTCATTTTCTATTAAAAAGAAGACTTGTGTATAATTTTCTCTTTTATTTTCTCTCAACTTAAAATCACCATAACTCACTCATTTCAAATCGAATTTGAGTGATTCAAATTGGAGAGTTTTCATCTTGAAGTCTACCATCTTCTCTATGCATTATTGAAGTCATTTGTTCAAGTATTTTTGGTGTTCTTCACCAATTTCGTGGCTGCACTCATTTTGACAAGGTATTCTAAACTTTTAAATGTTCAATTACCTTGGGTCTTCTTCTTATTTTAGTGTATGTGACTTTAAAAATGTTGTTAGAAGATAGAGCTTCAATTATAAGCTAGATTTGTCTAATTAGAGACTTGAATGTGGTCTAGGTTTTCACAAATCTAAGATTTCACATGTTTGTGTGTTGTATTGTGATATAACCTAGGGCTATTTGATGATTGATAGCCTTTTCATGAGCTAGAATTCGTTAATTGAATATTTCTAGGATTAGCACATTTGATTTTATATTTAGAGCTAATTAGATTTTAATTATACATTTTGTGAATATATGCTCTAATTGATTGCTAGAATTTTGATTGAACATATTTTGTGAAGCTAGGTTTTTTTATTTTTATTTTTATTTTTTTATTTTTATTTTTTTTATATATATACTAAAGTCTTGAATATGTGCTTAATATATATGCTTTGATTCAATCTTTAGTTGCATGAAAAAAATCTAGGAATCAAATGTGTTTTTGGTGTTTCACACGTTCTAGGTTTTATTCATGTATAGTAACTAGACAACTTTGATGTGTGAACTTTCATGATTATGTCTAGTTCCCATATGATGTGTTGATCTCATATTCTATGTTGAGTGCTTGTTTGCATTTTGCATTCATTGATCACAACTAGGAAGTCCTTACAAAAGGCATGAGGTCTTGATTAGGATCGGGACGATTCAAATAGTTAAGCGAGGAAGTCTTGACTAGAATCGAGAGGATTCAGATAGTTAAGCAAGAAGTCTTGGCTAGGATCAGGACGATCCAGATATTCATTCATGGAATCTTCCTAAAGGTGTGAGCATCTCGGATAGGAAGTTAATTCCTAGAGGTGTGATAGTCACATCATGGATAGGAAGTAGGCAAAGTGTTTCACTAGACCCGAGGGTAGAATTGAAGGGATATCTTGGAGAGTGTGTCATAGGATTAGTCACTTTTGAGAGTGTATCTTTTATTTGCCATAGTGAAATACAGTTTGCCGGTGGTTGTGGTTTCCACCCGTAGATGTTTCCTCTTTGGTGGTTTTACCACGTTAAAAAGATGTGTCAAATGACTCTATCCCTATCTCTTCATATTAGTATGTGTGATCAATTATATCTTGTTTAGATCTTCATTTCGGCACATCCTTGTAAACAAGATTCTTTATAAGGATTAGAATGCAAACATTCTCCTGTATCTTTTGTAGTGTTTAAACATTGTATCTTGTGAAGTTCTATATTAAGTTATAAAGTTTTACTTAATGAATTTACATTGTAATATTCGAAGTACAACTTGAGGAATTTGGTTTGCATTGAACATATTTGTATATGAGATACATTGTCTCTTGTTATATGTTTTGTAGACTAAAGGTGGTGAATTGAGCCTACATGTGATAATTGTTTTCTCATAACAATCATATTAAAGGTTAATTTGTATGTTCACCAAATATTTGACAAAAGTCTCGAAAGAGTTTTAAAAAATAGTGTGTCAACCTATTCACCCTCTCTCTAGGTTGTTTAGTATAAGCTTGTAGGTATTTCATACTCTGCTTCAGTTGTAGATATCGTCACTATCTTCTGTAACTGAGAAACTCAACTAGTGTAGGTACTCCCCATCGTGAACACATATCCTATGCTGATTCTTCTATGATCCACCTCTTTAGCAAAATACAAAATCCACATAACCTTCCAGCTTGATCTTATCCCTTCTTAAGGTTAGTCACTTCTCTGTCGTACCCCATAGGTACCTTAGGATCCACTTCAATGCTTCCTAGTGTTGCTTTCCTAGATTGGACATGTATATGCTCACAACTCCCACTGCATGGGCTGTAAGTCGCGCAGCAAAAAAAAAAAAAAAAGGTTTTTAAAATTTTTTATCGTGGACCTTTTTGTATACACGAATATGAAGGATTTGTTTTCTTACATTTAAAGATCTTTCCCTCGTTTCTTTTTGATCCTTTACCACTAAGCCTTACGAACTATGACCTCTGATCTAGCAACTGTGTGTGTAGGCATGTGACGGATTCCAGGAGTTCTTGAATGGAGGCTATCCGGAAGACAACCCCTTATCTTCTTCTTTGAATTCGACCAAGCTTGAGAAAAAAAAATGTTTTTCTTTTTCTTTTTCTTTTTCTTTCTCTTTGCCGCACTCTCTCTATCTCAATATAAAGGGTTACGTTAGTTTGTTTTCTGATAAGTATATCTTATATACCAGGATCATAGGGATTAGTTAACCAAGTCAAAAATAGGATTATAAATCATTTTTAATTCGGTTACCACTAGGATTTAAACCTTTGACCACTTTAAAGTAAATAAAATAATCTCTATTATTTTATCCCTTTGCTTTTGTCAAGGTTCGAATTTGTAACCTTTAAATAACAATTAATAATTCTTAATTATTAATATGTCAATTAAACAATCATATTATTTAATTATATTTAATTAATCAGTTAAATAATTTATTAATTGAATAATCATATCATTTAATTAATTCGCATAATATATTCAAGTTACTTTTGTAACATAATTAATTGGACTATTCAATTCATCGTTAGCCTTGTTACTAATAATCGTAAAGGGTTAGCAAGGGACCTAATGGACCCATAGTTTTGAGCTCCAATAATACTTAGAAAAATTAATTAAACTTTTTAATTAATATTTCACGATTATTACCATCACAGTTATTCCACTAAAAACCTAAGGTTGCACTACAGTAACTGTAGATGTTACACAACCAAAATATCAGTGTTCATCGATATAGCTATTTCATATTGTATGATCATCCACAAGTAGTTTATAATAAGAACTAGGTCATAAAGTCCGTTATACCTCTTTAATTATATTTTTTTCCTTTAAATACCCTTGATTCTCTAATAAACAATTATATCCTTTCTTTCTTAACGAAGAAGGAGAGAGATCTTAATTGTTCAAGTCCCGAATCAACCCTTAAGGGAACTACTTCTCTACTTCTCGTAAGAAGAGCTGGATTCCTCTATTGTGTGTATACCATCCCTGCTACAAGCCAAACCATGATTATAAGATACGAAGTTATTGATCGGGAATGCTGCTCTGATCTCACTCATAGAATGTCAAGAAACACAATCTAACTTGAAGGAGTCAGTAAGACACTCAGGATTTAGATCACCCGTATACAACTATCATTTGTCGATAAATATGAATCTTTTTAACTAACGGATCTTGGTGAAAGATTCATATAGATCGTGGCCCAGTCCTATAAGATCACATCATATAAGGTGCCTCCATTCTCATATTATCATATGAGTAGTCTAGGATAAGACCACCGTACATTACGGAATGGACCGCGGCTGTAGATTAACCATAAATAAAGTATCCAACTTTATTTGCTTTCTACGGACTCTTTAGATTACACGTCTCAAATTGAATTCCTCTGTATATTACATTCATATACTTAATTTGATATTACATCTAGCAATCTTGGGTGTTTAGAACAGATGATATAAACTTATGAGTCATATTTATTGAATGAAATAACTACTTCTTTTATTAATGGATTTATAACATTTATAAATTACAAGCTTTGGGGCATAAATCACAATAATCTCCCACTAGCACTTAAGTAGGTGAGACATATCTCGTAATCCCAGACCCTCTAGGTGACCTTCAAACATTTTAGCCGTTAAGGTCTTCGTAAATGGATCAGCATGATTATCCTGCAACGTGATCTTGGTCACTATCACATCTCCTCTCTGCACTATCTCCATGATGAGATAATACTTCCTCTATATATGCTGCCCTCTTTTATGGCTTCTTGGTTCTTTGGAATTAGTCACATCACCACTATTATCACAATAAAGTGTCATGGGCTTATCCAAATCTGGAAGTACTTCCAGATCAATCAAGAACTTACGGAGTCATACAACATCTTTAGCCACTTCTCAAGACGCTACATATTCGGCCTCCATGGTGGAATCAACAATACAAGATTGCTAGATACTCCCCTATACTATGGCTCCATCACCAAGGGTGAACATTGACCCAGACGTGGATTTCCTAGAATCCCTGTCTACCTGAAAGTTAGAATCTGTATATCCTAACAGGATCAAATCCTGCTCTGCATATACAAACATATAGCTTCTCGTTCTCCGAAGATACTTGAGAATAAGCTTCACAACAACCCAATGATCCAATCTTGGGTTAGACTAGAATCTGCTGGTTACTCCTACTGCGAAACAGATGTCAGGTCTCGTGCATAACATAGCATATAAGAGATTGCCTACTGCTGACGCATATGGAACTTGTCTCAGATCTTTAATTTCTTAAGGTGTATTAGGACACTGTTCCTTAGACAAGTGAACTCCATGCTTGGAAGGTAATTACCTTTCTTAGAATTATAGGATGGAATCGCACAAGTATCTTGTCAATATACGATGCTTGAGACAATGATAACAGTTTATTCTTGCGATCCCTTATTAATTGGATCCCTATAACATAACTTGTCTCTCCCAAATCTTTCATTTGGAATTGGTTAGTAAGCCAGCCATTTACTTCCGATAATGTTCCTACGTCATTCCTAATGAGTAGGATATCATCTACGTAAAAGATCAGAAAAACTACTTTCCTATCAATAATCTGTTTGTAGACACGAGGTTCATCAATGTTTTGCTCAAAACCATAGGTTTTGATAGCAGTATCAAACCTGATGTTCCAAGATCTAGATGTTTGCTTCAGTCCTTAAATGGACCTTTGCAACTTCCAAACTTTTTGCTCTTGATCTTAGGACACGGATCCCTCTAGTTGCATCATGTATATGCTCTCATCAAGATTACCATTTAAAAATGCAGTCTTGAGGTCTATTTGCAAAATTTCATAGTTGAAATAGGATGCAATGGATAAGAGTATCCTAATAGACTTAAACATAGCCACTAACGGGAAGGTCTCTTCAAAATCGACCATTTCCTTTTGGGTGCAACCCTTTGCCACTAACCTTACTTTGAAGGTCTCTACCTTTTCGTATGTTCCTCTCATTCTCTTGTAGATCCATTTACACCTTATGGGTTTAATCCCATCAGGTAAGTCTACAAGTTCCCAAACCGAGTTAGAGTACATGGACTCCATCTCAAGATTCATGGCTTTAAGTCATTCCTCTTTGTCAGAATCTTCTAATGCATGTTTAATGACAATGGATCTTCCACACTATCATCAGAGATGACACCATGTGCCTTTCCAATACCTAAATAGTGATCAGGTTGTCATACAACCCTCCTACTACGTTTAGGTGGTAGTGTGATTTTGACTACGAATTGTTTGACAATTAGACGTCGATGGAACAACTTTGTTAGGTTTTTGGTTTGTCTTGGCATATCTTCCATATCAAAATAATGTTTTCTTGTATTTGATTAGTGGTCCTAGGTTGATGATTTGAAGCTTTAAAGAAAGACGTGGCCACAAGATCGTGTAAGAAGGTGTCTTCAAAGAGGAATGGACTACATTGCACAATTAAGGTAATATAAACCTCATTCTTCTTCAAGGCATTAGGTACACACACACAAATCATTTATATATGTCCTTGCATAGTAGTGCAACATTTATATAGCACATTCACATGTTTTTACATGCTCATGCATTGAACTCAAATTCTCATATATTGTAGAATTGCATGTTCTAAGACTATGTCTAGGAAACAACATACATGTGTGACATTGTGCTTATATGTTTACGTTTTATTGTTTTTAGACTTAAACATGATCTCTTATGATTTCTTATTGAGTCCCATTCATTTCAGTTACTCATTCATTAGGTTTCGAGTCCAAACGATGTAGCTACGCTACTTTTCTTCTCATTCATTGAGTTGTGTTCGTCGTCGTTTTCCGAGATGAAGTCACAACCTTTTGTCAAAGTTTCATAGTCTTTGTTGTGCATGAGGAATTCATGATTTGTAATCCAAAGATGGATTCAAAATCAGAGTTTGGAGGCCTGGATACGACCGAAGAATACCAGTGGAGCGCGGGAGAAGGTTGCTCGGCCAAATGGCCAAGCTTGTTGTCCAAGTGTGGGTCACGTGTGACACACGGGCTGGACATCCCTCTGTCCACATGTGCCATGTGCACCCAACACAGGGTGCTAACATGGCACTTGCTCATTGGCTCATTTTTCCCTCTCTCTCCCTTTTAAATTTCTTCCATTCCCTCCTATTCATTCTAAGAAGAAAAAGTTTGAAATCACTCACCAGAAATTCTCTCAATTTTTCTCAGTTTCCAAACACCATAACTTTCTCATACGAAGTCGGAATTGATTGATTCAAGTTGGAGATTGTTCGTAATCAAGTTCTCTACCTATTCCAAGTGGTCTTGTACCTGTTTGATTCATTTTTCTAGTGGTTCTACACAGAAAACCTAACCAGCTCGTGATTGCAAGGTAGTGTTCATATCTTTGTGATTTCTTCTTTTATAACCTTCAATTTGCTTGGGGTTTCTTCCTCTATATGTATGTATATGTATGGTGAATTCTATTGAGAAAGATAGGTTCAGAATCAATCATAATCAAAAGTCTAATTAGAGACATAAGTGAACTAGATTCTTGGATTCTATGATTTTCACATGTTTGAGAGTTGTATTGTGATTAGATTGACATCTAGGATTATTTGAGACTTGATTGAATCATTTTATGATTAATAATCCTTGAAATGTATTTTGATCCTTTGATTGATGATATCTAGGATTAATGCTCTTGTATGTGTTTTTAGAGACATCTAGGATTTAATTGATTTATCATTATATCCATGCTCTAAATCTTTGGATAGAATATTAATTGAATACATTTTATGTTTCTAGCATTTTTTTGTATGTTTATAGCATCTTGAATTTGTGCTTCATGATTATGTTATATTCAAATGTTATTTATGTGAATGGAACTATGAGCTTTTGTGTTCGGTGTTTTCACATGCTCTAGGTTTAATTGATGTTTTTGCATCTAGACTTTTATTACTTGTGTTCTCACATGTTTTGGTCTAGTTGTTTCATAGAATGTCTTGATCATATGTTCTATACTGTGTTGATTGTGATTTGCATCATTTGCATCACTTAGACCATTTGCCTTGAGGAAAGGTTGAAGTCTTTTGTTAAAGTGAGTGAAGCTTTAACTTGAGCAAGAAGACTTGGCTAGGAATGAGTTCCAGATAGCCAAGCGAAAGTCTTAGCAAAGAGTTTGTTAATCTGGATAGTTGAGCTAGGGGAGCTTGACTAGGATCTTTGTGATCTAGATTGCTAAGCAAGAGAATCTTCCTAGAGGCTTGAGAGTCTTAGATAGGAAGTTGCTTCCTAGAGGTGTAGGAAACATCTTGGATAGGGAGTAGGCTTAGTGATTCACTAGCCCGAGGGTAGATTATGATTTGATAGCTTGAGGTGGATATCATAGTGTTGATAACCTTGAGTGTGTATGTCCTTTTTCATATAGTGGATTGCTTTGCCAGTGGTTATGGTTTCAATCCGTGGATGTTTCCTCTTCGGAGGTTTACCACGTAAAAAATCTTTGTGTCAATTGTCTCTTTCTCTATCTCTTTTATATTGTATATGTGTATGTTTTATTTTGTTGAATATCATTCACTTGTGTTGTATATTTGAACAAGTATTTGTAAATAGTAATTTGTAGAACAATCCTCTTTAGATCAATTTTGTATTTGTAGTTCTTCATATTTTGTTATCTTTGTGTATAGCTATATTTGTTCACTCTTGTAATACATTGAACAACATTGATATACAAACTATTTTTTGATATTGTGTTTTAGTGATATTATTTCTCATACAACAACTTGATATATGTAGACAATGCCTAATTGATATAATGCTTATCTTGTCTATGTATAAATGTTCCGTTTATATGTTGTATGTAAAGCTACCTTGATGGACAAACGTAAGTTTTTTCAAGGGATTGAAAATAGGCTAAAAACCTATTAACTCCCCCTCTAGGTACGATTTAAGCAATTTAACCTTGTTTGTACACTTTCAATTGGTATCAGAGCGGGTCGTCGGACGGCAATCAACGAGATCCGAGTTATACTTACTAGTGAATTGCTTAGGTTTTTGAAGTATGGTTTACCAAGATGATGTGATTACCGACGGGGCTTCGAATTCTAGGCCTCCTCATCCCAAGGGTCACAACTACGGGTTTTGGAAATTGAGGATGAAGGATTAAATTCGCTCTATTGATGAGAGAGCTTGGATGACCGTTGAAAAAGGTTACCTTGCTCCTAATAAGATTGAGAATGGAGTGACCATTTCCAAGCCTAGGAGTGAGTTGACTACCAATGAGTTCGAGTTAGCAAAATAGCATCATTGGGCAGTGAATGCTATTTTCAGAGGTGTGGATAGTAGACAATTTAGCTACATCCAAAACCTAGAAACCGTAAAGGAGGTGTGGGATGCTCTCCAGGTCACCAATGAGGGGATTAAAGCGGTAAAGAAGTCTTTTCTTCAATTGCTCACTTCCCAATTTGAGGTTTTGCAAATGGGTGAGGAAGACAAGTTTGTTAACTTCCAAGATAAGCTACTAGACATCGCCAACAAAAGCTCTTGGTACTCCTATCTCCGGTGAGAGACTAAATTGGAAGATTCTAAGATCTTTGCCAAAGAGGTTCAAAGCCAAGGTTACCATCATTAAAGAGAGCAAAGACGTTGATGTCATGAGCTTAGATGCACTATTAGGATCTCTTCAAACCTTTGAGGCGTGCATGATCAAGCCAAAATTGGTATGATTTTGGCCCTCATTTCTGATTCGCCCTCATTTCTGATTCTTTTCACTTGATTCTCGAGCATTTCCCCGTGTTTAATGTTGTTAAAATGAGTGTTTTAGGTTTTATCAGGTTTCAAGAGCAATTGGGATGAAGTGGAGGACTTGTGTGGAAAATGGCTCACAAATGGGAAGAAACAGGGAATTTTCGCCACTTAGACATGATGAGGTCGCTACATGGGTGCCATGGCGACAGAGGAATGTTCAGAGCTTCAGAAGGTCGCCATTTGGGGTGCCACTTGGTCGCCATGGTGACAGAAAGTCTCCAAAAACATTAGGTGGGTCGCCACTTGGGGTAGCCATGGTGACCTACCCTTGCAAGTGGCGACCTTAATTCTTCAAGGCATGGTCGCCACTTAGGGTCGCCATAGCGACCTTGATGTGCAAGTGGCGACCCCTTCACATTTTGCAGGGTCGCCACTTATGGTCGTCATGGTGACCTCGAGGTGCAAGTGGCGACCTCTACACAAACTGCACTTGGTCGCCACTTGCTAGATGGCGAAAAAGATGGTTCTCATGGCGACCTTAGCATCTAACCGTTTTACGCACCCAGGGTCGCCATAGCGACGAAACTGTGAACTAGGCGTCACATCAGTGAATCAAGCGGTTATCAATACATGTCTAAGAGTGTGTATAAATAGAACGAGCATGCATCTTCAAAAGGATCTGATTTCTGAGAAAGAGAGCAGAAAATACATCTTTGAGATCTAGCTTTTCATCCATGGCACACCATTCCTCATCCTCTATTTCTCTCCTTGAACTCATCTAATCCATAAAAACCTCAACACAAAGCCTTGATTCTTCCCCTACATCATTCCTCATCCCACCATTTCTCCACCAAAATCCTTTGTCACTTTCCACCAAAACACCCACATTCCAAGACATATCCTCTACTTCCATTCCTTGCATCTAGGAGCATAGAGGAGAAGAAGGATCAAGCTTAAAGAAGGTGACCCAAGGGTTATTTCCTTACTATTTACTTCTTTTCATTTATTGCAAATATGTATAACTAAACCCCTAATCTAGGGGATAGATTTCAGGATCAATTGGTTGTGGGTTTAGCTTAGCTTGTAATGAATCTCTTATGTGTTCTATTCATTCAAATTAATTAGATTCCATTCATTATAATTGACTTGTATATCACTTGTTAATTGCAATCTTGAGTGGAGTAATTTGTTATATATTCATATGTGGATTGACACTCCTTGTATGATTAAGAACCCATTGGATAGGATAGATTAGTGGTGGGTATATCAACCCCACTAATCTAAGCCTCTAGTGGTTAACATAATGAGATTGGTACATTAAAGTAGCTATTTAGCTTACCCACATTCAATTGTTAATCGATCTATTCCCTAACTACCTCATTAATTGATTTTATCACTATTCTTATCAAGGTGTTGAGTATTCTATTTTTCATAACATTTTTGTGTATTTTCATTTTAGTAGTTAGCATTGGTGGTTTTAGAAACCACACATCTATCAAATACTATAATTTATTTTATTGTTCAGAGATTAGTCAATTTATCTAATTAACACTCCATTCCCTGTGAAACGAACTTGCTCACTATTTTGCTATCAAATCACATTTTAAAAGGATTAAGTGGCTTAAAAAAGTTTTCAAGAATCAACCAAAAACTATATTATTATTTTGTTGAGTACACAAATGACCTCATTAGTGCATGAAACCAAAGGCTAAGAACAAGGGCTTAGCTCTAAAGGTTGTCAAAGAAGCTAGTAGTAGCGAAGATGACGAGGAGATGGCATTTTTGGTTAGAAAGTTTAGGAAGTTTTTGAGGAAAGGAGCCAAGCCAAGTGGCAAGTACTCAAGAGACAAGGAAGTCAAGAAATCTGAAACAAATTACGGTGTGTTCTAATATATTAATCTGAAGAGGGGGGGGGGGGGGGGGGGGGGGGGGGGGGGGGGGGGTGAATAGATTTTAACAATTTTACCCAATTTTCGCTTTAAGTCAAGATTATGAAAATGCCCCAAACTAGTCAATATATATAACAAGTGTAATATGTGCGGAATTTAAATAACACTTGATATTTACGTGGAAACTCTCACGGGAAAAACCACGGGCTGGTAAGTGCGCCATACTCGAACATCGAATCCACTACATGTGTTAACGATTACAACCTACTCCCGATATATAATTACAAACCTACCTAATTCTGGTATAAGTGAATCAAGTCCAATTGCTTGTGTGACCACCTAATCCCAGTGTACAACCTAATCATGATCTATCACACAAGACTTCAATTGCTTGCAATCTAAGCAACCTAATCTCAGAAGCTACACACAAGACTTACTTCTCAATGAGAGATAAACACCCTAAGTGAATATATGATGATATTCAAAGACTAAATAAAGCTAGAGAACCTTAGATGCTTATCTAGGATGATATGATGACAATAAATACAATCCCAGATGTCAAAAGCTAAATGACATGTCATAAAGCTTAGCAAATCATAGATTAAATAACCTAGATATTGCTATCAAAATACAACACTCAATCAAAACAACACACAATCTCTATCTTGTATAATAGCATATGAACTAAGAGCATACAAGTAAGTAAAGAGATGCCTTGATAAATAAAACACGAAACTTAGATGAGATTAGTGAAAAACATACCAAAGGAAGTGTGTTGAGCAAAACCCATGCAAGCAAGCATCCTAACTATGCTAGAAAATGCTAGATGATATTTTGATGCATATGAGAATGGTTTTTGAGTGTTAAAAATAAGTTCTTGATTTGATTTTCTCTCAAGTATCTCTCTTTGAAGTTTAAGGTTCTTAAAGTCAGAGAACTACTATTAGAGAATGAGAAATTTGTATATTCATAGATATCAAGAATAGGGCATGTGAAAAGACAAGTTTGCCCCTGAAAATGCAAGATCTATGGTTTCATTTGGCGGCCAGGCCACCGATCACAACCGCCAAATTGGTCTTGAGAGAAATAGGGGAGTAACGGTGGATTCATTCGGACGTTTCGTAACCATCGATATAACCACAGAATCAAACTCGAGAGATTAAATCAATCATGTATGATCAGCGATTTCTAATCGGCGGTTGGAGCTGCCGATCAAAACTGCAGAATCAGACCAAAGACCTCTAGACCAAAACGGCGGGTTCATTCGGTGGCCATGGCCGTCGATTCACCAAAAGTGGTGAAACCAAGGAGAAGCCAAAGAAATCTCTAAGAGCGGTCTTCACGTAAAACCAAGCATACAATCGTGCAAGCGCGGAAGTTTCCAAACATATTCGGGAAACGAATTACAAGACTCAAACACACAACAAACAAAGTGCTAGTGTGTAATGTGACATGTGAAAAGTATGCACATATATGCAAGTATGCTAAGTGTGTGTGCGCATCTAAATCTCTTCAAAGAAAACTAAGCACTAAAGATATACCTTTAGAGTGCTTGTCACCTTAAGGTCTTGAAAAGGGCCTTTGAGCTTGATCTTCAATCACCTAAACTACCTTTATAATTTAAACCCCAATATGTGGTTTGTCTATGAAATAAGCCAATCAATAAACGGGAATCCTTACAAAATCCTTTACTCCACCTCATGAGAGGAATGGTCAAGTTAAAAGCAATAGAAAGGTCCAATGCTTCAAGTGCAAGAAGTTAGGACATTATGCTTCGGATTGTCCAAATGGTGATTCTAAGATGGATAAGAAGGGAAACGCTATGGCTGCCACATGGAGTGAAGATGATAAAACTAGTGATAAGAAGAGCTCAAGTGAAAAAGAGCTAGTGAGCAACTTTGATGGCTCTATGGCCTCTTACTCTTCTCTAGATGATGTTAGTCAAAATTCGTTGTACAAGGAGGTTGATACAAATCATCAATTGTGCTTAAGTGAGAATCCTACCTATGGTGAACTTTTGGCTAAGGTGAAGTGTCTTGAAGATAGTTTGAAGATAGCCTTAAGTGAGGTAGATGAGAAGAATGATTTGATCAAGATATAAGTGGATGAGTTTGTTTCAACAACTCGAAGGCTCTTAGGTGAAAAGAATGCTATTGCCAATAAGCTTAGAGAAGTTGAAGGGTTTGTTCTTGAAAGAGATAGGATCATCTCTATTTTGACTCTAGGAGGCTCAAGCAACGCGGTAGTTGATGAGAAGCTCATAGAAACATCACTTCCTACAAGCGAGGTCATAGTTGACAAGAAAGCTCCTAAGAAGAGACGTTCTAAGACCAAGAAAAAATTGAAGAATAAGGTACCCCTTGAAACTCCTATTTGTGCTTCTCCTATCCTAGAAGGTAAAATCTCTTCTTTTGTTCCCATATATCATTTTTGTAATACCGTAGGCCATATTAAGCCCAAGTGCTATAAATTCATTGAATATTGCAACATGGAAAATGCATCTAGGGATAGAGAGATTGAACTTCATTTTAAGCATGTTAAAGCTTTTGAATATGGAAAGCATGTTAATGTCACAAAGCATGTTAAGAATGTCCGGAATGTGAAAAATAGAAACCTTGCTAAGATTGACAATGCATATGTTGCTAGCAATGTTGAAAAGAAGAGTATCAATGATGTTATTGTGAATCAAGTTGTGGAAGAACTTTACTCTATATTCAACATTGTTGTCAATAAGGATCTTGATGATGTTTGTGTAAGTTCACCCAAGACAAAGTTTGTCAAGGGTGAGTGCTCTTACCAATAGTGTAAGTTGCACATGTGAGTTAGCTTTAAGATTAGTGTCTTGTTTTTAAGAAGCTTAACTTGTTTGCTTTATATCTATACAACTTGACATGAACTTAGCTATCTCATAATCATTGTTATGATAGTCGAAATCTATTGATTAACTTTTTGAGAAGTTGTTTTTATGATATCTATATGGTGATAATTTTTGTTAAGACTTTTAGAGAAAGTCATTTTTGTTAGTTTGAGTTGATATGCTTAGCCTTTAGTCTCTTGGAATCGACACACCTATAACTTGTAGTCATGAGGACATACAAGACAAGAGGACTCATAAAAAAGGTGAAGGCCTTGCATTTGATGAAAATAGCTTGCAAAGGTATCTCTAATATTACATTGCTTGCTTATCTATATTTCATCTCTCAACTCATTGTTTTATCACTTCATGAAGCATGTCATACTTGAGAACTAATATAGTGTTTATATGGTCCTCGTTGACATTTGCTAGTCTAATATCTTTTGGTGATAATTGTTCACATTAATCTTAATCATGATGTGTGTTATTGTTTGTATGATTGTTGAGTGACAAGTTTTGAAAAATAAGCTTCATATTCTTTGAAAGCTACTCTATTAAGAAGTAGAGATCTTAAGTAAGTCTCTTTACTTGCTTTTTGATCATATGCTTTTATGCCTTAAAATTTGGTTTCAAAAATGCACTTTGCTTCTCTTATATGTTTTGTTATGTCGTTGAGCTTGATATGTGTGTGAGTTTTGGATACTTTTGATGTTCTAAAATTAGTACATTTAAAAATGACCTTTAGTTTGTATTCATTTGCTTCGGCAATATAGTACTCAATGAGCACCCTTTTAGAAAGGGCTACACACATTGGTTGTGAAGTCGCCCAATGTTGGAAAGGGCTACGCCTTTGTGATGAGTGAAAACCGCCAAGAGGTTGAAAATGTCTACAAGGTTATACTAAACAACCTAGGGGGGGGGGGGGGGGGGGGTGAATAGGTTGACACACTATTTTTAAAAACTCTTTCGTGACTAGTGTCAAAACCTTGGTGAGCATATAATAAACTTTGAACAATATTGTTATGAGAAAAACAATTTGCACAAGTATACTCAATTCACCACACTTAGTCTACAAAACATATACCAAGAAACAATATATCTCATATACAAGTATATTCAATAAAGAGCACATTCTACAAGTTGTATTATGAATATTACAATGAAAGATCACTAGGTAAAACTTTACAACTTGATATAGAATATTGCAAGATACAAAGTTCAAACACTAACAGGATACAAGAAACAAATGTTAATTCAACAAACAATGTGTCCATCTCTTTCTTTATCAATAACATGTTTACAAGGATGTGAATAATTGAAGATCATAAACAAGTTATATTGAACAAACATACAAATATAAAGAGATAGAGATAGAGATATTAGACACATTGATTTCTACGTGGTAAACCTCCGAAGAGGAAACATCCACGGGTTGAATCCACAACCACCGGCAAAGCAAATCCACTATATGTAAATGACATACACACTCAAGGCTATCAACACTATGATATCCACCTCAAGCTATCAAATCCTAATCTACCCTCGGGCTAGTGAATCACCAAGCCTACTCCTTATCCAAGGTGTGTCCTACACCTCTAGGAAGCAACTCCCTATCCAATGCTCTCAAGCCTTTAGGAAGATTTCCTCACTTAGCAATCTAGATCATAAGGATCCTAGTTAAGCTCCCCCAGCTCAACCATCCGGAGTACACAACTTTTTGCTATGACTTTTGCTTGGCTATCCGGAAGTCATTCCTAGCCAAAACTTCTTGCTCAATTGAAGCTTCACTCACTCCAAGATGAGACTTCCACCTTTTCCAAGGTAAATGATCTAAGTGATGCAAATGATGCAAACACATGCAATATAGAATATATGATCAATACATCCTATGGAACCTAGAAATAATCAATGAGCACACAATGTATATTTTTCTAGTTTATGATCCAAAACATGACACCACACAAAATGATACATGAGCATATGAAGTATATGGATAAGGTACACTCCATGAAGATCTAGACATAGGTAACAAAGCACACAAGACAAGGTTGTCTAGATCTTAAACATGAACAAAAATCTAGAGCATGCAAAACACCTAAAACATTCCAAATCCTAGATTCTATTCATGTTACTAAAGTTTGAAAACAAAGCATGATCATTAAGCATATATTCAAGACTTTAGATCACAAACAACAAATATGCTAGAATGACAAGATATGATCAATGAATATTCTAGCAAGTACTTAGAGCAAATATATTCACAATAATCAATTAAATCCTAATTAGCTCTAAATACAAAATCAAGTGTGCTAATCCTAGAATTATTCAATTAAAGGATCAAAGCACATTTCAAGGATTATTAATCATAAAATGATTCAATCAAGTCTCAAATAATCCTAGTTATCAATCTAATCACAATACAACTCTCAAACATGTGAAAATCATAGAATCAAGAATTCTAGTTCACAAGTGTCTCTAATTAGACTTTTGATTAAGATTGATTATGAAGCTATCTTTCTCAATAGCATTCACTAAACATATACATACATATAGAAGAAGAAACCCCAAGCAAATTGAAGGTTATAAAAGAAGAAATCACAAAGATAAAGTAAATACCTCTCCATCACGAGCTGTCACGATTTTCTAGGTAAAACACTTTGAAAACTCAATCAAATGACTTCAAGATTACTTGAAAAAGGTAGAGGACTCAATTACAAATAATCTCCAACTTGAATCACTAAAATCCGACTTCGTATGAAGAAGTTATGGTGTTTGGAAGATGAGAAAATTGGAGAGAAAAAACTGACGGGATTTTTCTATTTTTCTTCTTTCTTTGTTCTTGAAAACAAATGGAGAGAATTGAGAATATTTAAAAGGAAGAGAGAGAAGGAAGATTTCAGCCAATCACAAGAGGCCACATCAGCCTCCTGGCCATGTGGGGCGCGTGGGCCACACGGGACCAGAGGGCTGGTCAGCCCGTGTGGCACACGGCCTCCACACTGGGTGGCCAAGACATGGCCTTTGGCCATGCATGCCTCTCTCGCGCACCTCCCACGTTCTTCGACCATATTCGGGCCTTCGAACTCCGATTTTGAATCTGTTTTCAGATTAAGAATTGTGACTCCCTCATGCACAATGACGACTATGAAACTTTGACAAAAGGTTGAGAATTCATCTCGGAAAAAAACGACGAACACAACTCAATGAATGAGAACGAAAAGTAGCGTAGCTACATCGTTTGGACTCGAAACTTAATGAATGAGTAACCAAATTGATCGGGACTCAATAAGAAATAAATTAAGATCATTTACAAGTCCAAAACACAAGAAACACAAACAATCAAACACAAATTCACATATGAATACCATTTCCTAGACATAGTCTTAGAACATGCAACTCTACAATGTATGAGCATTTGAGTTCAAAGCATGAGCATACAAAAACATGTGAATGTGTTATACCAAATGTTTGAATAATGATGTGGGGACACACATGTATGAATTGTGTGTGTGTGCGCTTACGCCTTGCAAGAGGAAGAAGAAACTTGATACCTTAGCATTCAAGTACGCGTTTTTCCTCTTGAAGACGATATTTGCATGAGAAGTTGCCTTTCTTCCTTTAAGCTTCTTTTCATCAAGAACTGCCTAAGCAACTAACCATTATAAATAAAGAGAGTTTTACAATGGAATCAAGCCAACAAAGATCAAGGATCTTACAAAGGTGTATAAGTTTTTGTTAGAAAAATCAAAGTAGAGTTGAATAGAATCAATAAAAATATATATATATATACTTTGATTAAAGTCTAAAACAAAACAAAAAGGCTATATGGAGTATAGTTGAATAATCAAATGAGCTCGGGTTGACAAATAGAAACGGGTAAACGAGCCATATGCACACACAATGCTCACATGTTGAAAACTATTCTCTTTAAAATCAAAATACGGATGAAAACCGGTTTTACCTTTTTATGGAAAGTTTAAGGATGGAAGTTGTTGAAAATGTTTGCTTGTTTGATTACTAAACTACTTCATTTCATATTCTAGAAGTAAAATCTTCACACACTCACATTTGCTTATTTGGTATTTTGATACTCTAGCAATTTTTAAAGATATATGAGAGTGATTGAAAATCTAAGTGTAACTCTCTTTACTATATGGAGCTTATTTGAAAAACTATGAAAATTGCTTGAGATATGAATGTGTGGCGATTCTTGTGAACAATTGTCTATCTAGATTTTAGATAGGTCATTTATCAAAGGGGAGCCTAATATGCTATGTTTTTGTTCTCTTTTGTGATTTGTTCACATGATTCTTCAAGATTATTGTTTGTTGGCATTATTATTGTTTTTGATAAATCTTAAGATGTTGTGCTTATTATTGATGTGCATATTGTTTTGTTCAAAAATAATGTTTTTGCCTTTGTATATGTTTATTGGTCATTAACTTGCTTTGATGTTTCCACTCAAATTTGTTTTTAGTGTTTTTGTGACACAAGGTCATAGGAAAAGCTAAGAAAGTTGTTGGTAACAATTCTTCTATTTCCGTGGAAAAGTCTAAGTCTACATCTTCTTCCAAAGTTACCAAAGCTAACAAGTTGAAGAGTTTGAGAATCTTTGGGTGCAAAAAGATTATTCAAGAGAAAGGTATAGATTTGAACTCTTGTATTGGTTCTTTTATTGATAAGGCCATTTGTGAAAGAAAGTGGAATTCTTGGATTGACTCAATAGGAGTTGTGAATGAGACAATGATTAGGGAATTCTATTAAGATTACAAGGAGAGTACCACTATTAAAGATGCCATTATGAATATGAGAGGAGTTGCCTTTAGAGTCAATTCTTGGAAATTGAATGAGTTTCTAAAATTGCCCGATGATATTGAATCGGATTTCCTAGATGTTGATGTTATGAAAAACCTTGATTTGATGGGTAAGACTTTTTGTGATGACGTTAACTTTAAGTGGGGTAAACGTGCCTTTATTAGGCAAAGTGAGTAGATCAAGAATAATGTGTTTTGGCACTTGTTTGTTTGTGCAAATCTTGTTGTCTCTACTAATGCTACTGAACTTAATAAAGAAAAGATTAAGATCATGTATGCTTTAGTGACTCGCAAACCCATTAACCTTGGAAAAGTGCTTATTGAACACATAGAGATCGCGGCTTGTTCAACTCGGTTGGATAAGAAATTGGCATTTATGGGTTTTATTTCTCATTATTGTTTAGCCATAGGGTTGAAGAATCAAGACAATGATGTGCTTTTACCTCCCTTAGACAAGTTATGTGATAAACGTGTGGCAAGCATGTCATACAAGGGAAAGAGAGAGTCTAATGATACATTTAGGCCTTTTTATGAATCATATGATTCAAGCCATGTATCTAGTGCACTTATTCTTCCTACTTGGGCTTTGCATTTGAAGAAAGAGGTTGAAGAGTCAAGGAGGCAAATTGAGGAGTCACATAGGAAGATTGAAGAGCTAAATGCTAGAGTAAAGCTTCAAGATGAGAAGATCAAGGAATTGGAAAGCAATGCATCTACTTCAAAGCATTATGTGAGATCCACCAATCGCTCAAGTTTCCATGATGGCACAAGAGGCTAGAATGGCTTTGAGGTATAGTTTCTTATTCTTATTCTTTTTTTTTTTTGGCTTCATATCATGTTAAAAAGGGGGAGAATTATAGGGAGATATATGTTAGTTCTAGCTTTCTTAGTTCTCAATTTTTTATGTTTTGGTGTATTTTTGGTATCAAATTTGAACTCTATGGCATGTAATATTTTTGATTAATATTGGCTAGAATATTTTGGTTGATAGCATGTATTAAGGGGGAGCATACATGATCCATTTGAACTTTAAATGTTTTACTTTCTTGCCAATAAATGTATATTGCCATATGAGTTGTCTCTTGGATAGTTTTGTGCCTTCAAGTTATTTTTAGGTGATATCAAGAGAGGACCAAGATGAACTTCAAGAATTTTTGTTGGAAATTTTGTCTAATGTGTAAATCATTGTACTCATTGCGACCAAATTTTCTTTGTAAATTGTTTTAGTTTTTGTATAGGGGTTTTGACATGAAATTTGCCAAAGGGGGAGATTGTTAGGTTTTTGGTTTGTCTTGGCATATATTCCATATCAAAAGAATGTTTTCTTGTATTTGATTATTGGTCTTAGGTTGATGATTTGAAGCTTCAAAGAAAGATGTGGCCACAAGATCATGCAAGAAAGTGTCTTTGAAGATGAATGAACTACATTGCACAATTAAGGTAATATAGACCTCATTCTTCTTCAAGACATTAGGCACACACACACAAATCATTTATATATGTCCCTGCATCATAGTGCAACATTTATATAGCACATTCACATCTTTTTACATGCTCATGCATTGAACTCAAATTCTCATACAACTCAAATTCTCATACATTGTAGAATTTCATGTTCTAAAACTATGTCTAGGAAATGGCATATATGTGTGACATTGTGCTTATATGTTTAAGTTTTATTGTTTTTAGACTTGAAAATGATCTCTTATGATTCCTTATTGAGTCCTGGTCATTTCGGTTACTCATTCATTAGGTTTTGAGTCCAAACGATGTAGCTACGCTACTTTTCGTTCTCATTCGTTGAGTTGTGTTCGTCATCATTTTCCGAGATGAATTCTCAACCTTTTATCAAAGTTTTATAGTTGCTGTTGTGTGTGAGGAAGTCGCAATCCGTAATCCAAAGATATATTTGAAATCGGAGTTTGGAGGACTAGATATGACCAAAGAACGTGAGAGGAGCGCAAGAGATGGTTGCTCGGCCAAATGGCCAAGCTTGTTGTCCACATATGGGCCATGTGTGACACACGGGCTGGACAACCCTCTGTCGATGTGTGCCACATGCACCCCACATGGGGTTCTGACATGGCACTTGCTCATTCGATCATTTTCCCCTCTCTCTTTCATTCCCTCCCATTCATTCTAAGAAGAAAAAGTTTGAAATCACTCTCCATAAATTTTCTCTCAATTTTTCTCACATTCCAAACACCATAATTTTCTCATACGAAGTCAAAATTGGTTTATTGAAGTTGGAGATTGTTCATAATCAAGTTCTCTACCTTTCCAAGTGGTCTTGAAGCTATTTGATAGATTTTTCTAGTGGTTCTACATAGAAAACCGAACCATATCGTGATTGTAAGGTAGTGTTCATATCTTTATGATTTCTTCTTTTATAACCTTCAATTTGCTTGGGGTTTCTTCTTCTATATGTATGTATATGTATGGTGAATGCTATTGAGAAAGATAGCTTCATAATCAATCCTTCTATGATTTTCACATGTTTGAGAGTTGTATTGTGATTAGATTGACATCTAGGATTATTTGAGACTTGATTGAATCATTTTATGATTAATAATCCTTGAAATGTGCTTTGATCCTTTGATTAATGATATCTAGGATTAAAGCTCTTGTATGTGTTTTTAGAGACATATAGGATTTAATTGATTTATCATTATATCCATGCTCTAAATCTTTGGCTAGAATATTAATTGAATACATTCTATGTTTCTAGCATTTATTTGTATGTTTATAGCATCTTGAATTTCTGCTTCATGGTTATGATATATTCAAGTGTTATTTGTGTGACTAGAATTATGAACTTTTGTGTTAGGTGAAAGTATACAAACAAAGTTAAATTGCTTAAAGCGTACCTGGGGTGGGGGGGAGGGGGGGGGGGGGGGGGGGGGGGGGGTGAATAGGTTTTTCGCCTAATTTCAATCCCTTGAACAAACTTATGTTTGTCCCTCAAGGTAGCTTTACATACAATATATAAACGGAACATTAATATATAGACAAGATATGCATATAATCATTTAAGCAATGTCTACATATAACAAGTTGTTGCATGAGGTATAATATAACTAGAAATACAAAATCAAAGAATATCTTATATATCAATATTGTTCAAAGTTATTACAAGAGTGATCAAATATATCAATATACAAGAATAACCAAATATGAAAGATTACAAATACAAATTGATTTAAAAAGGATTGTTCTACAAATCACTCTTTACAAGTACTTGTTCAAATATACTACACAAGTAAATGATATTCAACACGATAACACATACACAAACACAATATAAAAGAGATAGAGAAATAGACAATGAACACAAGATTTTTACGTGGTAAACCTCCTAAGAGGAAACATCCATGGGTTGAATCCACAACCATCGGTAAAGCAAATCCACTATATGAAAAGGACATACACACTCAAGACTATCAACTCTATGATATCCGTCTCAAGCTATCAAATCCTAATCTACCCTCAAGCTAGTGAATCACAAAGCCTAATCCTTATCCAAGATGTGTCCTACACCTCTAGGAAGCAACTTCCTATCCAAGGCTCTCAAGCCTCTAGGAAGATTCCCTTGCTTAGCAATCTAGATCATTAGGATCCTAGTTAAGCTCCCCTAGCTCAACCATTCGGAGTACGCAACTCCTTGCTAAGACTTTCACTTGGCTATCCGGAACTCAATCCTATGAAAGACTTCTTGCTCAATATAAAGCTTTACTCACTTTGAAAGAGACTTCAACCTTTCCTCAAGGCAAATGATCTAAGTGATGCAAAAAATGCAAATCACAATCAACACAACATAGAACATGTGATCAATATATAACACTTGAATATGGAACAACTAGACCTAAACATGTGAGAACACAAGCATAAAAGTCTAGAAGCAAAAACATGAATTAAACTTGAGCATGTGAAAACACCTAAACACAAAACCTCATAATTCCATTCACACATATAACACTTGAATATATCAAAATCATGAAGCACAATATCAAGATGTTATAAACATACAAATAAATGCTAGAAATCTAGAATGTATTCAATGAGTAATCTAGCCAAAGATTTAGAGAAAGGATATATTGATATATTGATAAATCAATTTAATCCTAGATATCTCTAAAAACACATTTAAGAGCCTTAATCCAAGATTTCATCAATCAAAGGATCAAAACACATTTCAAGAATTATCAATCATAAAATCATTCAATCAAGTCTCAAATAATCCTAGATATCAATCTAATCACAATACAACTCTCAAACATGTGAAAATCATAGAATCAAATATTCTAGTTCACAAGTATCTCTAATTAGACTTTTGATTAAGATTGATTATGAAGCTATCTTTCTCAATAGCATTCACTAAACATATACATACATATAGAAGAAGAAACCACAAAGATAAAGTCAATACCTCCAAGTCACGAGCTGTCATGATTTTCTAGTTAGAATACCTTGAAAACTAAATCAAATGACTATAAGATCACTTGGAAAAGGATGAGGACTCAATTACAAACAATCTTCAATTCGAATAACTCAAATCCGACTTTGTATGAAGAAGTTATGGTGTTTGGAAGGTGAGAAAATTGGAGAGGAAAAAGCTTATGGGATTCTTCTTTCTTTCTTCTCTTTTTCTTCTTACTTGAAAATGGGAGGGAATGGAAATATTTGAAAGGAAGCAAGAGAGAGAGAGAAGCCACCTAATCAGGAGTAGCCATGTGTCATCCACGTGTGGACTACATGTGACACACGTGGATAGAGGGCTTTCTAGCTCGTGTCTCACACATGGCTCACACGTGGACAACAAGCTTGGCATTTTGGCCTTGCTTGTCCCTCTCGCGCTCTGCTCGCGTTCTTCGCCCGTATCCGGGCCTCCGAAGTCCGATTTCAAATCCATCCTTGGATTATGAATTGTGACTCCCTCATGCACAACGACGACTATGAAACTTTGACAAAAGGTTAAGAATTCATCTCGGAAAATGAAGACAAACACAACTCAACGTATGAGAACGAAAAGTACCATAGCTACATCGTTTGGACTCGAAATCAAATGTATGAGTAACCAAAATGACCGGGACTCAATAAGGAATCATAAGAGATCATGTTCAGGTCTAAAAACAATAAAACAAAAACATATAAGCACAATGTCACACATGTATACCGTTTCCTAGACATAGTCTTAGAACATGTAATTTTACAATGTATGAGAATTTGAGTTCAATATATGAGCATGCAAAAACATGTAAATGTACTATATAAATGTTGCACAATGATGTAGGGACACATATAAATGATTTGTGTGTGTGCCTATTGCCTTGAAGAAAATTGAGGTCTATATTACCTTAATTGTGCAAAGTAGTCCATTCACCTTCAAAGGCATCTTCTTGCTTGATCTTTTGGCCACAACTTTCTTTGCAGCTTCAAATCATTAACCTATGACCATTAATCACATACAAGGAAAACATTATTTTGATATGGAATATATGCCAACACAAACTAAAAACCTAACAATAGGTGTTTTCACATGCTCTAGGTTTAATTCATGTTTTTGTATCTAGACTTTTATTACTTGAGTTCTCGCATGTTTAGGTCTAGTTGTTCCATAGAATTTCTTGATCATATGTTCTATTGTGTGTTGACTGTGATTTGCATCATTTGCATCACCTAGATCATTTGCCTTGAGGAAAGGTTGAAGTCTTTTGTTAAAGTTAGTGAAGCTTTAACTTGTGCAAGAAGACTTGGCTAGGAATTAGTTCCGGATAGCCAAGCAAAAGTCTTAGTAAGGAGTTTGGTACTCCGGATAGTTGAGCCAAGGGAGCTTGACTAGGATCCTTGTGATCTAGATTGCTAAGCAAGGGAATCTTCCTAGAGGCTTGAGAGCCTTGGATAGGAAGTTGCTTCCTAGAGGTGTAGGACATATCTTGGATAGGGAGTAGGCTTAGTGATTCACTAGCCCGAGGGTAGATTAGGATTTGATAGCTTGAGGTGGATATCATAGTGTTGATAGCCTTGAGTGTGTATGTCCTTTTTCATATAATGGATTGCTTTGCCGATGGTTGTGGATTCAACCCGTTGATGTTTCCTCTTCGAAGGTTTACCATGTAAAAATCTTTGTGTCCATTGTCTCTTTCTCTATCTCTTTTATATTGTATATGTATATGTTTTATTTTGTTGAATATCATTCACTTGTGCTGTATATTTGAACAAGCATTTGTATATAGTGATTTGTAGAACAATCCTCTTTAGATCAATTTTGTATTTGTAACTCTTCATATTTTGTTATCTTTGTGTATAGCTATATTTGTTCACTCTTGTAATACATTGAACAATATTAATATACAAAGTATTTTTTGATATTGTGTTTTAGTTATATTATTCCTATACAACAACTTGATATATGTAGACAATGCCTAATTGATAAAATGCTTATATTGTCTATGTATAAATGTTCCGTTTATATGTTGTATGTAAAGCTACCTTAAGGGACAAATGTAAGTTTGTTCAAAGGATTGAAAATAGGCTAAAAACCTATTCACCCCCTCCCTCTAGGTATGCTTTAAGCAATTTAACCTTGTTTATATACTTTCAAATTTTGTCAACAACTTTTGTTGATTGATTACTAGTTGAACCAGGTTCTAATTCATTTAATACAATCTTACTTCGAGGCTTATGATCATTCATATTGTTTTCCTTAAGAAACGTTACAGTTGTCGATACAAACACTTTGTTCTCTTGAGGACTATTGAAGTATCCTCAACTAGTCTCGTTGCAATAACCTACAAACAAGCATACATGTAAACGAGGTTCCAACTTTCCACATTTGTTCTTTAGTACATTTATTGAACACCCCCATATGCGAAAATGTCACAAACTAGCTTTACGACCATTCCACAACTCTAGATGAGTATTAGAAATAGATTTGGATGGAACTACATTTAATATGTAGGCCGCTGTTAGTAGTGCATATCCCTAAAAAGGGTTTGGTAATGATGAGAAACTAATCATAGATCTTACCATTTCTATCAGGGTCCTATTTCTCCTCTCTGCAACACCATTCTATTATGGTGTTCCTGATGCTGTGAGTTAGGATACAATCCCATGCTCAACCAAGTAGTCCTCAAACTATTGGTCAAGATACTCACCTCCACGATCTAATCATAGAGCTTTGATAGTTTAGCCTAATTGGTTCTCAACTTCATCTTGGAATTTTTTAAACTTTTCAAATGTTTCTGACTTACGTTGCATTAGGTAAACATATATGTGTCTAAAGTAATCATCACTAAAGGTGACATAATACTCATAACCACCCAAAGCTTTAACATTCATAAATCCGTAGATGTTTGAATGTATAAGCACTAGTGGTTGTGTGGCTCTAATCCCTTTTCCAGTAAAAGGTCTCTTGGTCATTTTACCTTCTAAACAAGACTCATAGACAGGTAAAGTGTTGATCTCTAACTGACTTAAAGATCTGCCTTTTACTAGTCTATCTATCCTGACAAAATTAATGTGGCCAAGTCTCAGATACCACAGATACATTTCATTATTTAAAGAAATCTTTTGTCGTTTTGTTTTAGGTTTTTCAACTTTAAACAATTCAGTGTTAAGCAGTGATATATGAATTAACGGTCTTAAAACATAAAAAATTGTTTACAATCAAACTAGAACAAATATTCAATCCGTTTATAGAAATAATAACTAATTTATTACTAAAATAAACTTAATACAATCGTTTTAATAATTTGGATATCGAAATCAAATTTCTGGTAAACCCAGGAATGTAATAAACATTGTCCAATAAAACAAAACAATTATTAAAAGCTAGTCTAATTGCTCCCACTACATAAGCTGAAACGACATCTCCTGATCCAACGCACATTGAGAAATTCCCCTTCTCTAGTTTCGTCCAAGAATCAGTCCACTATAAAGAAGAACAAACATGGTTAGTGGCCCCTAAATCTACTATCTAAGGTGAATAATCATCTTCCACTAAACAGGATTCAATGACAGGTAAATCTGATTTACCTTTCACTTTCTTTTTCTTAAAGAGCTCCTTGAGGTACTGCGGGCAGTTCCTCTTCCAATGACCAATCTTGTCGCAATGGAAACATTTCCCTTTTGACTTATCGGTTGTGGTGCTCTTCTTCATACTTTGAACTTGTTTCTTCTTGGGCTTAGCCTTTGCCTTGCCAGTAGACCATTTCCTCTTCTTAGATCAAGAAGAAGATGGTTCAGCAACATTTGCCTCACTAGTCTTAACTTTGTTGTCCTTTGTCATGGACTCAAAAGTTATGAGCTTATTAAGTAACCGAGTGAGACTGAACTTCAACTTGTTCATCCCATAGTTGTTTTTGAACTGATCAAAGCTCTTCGGAAGAGTTATCAGTACGATGTTCACCTGGAAAGCCTCATATATGGCCCCACCATTGACTTTAGTTGTATTATAATAGGACATCATGCCTATGACCTGTTCTTAAATTGATGATCCCTCATTCATGCAAGCAATCATTGCGGAATGAACAGCTTAGTGTCGCTTTTACTCAGAAGGTTGCCCAAACATGGCATGCAATGACTCCATCATCTCATAGCTGTAGTCATTGCTTCATGCTTTGAAACAAGCACATCGGTCATGCTAGCTAGCAAATAAATGTGGGCCTTTTCATTTTTTGAAATCTATTTTTTGTGGGCCTCATGAACAATTCGTGCTGCATTGGCTGCAGGCTATGGAGGACATTCCTCCATAAGCATAAATTTTAGGTCTTTGGTGAATAGGATTTCATTAATGTTGTTTTTCCATTTTGTATAGTTATCCCTGGTTAATTTGTCATTCGCAATAATTTGAAGTAATGCAGAAGACATTGCTGAAATAAATATAAATTAAAAAAAAAAATTCATTCATTCATACATTTAAATCACATGTAAAATATTTTGCATATAATTAAACATGATGAATAAACATGTCTAATAAACAAGAAAAAATCCCTAAAAATGTTTCTATGCCACGAAAATACAACATACCACAAGCAAGTGCCGCTTTAGGGTTGGTCAAGTACTTGCATGTTGGATCGAGAAATTCTCAATTAAATGATACACAAGAATAAATCTTTATATTTAACCATCATTTATTTTAGTCAGGATTTTAATTAACCATTTAATTTAAATCCTTGTGAGTGTAACCCACCATTTCAGATCTCATGATCTTAACTTGAGAGTTGCTGCCTTAGGGTTAGTCAATCACAAAATACATTCAGAAAGCCGATCCGTTAGGAAGTTAACCTTAATATTGACTCTTATGGAGACCTTCCTTAGGGAGGACGAAAACAAAACCGTCTCTAGGCCCCACTCAAATCTCACGGTGTTAAACTAATGATGGAGACTGCGGGATATGATGTTATATATCTCTCTCCCATTCACTATTTACGGTTAGGGTTTTCTAATGAACCTAGATAAACATAGATTAAAATGCTAAGAAGAATCTAGTTATTTAGGTTATGTTACTAGAATCTTATCCTATTAACAATAAATAATAAACCAGATTTTTAACTATTAAAAACTAATTTATTACTCGAATTCTAATATATGTAAACTATTTTAAATAGACTAGAATTAAATGTGAAAGTTACTAAGTTTTAACTATTAAAACTAAAAACACATTATTCAGTCCAATTATTATTAAGGCCTTAATCAAATTAATCTTAATAATTAGTTGGGCTTTACTAATCTAATTAATTAAACTCTTTAATGTAAGATTAGCAATCAATGATAATTACAAAGTTTTTACTCTTAAAAACTAATCTCATTATTAATAGCCAATTATGTGATTATTCTATTTTAATCATATTAGAAAAGAAAAAAAAAAAAAACAACACATAAATTAAATAGGCTATTATTCATGTATGATATATTATAATGCAAGTGTTGGCACTTCTAATCTATATGGCATATGTATTCATGACAATGCTTTAATCATCTCATAATGAGTTAACCGACTACGATGACCTATCTAACTTAAAAATTAATATTCTAATTACAAAAATTAATCCAAGGCATTCCTTGGTCTTCTTGTAATCACTTTATTTTTCAAGTCCATCTTTTGCATCTTTTGGGCTTTCAACCAAGTCCAACTTGATAATTTTTTTTATTATTTTTTTTAAGGTGATCCATCTCATGAATCAAATTTAAGGCCCAAGTGTTACCCTAACACTTATCGGAGGCCCATATATAACAGACAGGATTCGTAATCATACCTAGAGGCTAACTCCTTCGTTCTTTCACTTCTTGATTTTGCTTTCCGATTTATACCACTGGATCTTCTTCACTATCTACCAGGTTTCGTCAACTATGTGTGGGCACATCACAGGCTTCAGGAGGTTGAATGGAGGTAGAAGAAGAAACACAAAACAATCCTTGCCTTGTGTGGTGAAGTTCGGCCACCCTACATGAAAAACAAGAAACTTTTCTTTTCTTTTTGTTTCTCCCTTTGCCGCACCCCCTTTTTCTTTTTCTTTTTTGTGTACTAATGTATCTTTTTCAATTAGGTTAACTTAATTAAAAGATAAAGATACCCACATTTGATATATATTAGATAGGTTTATTTTAAATATCAAATATTTAAAACCTAAAATATCTTTTATCTTGTTTTTAAAATCAATTATATTAAAAACAAAATATCTTAATATTTATCTATATATCAATATCATGATAGGGTTACAAGTGACCTAGATTAAATAGAATTGTAAATCCTATTTAATTCAATGTTGTCACTGTGACTTGAACCCCTGACCTACTAAAAATAAAATAATCAATATTATTTTATATCTTTGCTTTGGTCTTGGCTCGAACCCTTGACCTCCAAGAAATAATTAATTCTTCACAATTGTTAATATAATTAAATAATCACATTATTTAATTTAATTAATTTAATTAATTTTTAATTCATTAATTAAATAATCACATCATTTAATTAATTGTCTGAGTTAAATCATTGTTACTTTTAGGGGTGGGCACAAAAACCAAAACCAAATTAAACCGAACCGAAAAAGGGTGTTTGGTTCGGTTCATAGCTTCTATTCGGTTCAAACCGATTTGAAATTTGAATTCGGTTCAGTTTTGGTTCTGGACATACAAAACCGAACCAAACCGAATAAACCGAATTGTCTTCATTAATTATTTTGTAAGGTTCAATTTATTATGGAATGTTTGTTGATGATGTTTTATTTTGGACTACATTTTTTGACTTCAATTTTTTTTAGAAGTTATAAAGATTTTATATTTTGAATGAGTATGTAGACTTAATATGATTGAAATTTTAGATTTTGATTGAAAATTGGGTTGTATTTTGTTTAAATTATTTTTTACATAGTATATTTTCTTAAAAAAGTTTAAGCCTAAATGCCAAAAATGCAACTTAAAAGACCAAAAAATTAAAAAACTATATATAAAAAAAAAAGACATTCAAAGCCCAATAAGCCCAATAAACCCAAAACCAAATTGAACCGAATCTAGATAAAGGTGTTCGGTTCAATTCGGTTTTTAGGTTCAAACGGTTCAAACCGATTCACATTTTCAAAAATCGAATATATGTCGGTTCAATACGGTTTTGGCCAAAACCGAACCAATCCGAACCATGCCCACCCCTAGTTACTTTTATAACAAAATTAATTGGACCATCTGATTAATTATCTGTGACCCTTGTTACCATAGAAATTCCGGGCTATCAAGGGGACCTAATGAACCCACAGTCTTGAGCTCTAATAATCCATAGAAAAATTAATTAAACTCTTTAATTTTTCACAATTATTAACCTCAGAGTTATTCCACTAAAAACCTGAGGCTACACTCTCGTAACTATAATGTTTTTACACAAACCTAAATTTAGTGTCCATCGGCATAGCTATTACATATGGTATAATCCTCCACAAATAGTTCATAATTAAAGCTAGGTCATAAAGTTCGTTATACCCTTTTAATTATATCTTTTCCATTAAGTACTATTGATTCTCTAATGAACAATTATATCCCTCATTCCTTTACGGAAGAAGAAGAGCGCTCTTATTGTTCAAGCCCCGAATCAACCCTTAAGGGAACTACTTCTCTACTTCTTACAAGAAAGAGTAGATTCCAATATTGTGTATAGATCTTCCCAGTCACAAGGTAAACCGCGATTCCAAGATACAGAGATATTGAAAGAGAATGCTATTCTGATCTCATCCATGGTAAATCAAAAACCACGATCTGACCTGAAGAAGTCAGTAAGACACTCAGGATTAAGATCACATATATACAGCCATCATTTGTCGATATATATATACGAATCTCCCCATGTAACCGATATTGGAGAGAGATTCATATAGATTGTGGCTCAGTCTTATATGATCACATCATATAAGGGGCCTCTATTCTCATATCACCATATGAGTAGTATAGGATAAGACCACTATATATTACGGAATGGACCGCAACTGTAGATTAACTGCAAATAAAGTACCCAACTTCATTTGCTCTCTACCGACTCTTTAGATTGCACGTTTCAAACTGAATTCATCTGTATGTGACACTCATATACTCAGTTCGAGATTACATCAGGCAATCTTGGATGTTTAGCACATATGATATAAAAGTATGAGACATATAAATAGAATGAAAAGTACTACTTCTTTTATTAATAATTAATCATCATTTACATATTACAAGCTTTAGGGAAAAAATCCTAACAATATATATATATATATATCGACCCATACAGGCTTCCGAATACGCAACCCTAGCATCGTGAACACTCGGCCTTGTGCTTTCACATGTAGCCATCATCCGCATGAAGGGGTTGTCCGTAGCCTTACGCATACAACACGCGGCTGCCAACCTTTGCTCAATCCAATGCAGCAGCCCTTGCACAAAACGTACGCGACTGCCAGCCTTTGCGCAAGAACAGCTCACAACAGCTTTGCGCAAGGCGTGTGCATGGCTAGTTGCTGCCTTACGCGAAGCGCATGTGCAGCAACCCGTTGTGCGTAGCGCCTTTGCACGGCTACTGCCCCTTTTGCCTTTGTGTAGTCTTGAATCATCTTCTTCGTACAATATTACATTAATATATTACAAAAAAAAAAAAAAAAGATAAACATTGAAAAAATTGACAACAAAAAATTTAATTATTACAACCCAAAAATTATAACCCTAAACTCATCGTACCATACAATTAACGATCAACCATGTTTATAAAAAATATATATAAACATCATACAACCCTAGATCATGCCTACACATATCATACATATCGAAAAAGAAATAGAAAACAATCTTAACATATTCGTGTATATCTAAAATTGGCTATGATACCAATTGTAAGTCACGCAGCAGAAAAAATATAGGTTTTTAAATTTATTATCTTGGACCTTTTTGTATACACGAATATGATGAGGGATTTGTTTTCATACCTTTAAATATCTCTCCTTTGTTTCTTTTCAATCCTTCACCACTAAGCCTTTCGAGCTATGACCTGTGATCTAACAATTATGTACGGACACGTCACGAATTTCGAGAGTCCTTGAATGGAGGCTTCAGAGATTCGGAAGACAACCCCTTGTCTTCTTCCTTGAATGCGGCCAAGCTTGAAAAAAAAGGTTTTTTATTTTATTTTCTTTTTCTTTTTCTTTCTCTTTGCCGCACTCTCTCTATCTCTGTATTAGGGTTAGGTTAGTTTGTTTCCTGATAAGTATATCTTATATATCAAGATCATAGGGTTTAGTTAACCAAGTCAAAATAGGATTATAAATCCTTTTTAATTCGGCCACCACTAGGATTTGAACTTTTGACCTCTTTAAAGTAAATAAAATAATCTCTATTATTTTATCTCTTTGCTTTGGTCAAGGTTTGAACCTGCAACCTCTAAATAACAATTAATAATTTTTAATTATTAATATGTCAATTAAAAAATCATATTATTTAATTATATTTAATTAATTAGTTCAATAATTTATTAATTAAATAATCATATCATTTAATTAATTCCCATAATATATCCAAATTACTTTCGTAACATAATTAATTGGATCATCCAATTCACCATGAGCCTTGTTACTAATAATCATAAAGAGCTAGCAAGGGGACCAAATGGACCTACAGTTTTTAGCTCCAATAATACATAGAAAAATTAATTAAACTCTTTAATTAATATTTCATGATTATTAACATCAGAGTAATTCCACTAAAAACTCGAGGTTGCACTCTCGTAATTATAAATGTTTTGTACAACAAAAATATTAGTGTCTATCGATATAACTATTTCATATGATATGATCCTCCATAAGTAGTTCATAATTAGAGCTAGGTTCATAAAGTCCGTTATACCTCTCTAATTATATCTTTTCCTTTAAGTACCATTGATTCTATAATGAACAATTATATCCTTTCTTCCTTTACGAAGAAAGAGAGTGATCTTAATCGTTCAAGTCCCGAATCAACCCTTAAGGGAACTACTTCTCTACTTCTCATAAGAATGAGTAGACTCCTCTATTGTGTGCATACCTTCCCAGCCACAAGTCAAACCAAGATTCCAAGATACAAATTTATAGATCGAGAATGCTACTCCGGTCTCACTCATGGTATCTCAAGAAACACGATCTAACTTGAAGGAGTCAGTAAGAAACTCAGGATTTAGATCTCCCATATACAACCATTATTTGTCAATATATATGAATCTTTTCAACTAACAGATCTTAGTGATAGATTCATATAGATCGTGACCTAGTTCTATATGATCACATCATATAATGTGCATCCATTCTCATATCATCATGAGTAGTCTAGGATAAAACCACCGTACATTACGGAATGGACCGTAGTTATAGATTAACCACAACTAAAGTACCCAGCTTTATTTATTTTCTACAGACTCTTTAGATTACATGTCTCAAACCGAATTCCTTTGTATATGACATTCGTATACTTAGTTTGAGATTACATCTAATAGTCTAGGATGTTTAGCACATATAATATAAACATAGGAGTCATATTTATTGAATGAAATAACTACTTTTTTATTAATGGATTTATAACATATACAAATTACAAGCTTTAGGGAATAAATCACAATAGTAAGTCTACAAGTTCACATACTGAGTTGGAGTACATGGACTCCATCTCAAGATTCATGACTTTAAATCATTCCTTTTTGTCAAAATCTTCCATTGCATGTTTAAATAATAATGGATCATCTATACTATCATCAGAGACGACATCATGTGCCTCTCTGATACCTAAATAGAGATCAGGTTGTCGTACAACCCTCCCACTGCATTTAGGTGGTTGTGTGATCTGACTAGGAATCGTCTGACTATTAAACGAGTGTGAAAATTTGAAGAATAAGAAAGGAAAAGCCATGGCGGTTACTTGGAGTGATAGTGATGACCTAGAAGATGAAGACAAGTCTTTGGATGATGTTGAAGACCAAGTTGCCAACTTCATTACTTTTTTATCCTCTCACAATAGCAATGAAGTTATGAGTGATAAAGAATAGGAAGAGGACAAGCAAGATGAAATAGATGAAAATGACTCAAATGGTAGGAGTAACTCATCAATGTCCAACTTTGAGTTTGATGTAGAGATGGACTATGATGACTTCATGAGATTCTTTGAGAACTCAAGATTGAAGAAGAAAAATGAGATACAAAAGTTGAAAGGCGAGAAGCTTGAATTGACTTCCAAAGTGACTCATTTGAGTAAGGAAATGAGTAAAGCAAAAGAGATGGAAGAATGATTGAAGATGGAGTTAGTCTTGGCCAAGAAGAATGAAGAAAGCTTAAAGAAAAAGCTCATGGAAGCAAGAGGGTTGATTGCTAAGATGACTTCCAGAATTGAGAAGCTTGGCAAGATGCTACCTTATGGGAAGAGTCCTAGTGACAAAAAAGGATTAGGATATGTGGAAGAAATGGAGACCATATCCTTGAAGAAGACAACATTTGTCAAGAGCAAAGAGATTGAAAATGCTCAAACCCCTCAACAATCAACGAAATGGGTAGAAGTTGATGAATCCTCAAAGCAAGCCCAAGCAAGGATTCCAATAAGAGCTCCACCACCACAAGCTAGAGCTCCACAACCAAGACCTCTATAACCAAGACCCCCATAACCAAGACCTCCTTAACCAAGATCCCACAAGCTCAACATGGGGTCTTTCATGCTCAACCAAGAAGACATGCCAACTTGGCTGAACCACAAAGGAGAGAGTTGCCTCAACATCCAGGAGAAGCTCAAAATAGAAAGAGGCCACAAATGCTTGCACAAGGCTATGGTATAAACTCCTATTTCACTCATACTTGCCATTATTGTGGAATTGAAGGCCACATTAGGTCTAATTGCTTTAAGCATATTAAATTGTGTAAAAGAGAAAGCATGATTGAGAAAAATAAGCTTAGAAGAGCCACAATGCATGCACCTAGGAAATTTAGAGCTAATAGACTAATGACTCCTAGGAATGATCATGTTACACCTTGGATGAATAGAAATGATGAATATTATTTCTATGTGGCTCAAGTGGCCTTGAAAGCTAATTGTGGCCTTGAAAGCTAATGCCTCCAACACTTGGTAGCTTGATAATGGGTGTTTTAGGCACATGACCGGAAACAAAAGTTTCTTTAAAACTCTTGTAATGGAGGATGGTGGATTTGTCACCTTTGGTGATGGATCTAAGAAAAAAGGTCATACGGAAAGGTAATATATCTATTCCCCATTTACCCTCCTTGCCCAATGCTCTTTATGTAGATGGCTTGCAAGCCAATCTTATTAGCATATTGACCTTTCACATTCTCACACACTTATCTATAAATATATCTCTTTCTCTAGTTCTTTTTTAGGTTTTGAGTTTCAAATCATCTAGAGAGAGTTTTTAGAGTGACTTCAAAGAAAAGCAACCAAGATTTGATCTTTCCAAATCAAAACCCCAAAACCCATATTTCCTTCATGATTCATTCATCATCTAGCATGCTCTAGGTATGATTTCTCTTGGGTTTTTCTTCTTTACTCACATGACTTGTTGTTAGAACATTTTTGCATCTCTTCACATGTTCTTGCTTTACAAGATAGCATTTTTATTACTTGACTAGTTTCAAGATTGCATCTTTATTACTTGACTAGTTTCAAGATTGCAATTACTTGACTAGTTTCAAGATTGCATTTTTATTTTACTTTGTGAGTTATTTGTGATAGCTATTGCATATAGATCTTTGTTTGCACATATAGCTATGTTGTATGTATGTCATATAGCAAAATGATATTGAGGAGTGTTTAATATGTTCATCCATGCCTAGATAAGCTTATATGCTTGACCTTGCATTTATGCACTTTGAATATTGCATATATTCACTTTAGGTTGTTAATCTCTTCTCTTAGAAAGTCAAGTCTTGTATTTACCATTTGGTAGTTTGCAAGCAAAGGACTAGGTTCACTTTTGAAGGCCTGCGGGTAGTAGTGGTGGATTAGTAATTGTGTAGGGTTTAACATGGTCAACCTAGGTTGTGATCACCATTACAATTAGTGGATTAAGGTTCATGTGTGGCGCACATAACAGCCCGTGGTTTTTCCTTGTTGAAGGTTTCCACGTAAAAATCCAGTGTTATTTATTTTCTGCATTTTACACTTGATTGATGGTTTGACTAGATAGGGGTTGTTTATTGAACATTTACTAATCAAGAAAAATTGGTAATTAACTTGATTAAAATCTATTCACACACATCCCCCCCCCCCCCCCTCATCTTTAGATTAATTAGACACGTTTTATATATATTTTCAGGATGGTTGTATGGTTTGTCAAACCATCAAACATACATGTAAAATAAAACTAATAAAACTAATAAAATATAATAGGGAGAATAGAATGCTCAACATGTAGGGAAAAATACCGTATAGTACACGCAACGGAAGCGAGACTAAAAAATAGATTTAGTAGCTTTTAAAAATTTTCCTTTTTATGAACCTTAACCCTTTAATTAATTAAACATATATATAATCAACAAAAGAAGAATACCTTTTGTCGCGTGATCCGATTGACTATGCGTCGATGGTAATCCGCAAGATCTTCCAATCCAATCACGAACGTGAATCACCTAGGAGCGTGGTCTCCCTTTTCTTTGAATTGTATACCTGAGAATGGACAACAAAACTTCTTTGTTTTCTGTTAGTCACAAAAATTCCAATAGATTGTTAAGAATGTCCCGGTCACTTTTGAATTCACAATCGTTAGATTGAAACTCGCGTGAACCTTGTTCGAAATTGTGAACAAGACCTCTTGATGTAAAGATCACTAGTGCACTATCGAAATAAGAACAATTCTTCTCACAATCTCTCTTGGCCGAATTTCACACTAGTCTAAGAGTTGGATTTTATTTTTCTCTAGCAAAAGAAAAATCTCTCAATTGCAAAAACTAGGGTTTGACAAAAAAATATAAAGAATATATATATCTATTGGCCACCAATCGCTTGCCAAAATATATATCTAAGCCCCGCCTAATATATATCTTTTGTACAAAAACTGCATGCCTTTTAAATAAATATATATATATATAGTGCACTAATACTGCATGCCTCTTAAATATTTTTGTTTTGTTCAAAAATACTGCATGCATTCTCGGTTGAAATATTATATATATATATATATATTCGGTCAAATATATACTATATATCTATGGCCAAAAAATATATATCTAGGCCAAATATAATATATATCTCGGTCAAATAAATATTATATATATCTATAGAGCACAAATTCAACTTGCATTAAAACTCTATAGTACAAACCCTAATCCAACTCTTTAGTGTATTTGTGACTAAACAAATAAAGTCTTTTATATTTAGTATAATACTAATAGTAGTATACAATTAGGAAACATATTTCCTAATCAGAAAAAGATTTGATTTTTAATTAAATAATTAATTAACATATTAATTAATTTCCATTTAATTAAATAATAAAATAAAACAATATAATGGGCTTATTATTACCCATTGCCGCCCATGACAAGAGACTTGGGCCTACATATTGTTTTCTTATTTTATTTAATCCATTTGGACTTTAATAAAAAGCCCACATGTGAACTAGACCCATTCTTACTAAAAGAAACAAGCCCACATGCTTTTCATTAATATATTAATATAATTAAACAGCCCATTAAATAAATAATGTGCAAATTATATTCTTAATATATTAAATACAATTCTAAATGGACTCACAAATAGTCCAGTAGAATATATCAAGTGATTCATACAAGTCCATGCGGATTGGGGATCTTGGCGGGCTATCTAAATTTAAGCTTCAATAGACATAACCTAATCACAATCAACAAATGATTCACTTAGGTCCGATCCATTAATTTTAACTCATTCCACTAAAGAGCTAAAATTGAACTCTTAAATAAAGACAGAAAAGGAAGATGTTCCTCATTCATACCCTAGGCAATCATGTTGGAGATAGTGTATCCTCGTGATTAATATCAGTAATCGCCAAGAGTTCATAGACCGCCTATAACTCTCCAAGTTACCATATTTACTCATATGACCACGTTTTGAACTTGGATATTTTGACTTGTCCAGAAGCCATGTTTTCAATAGACACTATCGAAAACTCAACGTTGAGATTTAATATTCAATTACCTCAAAACATCCATATGATGATATTATACTCTCATTTAATAAATGGAGCCACGATGTCCATATCTATAAATGAAGTCCTCTATCGATTAACAAATGAATATCACCAAACTATCGAGGATAGACTATGCGATATAATCGTACTCATTGATAACTCAAATGATATCACTTGCAATCATAAGTCCATCATTTATCTCAGGATTAAGATAGACTCTCTGATTGTCCTGATAATGAAAAGACTTTTATCTACTGACGGTTATAGATAAAGTATTTCATTGTGATACAGTTCAATGCACCCAGTGCACTAGATTCTTTTGCTCGAAGACACTCCGATGATTTTAGACTCATCATATCTCATTTGATCCCACTCAAATGCTAGCAAAAGAATTCTACAACTTTAACAAGATAAAGGTGCCCAACCTTTAACTTAAGTTGTGAACAATATTCAAGACTAACTAAAGAATTGTGTCTACCACATACATATCCAGATGTACGAACAATTCTTCTTTTCTCATAGTCTTTAGACCTTATGATTATTTACTTTGACAATTATAATATTAAACTATAAATGCTATAAGATTTGTTTAAACCAGAAATCACTTTATTAATATGAAAAAGATTGTTAATTACAATATTACACTCTTGCTATTGAGCATAATCCTAACACAACAAATCTAGATAAGAGATATGGAGTTTATCGATTAACAGAATTGCTAGGGAATTAATGGAGTCACAAGTGGATTACGGGCAATGCTTCTCAAGCCACCTTAGTGAACCAATCTCACAAATGTTAACCAATTATATTCTTAAATGTGTTTAGACCATAATGAACCCTAAACAACTTCTCACCGAAATGCTTAACCGATTAAGGAGAGGGGGTCAAGGCGGAATCGGTTTATTACAATTAAAGGTTTAGATTATCGCGGTTGATATACCCTCCAACAATCTATCCTAACCATCAAGAGTGTCAATTGATTGCTTCACTTCTACATAAAGTGTAGCCCTATTTCCGTATCATTTTGAGTTCGGTTCTCTGGTAAAATCGAGTGTTTAATGGCTTGTTTGAGGTTTTTGTAGGATAATTTTGATAGCAGGGGTGTTTTGGTTTTAAAGGGAAGATCTGAGGGCTCAATGTGCAAATATGGAAAGATTGGAGCTTTGGCCAGAGCGTCGCAGTTGTCCAATAGTGGTAGTCGAGCGACAGAAATTCCCCAAGTAGCATCGCGGTTGAAGAGCCGCGGTTGTCCAACCGCGGCAGTCGAGCGACAGAAATCTCCAAATGGTGCCGCGGTTGGTGACCGCGGAAATGCCAACCCTGGCAGTCCACCTTTTCAACGTCCAGAAGGATTTTTGCCCTATTTTTGGATCCCATATTGATGTGGTCGTTTTGTGCAACAAAATAATGTTTTAAATGTGATCGTTTTGAAAACCAATTTCACCACTAGAAAATACACTTAGATAGAAAATTAGTAAAGTGGTAAGTAAGATTCGTTCTACAGGGAATTAGAGTAATTAGTCGAATTATTTAACAATTCCTAAAATGTAAAATAAAATAAATCATGATAGTTTGAATGGTGTATGGTTTAAGAAACCATCAAACATACATGGAAAATAAAAGCAATAAAATGTAAAGAGAATATGAATAGATAGGAATCCAATAACAACAACCTAGATAAGAAAATGATTAAACAATTAATTAGAAGTCTAGGGAAATGATAGAGTAACTAATGGACTTTAAGCAATTCATCAATGGCTTCATTAATGCACTATTCACACAATCAAGACCAATCTCATTCAAAAGTGTTGTTTAGACTGTCACTACGAACCCTAAACAATTTCCCACCGCAATGCCTAACCGATTAAGGAGAGGGGGTCACGGCAGGATCGGTTAGTGACGATCGAATGGCCTAGGCAATCGTGGTCGGCCTACCATCCAAAAGCCTATCCTATTCACTATGTGCTATAATAAATCAAGTGTGTCAATAACTTAATCAATTTTATCACAAATTATCCTACAACAAATTATAATCAATAAGTGTGTCAATACTCATTTAATCACATAAGTGCAAGATCTAATTAAAAAGTAAATAAAACTCTAATTATGCAAACATAATATTTTAAGCCTTAATAAATACTCATTGTCCAAAAGTGTCTCAAATCATCCCCCTAGAAAGGGGGTTTAATTACACATAATCACAAACAAAGAAAGGAAGTAAAATGGAGAAAAATCACCATTGGGTCTCTCTTGTAAGCTTGATCCTTCCTTGAGCTTCCTTGTTTGAGTCTTATGCAAAGATTGGGTGTTGAAGAGGTTTTTAGATAGGTGGAGTCAAATGGGAAGTGACAAAGGAAATGGGTGGAGAAGATGGAAAGAGAGGAATGATTTATGTGGAGTAATCTAGGTGTTTATTGAAGAGGAGAATGATAGGATTAGGAATGGTGGAAAAAAGAGGTTTCTTAATGAACAAGAGTTGTCAAGAGTTGTTTTCAAAGGAAAAATGTGATGTATTTATAGGTGTGGAAAGCTATGGTATGAAATAGTCATGAAAGGACAAGAATACCTCTCTTAAATGCCAACACTGGAATTCCTATGTTGTCGCCATTTGTCCATTATTGTCGCCATGGCGACATCTCATGGTAACACACCTGATGCTTGAATAAATCCTCTGTTGCCATGGCGACTATATGGCGACATGGGGGCGACATCTTGCTTCTTTGAAAAGCCCTCCCTGTCGCCATGGCGACCTACTTTTGATCAAATGGCGAGAATGCCCTGTTTCACATCTTTATGCGCCTTTTTGCACCAAAGTCCTCCTCTTCTTCCCAAATGCCCTTGAGACCTAATAAAACCTGAACACTCGATTTGACAACATTAAATACGGAAAAACGCCTAAGAATCAAGCATAAAGAGATGGGAATGATTACCAAAATCATACCAATTTTGGCTTGATCACATATAAAGGCTCTCTTGGTTTTTTTCTTGAAAGAATGAACGTTCTCTCCCAAATTACACCAAGACTTCACCTTTACTCATTTACTCTTACAACACCATCTCCATCCTTCGAAACCCACGAAGATTCCACATTTCCCTAACATCCAAATACACCCATCACTTCTCTTTTCCACAACTACCATCATTTCATCTTTTGGGTAAAAGAGAGTTGAAGAAATAGCTTGGAAGAAGAAGATCAAAGCAAAGGAAGAGGAGCTACTCTAAATAGTTTCTTCTATTACTTTTTCTCTTCCATGTTCTTTATGTTAGCCATGTATTCATTTAAGTATATTCATTGTATGGCTACACTTTGTGATATGAGCTAAACTCTGAGTGCTAGGATTTGATGAAACCCCACTGTAAGATCCGTTATTTGTATTGGCTTGATTCCATTGCAAAATGCTCTATATTTGTATTAGTATTTGCTTAAGTGTTTCTTGGAAGAAAGGAGCCTCAAAGGTGAAGAAGCAACATCTTGTGCAAATATCGTCTTCAAGGGGAACATCGCATACTTGGATGCTAAGGTATCAAGATTCTTCTTCCTCTTGCAAGGCGTAAGCGCACACACACACAATTCATACATGTGTGTCCCTGCATCGTAGTTCAAACATTTGGTATAACACTTTCACACACATTTAGCATGCACATGCATTTATCTCATTGTTGACAATCTTGTAGAATTGCATGTTTTCTCACTATCGCTTAGATATGGCATGCTTGTGTTGTATAGTATTTATTTGTTTGTGTTTTTTATGTTTTGGACTTGAAAATGATCTTATTTGATTCCTTATTGAGTTCCGGTCATTTCGGTTACTCATTCATTAAGTTTCGAGTCCAAACGATGTAGCTACGCTACTTTTCGTTCTCATTCGTTGAGTTGTGTTCGTTGTCATTTTCCGAGATGAATTCTCAACCATTTTTCAAAGTTTCATAGTTGTAGTCGTGCCTGAGGGAGTCACGGTTCTTAATCCAAAAACGGATTCGAATTCGGAGTTCGGATGCCCGAATACGGCTGAAGAACGCGAGAGGTGCGCGAGGAGGTTGCTCGGCCAAAAGCCAAGCAAGGGGTGGCCACGTGTGGACCACGTGTGCCACACGGCCAGAGCTCCTCTCTGGCCATGTGTGGCACACGCTGGCCACACATGGACTGGCCAAAGTCCCCCCAAAAAATTGGACAATTTTGCCCCTCCTTCAATTCTTTTTAAATCCCTCCAATTCCCTCCATTTCTATGAACTTGAAGAAATTTCTGCAGAATTCTTCAACATTTTCATTTTCTTATTTTGATCATAACTCTCTCATACGAACTCGAAATTGAGTGATTCAAAAACCAAAATTGTTGGTCTTGACAAGAGCTACAAACCCCAAGCATTTTCAGAGTCATTTGAATTCGTGATTGGTCGCAGCATGCTGTTCTTCAGTCCGAGTTTCATTGTTGTATGTTAAACTTCTTCTTCTCACTTCATCTTTTGATCTGCACTTTAATCTTTCAATTTGATAGATGATTTGTGTTTAGAATGATGTTAGAACATATTCTAGGGGTGGTTGATCATTTGGTAATTGATTTTTAGCTTTGTGATTTTACTTGAACATATATTTGCTAAACTTGATTAATCTTGAAATTGATTCTAGAAATGATATATGTGATGTGCTTTATGACATTTTCTAGGTTTAATTTCATGATCTAAGAACTAGGTTTTTAGTGTGATATATTGAATATTCATACCTTGTTCTTATTGATATACATGCTTTGATTTCTAGGTATTTTTGTGATTGATTGTTGAAAGCATATCCTAGAATGTATGTAAGCATGTTCATAGAGCTTGATTGATTATCTAGCTTTATTTGTTTGTAAGTGATTCATCTTCTTCTTACTTTCATTATTGATCATCTCTTTAAGTTTCTTATTTGATTGATGAAAAGTAATATGAATGATGTTAATTCACATGCTTAGGTTTCTAGATACATTTTGTGATTGAGTTGTGATAGCTTTATTCTAGATTCTCTAATTGCATGTTCATAGAGTGTGTTTGATCTACTTGCTCTATTTGTTTGTGATTGCATCATATAGCTTGTGTGCACTTCACTTAGATCATTGCCTTGTGAAAGGTTGAAGTCTCTTGTTAAGGTGAGTGAAGCCTTAATTTGAGCAAGAAGACTTGGCTAGGAAAGGATTCCGGATAGCCAAGCAAGAAGCCTTAGTTAGGATCAAGAGGATCCGGATAACTAAGCAAAAGTCTTAGCAAGGAGTTGCGTACTCCAGATGGTTGAGCTAGGGTAGCTTAACTAGGATCCTAGTGATCTAGATTGCTAAGCAAGGAAATCTTCCTAGAGGCTTTTTAGTCTTGGATAGGAAGTTGCTCTCTAAAGGTGTAGGACACATCTTGGATAGAGAGTAGGCTTTGTGAATCACTAGCCCGAGGGTTGATTAGGTTTTGATAGCTTAAAGTGGATATCATAGTGTTGATAGCTTTGAGTGTGTAAGGACTTTTCGTATAGTGGATTTGCTTTGCCGGTGGTTGTGGATTCAACCCGTGGATGTTTCCTCTTTGAGGTTTTACCACGTAAAAATATTGTGTCTCATTTTCGCTTTATATTTCCTTATCTTCCATATGTTCACTTGTATTGATTCTATTGTATATTGATGCTTACATGAATTGATTCATATTATACAATTGTTATATCATTTCAAGTATTCATTTCATTCTTATATTCCGCATTTTTGAATATTGGAAGAATTTGGGACTATACCTATTCACCCCCCCTCTAGGTATAAAACACTATCACTTTAAAGGGAATTTCACCCACCCATGACTATATATTTATATTGACTTTTGTTTATCCTTTATATGCAAATTGTAGTCTGTATGGATGTTTTAGTGTGCTTAAAGCTTTCAATTGATTGATCTCCTTTTGAATGAAATTTGTGGTGTGTTATGTACTGACCGGATACGCACACCACGTGTTCAACGAAATGTCTTCTATGCATGTCTAGAAAAGTAGACCAATTTAGGCTAGCATATAAGATTCGTTAGTGTGCCAATATCCTTAAGGAACCCATTCATATATTCTGAGTAACCGAAAGATAGGCTTGGGTATGATTTTGGGTGTAACCTATTTTACTCAACCGAGATTGTAGGTTAATATTAGGATGCATGAGTCTATGAACCGCGTGAGCATATTTTGGGTGTGTAATTGAGTCTAGAGCGGAAGTCAATAGAGGGTGGGGTGTAGTCAAGTCTTAGCATATTTTTCTCCATTATCACATTCGAGTTTATTTCGTGTTATTTATCTTTTGCATTAGCATAAATCCTTTTATTAGTTTAGTTTATATTACTTAATATGAAAACCTTCCATAATGATTGTTTGAATAGCATTTAGGCTAATAAATTTTGCTAATCGATCACTCGATCCCTATGGGAGCGAACTTCACTTTATCATTATTCTATTCCCCAGCTTTGTCCTATTGCGAGTGTCACTAAAGAGATTAGTCAATTTTGGCGCCGCTGCCGGGGATTGAGCGAAATGATTGATATCGATACTAGTTATATTTATTGCTAATTTGAACATTTTAATTTAGTTTGTGTGTTTCTTTTTATAGGTACCATTGCTCTTGCATGTACCCATGTACAAGGAGTAAAAATCTTCACTTCTTGAATTTTGATCTGGAGATTGGGAGAATAGCTCGTAGAAATAGATGTGAGGCAAGGGTGAGAAGAGCAGAGATGGGTGATCAAAATGCACAGCTAGGACACATATGTTTGCCTCCTGTGGCAAATCAAAATAAGAGGGAATTGCCTCCTATGATCCTATGGGATTACACAACTCCTAGAGTCAAGTAGAACCAGTCGTCCATTCGCCGACCAACAATTGTAGCTAATTCCTTTGAGATCAAGCCTTTAGTGATTCAGATGATAGGCACCACTTGTGTATTCAATGGATTGGTGAATGATGATCCAAACCTACACTTTCAGAACTTTAACGAGATATGTGACACCTTCAAATACAATGGAATTCCTGATGACTTTATCAAATTGAAGTTGTTCCCATTCTCTATGAGAGGCGACGCGAAGATATGATTGAACTCACTACCACTTAACTCAATAATCATTATAGATTCCTCATATTTTGATTGGCTTATTTCATTGACAAACCACATTTAGGGATGTCTATGTAATGGGTAGCTTAGGTTTTATTGGCAAGCTTCCAAGATTAAGCGTAAGAGCGAAAGGTAATTCACTTGACTTGATTCTTGAAGAGATTAGGTGCACACACACACACATACATGCATTCTCATATTACTTTGCATTTGTGTTTCCATGATTGTGTGCATTTATGTTTCAACTCACACGAGCACTTCCGTGTTTATGTTTGTTTTGGTTGGTAAAATCTCATTGTATTTCAAATAAATATATTTTTTGAGATTTTTCATATTTTTACGAGTCCAGCCGTGTGTGGATTTGTCCCTAGATGAGTTCCAAGCGATTCGGAGACATGTCTATATGTTTCAGATGATTTCCGAGACATTTGGAACATTTCGTGTTTTTATTAGAAACCAGAATTCAATTCCGAGCTTAGATTGGAAAGATATATAATTTTTTATATTTATGATTGAGTCTAGGTCTATATTCCGAAGAAGAAATCGAATTTCGAGTTTTGAGGTCAAAACTGGACCAAAGAACGCTTGGAACGGAAGCCGGCTTGGTATGGCATGAAAACCACACCAAGAGAGGCTGGCCGTGAAGGACGCGCATTGCTCATGCCCAAATTCTCTCTCGGTCTCGTTTTCCTCACGCCATCCTCACACACACACACCTGATTTCATTTTATTTTTGTTCTGTTAAGGCTATTTTATTGTGTGCATTAAATTGCTTGTGAACTTGTGTGTGATGTGATTACTTGATTGCACGAGTGGATTTGTTTTGACAAATCATTTGACCCCTTGATTTCCTATCACATGAGCTGATCGCGCAATAAATGTTAACATTTTGCGCTCCCTTTTCCTGTATTTTTTATTCATTTCCGAGCATTTGTGTGTATATAACATGTGTTTCGGTTAGGTATAGGTAATTTATGCACCAAGGGAAGCGGTAGCATGAAAGTGAAAAAGAGAGGGCAAAATAAGAGCGAAGTCAACTTCAGAGACATCCGCTAGACAAAACCCGTGGGAAGACCAGCTGGAATTAAGCCGCCAGGTAGAAGGAAGAAACTCACGGGAACCATTCCCGTGGGTTCAGTTGGTAAGAAAGAAGCTGCCAGGTAGAAGGAGCCAAAGTCGCAAAGGAAGTCGGTTAACGCCCGCAAGTTCAGTCAGCAAGAAAGAATCCGCGAAAAAAACAAGGAAACCAAGGCCACGGAAGCTCCAAATAAAGACCCCGCGGGATCCATCCGCGTGATAAAACCCACGGAATGAAGTTGTGGACGACACGTTGGGGGAAATTTTGGCATTTCGCTGACCCAACTTCTATGAAAGTCATAAATAGTCCCTTCTCTGAAGAAAAAAAATAGAGACAGAAATAGATAGATAGAGAGAAGGAAGGAATAGTAGAAGAAAATATGGACTCTCTCTTTAGCATAGACTAGCTCTAGATAATCTTGTGTGCGTATTTTCTCTTACTTAGCCATTAAGAAACTTCTTTTAGCAAGTAATTTGTAATAGAATAGTTGTGACACTTTTAGCTTTAATCATTTTGAAGAAGAGTCGCTCTCTTGGAATCCCACAAGAATTCAAGGGTTGTATCTCTTACCTTTATTCTCATTTATGCTTTGTTTAGTTATCAAGTGTAACTAACCAACCTTTGTTGGGGGATTTATGAGTTGATTATGTGAACCACCTTGTTATCACTCTTCTTATGGATAATCACTTATTGCTTATTAATGTTGAGAAGAACTTAATTATTGCATGTTGTTCATAGACTTTAGGATCACATGTATTGGCTAGTGATGCCAAGAATAGATGTCAATCTTGTTTCATGACTATTGATTGTTTGTTGTCATATCATAAGCTATTAAATAGAGTTGTAGTTAGTCAACGAAACTTGTGGATCATATTCTTGAATTTAATTCCATGATTGAACAATTATTTGATATTGCTCTAGGACTTAGAAAGAATCTTGAGTGAGTGTTGTATGTTCATGCTATCATATTTGGAATTAGCCTTAGTGATTAGGTCTAATTAACTCCAAGAGTGGTATTTAGTGGTTTAGCATTGTTACTATCATATCTCCTCTAGCATCTCCCTCTTTATAATCTTTTATCACATTTTCACATTGCATAGTTTAGCTCGTAATCAATTATTTAGCATCATAATCTCCTATCTCTCTAATTCTCTATGGGAACGATATCCTAGACCTGTGTACACTATACAACTCGCATGACTCGTGCACTTGTGAGGGCTGATAACACCCGCGCATCCCATTAATATAACTGGGGTAGAAATAGCTTAGGTAATTGTAGCTTTTTAGGAACCGGGTCGGGTGCGTCAAGATTCATGGCGCCGCTGCTGGGGAAGGTAGTGCATTAGAATTAGGATTTGAAATAGAATTGTTAATTAATCTGGAAACTATAGTTCTTTTTAGTCATAATTTATTATAACAATTTCCCTTTTTCACACTTGATTCCCGTTACTTTTCCGAATTTTGTGTAGGAATCCTCAGTAAACTCAAATGGAGAACGCTCGTTGCATGAAGGAATTCTCATTGCCCACTGTGGGGGCACATTCTTCAGTCATAGCATTGAATGCCGCTCAGCGGGACTATGAACTGAAAACCTTGCACTATAATATCTTGCCATCCTATTATGGGAGTTGAATGAAGACGCACTTCAAATTATGAAAGAATACTACAATGCTATCACCATGATACCATTGTGCCGATTGACGGAGGACTTACTAAGGATGCGTTGCTTTTCATACTGTATGAAGGACCATGCCAAGAAGTGGCTTATGGCCTTGCCGGCAGGGACTCTCAAAACTTGGGCCGAGTTGGAGCAGAAATTCTTCTCCGAATTCTTCCCATCCTAGAAAACCAAAGAAATAAAGGGAAGGATAGCAAACTTTCAAGAGGAAGAAGGAGAAGCATTCCATGAGTCATAGGAGAGGTTCAAGCTTTTTCTAGCTTAGTGCCCACACCACGATTTCACACTTCAGTCATAGGTGCAATCATTTTATGATGGGCTTACTAGGCTCACTCAGGCGATAGTTGACAATGCCTATGGAGGAGCGATGAGAGAGTGCACCACGGATTTTGTGTTCAACAAGTATGAAATGTTGAGGTAGAATTCCCAACAAAGAAGCACAAAGGGAAGCTGGAGCGAGAATGTACATCTAGCAATGTAGATGGAGACCTTGAATAACAATGTCAGGGCAATGATGGTGAATCAGTAGGGGCAGCAAAATGGCCAGGGCAAGGTATGCCAAGCATGTGGCATGATGAGACGTGGAGCAGATGTATGCACCTCCCATAGAGAGGTCTATTCAGAGGCAGAGGCTCAAGCCATGTACCAGTGGAATTAGGGAAGGCAGCGAAACAACAATAACAGTACCTACCAGCAACCAAGGAGTGAGCAGAACCAATTATGGGGTAGAAACAACCCCCGGAGTCAATATCAAGGCCATCAGGGTGCTAGAAGCTCGAACCAATGGAGCAAATTCAATCTTCGATAGTATTATCAACAGGAAATGGATCACAGAATGATGGGTATAGAAGCACCATTGAAAAAGTTGTCTATTCAGTTAGGGCAGGTAATGGAAGCAAATGGACAGCAAAACAGGGGTAAAGCCCCAATGCACAAGCAGGCCCATGCCATTACTAGCTCTAAAAGTGGATATACTACCAAGGAGCGTGACCCAGGAAGTTTTAAGTTGGGCATCACTTTGGGGAACTCCTCTGAAGAGAAGGCTGTGCTTGATTTAGGAGCCAGCATCAATATGATGCCATACATTATATATAAGAGGCTAGGATTGAGTGGTTTCAAATCAACTTCCATAAGTTTACGCTTGGTGGATAAGTTATCAAGGAACCCAAGAGGAGTGATTGAGGATATGATCCTCAAAGTTGATCAGTTGCTCATCCCCACAAAATTTGTAGTATTGGATGTAGAGGATATGGACGAGCATGGAAATTCCCAACCAGTGTTGCTAAGAAGGCCTTTGATGTCAAACTCACGGGCAATTATGGACGTGCATAGGGTGAAACTGACTCTGAGCATGTTAGATAATGTAGTTGAATTCAACATGTTTGGTGCTGAACCCCAGTCAAAGAAGGAAACCAAGAACCAAGAGGGATACTCGTCTAGCCAAGTTTACCACAAATCTGATGATATGGATGAGTTTCTAAGAGTGTTAGAAGCAGATGTGAAGACCTTTAGTGGTCTCGAGGAAGAAAGGAAGCAAGAATTGATCGAGCTCAACAAAAGTTTGTTGTTGAGGATTGAAAAGGTTGAACAAGAAAATAAGGATCAATTGATGTATCTTGCAGAAATCATACAACTTATGGTTGATCTAAAGGAAGCCTATGCCTTGTCTACTAAAAAAATGCAAGATAGGATCTTTGAGTTGATGAAGGAGAAGGAGAAGGAAGTTAGAGGTATGGTAGACGAGCCGAACAGAGTCTGTCCAGCTAGGAAACGATTCGCCAATGACCTCAGAGTCATGGCGAAAGATGACACCCACAGAGGTAGTTTCTACTCCCCTACTTGTTACTACTGTGAAACTCAAGGGCACAAAAGGCCTAATTGCATGAAGTACCATGAGTTATGCAAGACTAGGAACATGTTGCTTTGGAGGCCCTTGGAGAGACCAAGGCAAATATGGGTCCAAAATGACTTGTACAAGGACCCTCCTCCACACGAAGGCAGGCTCACACTAGAATCTACTGGGGTGTGGATTCCTAAAGAACACACATTCCTTGACTTGCCACATCCCCTACCTATATCTTGTTTGGAATTTGGAAGCACGAGCACATCTTGTTCACATTTGAATATGTGAACAATTTAACGAATTTTGTGTGTGCAGGTTTTTAGCTAGAAAATCAAGGTTGGGGTTAATTGCTTTATTTTGTTTTGTTTGTAATTATTATTTAGGGACAATTAAATAGGTTTGGGGGTCACTTGACCCACAACCCTTGTTATTATACCTTTTGCTTGTTGAATAAATTGCCCTAGCATTGAGCTAGGGGTTGTATAGGTTTAAGTGTGGTGTGATTGTGCAAGTTGGTGTCTATGGAGACCAAAGACGAAAATGTTTGGCCACCGTGGGTTCCATTCCGCGGGAATATTCCCACCGGCCAGAGGGTCAGAAGGTAGTTGACCATGTCCACGGGTTCGTTTAGCTGGAATTTTCCAGCCAACCTGAAGAAGAGAACTCGTGAAGCTTTGTTGCCATGCCAACAACTTCTGCCTCTGGAATGTAGCCGCGGATCTGAAGGTGCCAACCTAATGAAATTAAAGAAACTTTCCCACAACTTTCGACCCCACTAGACCATTCCCGTGTGCCCGAAGGACATTAGCCTCGGTGATCCAGATGAAATGGCCCGTGACTATGGACTCTGCTGGATTAAAGCCATGAGCCAAAAGAAGAAAAACCACGGGAGGATCAACCGACTCAAGAAGAAAAGTACCTTATTTCCGCAAGTTCAGTCTGCTAGATTTAAGTCGCGAACCTAAACCGCGGGAATCACCAAGTTGGGTTTTAAAAGGTAAGATGCAAACTTTGGGGTTTGGAATCACACATTCACAAAGTTTTACTCTCAACTCAAACATATTTTCCTTTGGAATCTTCATTCAAGGTACTCCTAAAATCTCATCTCTTTTACTTATTAAGCAAGTATTGTCTCCTTTCTCATGATTCTTTGATTCTTGATGATATAGTAATGTTATGTTGCTAAAATTCTAGGACATGGAAGGGTGATTTTGCCGGATAACATCTAGAGAAACTTGCATGTTAGGTTTGAAGTGGATATGAAATAAGTAGGATAAATATTTAGGTGCACTTTTGAATGAGGTAAAAATGTAGACTTGAGGCATGCATGGTTTTAATAAGATGAGATTTAAACTGATTCCTTGTTGTAACCATGTACAATACACACCCATACACACTTCAAGTAAATATTATAAGTAGTAATAAGTAATAATAAGTATCTAGGGTAATTTTAATTTTCTGTTTTTGTTAGATTTCCATAATCTTCCTAACTTGTATTCTTTAAGTCTACACAGATCTGTTGTTTGTTCATTATAGGGGCATGGAAAATACCATTGAGGATGTATTGTTGGCAGAATATTCAGAGAGGAATATCATTGACTCTATGGCATGTGAAGACCATGAAATTAAGTAGGATCAAGAGACTAACTAGATAGAGATGTTAGTATGGGCTAGCGCCACAGTGGAAGAAGGGGAAACCAGTGAGCACATTCTATGGGATAAGCAACTGCGCAACACTTCCTCTCCTATCTTAGAGCTCAAGATACTACCATCTACGTTGAAGTATGCATTCCTTGGGAGAAATGAGACGCTTCCGGTCATCATTGCATCATACTTGCAACCGGAACAAGAAAAGGAATTGATCAATGTGTTGAGATACTACAAAGAGGCAATAAGGTGGTCGTTGGAAGACTTAAAGGGAATTAGCCCTACCACTTGCATGCACAAAATCTTTCTTGAGGATGGTCCCAAGCTGACTATAGAGGGTCAGAGGAGGCTCAATCCAATAATAAAGGAGGTAGTCAAAAAGAAAGTCCTCAAATTGTTAGAGAATGGGATCATTTACCCTATTTCAGATAGTAAGTGGGTTAGCCCTATTCATGTGGTGCTGAAGAAATCAGGTTTGACTGTGGTATAGAATGACGACAACGAGTTGGTACCACAGAGACTTCAGATGGTTGGCGAGTATGCATAGACTATAGGAAACTCAACACAACAACCAAGAAAGATCATTTTCCGCTGCCGTTCATTGATCAGATGTTAGAACGACTGGCCAGTCATAGTCACTTCTGCTTTCTAGATGGATACTCCGGGTACAATCAGATCGCTATTGCTTTAGAAGATCATGAGAAGACTACCTTCAAGTGTCCTTTTGGTATTTTCGCCTATAGACAAATGCCGTTTGGACTATATAATGCACTAGGAATATTTTAGAGGTGCATGACATCGATATTTTCAGATCTGGTGGAAGGCATCATAGAAATCTTCATGGACGATTTCTTAGTAATGGGGAATTTGACATCAGCGTTGGCAAGATGCAAGCAAGCTCATTTGGTGTTAAATTGGGAAAAGAGTCACTTCATGGTGAAGGAAAGAATAATGTTGGGACATATCATCTCGGGCAGAGGCATAAAGGTGGATAAGGGAAAAATCAGCATTATAAAGAGTTTACAATCCCCAAGATCAGTTAGAGAAATAAGAGCATTCTTGGGACATGTAGGATTCTATCGGAGATTCATTAAGGACTTCTCGAAGATTTCAAGGCCTTTGTGTCGATTGCTTCGAAAAGAGGTTGAGTTCGATTTTGATGAGAAGTGTGTGACAGCTTTAAGGAATTGTTGACCATCGCACCCATTATGAGGCCGCCTGATTAGAGTTTGCCCTTCAATCTTATATGTGATGCCTCTGACTACACGGTTGGGGCAGTACTGGGATAGAGGGTAGACAAGATCCCACATGCCATCTACTATGCATCGAGGACTCTAAATGACACTCAAATGAACTACTCAACAACAGAAAATGAGTTGCTAGCGGTGATCTTTGCACTAGAGAAGTTTAGATCATATCTGATTGTGGCAAAGGTCATTGTATTCTCGAATCACTCAGCACTCCGATATCTCATCCACAAGAAGGACGCCAAGCCAAGACTTATTAGGTGGATTCTTCTATTGCAAGAGTTCGATTTGGAGATCAGAGACAAGAAAGGGAGTGAGAATGTGATAGCAGACCACTTAAGTAGGATGATGCTAGAGTCATATGCGGAGGAGGACACCCTTCCTTTGAGAGACAGTTTTCCAGATGAGCAGCTTTTGAGATTAAGTGACACAGAGCCATGGTTTACAAACATAGTCAACTATCTCACAAACAAAATTTTCCTAGCAGGCATGACTACTCAGGGGAGGAAGAGGTTTGTTTTCAACACAAGGCAGTACTTTTGGAATGACCCATACTTATTCAATCACAGGGCAGATCAGATCATTCGAAGATGCATACCAGAGAGTGCACAGTTAGATATACTGAAATTCTACCATGAACTTCAGTGTGAAGGCCACTATAGTTCTAGAAAAATGGCAGTAAAGGTTCTTCATTTGGAATTTTATTGGACATCATTGTTCAAGGATGCCTATCACTTTTGCTTACGGTGTGATCGATGTTAGAGAATAGGGAACTTAGTAAAGAGGGAGATGCCACAATCCGGTCAGATGGTAGTAGAGATTTTTAATGTATAGGGAATTGACTTCATGGGACCATTCCCACCATCAGACGGATACAGCCACATTCTGGTAGTCGTGGACTACGTTTCAAAATAGATTGAAGCAATAGTCACGAAGACCAACGATAGCAAGGTAGTTGTGAGGTTTGTGAGAGGTACTATTTTCTCAAGGTTCGAGACTCCACGTGCCATTATCAGTGTCGGGGGAAGTCATTTTTGCAACAAAGTTTTCTGCACACTTTTGAAGAAATACAGTGTAAATCACAAGGTTGCAACCCCCTACCATCCTTAGACCTCAGGTCAAGTAGAAGTCAGTAATAGATACATCAAGTAGATTCTTGAGAAGATAGTAAACACAAGTAGGAAGGATTGGTCGTTCAAATTAAACGACGCCTTGTGGGCTTATAGGACTGCTTTCAAGACTCCAATTAGGATGACACAATACCACCTGATTTTTGGAAAGGCTTGCCACCTGCCCATGGAATTAGAGCACAATGCTTACTGGGCACTCCAGAAGTAAATTGTGATATGGACGTAGCAAGAGAGGAGCATAAGCTCCAACTGAATGAGCTTCAAGAACTTAGAGACGAGGCATATGAGAATGCCAAGATTTACTGAGAGAAGACCAAGAGAATTCATGATAAGAACATAATCCTGAAGGATTTACATCCAGGCATGCTTGTTCTCTTGTTCAATTCTAGGTTAAGATTGTTTCCTAGGAAACTCAGAACAAGATGGCATGGACCATATATAATGCTTCATGTGTTCCCATATGGAGCTATCTAGTTACTGAATGAAAAGAACGGGGATACGTTCAAGGTGAATGGACACAAAGTGAAGCCGTACTTACAAGGAGTGGATGAAGTTAGGATACTGGAACAGGTAGCACTTACAGAGCCATAGAGCTCTCATGCGTCTTGCCTAGACGGAAACTCTAGCGCTTAGTGGGAGGCACCCCACCTAGATATATATATTCTTCATAATTATTAGTTAATGATGTATAAATATTTAGTGTATATATATGTTTTGTACCAAGCAGTAGCATGTGATTTGGTTGTAGTGTTTATGCTATGTAGGAATCAGACGAGGAGTCGCCCGGAACGACGCAACCTGGGTCGAAGAGATATGACCCGCGGTATCCAACCCGTGTGAATGTTACATTCTATCCTTTTCACTATGCATGCTTATTTTATGTTTTGTTTTTAATTAGATATATCTCTAAACTCTAGCTAGCCTTGTCCACGAATACATTGAGGATAATGTTTGGTTTAGGTTTGGGGGTGTGGGGTTAACTTTTGCAACTTTTGTATTATTTTTTAAGTTATATATGTTTATAGTATATAGTATATATGTGTTTACAAACATTTTCAAATCTCTAAAAAAATTTCTCAAATTTTGTGTCATGAGTTGTTTACTTGTTGTATACTAATGAGAACGTGTCATACTTTCTTTGAAGTCTAGATTGTGACTAGTATGTATGTCATCCAAGTTGATGCACCACTATAAATATGCTTGTACAGTGCCAATTTTGGGATGTTGAGGTACAAGAATCGTAGACTTGTTGCTCTAGGAGAATTGTGGAGACTACCCGTGTGAGAATTTGAGCCTTAAAAATCATTTGAGAGGGTGTAATTCACTCTATTCTTAAAAAGCACTTTTCAAAACTAGAATTGCATTGAGATCTCATTCACAAAGCATTTAGTATTGATTGCCATTAAACATGAAAATAGTGTGGGCTGCTTATGTAACTTGTATTCCCTTGTTAGATAGACTGACAGATAGGATTCTAAGCAGGAGGACTGCAACTGTCAAGTTTGAGGGCAAACACAAACCATTCATTTCACCACCACATATTTCCCATACACATCAATCATATGAAATCTCTAGCTGCTGACCATGGATTATGCATAAGTTATAAATGCAAGTGATTAGCTCAATCTGTAAATATCGTGTACTTAGGCAATGATAGATAGTGTGCAATAGAGAGGCTAAATTGTAAAAGTGTGAAAAAGAAAACACTTAAGGCCATAGTACCTAATTGACTGAATACTCAAAATTGAGTACCATTAGCACAATCATCAAAACGTTAATCTTAGCCTAGACACTTGTAGACATATGAGTAGCAAGCTAATAGAATACCATTGTAAATTGATCAAACATCTTGAGATTTCCATCAAAATTCACTCCATTCATTAAAAATCACCCATGGCTCATTTGACACCTAAGGAAAGCCCCTAGTTGAGCTGTTAGAAGTCTAGCATTGGAATACGAGTTAAAACATGTTCTCTCCACGTTCATTGTTCATCAATTCATTCATGAGATCATTCACTACAAGGTGCATTTTTTTTTAATTATTCACATGTGTTTTATTCGGATTTCATCACATAAACTCATATTCACATGTGATTGATGAGAGATGGCCTAAGACTATGAGAGAAGAAAGAGTCGAATATGTGAGATATAAAAGTCAAGGCAAATCCAACCCTAGGCAATTAGTTACTGATTCATGTACCAAAAACATCCCGATTATTAGCATACTCGCATTGTGTGTTGTTTGACGAAGATGGAATTGTGTTAGTCTTGATTGAGAATGTTTAGCTTGCATGAAGTTTTTGTTGGTATTTATATTGTTGCAATCTCACCATTAAATTGCGAAGTTGCGTTTGTGGGTATCGTATCTGGTAAACCCTCAGGAGACTTCACTCCTCCTACTAAGGGCACCTAGAGGTTAAAAGGCGTGTGGCATTTGCTAAGTGTCATCGTGTTTCCTACGAAAGTGGATTGGGTTAGATTATAGTTAGTAATTAGTTTAGATACGTAGTAATTTGTTTTTCTTTTCTTTGTTTTGCTCGAGGACGAGCAAAAGAGAGGTTTGGGGGTTTGATCGTGCAATAAATATTCACATTTTACGCTCCTTTTCCTGTATTTTGTATTCGTTTTCAGAGCATTTGTGTGTATATAACATGTGTTTCGGTTAGGTATAGGTAATTTACGCACCAAGGGAAGCGGTAGCATGAAAGTGGAAAAAATATGGCAAAATAAGAGCAAAGTCAACTTCAGAGAAACCCGCTGGACAAAACCCGCGGACCAAAGCCGCGAAAAGGCTAGCTGGAATTAAGCCACCAGGCAGAAGGAAGAAACTCACGGGAACCTTTCCCGTGTGTTCAGTTGGCAAGAAAGAAGCTGCTAGGCAGAAGGAGCCAAAGCCGCGAAAGAAGTCGGTTAACGCCCGCAAGTTCAGTCAGTAAGAATGAATCCATGAAAAAAAAAAAAAAGGAAGCCAAGGTTGCGGGAGCTCTAAATGAAGACCCCGTGGGATCCATGATGAGGTCGTTTGTGTACTCAACAAAATAGTAAAAATAATAGTTTTTGGTTGATTCTTGAAAACTCTTTTAAAGCCACTTAATCCTTTTAAAATGTGATTTGATAGCAAAATAGTGAGCAAGTTCGTTCCACAGGGAATGGAGTGTTAATTAGATAAATTGACTAATCTTAGAACAATAAAACAAATCATAGAGTTTGATAAATGTGTGGTTTCTAAAGCCACCAATGCTAAACTACTCAAATGAAAATACACAAAAATGTTATGAAAAATAGAATACTCAACACCTTGATAAGAATAGTGATAAAATCAATTAATGAGAGAACTAGGGAATAGATCGATTAACACTTGGATGTGGGTAAGCTACTAGCATCATTAATGTACCAATCTCATTATGTTAACCACTTAGAGGCTTAGATTAGTGGGGTTGATATACCCACCACTAATCTATCCTATCCAATGGGTTCTTAATCACACAAAGATTGTCAATCCACATGTGAATATATAACAAATTATTCCACTCAAGATAGCAATCAACAAGTGATATACAAGTCAATTATAATGAATGAAATCTAATTAAATTGAATGAATAGAACACATAAGAGATTCATTACAAGCTAGACTAAACCCACAACCAATTGTTCCTCAAATCTATCCCCTAGATTAGGGGTTTAGTTACACATAATTGCAATAAATGAAAAGAAGTAAATGATAAGGAAATAACCCTTGGGTCACCTTCTTTAAGCTTAATCCTTCTTCTCCTCTATGCTCCTAGATGCAAGGATTGGAGGTTGAGGAAATGTCTTGGAATGTGGGTGTTTTGGTGGAAAGTTACTAAGGATTTTGGTGGAGAAATGGTGGGATGAGGAATGATGTAGTGAAGTAATCAAGGTTTTGTGTTGAGGGTTGGATGGATTAGATGAGTTCAAGGAGAGAAATGGAGGATGATGAAAAATGTGCCATGGATGATGATCTAGATCTGAGGTTGAGTTCTCTGAATTTTCTCTCTGATTTTCGATCCTTGAAAATGAAGAGACGCTCCATATATATACTCACTCATGGACATGTACTGGTAACGACTTGATTCGCTGATGTGGAGCCTTGGTCGCTATTTGGTCGCTCTGGCGACCATGGAGCATAAAACGGTTAGATGAAAAGGTCGCTCCGAAAACCATCTTTCTCGCCATTTGTCAAATGGCGACCATGACCAAAATGTGTAGAGGTCGCCACTTGTAACCTCTAGGTCGCTCTGGCGACCATAAGTGGCGACCTTGGAAATGTGAAGAGGTCGCCATTTGTACCATCAAGGTCGCTCTGGCGACCATATGTGGCGACCATGCCTTGAGTGCACTAGGTCGCCACTTGCAAGGGAGGTCGCCAGAGCGACCCCAAGTGGCGACCCCACCTGATTGTTTTTGTGACCTTCTGTCGCCATGGCGCTCAAGTGGCGCCCAAGTGGCGACCTTCTGATGCCTTTGGGAACTCTTCTATCGCCATGGCGCTCAAGTGGCGCCCTCTTATGTCCAAGGGGCGAAAATGCCCTGTTTCTTCTTATTTGTGAGACAATTTCGCACAAGTCCTCCACCTTCATCTCAATTGCTTCTGAAACCTACTAAAACCTGAAACACTCAATTTAACAACATTAAACACGGGGAAATGCCCGAGAATCAAGCAAAAAGAAACGGAAATGAGGGCCAAAATCATACCAATTTTGGCCTGATCAAATACCCCCAAACCAATCTTTTGCTAGTCCTCGAGCAAACATAATAACAAGCACACCCCCAAAAACATGCATAGAGATATTTCAAAGATTTTTACTTCAAATGATCAATGTGCGAAGCCAAAATGAAGAGATTAAAACAGTTATGCCATGGTGAGGATTTAAACATGCAAGAGCGTGTATAGTTATGATCAAAAACGTGCCACCTTAGACATAATTGTACGCAATGCGATCTTACATTCAAAATGCCAAAGCTTCAAAGCAAAGGTGCTATTAGTTTAGAATGTAATTCGCTTTGATACTAAATCTCACCGGATTCTCTCTTCTTTTCTCCAAGACTCCTAGGTTCACTCAAATTTGTACATGTGCAATATGAGTTCATGTTATGGCAACAAATTGATTGCACATGCTAAACATTAAAACGCAATTTCCTGAAAAATGATCTCATGAATGGAATTGTAAGCCATGAATTAGAAAGAACATGCATCAACCAAATTGTACAAAATGGACAATCCTAAAGATCATGAAGGTCTTTTCTTTGGTTGTAATGGGGCCTAAGGTTATGGTGAAACGAAGAATGGAGGAAATGGATATCAAGGGACCTAATGATTTCATTAAGGCATACATTCTAATTCTTTAAGTTCCACAAGATTCACACATATTGTTCACACTTTAAGGTGTCCAGGCTCACAATTACACATGTGTATGCTACTCCTATTTTCAACTTGAGTAGCTCAATTACTTCTCTTCCTTTTCTAGGCCCTTTGTGCCTAATTTCTTGATTCCTTTTTCTTTGCTTTTCTTTGCTTGCCAATTCTTTTCTTTTCATGCTCTTCATTTCTTTTTATTTTTTTTTATTTTTTTTATTTTCTTTTCTTTTCTCATTCTTTACAAGCTTTTGTTTTCTTTTTCATTTTCAAACATTTCTTGCTTTGCAAGACTCTTACACACATTCACATGCCTTGGTACACACCTTATATTTATACATTCAAAATTTTACATTGAGTTCCTAAGCCTTAGCGAATCGTTTGGTCAAGGTAGGTCAAGTATTTTAAGGCTATAAGGTTCATGTAGATGTGGTTCATGAAAGAAATGCTTCAAATGTGTTTCGCTTCAAAGGGGTTTGGGAGCACACATATTCAAGTGGTTGGAAGTGTTTAGGCCAAAGAGGTTTTCACATGCATCGCCTAAAATCATTTCTAAAGATTCGTCCATTAAGCAAAATATGGCATCCACAAGCAGACCATAATATTCTATTGCAAACAACATTTAGTGCAAATGAGACCAAAACATGCTTGTATGAGTGTTTAGAGTGAGTGTTTAAAGAGTGAATGTTTACAACTCAACGTATGCTTTTTAAAGGCTGTGTTTGTGATCCTCACGGGAATCTCCACTATTAATTCTTAGCCTTCAAGCAAATTTGATCATTCACTCAACATTAAGAGAAAAAGATTAACGCATTTTGTTCAATGACACCCTAAGTGGCATGGTGTTAATCTAAACCAAACACTCACAAACATGCACAATTCCTCACTACATCATGTAAAGAACAATCTCCACAAGCAAAGCATGCTCAAATATGGCAATATCGCAAAAATTTTAGAAATTTTGGCACACAATTTTTTTGAAAACCAAGCATCATGGTGTTGCGCAAAAGCACCCCCAAACCTAAATTTGACATTGTCCTCAATGCTCAAAGGTGGAAAATAAAACAACAAGCGCAACCCACTAAGTTTCAAGCAATAATCCAACAAGCAAGAGCAAAAATAAAATATCCCATCATCCGGCATATTGCCCTCCAAATATTCATACACAAAATCCCAACAACACATATAACAATGAAGCACAAATGTCCTAAATCCACTACCAAAATCCAATTCACACCCTTATTCTATGCGGAAACAAAATAAAGGCAAAAATGAGAAATAAAGACTAAAAGGAAAAGAAATGCGAATAAACATAAATCAACAAAAATATCCAACAAAATAATCCAAGAGTAAAAACATAAAAACTAGCAATGTCCCAATAAAATGATAGAAAATGCAAATGATGAAAAGATAAAACAAATCCTAGGAATGCTAGTAGGCCAACTACTCTGAATCATCCACCTCATCCTGCACTACTCTACCCTTCCCTTTCGGGTCCTTCCTTCTCTGCTCCCTAGCTAATGCTGCTCTCCTAGACTGCTCCTCTCTCCATTTCCTCTGTGCGGCTGCCTCATCAATAGGAGGACCTCCCACATAACAGGGCCCCTGATCAGTCAAGGAACGGGCCATGGCCTCCTCCAACTGTGTTGCCTCCTCAACAGCAGACTGTGCAGTCTGAAATACAAAGTCAGGCTCCTCTGTGCTATGTCCTGAAGGTGCAGTGGGGGTAGGTGGAATCACTGTGGCAGGCTTCTTCGGTCTTCTGACATAAGGAGTGAGCTTAAGATCATGGCGGAGGTCTGTAAAGCCTGTGATCACTGTCTCACTCAAATCCTAAATAAGGCTTTCCAACTTCAGCTGCCTGTCCTCCAAGGCCTTCTGCCTTCCTTCAATATCAAGTTTATCAGCATGAAGGATATCAAAATCACCAGTCTGAGTCTTCCTAATGCGCTGTACACCATCCAGAATCCGAAGACCCAACGGCTGCCCATGATCATCACAAATAGGAGTCTCTTCCTCCTCATCATCATCGTCCTCCTCAGGGACTATTCTCTCAAATTCTTCCCTAACACTGGTTCCGGCCTCTGAACTCCGCACTCTCCTACGTTTTCCCCCAGTAGGTATCTCTCCACGCTTAATCATCAAACGTCTCCAGGTGGTCAAGTCCATATCTGACATGGGGGGCTTAAGTATGTCCCCGGAGATATCTACACCCGCCAACTTGCAGGCTTCTGTGATCAAACAAGGGAAAGGGAGGATATCTGTCTCTGATTCATTCCTCCCAATCCGCTGAATCTCCATCTTTATGATAATTCCCACATCAATAGGCTGCCTCTCACTAATACTATGTAGAATCCTGGCTGCCTCAAATGGAACAGTGGACCTATGGGAAACTGGTCTAAGGGAAGAATGGAGGAAAATGTGCCAAAAGGCGTGCTCAATCTTCAAGTTTGTCTGCCTGAGAGGGAACCGCTTCGCCATCCATATGGTCATAGGAGTGATGGTCATCGTGTTTGCAAATTCCACCAAATTCTTTACGTACAAAGGATTCGTGGTGATCCCTTCCACCATCCTCTCACGTAATCCTTCAATTTCTAACAAAGTCGTCCCAAAATAGATGTTAATGTCCGGTGCGTTCAAGTACACGGGAACCCCTCTCACAAGAATGGGACCACCCCTTATATACTCTCCCGGATTCATCCCCGCATAGAACTCTTTCACCAAACCTTCGCTGTAATGTGGCGGAGTAGCTGCTAAACCTCCCCATCCCATGTCATTCACTGTTGTTGGGACAGGGGTATCCCTCAAGCTCTCCAAATCAATGCCCCTCTCAGGCCACATTTTCTTCTCAGCAAAAGTTTCCAAACGATCATCAAAATTTCTGTTCAGTTTGCATTCGGGAACTACTCTCTTCCTAGGAGTGGGGGTCTTGCTACCCTTGCCCCCCTTGTTCGGCAACTTCATCTTCGGAGCCATTTCACCCCAAAATTCGGACTAAATTCTCTGACAGAAATCCGGCAGCACAACGGCACTATAACAACACTCCGGCACTCACCAATGTGCACCATAATCAATCAAACCACTCCAATACTATCACAATCACTTCTATATGAATCAAATCAAACAAAAATCCAATCCTAAGCACTAATCACTTCAAATCAAACTCAAAACCACCCTTAGTAATTCTAGATGCAATGTAGGAAGGATTTGATCAAAAGAATTGAAGAACTAGAGTGATTTCTTACCAAGTTTGGAGATTACGTGCGTGCCACGACTTTGGAATTGAGAGAATTTGAGAAGAGAGAACTTTTGTGTGTGCGGCGTTATGTTTGAGCAGCAGTCCTTATAAGTGAACGCCCTATGTCGCCACTTGTGTCACTCGGTCGCTCTGGCGACCAAATGGCGACCAAGAAGAAATTTCATGTTTGCATGTGGTCGCCATTTGCACAAGTAAGGTCGCTCTGGCGACCAAATGGCGACCATACCTGATAACAAAGGTCGCCATTTGCAACATGTGGGTCGCCATGGCGACCATGTAAGTGGCGACCTCTGTATCCTTCATGTAAGTGAGGTCGCCATTTGTGTGCAAAGAGCGACCAAATGGCGAACCTGACTTAAAATCCTCTTCTAAGTGCATTTCATCACCTGCAATGAACAAAATCCACAATAAGCTCATACTTCAACTTCTAACAAGAATTGATGGACAATTATTCAGAAAAACAAAATGAACAAAAGAAAAACACACAACAAGCAAAATTAAACTCAAACATATTTATTCATGGCATGAAATGTAAAAACCGAATGTAAATCCAACTACCGCATCATACTATGCGAAATGGAATCATGATGCTCATCATCCAAGTCAATCACGTTATAACTCAATTTTTTCTTGACTACCCAAATTGGACCTCTAGACTCATCCCGGACTTGATTGACCAAATCCTTCCTAACCCAAATTTGCTTAACACGGTTAGATCTTCTTATAGGTCTGTTTTTATCATTATTGGCATGCTTCAAAAATTTAAAACATTTAGACTTTACATGACCCTTTCTATGACAAAAATAACAAGTTAAAGGATATGAAGGAAATCTTCCCTTTTTCATTGGAGATTTAGGTCTTGAGGGACCGTTATTGGTGAGTTCCTTGATGGCTTGATCCATTCGATCTATCTCCACCAAAAAGTCGCACTCCTTTACCTTAGCAACCTTCAAGGACATCTCCTTCTTGCTCAATTCCTCCTTCAACTCCTCAAGTGCCTTGTTCTTGGCATCTACATTCATGAGAGCCTTCCTCATCTTTCTTAAGGATTCTTCCTCAAATTCTTCGGTGAGCCTAGCCAAATCTTCAAGTTCTTTCACCGTAACCTCATTCTCCATTGTGAGAGCCACGTTGACCTTCTTAAGCTTATGATTTTTCCTTGCTAGGTCATCAAGCTTCTTTTCCAAGGCATACTTCTCCGCCTTAAGAACCTCTACCTCAAGCATGAGCTCTTGGTTAGAATTCTGGAGCTCTTCAATTTCAGAGTCACCTATACTCTCCACATCGTCCTCTTGGCTATTCTTTTCAAACAATTGCACCAAATCACACACCTTTCCACCCGTTGACCTTGGTGGTTGCAACTCAACCACATAGCAACTCTCAATGCTTTTTAGGTCATCATTGCATATGGTTATATCAATCTCAAGTTCATTCTCAAATGCATGCATACAAACTTTCTTCTTGCAAACATCGATCTTCATTTGAGCGGTAGCCATGAATGGTCTACCAAGGAGAACTTGCCACTCCCTAACATCTTTTGACTTGTCACCAATGTCTAGAACTACGAAATCCGTTAGCACTACTACTCCTTCAATGACAATTGGGACATCTTTTATTTCACCACTTGATGAAAGTGAGGTTTGATCCGCTAGCATAAGCTTCTTTCCGGATGGCTTCAATCCTACGAACCCCAACTTTTCATAAGTAGATAGGGGCATCATGCTCACACTTGCCCCTAAATCTAGTACTCCTTTAAGCACTCCACTATTTCCTATTGAAATGGGAATCACAAAGCTTCCCGGATCTTCCACTTTCTGGACGTATGCTTCTTCAAACAACAATGCCTCATCTCTAGCTCCATCCTTCTTGACAAAACTACCTTCTTTAGCTTGCTCTGTGTGGCTTGGAAACTTCCCCTTTTCTTGCTTTTGAAGGGCCTCGGCAATTTGCCCCATTTGGGTCTCCAATTTCCCAAAAGATGCCTCTAGGTTGCCAAACCTTTGACCACTAGCTTGCATGAAGCTTGTCAAGGTATTCTCAGCTCGTTGGAAGCCTTGCATCATACCTCTCATTTCTTCATCAATATTTCGGCGAGGTTGATACGAGCTAGGTTGAGCACCGTTGTTGTTGTTCCATTGGTTTCCTCCCCATTGGTTTCCTCCTTGGGGAAACCCTCCTTGTGGTATCCTCCTTGTGATTGGTTTTGCCGGTAGCCTCCTTGTGAGCTATTACCTTGATTGTTCATCCCTTGTTGTTGACTTGGACGGTAACCCCCTTGTGAGCTACCTCCTTGATTGTACACCCCTTGTTGTTGATTTCCTTGTTGTTGATTTCTTGGTGGTGGGTTTAGAATGTTGTTGTTGTTTGACCAAGAAAGATTTGGGTGGTTCCTCCATGGTTGAACATAGTTGTTTCCTTGTCCTTGGAATCCCATAGCTTGAACTTCCTCTTGCTCTTGACCTTGAAAAGTGTCCTCAAACCCTTCATTCTCATTAAACTGCCCGCTAGAGCTTCCTTCATTCCTTCCTAACAACTTAACTCCCGCCTTAGGAAATCCCATACTTTCAATGTGAGAAGTTAAGGTCTCCACCCTCTTGTTTATCCTAGAAATTTCGATGGCGGCTTCCATACTAGCATTCACATCAAACTTCCCACCTCGAATACTGTTGGCATTCCTTTGTTGAGAGTTTTGTGCCAACATCTCATAGATGTCGTAGATCTCCGAAGCGGTCTTGGTATCATAAGAACCTCCACAAGCGTTATCCACCAACACTTGGGAGAACCGAGTTAGACCCCCTTGGAAGCAAGACACCTTGTATTCCTCAATGAACATGTGAGGAGGGCATTGGGCCACAAGGCATTGATACCTCTCCCATGACTCATGAAATAGCTCCCCCTCACTCTCATAAAAATCGGCTATCTTTACCTTTAACTCTTTTGCTTTCCTAGCCGGAAAGAATCTGTTGAAAAATACCTTGCAAATTTGGCCCCAACTTGTCAATGATCCCGGCCTAAGCCCCATGAGCCATGTCATAGCCGCATCCTTCATACAATACTGGAAGCAACGCATTTACAATTGTTCACGTGTGAGCCGCATGATGGGGAAGGTCTCTATAATAGCACTATACTCCTTCATGAACTGGAGGCAGTCTTCATTCAGCTTCCCATGAAATGACGGCAATAAGTTGACGTGCATCGTCTTCAACTCATAACCCCTAGCCACCGGGTCTAGCACGATCGGTGAAGGTTGGTTCCCGATATCCGGCAAGGCATACTCACCCATGGTCATCCTTTGACCACGGTTGGTTTGAGTTTCTTCCGTCATCTCCTCTCTCAAAGGAGCTTCGTCTTCCCTACCATGTTGTTGTCCTTCGGTACTCATATCTTGACTTGGAATTGGTTCAAACTCTCTCACACGGCTAGTGCCTTCTAGTGGGGGATGAACACCTCTACCTAGAGATCTCCTACCGTGCATAAAACTGAGCACCTGAAAGAGGAATAAATAAAGAGATACAAGGAAAGAAAAGAAAGTAAAAACAGCACTATGAACAAATCAATAATCACAAAACAAAATATTAAACTAACAATCTACAAAATACCAATAAAATGCGAAGAAAAGTCAATATATGTAATCAACGCTACCATTCCCCGGCAGCGGCGCCATTTTTTGATGAGGTCGTTTGTGTACTCAACAAAATAGTAAAAATAATAGTTTTTGGTTGATTCTTGAAAACTCTTTTAAAGACACTTATCCTTTTAAAATGTGATTTGATAGCAAAATAGTGAGCAAGTTCGTTCCACAGGGAATGGAGTGTTAATTAGATAAATTGACTAATCTTAGAACAATAAAACAAATCATAGAGTTTGATAAATGTGTGGTTTCTAAAGCCACCAATGCTAAACTACTCAAATGAAAATACACAAAAATGTTATGAAAAATAGAATACTCAACACCTTGATAAGAATAGTGATAAAATCAATTAATGAGAGAACTAGGGAATAGATCGATTAACACTTGGATGTGGGTAAGCTACTAGCATCATTAATGTACCAATCTCATTATGTTAACCACTTAGAGGCTTAGATTAGTGGGGTTGATATACCCACCACTAATCTATCCTATCCAATGGGTTCTTAATCACACAAAGATTGTCAATCCACATGTGAATATATAACAAATTATTCCACTCAAGATAGCAATCAACAAGTGATATACAAGTCAATTATAATGAATGAAATCTAATTAAATTGAATGAATAGAACACATAAGAGATTCATTACAAGCTAGACTAAACCCACAACCAATTGTTCCTCAAATCTATCCCCTAGATTAGGGGTTTAGTTACACATAATTGCAATAAATGAAAAGAAGTAAATGATAAGGAAATAACCCTTGGGTCACCTTCTTTAAGCTTAATCCTTCTTCTCCTCTATGCTCCTAGATGCAAGGAATGGAGGTTGAGGAAATGTCTTGGAATGTGGGTGTTTTGGTGGAAAGTTACTAAGGATTTTGGTGGAGAAATGGTGGGATGAGGAATGATGTAGTGAAGTAATCAAGGTTTTGTGTTGAGGGTTGGATGGATTAGATGAGTTCAAGGAGAGAAATGGAGGATGATGAAAAATGTGCCATGGATGATGATCTAGATCTGAGGTTGAGTTCTCTGAATTTTCTCTCTGATTTTCGATCCTTGAAAATGAAGAGACGCTCCATATATATACTCACTCATGGACATGTACTGGTAACGACTTGATTCGCTGATGTGGAGCCTTGGTCGCTATTTGGTCGCTCTGGCGACCATGGAGCGTAAAACGGTTAGATGAAAAGGTCGCTCCGAAAACCATCTTTCTCGCCATTTGTCAAATGGCGACCATGACCAAAATGTGTAGAGGTCGCCACTTGTAACCTCTAGGTCGCTCTGGCGACCATAAGTGGCGACCTTGGAAATGTGAAGAGGTCACCATTTGTACCATCAAGGTCGCTCTGGCGACCATATGTGGCGACCATGCCTTGAGTGCACTAGGTCACCACTTGCAAGGGAGGTCGCCAGAGCGACCCCAAGTGGCGACCCCACCTGATTGTTTTTGTGACCTTCTGTCGCCATGGCGCTCAAGTGGCGCCCAAGTGGCGACCTTTTGATGCCTTTGGGAACTCTTCTGTCGCCATGGCACTCAAGTGGCGCCCTCTTATGTCCAAGGGGCGAAAATGCCCTGTTTCTTCTTATTTGTGAGACAATTTCGCACAAGTCCTCCACCTTCATCTCAATTGCTTCTGAAACCTACTAAAACCTGAAACACTCAATTTAACAACATTAAACACGGGGAAATGCCCGAGAATCAAGCAAAAAGAAACGGAAATGAGGGCCAAAATCATACCAATTTTGGCCTGATCAATCCATCCACGTGATAAAATGAGCGAAATAAAGTCAAGAATGACACGTTAGGGGCAATTTTAGCATTTCCCTAGCACAACTTCTGTGAAAGTCATAAATAGTCCCTTCTCCAGAAAAAAAAAAAATAAAGATCGAAATAGATAGATAGAGAGAAGGAAGGAATAGTAGAAGAAAATAGGGACTCTCTCTTTAGCATAGACTAGCTCTAGATAATCTTGTGTGAGTATTTTCACTTACTTAGCCATTAAGAAACTTCTTTTAGCATGTAATTTGTAATAGAATAGTTGTGACACTTTTAGCTTTAATCATTTTGAAGAAGAGTTGCTCTCTTGGAATCCCACAAGAATTCAAGGGTTGTATCTCTTACCTTTATTCTCATTTATGCTTTGTTTAGTTATCATGTGTAACTAACCAACCTTTGTTGGGGGATTTATGAGTTGATTATGTGAACCACCTTGTTATCACTCTTCTTATGGATAATCACTTATTGCTTATTAATGATGAGAAGTGCTTAATTATTGCATGTTGTTCATAGACTTTAGGATCAACATGTATTGGCTAGTGATGCCAAGAATAGATGTCAATATTGTTTTATGACTATTGATTGTTTGTTGTAATCTCATAGGCAATTAAATAGAGTTGTGGTTAGTCAAGGAAACTTGTGAATCATACTCTTGAATTTAATTCCATGATCAAACACTTATTTGATATTGCTCTAGGACTTAGAAAGAATCTTGATTGAGTGTTGTGTGTTCATGCTATCATATTTGGAATTAGCCTTAGTGATTGGGTCTAATTAACTCCAAGAGTGGTACTTAGTGGTTTAGTATTGTTACTATCATATCTCCCCTATTAATCTTTTATCACGTTTTCGCATTGCATAGTTTAGCTCGTAATCAATTATTTAGCATTCTAATTTCCTATCGCTCTAATTCTCTATGGGAATGATATCCTGGACTTGTGTACACTATACGACTCGTACGACTTGTGCACTTGCGAGAGGTGATAACACCCACGCATCACATGAATATAACCGGAGTAGAAATAGTTTAGGTAATTGTAGCTTTTTAGGAACCAGGTCGGGCGCGTCCTGAGCTCACCTTACTGGATTAATCTTATTTGATTTTTTCTCTCTAGTCCAAAACGGTGCAGCTTTGTAATTACCTAATACAATATATATCAAAAGCCTAAAATGGTACAGCTTTGAATTCGACCTAATAAATATATATTTATTTTCTTCATTTCGTGAGATTGAGAGCAAAAAATATAATCTTCAAGAGACAAAATATTTTCAAGTGAGAGACTCCCAAGATCCCATCTTTACTCATCCAAACCCAAAACCCATCATCTTCATGCATCATTAAGCATTCTTAGGCATGGGTCTTCATCATTAAGTTGACTTGGTAAGTTGAACAAAAACCCCATCTTTGTTATTTGTTCATACCTTCCAAGATTGTGTTTTTATTGCATTTTTAGTTGATTAAATGCTAGGATTCTCTTTATTGCACATCTTTATGAGTTTCCTTGTATGATTGGGTTTGTATTGTGATAGCTAGCATTTATGACCATTTTGCGCTCTAACTAAGTCTCTATGCTTTGCATTTAGACATTGTTGATTAGGACTTCTTGATTGCATTTCTTGATTGCATTTATTGTCCTTACCTTGTTTATTGACAACTTATGTTGATTGGCTTTTGTTTGATGACTAGATTTTAGGTTTTCATATCTATATCTAGTTAGGTCTTCATGAGCATTCATTTAGATATATTGTTATCTAGGATTGATTTTATTGCCATCATTTAATCTCTTGATAAGCATTTAGTGTAGCAATTTTGATGAGGCCGTTTGTGCACAACAAAATGATGTTTTTATGTGTTCTTTTAGAAAACCAATTTTTACCACTAGAAAATCCTTTTAGGATGTAAGATTAGTAAAACGGTAAGTAGGATTTGTTCCACAAGGAATTAGAGTAATTAGTTGAATTAATTAGCTAATCTAAATGCAATAAAAATAAATCATAAATAAATGAATGAGTGTATGGTTTGTCAAACCATCAAATATACATATAAAATAAAAGTAACTAAGAGTATGTTGATAAAAAAAAATAGAATACTCAACAATCTTGATAAGATAAATGGATATAAACAATTAATATAGAAGCTAGGGAATTGATTGATTAATAAGTGGGTATGGGTAGTGCTTTTTAAGCCACTTTAATGGACCAATCTCTACATGTTAACCATTTGTTTTCTAGGATGTGTTTAGGTCATTACTATGAACCCTAAGCATCTTCCCACCACAATGCCTAACCGATTAAGAAAAGGGGGTCATGGTGGGATTGGTTGTTTACAAATCTAGGTTTAGATTAGTGTGGTTGATATACCCTCCACTAATCTATCCTATTTATTGGGTTCTTAATCACATCAGGGTGTCAATCCAAGGATGATTGCATAACATGTTATTCTAAACAAGATTGTAATTAACAAGTGGATATATAAGTTAATCACATAGTGAATAGAATCTAATGAATAAATAAATAGAACACATAAAGATTCATTACAAAGCTTAAGCAAATACCCACAACCAAATGTTCCTCAAATCTATCCCCTAGATTAGGGGTTTAGTTACACATAGTTGCAATAAAATAGAAAGCAAGTAATAGGTAAGAAAATCACCCTTGGATCTCCTTCTTTAGTGTTTGATCCTTCCTTTCCTTTAGGTTGCTCCTTGTGCAAAGAATGGTAGAAGAGGGTTCACCCTTGGACCTCCTTCTTTAGTGCTTGATCCTTCCTTTCCTTTAGGTTGCTCCTTGTGCAAAGAATGCTAGAAGAGGGATGTATCTTGGTAGATGGTGTCTATGGTGAGTGATAAAGGAATTGAAATGGAGAGAATGAAAAAGGAGGAATGATTTAGGGAAGTAGTCAAGATTTGGTGTTAAGGTTTGGATGGAAAAGATAGTTCAAGTATAGAAAATGGAGGAATTTAAGAGGGGAGTTATGGTGATCCTAGGTTGAAGAGAGGCTTGGTAGAAGAGAATAGGATAGATGATCTGTAAAAGTTGGTGAATTTATAGGCTAGGAAAGCTAAGGTATGAAATGGGTATGAAATGACAAGAATACTCCTCTTGAATGCTAACACTGGAATTCCTATGCTAGAATTCCAACGTTGTCGCCACTTGTTGACATCATGGCGACAATTTCCAACACTGGAATTCCTACATTGGAATTCCTACGTTACCGCCATTTGTCCCTTATTGTCGCCATGGCGACATCTCATGGCGACAACACCTGACTGACTTTCTTCTTGAATTAATTCTTCTGTCGCCATAGAGACCTCGTGGTGACATTGCCCCGTTTCACCACCTTATGCTCCTTTTTGCATCAAATTCCTCAACTTCTTCATAAATGCCCTTAAGGCCTAATAAAACCTGAAACACTGGATTTGACGACATTAAATACGGGGAAACGCCCGAGAATCAAGCATAAAGAGATAGGAATGAGGGCAAAAATCATACCAATTTTGGCTTTATCACCTAGCATTATTTGCATTTTGGATATTGTCATATATTCACATAGGTTATTGATCTCTTCATTGAGAATCAAGTCTTGTGACTACTGGTGTGTAGTGCTCAAGCAACTTTGGTATAGGTTCACTATTAAAGGCCCGCAAGTAGTAGTGGTGGGTTAGTAACCGTGTAGGGTTTGACGTGGTAAACCTAGGTTGTAAACACCATTACAAGTAGTGAATTCAAGGATTGTGTGTGGTGCACATATCAGCCCGTGGTTTTTCGTTGTTGAAGGTTTCCACGTAAAAATCAAGTTTTCTTTAAATTCCACACTTTTACTTGATTTTTATTGTTTGTTGAAATGGGTTAATTGTGATTAATTTTGACTAATCAAAAAATTGGTAATAATCAATTAACAACCCATTGATCGAACCAAAATTGGTATGATTTTGGCCCCTATTTCCTTCTCCTTTTACTTGATTCTAGGGCATTATCCCATGATTTAATAGTATAAATTAAGTGTTTTCAGGAATTTATAGAGTTCAGGGGCATTGGAGTAATTTTGGTGAAAAAGGGGAAAAAATGTAATTATTGGAGGAAGAATTGAAGTTATTGTGAATTTTGAAGAATGCAGGGGGCTATCAGTAATTCGCCAGGAAAAATCAGCAAGCGCGCCACGTGGATAATGATACGGTGCGTTTTACTTGAATGGGGTTGGGCCTCTGATTACACCTTAGCCCAATGTTGTGCGCACCCCATCTGCAGTGAAACGGTGCGTTTCACATGGTGAGAAGGCCCAAGTTGCGTGGCCCAACACGCGTGGCCCAAACTCAGCCCACATGCAACTTATTAAAACGGCACCATTTTGATTTAAGTAAGGCAGGCCAAACAATGGCCCAATTCATGTGAAGCCTACAGCAATTTTGGCCCAAGTTCCTAATCTGCAGCAGCCCAAATTACACCCCACTCACCTCTGATTGCACCCCATTTAATGCAAAAGAAAGAGCAGCTGTCTGCACCCCATATGCCTGCTAAATACCCCTTAAAACTATTCATCTTCTTCTTCAAGGCACGAGCAGCCATGGCCAAACTTCCCTCAAACCCTCACCGATCGGAAGGGCACCAAAACCGACCTATCTCCGGTCGAATTTCGACCCAAAAATACGGCCAACCTACCGGCTGGCCGGTAGGTCCAACTCCGGCGCCTCAAATGGTCGGATTCTCCAAATCCCATATCACACCCAAATTGCCCTTTGTCGCCCCCAAGCCTAAATCGCGACGAAACCGCATAAATCGAGGTCGCGGTTTGCATTCCAAGGTCGCCATGGCGATAGAGAGTTGTTTTGGCTCTAGATTCGTCACCATTTAGGGTCGCCACAATGTCGCCACTTGAGCAAATTGCATCCCCCTTGCTATGCAATTCTGATTGGTGGGGCAAATTACACAATGACCCTCTCTGTTGGACTAAATGGTAATTTGCCATGGTCAGGGGTGTATTGGTAATTTGCCACCCAAGACCTAATTTGAAAATCCTATAAATTCATCACATTTTTCCTCTTTTAGAGAACTCTTGACCACCAAGAAACCTCCTTTCCCCACCATTCCTTTTCTCTCCATTTTCTCTTCTACCTAAACTTAACATCTAGATTACTTCCCCTAATCATTACTTTTCTTCCCATCTTCTCCACAAATCTCCTTAGTCACTTCCCATTTGACTCCACCTATCTAGACACATCCTCATCATCCACTCTTTACACAAAGAGCATCAAAGGCAAGGAAAGGATCAAGCTTACAAAAGGAGACCCATGGGTGATTTCCTAATTTTTTACTTGCCTTTCCTTTGATTGTAATATGTGTAATTAATTCCCTAGCTATTCTCTTAATTGTTAATTTCATTATCTTATCTAGATTTGTTAAGTATTCTTTTATTAGTTTATTAGGTTTATTTTTCATGTATATTTGATGGCTTGACAACCCATTCACTCATCCATATTTTTATGATTTATTTTATTGCATATAGATTAGTTAATTTATTCAACTAATCACTCTAATTCCCTGTGGAATGAATCCTACTTGCCACTTTACTAATTTAATATCTAGTGGTGAAAAATCGGTTTTCTAAACGAACACATTTAAAACATTATTTTGTTGCGCAAAACGACCGCATCAAAATTGGTGCCGCTGCCGGGGAATTAAAGCGGTTGTTGAATCAATTAACTTTTCTTTGTTTAGTTTTTATTAATTTTTAGTCTTTTAGTTGTTTTAAGTCTTTTAGTTTCTTTTTACTTCTTTGGTAGTTTTTGTTTCTTTTTGTTTCAGGATTCTATGGATTTCTTCATGCAAATTCAAGGGTCTAGCTACGGGACTCATGGGAATAGAGGCAATGCGGATTGGTGGATGAACCAAGATTCCTTCTCATCATGCCAATCAAATGCCATAGATGATGAGAGGAAAAATTTCATGGAGGATCACTTTCGTGAGATTGAGAGCATCCATGCTTCTCAACGAAAGACCATGGAGTTATTCCAATCCGCACAACGAGCACATGAGGAGAGGATGTCCAACCATGTGATCCCTAGTTGGCCGAATCAATCACTAGAATCGGTTTATCCCAAGCAAGGGAGGACGAGGAGCCATGTACACACTCTTGTACAAGTATATGAGAATGGAGCGGAAACCAAGGATGAACCACCAAGGGACCAAGAGCGAAGCACAAAATTGGAAGAAACGTTGTCTTTGCTTCAAGGGAGATTAGTGGAAACCTCCCAAGGGAAGGAAGAATTAGAGAGAAAAATACAACTCATGGTAAAGGAGTTGGAAGAAAAGGAGGCCTTGGGGAAGGTGAAGATTGAAGAGCTTGAAGTGAAAAATGAGAAGCTCACTCTTGAAGTAAACATGCTCAAAGAAGAAAATGCTACCTTACGGAGGAAGGTAGGAGAAGTCTCCAACAAGAACAAGGAGTTGGAAATACAAGTTGGGAGACTAGAAGTTGAGAGGAATTCCACATTAAAGGAATTCGAAGACCTTGCAAGGTTATTTGAAGAATTCGAAGAGGAGTGTGCAAGGAATACTAGGAAGATGCTTATGGAAGTGGAGCGGAAGGCAAAAGCTTTGGAAGAAACGAAGGAGGCACTTGGTAGAAAGGATGAAGCCCTCACGATAGCAAAAGTGAAGGAGTGTGACTACATTGTCTATGTAGACAAGGTGGAAAAAGAGGTCAAAAAGCTACAATTGAAGAAACATCAAAGGCCACATAGTCACCAACCAAGAGGGGGTTTTCTTAACCATCCTCCTATTTGCTATTTTTGTTTTCAAAAAGGGCACTTCAAGGCTCATTGTTTTAAATTCCATAAGCATGAAAAATTGAGAAAATCTAGGAATAGGAAGAGTCCACCTAGAATCAAGCAAATTTGGGTAAGAAAAGACTTGGTTGATCAAGTTAGACCCAAAGGAAAAGAAAAGGGTAAATCAACTCAACTTGTTTGGGTTGTGAAAAAAAAAACAATTTCCAAACTTGGTAAAACCTCCTTTAGTTGATGACACCCCTAGCACATGTACATAATTTTGAAAATTCTTTTTGTGCATTTTATTTTTTATGCTTTATTTGTTTAGTTTATTTCTTTTGAATAAATGGTGTTCCAAACTCTTGTTGGCAATTGCATGTATTGATTATATTTTGCCGGAACTTTCTAATATGCTTAGTGTTTGTGTAGATTTTCTATTGCTTTTTGAGGAAGCAAATGATATATTGCTTGTGCGATAGGCAAGGTTCTTTTTCTCTATGGAAGAAACAAAGTCAACTTGCAAGTCTTAGAGGGACGAGCAAGCCAAGAGTGCTCATAAAAAGGGCGAGGACCTTATCCTAAGGAAGCAACATTGTGGGAGTTCGAAGTGCGGGAGCACCATGCCACGTCTTGCCTAGTCGTTAAATCGTGCGCTTGGTGGGAGGCAACCCACTTAGGTACATTTCTTTTCTAGTTTAAATTTTGTTTTTGTCTTTATTTTATTTTTGCTTAGAATAAGGTTGTAAGTTGTTTGTGATAGTGGATTTAGGCTTGAATGATCATATTTTATCCACATGGATTGTGATGATGACTCTTGATGAACTTGCATTGATATATCTCTTGAATTGATTATGAGCATATAGGATATTCTTGAGGCACTTGATTTAATTTTTGGGATAAATTTTAAAATGGACATTGATGTGTAGTTAAACTCTTTGATTGTGGATGTATGTTGCGCCGAACTGACCGGTATATGCCCCAAAGACATTGAGGACAATGTCTAATTTAAGTTTGGGGGTGTGTGTGCAACATCATCTCTTGTTTGCAATTATGTGCAAAAACATTTTGAGCCTAAATTTTTCAAAATTTTTCGAAAATCTTGTGAAAATGCCATGCTTGAGCTTATTTTGCTTGTTGAGATTGTGCCATTGTGTGTGCGAGTAAGGAATTGTGTATCTTTGCCTTGCTTAGTTTAGATTAACTTTATGCCATTTAGGGTTGCATTGCTCAAAGCGCACTAGTTCTTTTCTCTTGATGTTGGAGTGAATATTCAATTGTGCTTGAAGGTTAGGAATTAATAGTGGAGACTTCCCGTGAGGTTCACAAACACGGCCTTAAAAAGCATATTTTTGAGGGAAAGTTCGTACTCTTTAAACACTCATTCAAACACACATGTTATGCATATTTAAAATGTCTCATTCGCACTTAAATGTTGTTTGCCATAGAACTTATGGACTGCTTGTGGATGTCTTGATTGACTTTGTGGACAAACCTTTAGAAATGATTTTAGGCAATGCATGTGAAAAACCACCAAATTGGCCTAAATACTTCCTATCCCTCTATGTGTGTGCTCCATAGCCCATTTGAAGCCAAACACAATTAAGCTTTTCATTGATGAACCACATCAACATAAACCATATAGCCTAAACACTAAACTTACCTTGTACCAAATGGTTTGCTAAGGCTTAGGGGTTGAATGTAAGCTTTGAAGAGTAGTAAAATGTAAGGTGTGTACCAAGACAAATATGTATGTGCAAATTCATAAAAAGATAAAATGCAATGCTTGAAAAGAAAAAGAAAAGACAAGCAAAGAAAAGAAAAGAAAAGCATAGCAAAAGAAAGAAAAAAAAAAGAAAAAAAAAATGAATGAGGCACTAAGTGCCTAGATCAATTATGCGAAATCAAAAGAACTACTCAATGAAAATTAAGAGTAGAAAAATGCACAAAGTAAATTGTAAGCCTAGACGCCTAAGTGTGGAATATGCAAAGTTGTAATGAGCAAGTTGTGCTTAATTTAGAATGTATGCCTTAGTGTGACCTTTGGGTGTTTGCAATCAATTTTTCCTATTTATTGACTCACTATTCACCTTTGGCCCCATTACAACCAAATGAAAAGACCTATTTGATCTTTAGGGATGTCCACATTGGAAATTATGGTTGATGCATGTTCTTTTCGTTCATGGTTTTCAATTCCATTCATGAGACAAATTTTTAGAAATTGTGTTTTTAAATAATCATGTGCAATTATATTTGATATTTTGAGCATAACTCATATTGCATATGGATTGTGAGTGAAGCCTAGGAATCCGTGCGAAAATGAGAGAATCCGGTGAGGACTAGATGTCGAGGCGAATTATATTCTTTTCCTAATGGCACATTAGTTTTGAAGCTTAAGCATCTTGAATGTGGAATTGCGTTGCGTGCAATGTTTACTTAGAGTGGCATGTCTTTAATCTTTATTCAGCATCTCTTACATGCATTATGTCCTAATGAGCACAACGTTGGTTTAATCTCTTCACTTTTGGTTTTGCAAGTCAAAATATTGGCTTTTGAGTCTTTTGCAAAGAGATGGTGCTTTAATGTGATTATTTGATTTTTAGATACATGTCCATTGTGTGCTTATGTTTGTTTTGCTCGAGGACGAGCAAAAGATAGGTTTGGGGGTATTTGATCGAACCAAAATTGGTATGATTTTGGCCCCTATTTCCTTCTCCTTTTGCTTGATTCTCGGGCATGATCTCATGATTTAATGGTATAAATTAAGTGTTTTCAGGAATTTATAGAGTTCAGGGGCATTGGAGTAATTTTGGTGAAAAAGGGGCAAAAATGTAATTCTTGGAGGAAGAATTGAAGTTATTGTGAATTTTGAAGAATGCAGGGGGCTATCAGTAAATCGCTAGGGAAAATCAGTAAGCGCTCCACGTGGATAATGATACGATGCGTTTTACTTGAATGGGGTTGGGCCTCTAATTACACCCCAGCCCAATGTTGTGCGCGCCCCATCTGCAGTGAAACGGTGCGTTTCACATGGTGAGAAGGCCCAAGTTGCATGGCCCAACACAGGTGGCCCAAACTCAGCCCACATGCAACTTATCAAAACGGCACCGTTTTGATTTAAGTAAGGCAGGCCAAACATTGGCCCAATTCACGTGAAGCCCACAGCAATTTTGGCCTAAGTTCTTAATCTGCAGCAGCCCAAATTATACCCCACTCACCTCTGATTGCACCCCATTTAATGCAAAAGAAAGAGCAGCTGTCTGCACTCCATATGCCTGCTAAATACCCCCCAAAACTATTCATCTTCTTCTTCAAGGCACGAGCAGCCATGGCCAAACTTCCCCCAAACCCTCACCGGTCGGAAGGGCACCCAAACCGACCTATCTCCGGTCGGATTTCGACCCAAAAATACGGCCAAGCTACCTGCTGGCCGGTCGGTCCAACTCTGGCCCCTCAAATGGTCGGATTCTCCAAATCCCATATCACGCCCAAATTGCCCTTTGTCGCCCCCAAGCCTAAATCACGACGAAACCGCATGAATCGAGGTCGCGGTTTGCATTCAAAGGTCGCCATGGCGATAGAGAGTTGTTTTGGCTCTAGATTCGTCGCCATTTAGGGTCGCCACAATGTCGCTATTTGAGCAAATTGCGTCCCCCTTGCTATGCAATTCTGATTGGTGGGGCAAATTACACAATGACCCTCTCTGTTGGACTAAATGGTATTTTGTCATGGTCAGGGGGTGTATTGGTAATTTGCCACCCGAGACCTAATTTGAAAATCCTATAAATTCATCACATTTTTCCTCTTTTAGAGAACTCTTGACCACCAAGAAATCTCCTTTCTACACCATTCCTTTTCTCTCCTTTTTCTCTTCTACCTAAACTTAACGTCTAGATTACTTCCCCTAATCATTCCTTTTCTTCCCATCTTCTCCACAAATCTCCTTAGTCACTTCCCATTTGACTCCACCTATCTAGACACATCCTCATCATCCACTCTTTACAAAAGGAGCATCAAAGGTAAGGAAAGGATCAAGCTTACAAAAGGAGACCCATGGGTGATTTCCTAATTTTTTACTTGCCTTCCCTTTGATTGTAATATGTGTAATTAATTCCCTAGCTATTCTCTTAATTGTTAATTCCATTATCTTATCTAGATTTGTTAAGTATTCTTTTATTAGTTTATTAGGTTTATTTTTCATGTATGTTTGATGGCTTGACAACCCATTCACTCATCCATATTTTTATGATTTATTTTATTGCATATAGATTAGTTAATTTATTCAACTAATCACTCTAATTCCCTGTGGAACGAATCCTACTTGCCACTTTACTAATTTAATATCTAAGTGGTGAAAAATCAGTTTTCTAAACGAACACATTTAAAACATTATTTTATTGCGCAAAACGACCGCATCACCCATTCCCACCCCCCCAGGTTGTATTAGACGCATGCAATATTTATTTTCAATCACCTTTGATCAGTTGGCCTAAGCGTTCTTGAATAGATTTTTTCCACCAGGGAAGGCTACTTGTCTCAGGAATGAGATCCTTTGTTTTTAGCAATTTGAGAATGAGAGTATCTACGAAGCCTGGGAGAGGTTTAAGGAGCTTCGAAGGAGATGTCCTTACAATGGCCTTGCAAAGTGGCAGACTTTGCAAGCTTTCTACCAAGGGATCACAATGTCAACAAGGAATTTAGTGGATGCGGCTACTTTTCAGGTTGGATAGAAGTAGACGAGATGACAAATGTAAAGGCTCAAATGGCAACACTCCAAAATCAAATGAGCAAGTTGGTTGCTGGGCCTAACAACGTGCAATTAGCACAATGTGAGTGGTGTTTAGGGCCACACTCTAGCATGAATTGTGAAGTTGGAAACCCGTTTGCTTCAACTTCATTAGAGCAAGTATCCTTTATGAACTACAACCGGAACTTCCAAAATCAACCCCAACAACAACATGCCAACCAAAATCCCAAAAACAATCCCTACTCAAACACACATAACCCGGCATAGAGAAACAACCAAACTTGTCATGGAAGGACAACCAACCTCAACATCCACAGAACCTCAACCAAAGAAAACCCCCCGGATTCCCACTACCACACCAACAAAACTACCCTAACCCACCCCTAAAAAATCAAGGGGAGAGAAAGTCTAACCTAGAGGAAATGTTCTCTAGATATATGGGCAAGTTAGACATTATGATTGAGACCCAAGACTTAGCCTTAATGAAGCTTGATACAAAGATTGACCAACTTGCTCAACATTTGCAAGCCTCAATCCAAAACTTGGAAATGCAAGTCGGTCAACTAGCTAGGGGACAACAAGGAAGACAATAAGGGTCTTTACCAAGCAACACAATGATTAACCCTAAAGAACAATGCAAGGCCATTGCATTGAGAAGTGGTAGAAAGGTTGAATTACTAGATAACTTTGGGAAAGGAAAAGAAGTTGTTGAAGAAGAGGGTGTTGTTGAAGAAGAGGTTGTAAAGGAAAAGAAGAGTCCTACCCATGATGACATGCCCACCACATCACATGATCCTGTAAGATCCTTGATTTGTATTGGTTTGATTCCATTGCAAAACTCTCTATATTTGTAATATTTTTTACTTAGATGATTCTTGGAGAAAATAAGCTTCAAAGGTGAAGAAGCAACATCTTGTGCAAATGTCGTCTTCAAAGGGAACATTGCATACTTGGATACTAAGGTATTGAAACAAATTATGGTGTGTTCAATATTAATCTAGAGGGGGGGTGAATAGATTTTATCCAATTTTACCAAATTTTCGTTAATGGTCAAGATTACGAAAATACCCTCTACTAGTCAATATACAATAGCAACTGTAATATGGTGCGGAAATTAAAAGACACTTGATATTTACGTGGAAACCCTCACGGGAAAAACCACGGGCTATGTAAGTGAGCCACACTTGAACCTCGAATCCACTAAATGTGTAAAACGATTACAACCTAATCCCGGAAGTAATCACACACCTACCTACTCCCGGTATAAGTGAACCTAGTCCTAATGCTTGTGATTTATGCAACCTAATCCCGGAAGCAAAACAAGACTTAGTTCTCAATGAAGAGAAAACAACCTAAGTGAATATATGAAATACTCAAAATGCAACAAGAGCAAGGCAACTCTATATGCTTACCTAGAATGATGATATATCAATGAAATCAATCCTAGATATCAAAAGCTAAATGACATATCATAAAGCTTAGCTAATCAAGATTCAACAAAACCTAAATAGCTATCACAATACAACACTCAATCAAATTCATCACAAACAATCTCTATCTTATATTTAGCATGTGAACATAAAGCATACAATAAGATAAAGAGATAACTTGACAAGAAAGAACCTAAACTTAGATGAAGTTAGTCAAAAACTTACCAAGAAGGATGTGATGATGCAAAACCATACATGGATGAGTCCTAAATGGTCATGAATGATCCTAGATGAACTTTGATGATCAAAGGAATTGGTTTGAGTGTTTAAAGGTGAGTTCTTGGTGATTTTTCTCTTGAAAAATGTTCTAAGAGAAAAATCTGAGATTTGGAGCTCTGATTTACGACCTAGAAATGAAAGAGGCATATATATAGCATGCCAAAGTGAAGTGGTGTCGTTTTGAAAAATTTGCAAAAGACCGCCGATTCTGCGCCCTATTCTGCGGCCTTGACCGCAGAACACAAGGGCGCAGAAACAATTTTGCGGCCCCTAAACGCAAAAACCAAGGGCGCAGAAAAGAGGACAGAGAGTATGAATTCTGATCCTTATTCTGCGGCCTTGGCCGCAGAACAGGGCGCAAAATGCACCTGATGGAGCATCCTAAAATCTAACCATGCTATGCAATACTAGGCAAGATGCAACCAAATAAACATGCATGAAGAGAGATGAAATAGGCAATAATGCATACACACAATAAATACACAACACATTCAAGAATGAGAATTATGCAAGTGTTGTGTGTGTGTGCATCTACTTCTCTTCATTGCAAGAAACACTAAGTATTATACCTTTGGAGTGCTTCTTCCCTTGAGGTCTTGAAAAGGGCCTTTGAGCATGATCTTCAATCACCTAACTACCCTTACATTTCAAACCCCCAATATGTGGTTTGTCTACGAAATAAGCCAATCAACAATGGGAATCCTTACAGGTATCAATACTCTTCTTCCTCTTGCAAGGTGTTAGAGCACGCACACACACAATTTATACATGTGTATCCCTGAATCATAGTTCAAACCTTTGATATAACACATTGACACACATTTAAGTATGCACATTCATTTATCTCAATGCTAACAAACTTGTAGAATTGCATGTTTTCTGGATATCGCATGCTTGTGTAACATAGTGTTTATTTATTTGTGTTTCTTGTATTTTGGACCTAAACATGATCTCATATGATTCCTTATTGAGTCTCGGTTATTTCGGTTACTCATTCATTAGGTTTCAAGTCCAAACGATGTAGCAATGCTATTTTGCATTCTCATTCGTTGAGTTGTCTTCGTCGTCATTTTTCGTGATGAATTCTCAACCTTTTGTCAAAGTTTTATAGTCATCATTGTGTGTGAGGGAATCATGGTTTGTAATCTAAAAATGGATTCAAATTTGGAGTTCGAATGCCCAAATACAGCTGAAGAACGTGAGAGAAGCGTGAGGGAGCTTGCTCGGCCGAAGGCCAAGCAAGGAGGACCACGTGTGGGCCACGTGTGCCATACGACCAGAGTCCCTCTCTACCCATGTGTGCCACAGGCATCTCACACATGGCTGGTGACATGGATCTTTTTGATTGGTCATTGAATCCCTCTCTTCTCCATCTCTTTTCCCTCCATTTATATTAGAAAATTCTGCAGAATTCTTCACGGCTTTTGATTTCTTATTTTGATCATATCTCTCTCATTTCAACTCCAAATCAAATGATTCAAAAGCCAAAATGGTCTTGAAGAGAGGAACAAGTCCCAAGCATTTTTAGAGTCAAAAGATGTCCAGGTTTAACACACATCTGATTTCAATTCGTGGTTCATCTTTGTGTATGGTAATCATCTTCTCTACATTTTTCTTATGATCAACTTCATGGATCTACTTTATTGATTGATGAAAAATGTTTAGAATGTCTTTGATTCCATTTTTAGACTTGTTTGATTGATTTTCGAGTTTATCTTTTGTGATTTCATATGAACATCTTTTTGATAAACTTGAAGAACATGAACTTGATTCTAGAAAAATTTTTGCTCTTGAGCTTGATTGTTGATTTCTAGCTTTTTGTCACATGTTCATGAACTATGATTTTTTATTGTGATATCTATCATTTAAATTTAGTTCTTGTTTGGATTGATTATGTTGTGGATTTCAAGTGTTAACTTGTTCACTTGATTTCAAAGCTAGTTTTGTGATTTCTATTGAAAACTTGTTACTCTAGCTTTGATTGACATGTTTAGGTTTCTAGATATTTTTATGAATGACTTTGAATGTCTAATCTAGATTTCTAATCATATGTTCATAAGAATTTGTTACATTTGCTTGTGAGCTTGATTTGTGCAAATCCAATTCTTCATAGAGTGTGTTTGATCTACTTGCTCTATTTGCATGTGTTTGCATTATTTGCATGTGTTTGCATCATTTGCATGTGTTTGCATTAAGTCTTGAGCAAGAAGACTTGGCTAGGAAAGTGTTCCTGATAGCCAAGCAAAGTCTTAGCTAGGAGTATGGTACTCTTGATGGTTAAGCTAGTGAAGCTTGACTAGGATCTTGGTGATCTAGATAGCTAAGCAAGGAAATCTTCTTAGAGGCTTGAGAGCCTTAGAAAGGGAGTTGCTTCCTAGAGGTGTAAGACACACATTGGATAGGAAGTAGGCTTAGTGAATCACTAGCCCGAGGGTTAATTAGGAGGTGATAGCTTAGGGTGGATATCATTGTGTTGATAGCCTTGAGTGTGTAAATCCTTTTCTTATAGTGGATTTGCTTTGCCGGTGGCTATGGTAACAACCTATGGATGTTTCCTCTTTGAGGTTTACCACATCAATATCCCTTTTGCCGAAGCACTTGCCCAAATGACTACTTATGTGAGATTCCTCAAGGAGTTGCTCTCCAACAACAGGAAGTTAGAAGAGTTCGAGACAGTCGCATTAACGGAAGAATGTAGTGCGATCCTGCAAAACAAACTCCCACCTAAGCTAAAGGATCCCAGGAAATTCACAATTCCATGCACCATTGGCCAAACGGAGTTTAGGAAGGCATTGATCAACTCTTAGGCAAGCATAAATTTGATGCCATACTCTGTTTTTCAAAAGTTGGGAGTGGGGGAAGTGAAGCCTACTCATGTCACCCTACAACTAATTGATAGGTCAATCAAATACCCAAAGGGAGTTATGGAAGATGTCTTGGTAAAAGTAGAGATTTTGTACTTTCCTGTGGACTTTGTGAGACTTGAGATAGAGAAGGATATAGAAATACCTTTGCTTCTAGGTAGACCCTTCTTAAAGATAGCAGGGGCTTTGACATGATGGTATTGATGGTAGGAGATGAACACGTGGTGTTTGACATGAAAAAGGCAGCCAAGTGATCGATAGAAGTAGATAGGTGTTTGATGATTGAGATTGTTGAGCCATTAGTTGAAGATTTTGTTAGAAAAGAAACTCCCAAGGAACCCTTGGAGGCTTGTTTAGTCCATGGTGCCTCTGAGAAGGATGAAGATCAGGAAGTTGAAGAATATGCTCTACATTTGAATTCCCAACCATTTAAGAAGTTTAGAGAAAGAATGAGGTTCAAGGAGTTAGGAAAGGGGAAGCCTAGACTACCCCTATCTATTGAAAAGCCTCCAAAGCTTAAGTTGAAGCAACTACCAGAGCACTTGAGATATGCTTTCCTTGGTGAGTCATTATCACTTCGGGTGATAATTTCGGCCTCCTTGTCAAAGATTAAAGAAGAAAAACTGTGGAGAGTTCTAAAAAGCCACGAGAAAGCCATTGGTTGGTCTATCTTCGATATTAAGGGATTGAGCCCTTCAATTTGCATGCACAAATATTGATGGAGGAAAAGTTTAAACCAACAGTGGAGCACCAAAGAAAGTTGAACTCGAACATGCAAGAGGTTGTTAGAGCCGAGATCCTAAAGCTTCTAGATACGGGTATCATATACCCAATATCAAACAGTCTGTGGGTCAATCCAGTTCAAGTAGTACCTAAGAAATGAGGGATCACAGTGGTACCTAATGAGCATAACGAACTCATCTCAACACGAACCGTCACAGGTTGGAGAGTGTGTATTGACTACAGAAAACTCAACACAGCCACATGAAAAGATCACTTCCCCTTACCCTTTATTGACCAAATGTTGGAAAGGCTAGCAGGGCATGAATACTATTGTTTCTTAGACGGATATTCTGGTTAGTACCAAATTCCAATAGACCCCGAAGATTAAGAAAAGACAACGTTCACATGTTCATATAGGACGTTTGCCTACTGAAGAATGCCATTTGGACTCTATAAAGATCCGGTGACATTCCAAAGATGTATAATGGCCATCTTTTCTGACATGGTGGAAAGGTATATTAAGATCTTCATGGATGACTTCTCCGTTTTCGGGTCATCATTTAATGGTTGCTTAGAAAACTTAGGGAAGGTGCTTGAAAGGTGTGAAGAGACCAACCTCATACTCAACTGGGAAAAGTGTCATTTCATGGTTAAGGAAGAGATCGTGTTGGGACATATAATCTCCTCTGAAGGGATTGAAGTGGATAAGGCAAAAATTGAGGTGATAGAAAAGTTGCCACCGCCAACCTCAGTGAAGGGAATCCAGAGTTTTCTAGGACACGCCAGGTTCTATAAAAGATTCATCAAGGACTTTTCGAAGATTACAAAGCCTTTGTGCTCCCCTTTGATGAAAGATGTGTCGTTTGTGTTTGACGAAACATGCTTGAAGGCATTTGAGCTTTTAAAAAAAGAGCTTATTTCGGCTCCAATCATGAAGGCCTCGGATTGGGACCTCCCCTTTGAGTTTATATGTGACGTTAGTGACTATACGGTGGGTACCGTACTGGGTCGAAGAAAAGAGAAATGTCAACTGGCCTTTCCACGGCTTTGGTCCACGGGTTTTGTCCAGCGGGTTTCTCTAAAGTTGACTTCGCTCTTATTTTGCCCTCTTTTCTCCACTTTCATGCTACCGCTTCCCTTCGTGTGTCAATTACCTGTATCTAACCGAAACACATGTTATATACATAAAAATGCTCGGAAACGAATACAAAATACAGTAAAAGTGAGTGCAAAATGTGAACATTTATTGCGTGATCAGAAGGATGCAAAGCCAAGGCTAATAAGATGGGTGCTACTCCTCCAAGAGTTCAACCTCGAAATTAGAGATAAGAAAGGGACCAAAAACGTGGTTGCAGACCACCTTTCGAGGTTTGAGAAGGACTATAGTGGGAAAGTTGATGAGCCTATAAAAGAAGAGTTCTCCGATGAGTAACTTTTTGAGTTGCAAAGTCTACTAATTCCATGCTACACGGATTTGGTGAACTACCTAGCTAGTGAGATAGTGCCTATAGAACTAAATGTGCACCAGAAGCGAAAATTCTTCGCGGAGTTGAAATTCTACTTTTGGAATGAGTCACTCTTGTTTGGAACATGCAAAGATGGGGTGATTCACAGGTGCATTCCCGAAGAAGAGATGCTAGATATCTTGGGTCATTGCCACTCTAAGGAGTGTAGAGGTCACTTTGGTGCTTCACGAACAGCTAGGAAAATCCTCCAATCGGGTTTTTTGGTGGCCATCTCTATTCAAGGACTCGAGAAGCTTTTTGTAGAGGCATGTAACCAGTGCCAAAGAACCAGCAACATAGCAAAGAGAGAAGAAATGTCGATGAACATCATGTTGGAAGTGAAACTTTTTGATGTCTGGGGCATAGACTTCATGGGACCATTCCCAACGTCCTTTGGGAAGAAGTACATTCTAGCTGCCGTAGACTATGTGTTTAAATGGATTGAAGCAATAGCCACTCCAACATGTGAAGGAAAGGAAGTGACAAAGTTATTAAAAAGGAACATCTTCGCCCGTTTCGACACACCACGGGCAATAGTGAGTGATGGAGGTTCTCACTTCTACAATAAGAAGTTTGAGGCTTTATTAAAGAAATATGGAGTGAAACACAAAGTCACCACCCCGTATCATCCACAAGCCAACGGTTAAGCTGAAGTCTCGAACAGAGAAATTAAGAATATCTTGGAGAAACCCGTGGGGATTAGAAGGAAGGATTGGGCCAAGAAGTTGGAAGATGCCTTATGGGCCTATCGAACAGCCTATAAATCTCCTATTGGCATATCTCCATTCCAGCTAGTGTATGGAAAAGCGTGTCACTTGCCATTTGAGCTTGAACACAAGGCATGGTGGGTGATTACGCTCCTCAACATGAGCATGCAGGAGGCCGGTTAAAAGAGGTGCCTCCAATTGAGTGAGCTAGAGGAACTACAGCTTGAATCATTTGAGAACTCAATGATCTTCAAAGAGAAGACCAAGAGATGGCATGACAAAAGGATAGAAGTCAAGGAGTTAAAGGTAGGTCAAAAGGTGCTTCTTTTCAACTCAAGGTTGAAGCTATTCCCGGGCAAGCTAAAGAGCTGCTGAATGGGTCTTTATACCATCACTGAAATTTTTCCTTACAGAACAATGGAGATCGAAGATGATAAGAAGGAAAAGTTCAAAGTGAATGGGCAAAGGCTAAAGATCTTTTGGGAGCTTGAAGATTAGAAACTCAATGAGGTGGTTTGCTTCCAAGAACCACCCTAAGCAAGAAATCAAAGGGAGGTATCATCTCTTGTACATTTTAGTTTTAGTTTTCTTTTAGTTTTCTGATTTTTTGCTCAGTTTTTTTTTTATTATTTAATTTATCTTTTTGAATTTTATTTTCACAACATCTTACTTGTGCTCAGAGTGATAGAATAGGTGTGTTTGATGTTGTGTGCAAGTTGTTTTTCTTGTAGGCATTAGTTCATTTCCAGCAGATCAGGAGACCAAGCTTAAGGGTGTAGCAGTTGAGATGCCACGGTTGGACAAACCGTGGCAGTTGAGCGATAGAAAATCCCAAAAATCTATGTCGCCTGGATGCCACGTGGGTGTCGTGTGGAAAAGAGACCGCGGCAATCGAGCACTTATTAAAACGACGTTGTTTCAACCAAAACGTGACCGTTTTGGTGCCACGGTCAATAACCGCGGCAGTCGAGACCGCAACACACGGATGGTATATATGTATGTGTGTGTTCGGCTAGGGCACAACAAAACTCCCAAATTTCAAAAAGAAGAGCAGCATTCTCCTCTCGAGCCACGGTTGACCTCCGCACGTAATCGGTAACCCCTCTATATTTTCACATGTTTTTTGTTGCCATTGTTCCCATATCCCTCTCTTTCCCTTCCTTGAAATCTTAAGGTTAGTTTGGGCTAATTTGGAGAAGATTTTGTGTGAAAAGAGTTGCTTGTGCTTCATGTTCAAAATTGATGTGTGGGTTAATGTTTGATAGTGGTTTGAAGGTCATTGGCATGTTTATTTGGTGTTTTGAGTGATTGTTTCATATTTGGTTTGAAGTAGTGAAGTTTAGGCCGAAAATTTAGGGTGTTAGTGTTTGTTTGTGTGAAGAAGGATGCTTGGAAGTGTTTCTTTTATATATTTTTTGCATTGTGGTGGTTTGTGGCTTGAGGGTACCTATGGTGTATCGGGTTACCATTGGTTTTGATTGGTTGAGTACCGAAGTGCTGTCGGATTTGTGATAGAATTGTTGAAATGGCACAGTTTTCTGAGTGTCCAGATGGCAAGAACAAAGTAAACCGTAAGGGTAGTTGAAGTAGGCAATTCTAGTGCGTCTTCCAAGCCAAGAAGGGGCAAGAGAAAAGGGCAACAGCTAGCTCCCCCATGTGTCTAGAATCCTGATTTTTTGAACCAGTTGGCTAAATGGGCTAAGAGGAAAATAATTGAGGAAAAGGGAAACAACGTTTTAGAATTGAGCCAAACGTTGTTTCCTTAGACGATTGAGAGATGAGGCTAGCAGACCTTTGTCCAACGCCCCTCTAAGTATTACAGACGGATTGTAGAAGAGTTTTACGCGAGGACGGTCCCAAGGAACTATCTATTAGGCGGCGTAGTATGGGTCCATGGTAAGAAAGTCAAGATCAACGCTTCAGACATCAATAGGTATTTCAGGACCACTATACCAGAAGAAGAGTGGGAAAGGATGTATAAGGGGTTGACGAAAAACAGCATCTTCATCAAGATGAATGTGGAGTTGGCGAACGCCTTAACAGATTATCCATTGCTGTTTTGGAGTGTTAGGTCCAGTCTTCTAAAGCAGTCAAAGACCCTCATTGACTTAGTCTTCTGGCATGTCTTCATTTCCTATTCGTTGAGACCTTGTGGGCACCGCACTACTGTAGCCTATGAGGTGGCACAGCTGCTTTATTGCTTATGCCATGACTAGCCAATCGATATCGGTGTGCTCATCAAGATGGAAATCCACAAATGCGGTAAGGATGGGAGCGGAAAGGAGGCCATAGGGTTCCCTAGCCTAATTACCCATTTCTCCATATATGCGGGTGTAGATCTTTCTACAAAAGAGATGACAGAGCCTCTCGTGGACATAGGAATCAATCAATGGTATTCACTCTACCCTAACAGGGGACTGAGGAGGCCCGGGGGATATAAAAGAGCACAGACAGAAGATGGAGATACAGAGGCTGAGGGTTTAGAGTCAAAGGCTGAGGGTTTAGAGCTAGAGGATGGGGATGTTGAGATGTTACCAGAGGATGACGAGAGTCGGAGCAGGTGGTCACATATGTTATTTGCACTAAAGCTTACAAGGAAGCTTAAGTTGAAGGAACAAGCAACTGCATATACAGCGTAGACCGAACAGATTAGGGCTGCCAAGGAAGAAATCCTGAAGGAGATAGCAGCTTCGGAGGGCAAGACAAGGGCCGTGATTAGTGAGATGAAAGATGGGCTCATGTAGGATTTTGCTAAGATTATGACTGAGCTCCGCGTCTCCCAGTACAATAGACAGAAAAAGGCCCATCCTGTTCCTTCAGCCCGTCCTCGCCCGATCGGTGGTCCCCTTATTTTAGAAGAGGAGGCTCAGGTGCGCATCGCAATGGAGAGGTCCTTGAAAAAGCAAGCAAATAGTGAGGTCGCGTCAAGCAGGGGCAAAGGTAAGTTACCGGGGCACTCATAGTCACATTCCACCACTTTTTGCTTAGCTTTGTTGGACTTTGTTAATGTTTAGTTGATTTATTTACTTACCTTTTGCATTTGGATATTTATGCTTTTGAACTCTTATTTCATGTTGTTATCCTTTTTGTGGAGCTTAATTTTTGATGTTTAGCTCAAGTGTGCGACGTTGTTTTATGCCTAGTTTTTAGGTTTGCAGCGTGCTTGTTTAGGGTTGCATTTGGCATCCCTCCCGTTTCTAAGCTTATATTGTCCAATCCGCTTTTGTGCAAACATTGGGGACAATGTTTCGTTTAGGTTTGGGGGTGCGGCCATTCTTTAACCATTTTTGCGTGTTTGCTAAAAAAAAAAAATGGTGAGTCAATTCTGTCTGTTCTCCTGCTTCGAGCCAAATTTTGGAGCATTAGCTTGCTTAATGAGATGCTTTTGGGTTGTGCCTTTTGAGGAAATTATTCCATGTGTTGAATCCCTGAGTCTAGGCAAAGGTTGTGCTAGTTAAAGTTGCACCACATTGCTTGCACGCACCTTACCAAACTCGAAAGTGTCTAAGTAATTGGGTATCATGCTTAAGATATCTAAATCATTAGTGGAGACTACCCACATGAGGCCAGAGCCTATATAGCATCCTTATTGAAACAAATTATGGTGTGTTCTAAAATTAATCTAGAGGTGGGATGAATAGATTTTAACAAATTTTATCCAATTTTCATGTATGGTCAAGATTATAAAAATACCCCTAATAGTCAATATAAATATAACAAGTGTAATATAATGCGGAAATTAAATAACACTTGATATTTACGTGGAAACCCTCACGGAAAAAACCACGGGCTAATAAGTGAGCCACACTCGAACCTCGAATCCACTAAATGTGTTAAAGATTACAACCTAATCCCGGTATGTAATCACACACCTACCTAATCCCGGTATGAATGAACCTAGTCCTATTGCTTGTGATTTATGCAACCTAATCCCGGAAGCAACACAAGACTTAGTTCTCAATGAAGAGAATGCAACCTATGTGAATATGTGAAATACTCAAAATGCAACAAGAGCTAGGTAACCCTATATGCTTATCTAAGATGATGATATATCAATGAAATCAATCCTAGATATCAAAAGCTAAATGACATATCATAAAGTTTAGCTAATCAAGATTAAACAAAACCTAGATAGCTATCATAAAATAACACTCAATCATATTCATCACAAACAATCTCTATCTTGCATCTAGCATGCGAACTTAAAACATACAAGTAAATAAAAAGATGGCTTGATAAGAAAGAAACTAAACTTAGATAAAGTTAGTCAAAATCTTACCAAGCAAGTTGTGATGATGCAAAATTATGCATGGATGATCCTAGATGAACTTGATGAATCAAAAGGAAAGCTTTGAGTGTTTAAAGGTGAGTTCTTGATGGATTTTCTCTCAAGTGTCTCTCTTTTAAGTTTAGGGTTCTAAGGAGTCAAAGAACCGAGTTTTGAAAAAAAAAAAAAAAGATGGTATATATAGGCATTAAGAACAAGGCATGTGAAAAGATAAGTTTGCCCCTGAACCGCATGATCGGTGGTTTCATTAGGCGGCCAGGCCGCCGATCTCAACCGCTGAATTGGTACCGAGAGAAACAGGGAAGCAACAGCGGTTTCATTCGGCGGTTACAAAACCATCGATTCAACAGTAGAATCAAACCCTAGAGATTAAATCAATCAGGTATGATCGGCGGTTTTGAATGGCGGTCACGACTGCCGATCATAACCACAAAATCAAACCAAAGACCTCTGGACCAAAACGGTTGTTTCATTCGATGGCCACGGCCACCGATCATAACCGTCGATTCACTAAAAGTGGTGAAACCAAGGAGACGCCAAGGCAATCTCCGAGAGCGGTCTTCGCGAAAAACTAAGCACACTATTGTGCAAGCGCATACATTTCCAAACATATATGGGAAATGAATTACAAGACACAAACACACAACAAGGTACAATTCATTAAAGTGTATGTGTGAAAGTGACATGTGAAGAGAATGCACACAAATGCAAATATGCTAAGTGTGAGTGTGCTACTAAATCTCTTCAAAGAAAAATAAGCACTAGAGATATACTTTTGGAGTGCTTGTCATCTTGAGGTCTTGAAAAGGGCCTTTGAGCTTGATCCTTAATCACCTAAGCTACCCTTACAAGTCAAACCCCAACATGTGGTTTGTCCACGAAATAAACCAATCAATATGAGAATCCTTACAATCTCCCCCTTTGGCTATTTCGTGATAAAATCACCACTCACGTTGATCCTCACAACATAATATAAGCTACAGGATTTCAACGATAATCTACATTACAAAGAGATATTTAAAAAGCAAAAAATCTTCAAGTCTTCAATCTCTTGTAGAATTATCAACCCTTCAAAATAAAAAATTAAACTTTCGAAAGCAAGTGTATGTGAGATGATCAAGTGACAATAAACAAGCATTTGCATTTACGTAATTTAAGCACAACATCATGCAAATTTTCATGCAATGTATGTGAATGCAATGCTCCCCCTCAAAATGGTTACTCCCCCTCAAAACATAAACTCCCCAATATGCACAATTGCTACTACAATTAGCAACTCCCCTTACCACATCCTACTCCCCCTTTTTGTCATGATATAAACAAAGGAGTACTCCCCAACCGGGTCACCTTAGCAAAGATAGATAGTAGCATACTAGATATTTGTATAATCATATAAGCCACTTTATGCACTCAATTAATTGGAGAGAAACAAGGAGATTTATTTGATTGAAAATGTGTGAATTAAAAATGCTTTGCATACAAGACATGTTGCATTCAAGTCCAAAATACAATGGTATTTGGCAAAACAAATGACAAAGGTTTCCAATATAATTCAAACCAATTTTACCATTTGTCATGAGAGAAGCAAGGATATAGAGATTTCATTGATTTCAATTTTAATAGCAACTATATCCAACTTTATAAGCAAAACATGGCATGAGCAACTTTGCACCCTATTTGATTTTTCTGGGTATGAAACCCATATGATAGTAGCCATGTTCAACAAAAAAAGAAAGAAAGACATTTGGATTGAAACATCCTTTGAATGGATACAAGATCCTTCATCCTTTTTTAATCTCATAAGCTTTTTCGCACATTGTTTTGCATTTAAGCAATTGCAATCATCAATTCATGCTTTTTCAATTTAGCATGTCATTTGAATTTCATGCTTTTCATATGTCATTAGCATGTCAATTTAGAATCATCATGTCATGAAGCTAACTATAGATCATTCAAATCGTACTTCCTATGTAAATCTCCTAGTCCAAAAATGCATGATTGAACATAAATATGACATAATGCTAGCATGGTTCACACTTATTGAGATAAAAGTATATATACATATGTGCAACCAAGCTTACTTCAAGCAATTAATAAAGAAGCATGAGATCTTTCAAATATTTTGCATGCATCAAGTATGCAAAAGCTCTCTTTACTTGAGTTCCCCATATGGGGTCAATCACAAAAACTCATCATTCCACAAGACATATCCTAATAGATCAACTAATTGTTTTAAAACGAGTAGCATCTAAAGGTTTAGTAAATAAGTCCACTAGTTGATCATTAGTACCTACATTTTCAAATACTATGCATTTATTCTCAACTAGTTCTCTAATGAAATGATGGCGAATGTCAATATGCTTTGTTCTAAAGTATTGTACCGGATTCTTGGAAATATTAATAGCACTCATGTTATCACAAAAGAGAGTAAGTGTACCTTGGTTGAATCCATAGTCTACTAGCATTTGCTTCATCTATAGGAGTTGTATGCATCCACTCCCCGCGGCTATGTACTCGGCCTCCACCGTGGACAAGGAAATTGAGTTTTGCTTCTTGTAAAACCAAGAGACAAGGTTGTTCCCAAGGAAGAAGCAACCGCCCGATGTACTTTTCCTATCATCATAATCATGCCCAATCCGCATCACTAAAGCCTATAAGACTAGCATTAGTGTCAAACGAGTACCAAATCCCATAGTTTGAAGTCTCATTCACATAGCGAATGATTCTCTTGACGGAAGAGAGATGGGACTCCTTGGGATCCGATTGGTACCTAGTACACACACCCACACTAAAGGATATATCAGGCCTACTTGCAATCAAATAAAGCAAGCTTCCTATCATGCCCCGATATAGTGTTTGTTCCACACTTTTACCACTAGCATCCTTGCTAAGTTTCAAAGTGGTACTCATGGGTGTATCACAATGTTTGGCTTTTTCAAGACCAAACTTCTTCACTAGGTTTTTGGCATATTTAGCTCGGGTTATAAAGATCCCATCATTTAATTGCCTAATTTGCAAACCTAGGAAGTAACTAAGCTCACCAATAAGACTCATCTCAAATTCATGAGAAATAACATCAACAAATTGTTGGACCTTGGTGTTGTTAGTGAAGCCAAACACTATATCATCGACATATATTTAAGCTATAAAAAGCTCATCATTTTCTTTCTTGATGAATAGTGTCTTATCAATATACCCCTTGTGTAGTCATTGTTGATAAGGAATTGAGTGAGGCGCTCATACCAAGCCCTCGGTGCTTGTTTCAACCCATACAAAACCTTTTTGAGGCGATAGACATGGTTGGGGTGGTGAGTATCCATAAACCCCTTAGGTTGCTCAACAAACGCTTCCTCTTGCAATAAGCCATTGAGGAAGGCACTCTTGACGTCCATTTGGTGCAATTTGAACTTGTGCACACAAGAGATGGACAAGAGAAGCCTAATAGACTCTAATCGGGCAACGGGAGCAAATGTCTCTTCAAAGTCAATACCCTCAATTTAAGAGTACCTTTGTGCAACAAGTCGTGCCTTGTTATGCGCAATATTACCATCCTCATCGGATTTGTTCCTATATATCCATTTGGTGCCTATGATATTAGTGGTCTTAGGCCTAGGAACTAGAGTCCAAACCTCATTCCTTTCAAATTGGTTTAGCTCTTCTTGCATGGCAAGAACCCAAAACTCATCATTTAAAGCTTCATCAATCTTTTTGGGTTCTATTTGAGAGGTGTAGCATGTGAAGCTAATAAAATTAGCTATTTTCCATCTAGTCCTAACACCCTCATTCACATCTCCAATAACATCATCTTTGTTATGGAGTCTTCTAACCCATGGAGCGGGTTCATTAGAGTCTAAGAGAGGAACTCTATCAAGAGGTTGTGTGACCTCTTCATCTAGGTTAGGTGTCCCAACATTAGGAGTCACCACAACCTTCTCCAAGGGAGAGTTATCAACTCTAGTAATCTCCTCATGGTTAATAGATTTGAGCCTTTCATCATCAAATACAACATTAGATGATTCCATAACGCTTCGAGTCTTCAAATTGAAAACTCTATATGTTATACTATTTAAGGCATAGCCAATAAAGATACCCTCATCACTCTTGGCATCAAATTTGTCACGTTGATCTCGGTCATTTAAAATGTAGCATTTGCTTCCAAAAGTGTGGAAGTAGCTAACATTTTGCCTTTTACCTTTCCATAGCTCATAGGAGGTATTCCTAGTTCCAGGCCTTGAGAAAACTCTATTTCCTATATAGCAAGTCGTATTGATGGCTTCAGCCCATAGGTTCCTAGGCACATTGTTGCTAAGCAACATCACATGGGTCATCTCTTGAAGGACTATATTCTTTATCTCAACAACTCAATTTTGTTGAGGTGTCCTAGGAGCCGAAAACTCATGGGAGATGCCTAAACTATTGTAATAGCTTTCAAACACGGCATTCTCAAACTCCCTCCCATGATCACTTATAATCCGTTTTATGCTTTTAATATTAGAATTCATTTCGTTTTGAATTTTATTACAAAGCATTTTAAACTTGTCAAAAGTTTCAAATTTTTCTCTAAGAAAATATGTCCATATGAATCTAGAGAAATCATCAGCACAAACAAAAATGTATCTCTTTCCACCTAAACTCTCAGTTTGAATAGGACCCATAAGATCCATGTGGAGAAGCACTAGGGGTCCTTGGTGGAGAGATGCTTGCCTTTTTTGTGCATGCTTTTGGTTTGTTTTCCTTGTTGGCAAGGTCCACAAACACCATTGGCCTTCTTCCCAAGCTTATGGAGGCCACGCACACAATTGAACTTTCCAAGGGTTCGTAAATCCTGAAAGTTCGTGTGGCTAAGTCTTTCATGCCACAACTCAATTTGCTCATCCATGGACACATTGTTTAAGACTATTCTAGCTTCAAGACAATAGCAATTGTTGCTAGATCTTATACCTTTCAACAAGGTTTGTCCATCAGGCTTTAGGATTGAGAAATTATCTTTGCTAAACAAGACGGGATATCCTTCATCACTTAGATGAGAAATGCTTATCAAATTGGCTTTCAAGCCATCAATAAATAAAGCATTGGATAAGGAGGGTAATCTGGGAACGAAAATGGTTCATTTCCCTATGACTCTCTTTTTGGATCCATCACCAAAGGTGACACATCCTTCTTCCTTCATAACAAGAGTCTCGAAGAAACTCTTGTTTCCCGTCATGTGCCTAGAGCACCCACTATCTAAGTACCACAGGTTAGAAGAATTTGCATTTAAGGCAATTTTAGCAACATCGTAAACATTTTCATTCTTTCTAACCCACATAGGTAAAACATTTTTCTTCCTAGTGGTCTTTGGTATATGGGCTCTAGATGTCCTAGGATCATGCAAATTATGCTTATCATTCGTAGGAACATGCATCATGGCTCTATTCTTTTTCTTCTCAATCATGCTTCTAGTTTTGCACATTTTAATATAACAAAAGCACCTTGGTCTAATATGACCATCAAAACCACAAAAATGACAAGTAGGAACAAAATAAGGAATCATACCATGTCATTGTGCTTGCATGGGAGCCTTCCCTTGTCTTTGTGGTTGTCTTGGTTGTTGATTAGGATTTCTCCTCCTTTGTTGTTGACCAATACTTGGTTGCATCTGAGGTTGAACTTGCATGATTGACCTCTTCCCTTTTTGAGCCAAATGATGAGGAATGTTGGCTTGAGGTTGCCTTCTTGGTGCCACCTTCATTTGTGCACTCTTATAACATTGTCCTAAATCTATCTTCTTCCTAGGAGTGTGCACCGGAGAAGCTTCCTTATTGCCCAAGCCCAAAACAAACACAGTCTTCTTAGAGGGGGAGGTCTCCTTATCATTTTCAAATCCGAGACCTCTCTTGTCACATGAACTCTTTCCAACACCTAGTATGTGATCTAATTTTTCGGTGCCAGATGTCAACCTTGTCATAGATTTCTTAGCTTCATCAAGCTCCCTCTTCAAACCTTCTTCATTCCTTTTAGATAATGCTAACTCCTCTCTTAGCTTATCTTCTTTCTTCTTAAGTCTTTCCACTTCTTCACTTAAGTGGTCATTATGAGATGAAAGCTCAAGATTTTCTTCTCTCAACATCTTGATCTTCTTAGTAGTTGTCATCTCTAAACCTTTAAACTCCTTGAGATATTCAACTAAAACCTCTTTCTCCACATATCCATTAGTGGAGTTAGGGTCGGAGTCATCTTCACTAGAGTCACTTTCCCTATGACTCTCTTCCTCTTTTTCACTACCACTTTTGCTCTTGTGAGAGGAGGCAAAAGCTAGGAAGTTAGCCATAAGATCTTCATCATCCGAAGACTTATCTTCTTCATTGGAGTCATCACTATTTTCACTCCAAGTGGCGGCCATCACTTTTCCCTTCTTATTTTCCTTGTGATTTGCACATTCGGGAGCAAAGTAACCTATCCCGCCACACTCAAAGCAACGGACCCCTTTCTTTTCGGTCCTCTCTTGCCTTGGTTCAAACTTTTTGAAAGGACCATTTTTCTTCAAGTCTTGGCCTCTCAAACCAAATCCCTTCTTCCCGAACTTCATAACCTTATTGAATATTTTCACAAATAAGGCCATGTCTTCGTCTGAGTCATTCTTTACCTCATTTTCATCCTTAGATGCTTCCAAAACAATTCCCTTTTGCTTTTTAGGAGGAGTGGAGCTAGGAGCCTTCCTAGACTCGTAAGCGATAAGCCTTCCAATATCCTCGCTCGGCTTCATGTCCTTAAATCCATTATTTTCTTCTAAAGCCGTTGTAGGGAAAAATACCGTATATAGTACACGCAGCGGAAGCGAGACTAAAAATAAAATAGATTTAGTAGCTTTTAAAAAAATTTCCTTTTATGAACCTTAACCCTTTTAATCAATTAAACATATATATTATCTAACAAAAGAAGAATACATTTTGTAGCGTGATCCGATTGACTTGTGTCGATGGTAATCCGCAAGATCTTCAATCCTAGCACGAACGTGGATCACCTAGGAGCGTGGTCTCCCTTTTCTTTAAATTGCAAACCTGTGAATGGACAAAACAAACTTTTCTTTTCTTTGTTAGTCACAAAAACAATCAAAAGAATACTAAGATTATTCCGGTCACTTTTAAGTTCTCAATCTAATGATCGAAACTCACGTGAACCAAGATCGATGTTGTACACACAAGCTTATTGATGAATAAGTAAATAGTATACCATCAAAGAATAATCTCTATCTCTTTTATGTTTTTAGTAGAATAATAATAATCTTTCTATGAATTGAGAAGAAGAAGAAAATAGAATCAAGCACCAAAAACCCTAAAGTGGCCGAATTCTATAAGTCCACATGAACCTTAACCCTTTAGGTGTGTGTTTTCGGAAAGCATAGGTTATATGGATTCGAATACGGAGGAGTTACAGGCGATTTGGAAAGCGATTCTGTTGTGCGGTTCCTCTGCCTTCGTGGCTGGCAGAAACGTGGAGATTGTTAGCGATTGTAAGGTAGTGGTAAATTGGATCGATAGTGATGGGATTGGGAACATTAATCTCGTCAATCGTATCTATGATGTTCGTAGTGCTCTGCAGAGGCAGGGGAATGTTGCGGTTGCTTTCGGTGGTAGAGCCTCGAATTTTTTTGCGGATAAGTTGGCTAAAATGGGTGCCAATGGGGAGGAGAACTTTGTGGTTTGGAGTACGATGGGTTGATTCCCCTCCCTCCTGGTTGTTTGCTTGTTTTTTTTCCTTCTTTTCTTTTTTCTCTGGGCGTGTGGTCTTTTGGCTGTTCTGTTGGGGTGCTTGTTCCTCTTTGGGCTGTTTGTTTTTCCTCCTGTGTTTTTTGCGGTTTGTGGTGGCTGTTTGCCTTAATAAAGTTCCTGTTATTGTTCAAAAAAAAAAAAAATAATCTTTCTATGAATTGAGAAGAAGAAGAAAATAGAATCAAGCACCAAAAACCCTAAAGTGGCCGAATTCTATAAGTCCACATATATAGGTTGCAAAATTTTCTTTCTCTCTTTCTATTAGGGTGGCCGAAAATAATAACCTAAAAGGGACTAGGGTTGCCGCAATACTCAAGCCAAAAAAGAGTTTGTATTGCACCCCTAATTCCTATTTAGTTTAAGACTCTCAAACCCTAATCCAACTCATAAATCTTTTATTCTTTTATTTGACTAAATAAAAAGACTTCTTATTTGATTAAATAAATAAAATTAATTATTTATTTTCTTGTCAAACAAGTCTTTTAATTTAAGTATACTACTACCAACAGTATACCTTTAGGAATCATATTTCCTAATCAGAAAAGATTTGTTTCTTAATTAAACAATTAATTAATAAATTAATTAATTCTTATTTAATTAAACAATGAAACAAAATAATATATTAGGTTAATTAATTCACCTTTGCCGCCCCACTTAAAATAAATGGGCTATATATTATTTTCTTATTTCATTTAATCCTTTGGACTTTAAATAAAAAGCCCACATGTGAACTAGACCCATTCTTACTAAAAGAAACAAGCCCACATGTCATTCATTAATATATAAATATAATTGAGCAGCCCATTACATAAATAATGTGCAAATTATATTCTTAATATATTAAATGCAATTCTAGATGGACCCTTAAATTGGTCCGGTAGAATATATCAAGTGATCCATGCAAGTCCGTGAGGATTGGGGATCTTGGCGGGCTATCTAAATTTAAGCTTCAATAGACATAACCTAATCACAATCAACAAATGATTCACTTAGGTCCGATCCATTAATTTTAACTCATTCCACTAAAGAGCTAAAATTGAACTCTTAAATAAAGACAGAAAAGGAAGATGTTTCCTCATTCATACCCTAGACAATCATGTTGGAGATAGTGTATCCTCGTGATTAATATCAGTAATCGCCAAGAGTTTATAGACCGCCTATAACTCTCCAAGTTACCATATTTACTCATATGACCACGTTTTGAACTTGGATATTTTGACTTGTCCAGCAGCCATGTTTTCAATAGACACTATCGAAAACTCAACGTTGAGATTTAATATCCAATTACCTCAAAACATCCATATGATGATATTATACTCTCATTTGATAAATGGAGCCACGATGTCCATATCTATAAATGAAGTCCTCTATCGATTAACAAATGAATATCACCAAACTATCGAGGATAGACTATGCGATATAATCGTACTCATTGATAACTCAAATGATATCACTTGCAACCATAAGTCCATCATTTATCTCAGGATTAAGATAGACTCTCTGATTGTCCTGATAATGAAATGACTTTTATCTACTGACGGTTATAGATAAAGTATTTCATTGTGATCCAATTCAATGCACCCAGTGCACTAGATTCTTTTACTCGAAGACACTCCGATGATTTTAGACTCATCATATCTCATTTGATCCCACTCAAATGCTAGCAAAAGAATTCTACAACTTTAACAAGATAAAGGTGCCCAACCTTTAACTTAAGTTGTGAACAATATTCAAGACTAACTAAAGAATTGTGTCTACCACATACATATCCAGATGTACGAACAATTCTTCTTTTCTCATAGTCTTTAGACCTTATGATTATTTACTTTGACAATTATAATATTAAACTATAAATGCTATAAGATTTGTTTAAACCATAAATCACTTTATTAATATGAAAAAGATTGTTAATTGTAAATATTACACTCTTGCTATTGAGCATAATCCTAACAATCTCCCACTTGCGCTATAGCAAATGTGTCATATCTCTCAAGCCCATATTCTCTAGATGCCCATCGAAACTCTTCTGAGGTAGAGCCTTTGTGAAGGGATCTACTAGATTTTCTACTGACGCGATTTTGGTAATCGTCACGTCACCTCTTTGAACAATCTCCCTAAAAAGATGATACTTTCTTTCAATGTGTTTACCTCTCTTGTGACTTCTTGGTTCTTTCAAATTAGCCACTGCTCCACTGTTGTCACAGTAGATAGTGATCTGCTTATTCGCACTAGGAACCACTTCCAAGTCAATCAAGAATTGGTGGAACCAAACAGCCTCTTTGGCAGCCTCGCATACAGCAACATACTCAGCTTCCATGGTGGAATCAGCAATACAAGATTGCTTGATACTCCTCCATATAACTGCTCCTCCTCCAATAGTAAACACAGCCCCTGATGTGGATTTTCTGGAGTCAGAATCTGATTGAAAATCAGAATCTGTATACCCAACGGGAATTAAATCCCCTCCAGAGTATACAAGCATATTATCTCTCGTTCTCTTAAGATACTTGAAAATATGCTTGACTGTCGTCCAGTGATCGGGACCAGGTTTCGATTGAAACCTGCCAACTATGCCAACAGCAAAACAAATATCTGGTCTAGTACAGAGCATTGCATACATGAGACTTCCAACTGCCAAGGCATATGGAACTTTACTCATGAATTGCTCTTCATGCTCATTCTTAGGAACTTGTTCCTTAGAAAGCTTGATTCCATGTCTGAAAGGTAACATACCTTTCTTGGAATCATGCATGGAAAACCTAGACAAGATCTTGTCTATGTATGAAGCTTGGGATAATGCAATCGTTCTATTCTTTCTGTCCCTTATAACTTGGATACCTAAAATAAAACTTGCTTCTCCTAAGTCCTTCATATCAAATTGTTTTGTTAACCATTTTTTTACTGATGTCAATACACCTACATCGTTTCCGATGAGTAGTATATCATCAACATAAAGAATCAGGAAAACCAACTTGTCGCCCTTAATCCTTTTGTATACACAAGGTTCGTCAAGATTCTGAATAAATCCAAAACCTTGGACAGCTTGATCGAACCTTATGTTCCAGGATCTGGATGCTTGCTTTAATCCATATATGGATTTCTGCAACTTGCATACCTTTTCCATTTGGCCCTTTTCAATGACTCCCTCTGGTTGCATCATGTAGATGCTTTCGTCAAGACTTCCATTAAGGAAAGCTGTCTTGACGTCCATTTTCCAAATCTCTAGATCTAAAGATGCTACAATGGATAAGAGTATCCTAATGGATTTAAGCATGGCCATAGGAGAGAAGGTTTCCTCGTAATCGATACCTTCTTTCCGTGTATACCCTTTTGAAACAAATAACTCGAGGTGTGTTCTAATATATTAATATTCAATCTAGAGGGGGGGTGAATAGATTTTAATGATATTACCCAATTTTTGCGTTAAGTCAATATTACGAAAATACCCCAAACTAGTCAAAACAATAACAAGTGTAATATGGTGCGGAATTATAAAAGACACTTGATATTTACGTGGAAACCCTCACGGGAAAAACCACGAGCTGTATAGTGCGCCACACTCGAACCTCGAATCCACTAAATGTGTTAAACGATTACAACCTACTCCCGGTATATAATCACACACCTACCTAAACCCGGTATGAGTGAACCTAGTCCTATTGCTTGTGTGACCACCTAATCCCGGTGTCCGACCTAATCCCGGTCTATCACAACAAGACTTCAATTGCTTGCGATCTAAGCAACCTAATCCCGGAAGCTACACGCAAGACTTACTTCTCAATGAAGAGATTACAACCTATGTGAATATATGATGATATTCAATGAGCAAATAAAGCTAGGTAACCTTAGATGCTTATCTAGGATGATTAGATAACAATAAATGCAATCCTAGATGTCAATAGCTAAATGACATGTCAAATAGCTTAGCTAACAATAGATTATAAAAACCTAGATAGCTATCACAATACAACACTCAATCATGTCATCACAAACAATCTCTATTTTGAATATAAGATATTAATCTAAGATCATTCAAATAATAAAATAGATGCCTTGATAAATAAAACACTAAATATCAATGATAAAAGTGAAGAACATACCAAGGGAAGTGTGATGACCAAAACCCATGCAACTAAGCAAACTAACTATGCTAGAAAATGCTTAGATGATCTTTGATGCACATGTGTATGGTTTGAGTGTATAAAAATGAGTTCTTGATTTGATTTTCTCTCAAAAATCTCTCTTTCAAGTTTAGGCTTCTTTTAGAGTCAGAGAACTGAGTAGAAAGTATGATATTTATAGGCATCAAGAACAGGGCAAGTGAAAAGACAATTTTGCCCTTGAAATCACCGATCGGCGGTTTCATTCTGCGGTCGTGGCCGCAGAATGTAACCACCGAATTGAACCCGAGAAGCAGGGGTTCATTCGGCGACCAGATTCGGCGGTCAATCGAAACCGCTGATCAAAACCCAAAAAGAAACCGACCTAAAATATCTAATTCAGCTGTTTCAATTCGGCGGCTTGGCCGCCGATTAAACCGCCGAATAGAACCCAAGAATAATAAATGCATCAGGTCTATTCGGCGGTTTCGATTCGGTGGGTTGACCGCCAATCGTAACCGCAGATCCAATCCAGAGCTTTCTGGAATCAAACGTCGGTTTCATTAGGCGGTCGTGGCCGCCGATCAAACCGCCGTTTCACCAATGATGGTGAAACCAAAGGAGAAGCCAAGGGCATTCTCCGAAGGCAATCTTTGCGCAAAACCAAGCACAATATCGTGCAAACGCGGACGTTTCCAAACATATTCGGGAAACGAATTACACGACACAAACAAACACACAACAAGATATAATCAAACAAAGTGCTAGTGTGTAATGTGACATGTGAAGAGAATGCACACATATGCAAGTATGCTAAGTGTGTGTGTGCTTCTAAATCTCTTCATGAAAACTAAGCACAAGAAGTATACCTTTGGAGTGCTTGTCAGTTTGAGGTCTTGAAAAGGGCATTCGATGTTGGTCTTCAATCACCTAACCTACCCTTACAATTCAAACCCCAACTTTTGGTTTGTCCACGAAATAAGCCAATCAATAATGGGAATCCTTACAATCTCCCCCTTTGGCTATTTCGTGACAAAACAACCTCTCACATTGATCCTCACAACATAAATGAAGCTACGGGATATTCTACATTACAAAGTACAAAGAGATAAGAAAATAAAAAACTTCAAGTCTTCAATCTCTTGTAGAATTACCAAACCTTCAAAACAATTAGATTACACTTCCAAAGCAAGTGTATGTGAGATGATGAAGTGGAAGTAAAACAAGCATTTGCATATTAAACATTTAAACACAACATCATGCAATGTACGAGTATGCAATGCTCCCCCTCAATGGGTTACTCCCCCTCAATATGTACTCTCTCCAATATGCACAAATGCTACAACAATATAGCATCTCCCCTCACCACACTCTACTCCCCCTTTTTGTCATGATATAGGCAAAGGAGTAGTCCCCAATAAGGGCACTTAAGGCAAAGAGATGTAGTCGCATACAAGATATTTGCATAGTCAAATAAGCCACTTTATGCTAATCAATTAATTGAAGAGAAACAAGGAGATTTATTTTGATTAAAATGTGTGAATCAAAAATGCTTTGCATACAAGACATGTAGCATTCAAGTCCAAAATACAATGGTATTTGGCAAAGCAAATGACAAAGGTTTCTAATAAGAATTCAAACCAATTTCACCAATGTCATGAGAGAAGCAAAGATATAGAGACTTTATTGTTTTTCAATTTAATAAACACTATATCCAACTTTATAAGCGAAACATGGTATAAGCGACTTTGCACCCTATTTGATTTTTCCGGATATGAAATCCGTATGATAGTAACCATGTTCAACAAATAAAGAAAGAGAGACATTTGGATTTTAAAATCCTTTGACCGGATACAAGATCCTTTAATCATTTGAGTCTCATAAGCTTTTTCACACAAGTTTTGCATTTAAGAATTATGCAATCATCAATTCATGCTTTTTCATTTGAGCATGTCATTTGAATTTCATGCTGTTCGTACGGCATTTAGCATGTTATAAAGAATCATCATGTCATGGAAATAACTATAGGTCATTCAAATCATACTTCCTATGTAAATTTCCTAGTCCAAAAATGCATGTTTGAACATAAATATGGCATGGATTGAAAACAAAGCAAGGTTCACACTTATTGAATAGAAAACATATATACATAGTGCAACCAAGCTTACTCAAGCAATCAACAAAGAAGCATAAGATCTTTAAAATTTTTTGCATGCATCAAGTATGCAAAAACTCTCTTTGCTTGAGTTCCCCATATGGGGTCAAAAACCACCCTTCATCAATGAAGGTCATGAGGTCCTATGGACCTTCCAAGCCCATTGGACTTGGTTGAACCTTTATGAGACTTGTTAGTCTCGTAGCAAGCGGGTTCATTATCTTTAATCCACTTAGGTGATAAATTTTCTATCCCAATGGTTAAAGGATCTAGAGTTCTAGGAGTCATAGGATCATGTAAGTGGTTCTCATCCTTCCCATGAACATGCAATCTAGCTCTAGCCTTCTTTTTCTCAATCATGCTTTTGGCTCTACACAATTTAATGTAATGAAAGCAATTTGGTCTAATATGACCATCAATACCACAAAAATGACATGTAGGGTTGAAGTTAGAAATCATACCATGTCCTTGAGCATGCATAGGAGCCTTCCCATGTCTTTGTGGTTGTCTTGGTTGTTTGATAGGATCTCTTCTTCTTTGTTGTTGACCAAGACTAGGTTGCTTCCCCAAATGAGCTTGCATGATTGGATTCTTCCCTTGATGAATTTGAGCTAGAGGGAAGTTAGTGTGAGGAAATCTTGTAGGTTGACTTCTTAAGGCTACCTTCACTTGTGCACTTTGAGAGCATTGTCCTAGATCAATCTTCTTCCTAGGAGTGTGCACGAATGAAGTTTCTTTGTTGCCACGGCTCTTGACACTCATAGTCTTGTTAGGAGTGGGAATCTCCTTGTCATCTTCAAAGCCAAGTCCTCTCTTGTCATAGGGGCTTTTTCCAATACTCAACATGTGGTTGAGTTTTTCCGTGCTAGAGGCCATCTTATCCATTAACTTTCTAGCATCATCAAGCTCCCTTTTCAACCCTTCTTCATTCCTCTTAGACAAAGCTAGCTCATCTCTTAGCTTGTCTTCATCCACCATGGATCTCACCACTTCTCTACTCAAGTGGTCCACTTGTGTTGAAAGTTCAAGATTTTCTTCCTTTAACTTTTGAATCTCCTCTTCATTCTTTATCCTATAGCTTTCAAACCTTTTCAAGTAGTCTTCACGATCCATATTCTCCACATTTCCATTTGTGGAGAGGGGTGACAACTTCTCAACAATTGAGTCATCCCCTATATTCTCCATCTTACTAAAGGAGTCATTTCCTAGATCCTCCATCTCACCAATGAAGTCATCTCCTTCATCAAGATCATCAAATTTGTCTCTTGATGACATATGAGTCATATCCCAATGAGTAGCTACATCAATCTCTTCTATAGCTACTTCTTCATCTAATCCTTCTATGGGATCACTAGTCAAGTTATCCTTGCCATCAACTTCATTTTCTACATATGTGACTCCAAAAGCCGTGTAGTTAATGGCAAGCTCCTCATCACTTGACAACTCATCTCCCTCATGGGAGTCATCATAACTATCACTCCACGAGGCGGCCATCACTTTTCCCTTCTTCTTGTCCATGCGATTTGCACAATCGGGGGCAAAGTGTCCTATACCACCACACTCATAACATTGGACCACTTTCCTTTCGGCCTTCTCAAGCCTAGGCTCAAACTTGTTGAAAGGACCATTTTTCTTCAAGTCTTGACCATTGGATCCAATACCACTCTTCTCGAACTTGGCAAACTTCTTGAACTTTTTCACAAATGCGTTAAGTTCATCGTCCGAGTCATCCTCCTTCTTGTTATGCTTCGACATCTTCAAAGCAATATTCTTCTTTTTCTTAGGAGGTGAGGTGATAGCCTTTCTTGACTCATAAGCTAGAAGTCTTCCAATGACTTCACTCGGCTTCATATCCTTGTACCCATCATTCTCTTCTAAAGCCGTCACTTTTGATTCGAACCTTTCGGGGAGAGATCTCATAATCTTCTGCTTGATTCTCCTATCCGAATATGGGTCTCCTAGTTGATGACTTTGATTCACAATGTCCATCAACTTCACTTGGAAGTCATTGAAGTGCTCATGCTTTTCCATCCTAATGGTCTCAAAACTAGTTTGGAGGACTTGTAGTTTTGAATCCTTGACCACTTCGGTTCCTTCATGAGCCGTCTCTAGGATTTCCCACGCCTCTTTGGCGATCCTAGTAATTTGAACCAACTTGTATTGGTTCTCATCCATGGCACATAGGATGGCATGCATTGCCTTCCTATTCCACTTTGAAGTCTCAAACTCTCCATTAGTCCATTGTGCCTTGGGCTTGAGTACTTCTTCTCCTCCATCTGTGGGAGTCATCATAGGAGGTGCGTATCCGTCTTCAACCGCCATCCATGCCCTATCATGGATGTGGCATAAGTACGCCTCCATCTTCCCCTTCCATGAGGAGTAATTATCGCCGGTGAGCAACGGTGGCCTCACGCTCGACGCTCCCTCTTTGCTCATCTCAATATCACTCATAGTGTTTGGATGAATGCAAATGAGATGAATGCAAAATGTATGAATAAATCAAAAATCACACACAATGCAAAACACACCAAAAATGAGCTAAGATCACCTAAGTATATCTAGGAACCCGCTCTGATACCAATTGAAATAAATAACTCGAGGTGTGTTCTAATATATTAATATTCAATCTAGAGGGGGGGTGAATAGATTTTAATGATATTACCCAATTTTCGCGTTAAGTCAATATTACGAAAATACCCCAAACTATTCAAAACAATAACAAGTGTAATATGGTGCGGAATTATAAAAGACACTTGATATTTACGTGGAAACCCTCATGGGAAAAACCAGGGGCTGTATAGTGCGCCACACTCGAACCTCGAATCCACTAAATGTGTTAAACGATTACAACCTACTCCCGGTATATAATCACACACCTACCTAATCCCGGTATGAGTGAACCTAGTCCTATTGCTTGTGTGACCACCTAATCCCGGTGTCCGACCTAATCCCGGTCTATCACAACAAGACTTCAATTGCTTACGATCTAAGCAACCTAATCCTGGAAGCTACACGCAAGACTTACTTCTCAATGAAGAGATTACAACCTATGTGAATATATGATGATATTCAATGAGCAAATAAAGCTAGGTAACCTTAGATGCTTATCTAGGATGATTAGATAACAATAAATGCAATCCTAGATGTCAATAGCTAAATGACATGTCAAATAGCTTAGCTAACAATAGATTATAAAAACCTAGATAGCTATCACAATACAACACTCAATCATGTCATCACAAACAATCTCTATTTTGAATATAAGATATTAATCTAAGATCATTCAAATAATAAAAGAGATGCCTTGATAAATAAAACACTAAATATCAATGATAAAAGTGAAGAACATACCAAGGGAAGTGTGATGACCAAAACCCATGCAACTAAGCAAACTAACTATGCTAGAAAATGCTTAGATGATCTTTGATGCACATGTGTATGGTTTGAGTGTATAAAAATGAGTTCTTGATTTGATTTTCTCTCAAAAATCTCTCTTTCAAGTTTAGGCTTCTTTTATAGTCAGAGAACTGAGTAGAAAGTATGATATTTATAGGCATCAAGAACAGGGCAAGTGAAAAGACAATTTTGCCCTTGAAATCACCGATCGGCGGTTTCATTCTGCGGTCGTGGTCGCAGAATGTAACCGCCGAATTGAACCCGAGATGCAGGAGTTCATTCGGCGACCAGATTCGGCGGTCAATCGAAACCGCCGATCAAAACCCAAAAAGAAACCGACCTAAAATATCTAATTCAGCTGTTTCAATTCGGCGGCCAGGCCGCCAATTAAACCGCCGAACATAATCCAAGAATAATAAATGTATCAGGTCTATTCGGCGGTTTCGATTTGGCGGGCTGACCACCGATCGTAACCGCGGATCCAATCCAGAGCTTTCTGGAATCAAACGGTGGTTTCATTCGGCGGTCGTGGCCGCCGATCAAACTGCCGTTTCACCAATGATGGTGAAACCAAAGGAGAAGCCAAGGGCATTCTCCGAAGGCGATCTTCGTGCAAAACCAAGCACAATATCGTGCAAGCGCGGACATTTCCGAACATATTCGGGAAACGAATTACATGACACAAACAAACAAACAACAAGATATAATCAAACAAAGTGCTAGTGTGTAATGTGACATGTGAAGAGAATGCACACATATGCAAGTATGCTAAGTGTGTGTGTGCTTCTAAATCTCTTCAATGAAAACTAAGCACAAGAAGTATACCTTTGGAGTGCTTGTCACTTTGAGGTCTTGAAAAGTTCCTTCGATGTTGGTCTTCAATCACCTAATCTACCCTTACAATTCAAACCCCAACTTGTGGTTTGTCCACGAAATAAGCCAATCAATAATGGGAATCCTTACACCTTTAGCTACCAATCTAGCTTTAAAAGTTTCCACCTTTCCATCCATACCTCTTTTCCTCTTGTATACCCACTTGCACCCAATGGGTTTTATCCCTTTAGGCAAGTCTACAAGGGACCAGACTTTGTTATCGAACATAGATTCAATCTCAGATTACATTGCCTTTTGCCAATGGCGACTATCAACATCCTCCATAGCTTCCTTGTACGTGTAGGGATCATCGTCGTCCGGGAGATTCTCCACTGATTCTCCCATACCGATGTATCTTTCGGGTTGTGTTCTAACCCTCCCACTACAACAAGGAATGGTAGGTTGTTGACCTTGTGTTGGATTGGAACTTACAATTGGGTTTGGTTGTGTAACCTCTCGTGGAATTGTATCTCCTGACATCTCATTCAGGACAATTCTACTTCTAGGCACAAAATCATTCATATAGTCCATTTCAAGAAATTTAGCATTTGTCGAAACAAATACTTTAAGATCTAAAGGACTATAAAAATAATATCCTTTAGTTTCTTTTGGATACCCTACAAATATACATGTTTTCGAACGGGACTCCATCTTTTCCGTCTTTCCTTTTAACACATGCGTAGGACAACCAAATATCCTTAAGTGTTGTAAACTAGGCTTGCGCCCAGTCCACAACTCATGCGGTGTTTTAGGAACAGACTTAGATGGTACATCGTTTAGAATGTATATAGTAGTTTGTAAAGCATATCCCCAGAAAGAAATAGGAAGTGTTGAATAACTCAACATAGACCTAACTATATCCAAAAGAGTTCTATTTCTCCTTTCTGCTACCCCATTTTGTTAAGGTGTACCTAGTGCAGAAAACTGAGAAACTATCCCATTATCAATAAGATATTGCTGAAACTTACCAAATAGATATTCTCCACCACGATCAGATCTCAAGATTTTTATGTGTTTCTCAAGCTGATTTTCCACTTCAGCTTTAAATGCTTTGAACATGTCAAAAGCATCCGACTTATGTCGCATGAGATACACATAGCTAAATCTTGAGTAATCATCTGTGAAAGTGATGAAGTACTCATATCCACCTCTAGCTTGAATGCTCATAGGTCCACATACATCAGTGTGTATCAATCCTAAACATTCAGTAGCTCTGGCACCTTTGGCAGAGAACGTCCTTTTGATCATTTTACCTTCCAAACAAGATTCACAAGTTGGTAGATCATCAACCTTTAAGTCACTCAAAGGTCCGTCACTTACCAATCTTTTAGTCCTATTAAGGTTAATATGACCTAGGCGTAAATGCCATAGATAGGTTTCATCTTTTGATAATTTAACTCTTTTATGATTAGGTTCCGTTATTTCTGTGTCTAACGAGTGAGAGATATTTTTATGCAAAATGTATAGACCGTTTTCCAATGTACCTTGGCAAATAATTTTGTCATTCTTACTAATAATAAAAACTTTATTAAAAGTAACCGAATATCCAAATTTATTCAAACAAGAAACTGAAATTAAATTCCTCTTGAATTGAGGTACATAATAAACGTCTATTAAATCTAAATGCCTTCTAGAATCCAAACAAACTCTAATATCTCCCACTGCACTTGCAGACACTAACGTTCCGTTACCCAAGCGCAAATTGATTTCATTCTTATTCAGCCTTCTCCTTTCTTGGAACCCCTGCAAGGAATAACAAACATGATTAGTGGCTTCAGAGTCTATGATCCAAGAATCTGTAGAATCTGCCAAAAAACATGTTTCAAGATAATTCACATTACCTTCTTCCTTCTTGTTCTGGGACTTTGGGCAATTTCTTTTCCAATGTCCCTTTTCACCACAAAGGAAGCATTTCCCTTTAATCTTGGTTACTTTCTTGGTCTCCTTCTTGGTAGGCCCAAGTTGCTTTTTCTTCTGTTGTTTCTTGACCTTCTGATGGGTCTTAACAGTAGCAACTTTACCAACCACATGAATCTCTTGACCTTTGCTTTTCACAAGGATCTTTTCAGCACTTTGAACATCTTGCATCAGGCTTTGTAAGGTGTATTCCTTTTTGTTCAAAGTGTAGTCCAATTTGAACTGATCAAAGGAATCTGACAATGAATTGACAACCATATCAATTTTTGTCTCACCATTTATCTCAGCGCCATGCAGTTCAGCAATGTAGAGATGTGCTATGACTTTCATCATGTGATCCTTCACAGCCTGTCCAGGTTTCATCCTAAGATTCATAAAAGCAGTCACTGCCTCTCTCTTAGTCGTCCTGGACTTCATAGCAAACATCTCCTCTAGAGACATCATTATATCGGCAGCAGACTCCATTCCTTCATGCTGCTGTTGCAACACGTCGGAGATAGTGGTCATAATATAACATTTGGCCATATCATCTGAAGTCTTCCACTGCTCATACTCATCTCTTTGCATTATGCTTGATTCATTATTAGGAGCAGGTGGTTTAGGAGTAGTTAGAACAAACTTATGTTTTTCACTTTGCAGCAACAACCCAATTTTCATTTTCCATGTTACATAATTATCTCCAGTTAAAGTGTTATCTTTCAGGATGTTCATAAGTGATGGGGTCATGATTTCTGAATAAAAACAAAACATATATAAGTAAATAATCATTATAAAGCACTTTAAATATTTATCTTGAATTAAATAAATAACTCAATCATAAAAATTCAACGGTGATCTAACACCCATAAATGTTACGCCTCCTTTGGGAGTTCGCACCATTTACTAGTTAGACTAGGTCCCACCTAATTGTTAACATAACAACCAGCGTTTTCAATTTTAGCCTTGCAATTTCACTGACAAGAACTCTTGGGAGGATATCAATAAAATTACAGTGAGTGTGTTACCAAGATATCGACCTTCAACTTTCTCTCACGAAAATCCCTCCTTGGGGAGTAGATCTCGTTTGAGTCCATTGTCTAGTCTATCCTTGTAAGGAAGTATATTGCTAAATTCCATTCATGGACGCCCCTTGGGGGGATTACCAATAAATAATTAAGCTCAACTAACCTTGGAGGCCATAGGTGTTACAAAAACACCTTCTCCCACTCAATTATTTAAGGCGTATGATTAAATCCCATAGAATGATTTACCAAGTTATCTAGATGCCAATTTAGATACCTAAATCATTCAATGCATGTTCATACCAAAAGAGATATATGAGTGGCACTCCTATTCTATATGTCATGTTATCATACAATAACAAATATTGTAATATTTAAGCAAAAATTAAATAGCAACAATTTTGGCCCATCCTAGAAAAACAAGTAAATTACAATAATTTAGGAATACAAGATCTTCAAGTGGCCCATCAACCATAAGCTCATCCTTCGGCCTTCTCCCATGGGCGTGCATAGCCCACAACCCCACGAAAGGGCTGCCATGCGCAGCCCATAAGGCCACACAAGGCTGCCATGCGCAGCGCACCAAGGCTTGGTCTTGCCATGCGCAGCCCAATCCACTCCTAGGGTGCGCACGGTGCTCGTTCTCGGTTCCGGTTGCTTCGTTTTTCTTCGTGTCTTCGAATCTTCAACACCCAAAAACATTACGGCAATATAAAATAATAAATACTGCAGTATTAAATTATTTTTTTTATTCACTGCAGTACTTTTATACATTAAAAAAAAAAAAAAACTGCACTAAAAATTAAATTTAAAAAAAACTGCAGTAGTTAAAAAAAAAATACTGCACCTATATTAAAAAAAAATAAAACCTAGCAACTACCAAGAAGGAATTATGGCGATGATAGACCACCATTCTTGTTACAATTCCATAACAACAATACATTGAAAATCTAGGACCAAAATCGAGCAATAACAATCCACATAAGACATATATAAATCCATACATCACATGTAATTATATATGCGAATACCTAGAGTGCCATCTCTTTCTAAACATGCATAATCACAATAAAAAGAAATCGATACACGTATATATACGTTTATTAATTAAAAGGGTTCAACCTGGCTCTGATACCAATTGTAGGGAAAAATACCGTATAATACACGCAGCGGAAGCAAGACTAAAAATAAAATAGATTTAGTAGCTTTTAAAAAATTTTCCTTTTATGAACCTTAACCCTTTTAATCAATTAAACATATATATTATCTAACAAAAGAAGAATACCTTTTGTCGCGTGATCCGATTGACTTGCGTCGATGGTAATCCGCAAGATCTTCAATCCTAGCACGAACGTGGATCACCTAGGAGCGTGGTCTCCCTTTTCTTTGAATTGCAAACCTGTGAATGGACAAAACAAACTTTTCTTTTCTTTGTTAGTCACAAAAACAATCAAAAGAATACTAAGATTATTCCGGTCACTTTTGAGTTCTCAATCTAATGATCGAAACTCGCGTGAACCAAGATCGATGTTGTACACACAAGATTATTGATGAATAAGCAAATAGTATACCATCAAAGAATAATCTCTATCTCTTTTATGTTTTTAGTAGAATAATAATAATCTTTCTATGAATTGAGAAGAAGAAGAAAATAGAATCAAGCACCAAAAACCCTAAAGTGGCCGAATTCTATAAGTCCACATATATAGGTGGCAAAATTTTCTTTCTCTCTTTCTATTAGGGTGGCCGAAAATAATAACCTAAAAGGGACTAGGGTTGCCGCAATACTCAAGCCAAAAAAGAGTTTGTATTGCACCCTAATTCCTATTTAGTTTAAGACTCCCAAACCCTAATCCAACTCATAAATCTTTTATTCTTTTATTTGACTAAATAAAAAGACTTCTTATTTGATTAAATAAATAAAATTAATTATTTATTTTCTTGTCAAACAAGTCTTTTAATTTAAGTATACTACTACCAGCAGTATACCTTTAGGAATCATATTTCCTAATCAGAAAAGATTTGTTTCTTAATTAAACAATTAATTAATAAATTAATTAATTCTTATTTAATTAAACAATGAAACAAAATAATATATTAGGTTAATTAATTCACCTTTGCCGCCCCACTTAAAATAAATGGGCTATATATTATTTTCTTATTTCATTTAATCCTTTGGACTTTAAATAAAAAGCCCACATGTGAACTAGACCCATTCTTACTAAAAGAAACAAGCCCACATGTCATTCATTAATATATAAATATAATTGAGCAGCCCATTACATAAATAATGTGCAAATCATATTCTTAATATATTAAATGCAATTCTAGATGGACCCTTAAATTGGTCCGGTAGAATATATCAAGTGATCCATGCAAGTCCGTGTGGATTGGGGATCTTGGCGGGCTATCTAAATTTAAGCTTCAGTAGACATAACCTAATCACAATCAACAAATGATTCACTTATCCATTAATTTTAACTCATTCCACTAAAGAGCTAAAATTGAACTCTTAAATAAAGACAGAAAAGGAAGATGTTTCCTCATTCATACCCTAGACAATCATGTTGGAGATAGTGTATCCTCGTGATTAATATCAGTAATCATCGAGAGTTCATAGACCGCCTATAACTCTCCAAGTTACCATATTTACTCATATGACCACGTTTTGAACTTGGATATTTTGACTTGTCCAGAAGCCATGTTTTCAATAGACACTATCGAAAACTCAACGTTGAGATTTAATATCCAATTACCTCAAAACATCCATATGATGATATTATACTCTCATTTGATAAATGGAGCCACGATGTCCATATCTATAAATGAAGTCCTCTATCGATTAACAAATGAATATCACCAAACTATCGAGGATAGACTATGCGATATAATCGTACTCATTGATAACTCAAATGATATCACTTGCAACCATAAGTCCATCATTTATCTCAGGATTAAGATAGACTCTCTGATTGTCCTGATAATGAAATGACTTTTATCTACTGACGGTTATAGATAAAGTATTTCATTGTGATCCAGTTCAATGCACCCATTGCACTAGATTCTTTTACTCGAAGACACTCCGATGATTTTAGACTCATCATATCTCATTTGATCCCACTCAAATGCTAGCAAAAGAATTCTACAACTTTAACAAGATAAAGGTGTCCAACCTTTAACTTAAGTTGTGAACAATATTCAAGACTAACTAAAGAATTGTGTCTACCACATACATATCCAGATGTACGAACAATTCTTCTTTTCTCATAGTCTTTAGACCTTATGATTATTTACTTTGACAATTATAATATTAAACTATAAATGCTATAAGATTTGTTTAAACCATAAATCACTTTATTAATATGAAATAGATTGTTAATTACAATATTACACTCTTGCTATTGAGCATAATCCTAACAGCCGTCACCTTAGACTCAAACCTATCAGGGAGAGATCTCATTATCTTTTGTTTGATCCTTCTATCCAAATAAGGGTTACCAAGTTGATGACTTTGGTTAACTATGTCCATCAACTTGATCTCGAAGTCATTGAAACACTCATTCTCCTCCATCTAGAGTAACTCAAATTAATTTTGGAGGACTTGAAGCTTGGAGTCCTTCACTACTTCGGTTCCCTCGTATGCAACTTCTAGGATATTCCACACCTCCTTAGCGATCCTAATATTTTGAATCAACTTGTATTGATTCTCATCCATTGCACATAGGATAGCATGCATTGCCTTCCAATTCCATTTTGAAGCCTTAAACTCTTGCACACTCCATTGTGCCTTAAGCTTCAATACTTCTTCTCCTCTACCCGTGGGAGTCATCATAGGTAGATCATATCCATCTTCAACCGCCATCCAAGCATGGTCATGAATTTGACATATGTAGGATTCCATCTTTCCTTTCCATAAGGAATAATTCAAGCCGGTGAGAAGAGGAGGTCGCGTGCTAGAAGCTCCCTCGTTGTTGCCACCATTTCCACTTATTGTGTATAATGAATGAAATGAAATGTATGTAAAATGTATGAATGAACAAAACTCACACAAATGCAAAACACACCAAAATGAGCAAGGATCACCTAAGTATATCTAGGAACCCGCTCTGATACCAATTGAAACAAATTATGGTGTGTTCAATATTAATCTATAAGAGGGGTGAATAGATTTTAACAAGTTTTACCCAATTTTCGTGTATGGTCAAGATTACGAAAATACCCCTAATAGTCAATACAAATATAGCAAGTGTAATATGGTGTGGAAATTTAACAACACTTGATATTTACGTGGAAACCCTCACGGGAAAAACCACAGGCTAATAAGTGAGCCACACTCGAACCTCGAATCCACTAAATGTGAGAAAGATTACAACCTAATCCCGGAAGTAATCACACACCTACCTAATCCCAGTATGAGTGAACCTAGTCCTAATGCTTGTGATTTACGTAACCTAATCCTAGAAGCAACACAAGACTTAGCTCTCAAAGAAGAGAATGCAACCTAAGTGAATATGTGAAATACTCAAAATGCAACAAGAGCTAGGTAACCCTATATGCGTATCTAGGATGATAATATATCAATGAAATCAATCATAGATATCAAAAGCTAAATGACATATCATAAAGCTTAGCTAATCAAGATTAAGCAAAACTTAGATAGCTATCACAATACAACACTCAATCATATTCATCACAAACAATCTCTATCTTGTATCTAGCATGTGAACATAAAGCATACAAGTAAATAAAGAGATGGCTTGACAAGAAAGAAACTAAAATTAGATAAAGTTCGTCAAAATCTTACCAAGCAAGTTGTGATGATGCAAAATCATGCATGAATGATGCAAGATGTTCTTTGATGCACAAAGGAATGTATTTGAGTGTTTAAAAGTGAGTTCTTGAGGATTTGACTTGTACAGCGCCTATTTGGGAAATTGAAAGTGTTTTTCATTTGGGCACTGTTCGTAGGGCGCTTCTGAACAGCGACCCAACAGCGCCAAATCTCTGTTCTCTCGTGGAAACAGAGAGGCGATGTACGAAACGCTATTCGTATAGCACTTTATACAGCACATGCGTACAGCGACCAATAAAATGCATCAGGTCTGTACAGCGCCTTTCCCAAGCCTCACCGGGTCTCAGATGGGCATTGTTCGAACAGCACTTTGAACAGTGCCCAACACAAAATGAATGCATCCTAAGCCTAAATGTGACATGGCAATAATCAAACAAGATGCAATCATATGGGCAAGAATGAAGAGACATTAAAGAACATAAGTGCACCTAAATAACATACACAAACATGAAAGATAAACATATATGCATAGGTTGTGTGTGTGTGTAACTACTTCTCTTCATTTGCAAGAAACACTAAGAAATATACCTTTGGAGTTCTTCTTCTCTTGAGGTCTTGAGGGCCTAATCTACCCTTAAATCAAAACCCCCAAATGTGGTTTGTCTACGAAATAAGCCAATCAATAAATTGAGACCTTACACATATATTTTGAGTAATCGAAAGATAGGCTTGGGTACGATTTTGGGTGTAACCTATTTTACTCGACCGAGATTGTAGGTTAATATTAGGGTGCATGAGTCTATGAACTGCATGAGCATATTTTGGGTGTGCAATTGAGTCTAAAGCGAAAGTCAATAGAGGGTGGGGTGTAGTCAAGTCCTAGCATATTTTTCTCCATTATCACATTCGAGTTTATTTCGTGTTATTTCTCTTATGCATTAGCATAAATCCTTTTATCAGTTTAGTTTATATTGCTTAATATGAAAACCCTCCATAATGATTGTTTGAATAGCATTTAAACTAATCAATTTCGATAATCGATCACTCGATCCCTGTGGGAACGAACTTCACTTTATCATTTTTCCACTCTCCGACCTTGTCCTATTGCGAGTGTCACTAAAGAGACTAGTCATCAATCCAATCAAGATTCTATAACAAATTATCCTAAACAAAAGTATAATCAACTAGTGGGTATACATGTCAATTATATAATGAATAGAATCTATTTATAAAATGAATAGAACACAAATAGAGATTCAAATATATTAAGGCTTAAGTAAAACCCAATCCAAATGTTCTCACATCAAATCCCTAGAAAGGGGATTTAATTACACATATTACAATCAAAGGGAAGGCAAGTAAAATATTAGGAAATCACCATTAGGCCTCCTTTTGTAGAGCTTGATCATTTCCTTGCCTTTGATGCTCCTTGTGCAAATAGTGGATGATGAGGATGTGTCTAGATAGGTGGAGTCAAATGGGAAGTGACTAAGGAGATATGTGGAGAAGATGGGAAGAAATGAATGATTGGGGGAAAGTAATCTAGATTAAGTGTTGAGTTTTGGATAGAGGAGAAATGGTGGGATTAGGAATGGTAGAAGAAATGAGGTTTCTTGGTTGTCAAGAGTTGTCCAAAAGGGGAAAAATGATGAATTTATAGGGTTTTCAAATTATGTCTTGGTGGTTAATTACCAAAACATCCCTCTGACTTTGGCAAATTGCCATTTTAACCACTCAAAGGGGTACATCTTATAACTTTCCCACCAAACCCAGCCAATCAGATGCAATCAGGTGCCAAAAACAACCCCATATCACTGTGGAGATATCAAACAAACAAACCGCGACAATTAAATTTGGACTATTTCGTGGATGAGTCGCGATTTGGAAAGAGGGCAACACTAGAGGCGACATAGGTGGCTTTGAAGAGTGGTTGTGATATGCTAATCCCGGCAATTTGGTGGGTCGAAAAAGGGACGACCAGTCTTGCATCATCTTTGCCATTTGTTTGGAGCAAAAATTGGTTGGAGTTAGGTTGCTTTCCGACGGCTGCAAGAAGCTAGGGTTTGAAGGCGTCAATGGTGGCCAGTCGAAAGGTAAAAGATGAAGAATGGGCTAGGGTTCACACAGACTTGGGCCTTTTGCCTTCATTGGGGGTGTGTTTAGCATTGGCCTAGGGTGCATGTGGACTCAAGTCACTTGTCTCTCTTTGGGGTGCAATTAGAAATGGATTTGGGCGCATTCAAAGGCCCAAACCCACCTCCAAAACGCGCGTTTCACTTAAATGACGTGGCTCCCTTTCCTGTTTTGCTTGGCGAATTACCATTAGGTCCCCTACTCTCTCATATAATCATAATAACTTCAATCTTCCCTCAATAATTACATTTTCGCTCCTAAATGACCAAAATTACTCCAATGCCCTTGAACTTTGTAAATTCCTGAAAACACATAATTCACACCATTAAATCACGGGATATTGCCCAAGAATCAAGCAACAAGATAAGGAAATGAGGGCCAAAATCATACCAATTTTGGTTCGATCAAGCTCCCATAGAGATCTTCCACTTATCCCATGTGAAAGTCGTCATGTATCCGTCTGACACTAGCTACCCTATAAAGATCAAATTCTTCCTTAGGTCTTGTATGTGTCTCACATTATCAAGCTTCCAAATTGACCCATTCGATTTGATCCTCACATCTCCCTTCCTGGTAAAGTCATATGCTTGATCATCACCAAGAAAAATCATACCCAAATCTCCAGAGACATAGTTCTCGAATAACTCCATGTGTGAGGTGGCATGGAATGAGGCCCCCAAGTCTAACACCTAGGGTTTCGTCTTGTTTTCCAAATAGTAGGTGAGACAATCATCTGACTCCTCTAAAACATAGTTCGCACCAATCTTGCCATCATCTTTCTTGAAAGACCTACACTCATTCGAGTAGTGACCCATCTTGCAATAATTCCAGCACTCGATATCCTTCTTGATTCGCGGTTACCCAAATTGCTTCCCTTATGATTCCTTGACTTGGATTTTTCCCTTGACTTTGATTTGTTAATTTTTATTCAGATTTCTTTTTCTACCTTCTCTACCTTCCATATTCAGTGCTAAAGTCGATTCACATGATCTCTCTTAAGCATCCTGATCTCTTTGATCATAATCATGGTTACAACTTGTATGAAGCTTATCTTTTCTTTCCCGAATGAATTGGCGATCGATTGACACATAGTCTTTCAACTCTCCAGCATCTAGGTGAGAAATATGCTGCCTAACAACTAATCATCGAATACCATAGACAATGAGTTTAACCCATCTATCACCTTGTTGAACTGGTTGACGTGATCCTTGAAACAATGATTTTCTAACATCTTTAGATTTACTAATTTCTTAATTAGATAGACCTTTCTTGCAGTAGAAGACAACTTGTATAGATTCGATAAAGTTTTCATGAGATCAGATACTATCTCCTGACCCTTGATTTTGAAGGCGACTGATTTCAACAAATTGAGTCGAATCACTCCTAGAGCTTTGCAGTCCAAAACTGACCACTCTACATCAGTCATGCCCTTTGGCATCCGTTGGACCTTCCAATCCATGTCAGAAACATCCATTAGCTTCTTTACTAAAGGCAAATACAAGTCCTTCTGGTAAAGATAGTCTTCCATCTGCACCTTCCAGAAACTAAAATTTGTGCCATTGAACTTCTCAATCTTGTATGAATCCTTCTCTAATCCTATCTTCATTCTGTTAGGAAGTATGCCCTAAAACAAAGGGTTTCCTATAACAAATCATTTGATATCAATAAAAGTTTTTTGTTTACAAATAAATTATGTAGTATGTATAAATCGTTTATTTTTATGTCAAAAGTAAAATATTTTAAGGATCCAAGACTAAAAGAAACATAAAGAATTATTCATATAAAAAAGTTTATGTGTGGTAGACATAATTCTTTATTTAGTTTTAAAATGTTCACAATTTAAGATACATATTGGTGATAGGTCATTTATTGTATATGTTTTTGATCCCCATTCCTCCAATCAATTGCTTGTTTCTCGAGTCTTTTAGAGTTTTAATTTGTGTGTTTGAGCATTTTCAGGTTGTTGAATCCAAGTATTGTATTTGAAGTATTTTAGAGGAAAAGAGCAATTTTAGATGATTCAAAAGGTGCTTTATCCAATTTACCGCCCCCTAGGCACTTACCTACCTTGCTATCCTACCTAGCGGTCAACTCTAGGAGTGTGGCCTTATATTTTCTGCGGGGTAGGCAACTTACCTACCCAGCGGTAGCCCGTCAGTGCAGATGACCCATGTTGCGGGCCCCATAACTCTCAGCTCTGATTGAACTATGTGTCCTGCAACCTATGGATTTGAAGCCCCGGAAGTCTAGTTTCCAACCCAATTTACGGCTTGTCAATCCAAATTTCTAGAAGAAGTTATACCCGTTTTAGTGCCCGAAGGTCATATCAGTCAGTTATTAAATCCGCGAATACTTTCGGGATTTGTTTCGCAAGTTGTCAGAATGGGAAATATTACCTTCTTGGACATGTGTGAGAGTCTTGGAAAGCAATTAGACATCTAACCCTTATCATCCTTCAATAAGTAATCAAATTAGATGGATTAGGAAAGAAATAGAATCCCAAAAATGTAGAGTTCTAAAGGGGAAGTGATTTCCTTGTTGTTAAAGGACTTGGCTTAGCATCTACAACTATTTAAACCCCTTTGAACCCTAATTTCAGGAGAGCCATCCAAGGGAGGTCCCAAGCCACCAAAGGGGCCGTCCCCTATAACCATCATCCATCTTTACACATCGGGGGTTGGAGACTGTGAAATTGGGAGCCGTACTTTCTTCCATCCTTGGAGGACACCGGAAAGCAAGAAGAAGACGAGGGATTCAAGACAAGATTATATGACAACAATGGGTTATTTCTTCTCCTCTTCTATGTTTTTGTTTCCTCCATTGATGTGTAACTAAATCCTTACTAGGGATTCAATGTGAACCTCTATGAATACTCTTTGTTAGAATTGACTATGTTTTCTTAATTCAAGTTTCGATTCATTCAATTTGTTATTATTTCTTCTTGTTGATGCATGGTTAGTGCTAGACTTGAAGTTAGGGTTTGATATGTTAAAGGTTGAGATGCGCGTAGGTTTCACCATTCTCAGCCGATATGCAATTGAATAAATGAATTTTATCGTAGCAGGATATCGCACGTAATTTTTGGTTCTCTTGTTCTTGTGCTTAATGGATTCTCAATCATATTCTATACGCTGATTTGGCTAATGACTGTGATTGAGAATACTTGATTATGTGCTTTGTGGATTTTAGGTTGTAGTCTATACGCTGGTTTGGCTAATGAGTGTGATTGAGAATACTTGGTGTATGGTTGATGAATTGTCTGCTTTAGTTTACACGCTGGTTTGGCTAACGACTGCAGTAAAGAGTACTTGATTTATTCCAGGACCACATAGCACTAATTATACATAATTTAAGAACGAACCCTTAACTTGATTAACATTCTTTGTAAACGTCAATTCGAAGCATTGAGTAAACATAGTTGGGGAGCATTGATGACCTAGTTCTCTCACCTCTTGATCACATTCACATATTCTTGTTAACTGCTTTCTTAGTTTAATATAGTTTTAATCTCAAATCATTCAAATCAATCTCAAATCTCTTGGTTACTGTTACTTGCTTAGCTTTAATTAGAATTAGTTTTAGTCGATAAATCACTTTTCCTCGTGAGAACGATCCCTACTTGTCACTGTACTTATCTCACGATTCGTGCACTTGCGAGTTAGGTTTTTATAACATGATTTTACACATCAATTGGACACCCTATCTTGATTAAAGTTGTGGGTCTTTTGTTTTCAATTGGGAAGTGATGAGTCTAGAATCACCAAGTAAAAGACTTTGAACAAAAGATGTAAGATCCTAGATTTGTGTTGGCTTGATTCCATTGCAAAACACTTTTTATTTGTAATGGTTAGTTGCTTAGGTGGCTCTTGGTGAAAAGAAGCTTCAAAGGAGAAAAGCAACTTCTCATGCAAATATCGTATTCAAGAGGAAAAGCGCATACTTGGATGCTAAGGTATCAAGATACCTCTTCCTCTTGCAAGGTGTAAGTGCGCACACACACAATTCATACATGTGTGTCCTTCCATCGCTGTGCTACACTTGGTATAACACATTCACAAACTTATTGAAGTATGCACATGCATTAATCCCATATTGACAAACATTGTAGAATTGCATGTTCTAGGACTATTTCTAGGAAATGGCATACTTGTGTGACTTTGTATTTATTTATTTGTGTTTCTTGTACTTTTGACTTAGACATGATCTCTTTTGATTCTTTATTGAGTTTCGGTCATTTTGGTTATTCACTTATTAGGTTTCGAGTCCAAACTAGGAAGCTACGCTACTTTACATTCTCATACATTGTGTTGTCTTTATCGTCATATACCGAGTAAAATTCTCAATCATTTATCAAAGTTTTGTAGTCTTCCTTGTGTGTGAGGGAGTCACGATTTGTAATCCGAAGACAGATTCAAATTCGGAGTTCGGATGCCCGAATACGGCTGAAGAACGTGAGAGGAGCGCAAGAGAGGCAAGCAATGGCCAAAAGCCATTAGAGGGCAAGCCCGTGAGGGGCGCGTGAGGCTCACACGCCTCTCATGGGGATGGGTGATGTGGCCTCCTTTGGTTGGCCACCGAATCTCCCTCCTTCTCTTTTTTAAATATCTTCCTTCTTCCCTCCAAATTAGTGTGAAGAAAAATTGAAAAAGAAAGAGCAGAAAATTTCTTCAAGTTTTCGATTTCATGTTTTGATCATAACTCTCTCATTTGAACTCCGAATCAAGTGATTCAAAAGCCAAAACTATTGGTCCTAAAGAGAAGAACAAACCCCAAATATTTTTAGAACCAAATGATGTCCTGAAGTTTTGCAGTGAGCAGATCTCAGTCTGTTGTCATCATTTGTAGGTGAAACATCTTCTTCTTACTTTCTCTTTTGATCATCTCGTTTAATCTTCCTATTAGATAGATGAAATGTGTTAAGAATGATGTTAGTTCATACTTTAGGTTTGTTTGATCGATTGATTGTTGAGTTTTAGCTTTGTGATCTCATTTGAACATATTTTAGCTAAACTTGATTAACTGGAAATTGATTCTAGAAATGACTTGCATGATGTGCTTCATGATGATTTCTAGTAGTGGTGTCAAAACAAGCCAGCCCTGCCCGTTAGGCCCGTTAACATAATGGGTCATGCCAGGCACGGCTTGTCTCGGCACGGCTTGTTAGGGAGACAAGCCGTGCCTTTGGGGGGAGGGTGGGCCTGTGCCAGGGAGTGCCAGGCCATGCCTATGGCAGGCCGCCCCATTAAGGCCTTAACGGGCTTTGAATTTTTTTTTTAAAAAAAACATTTTATTTATACAATATTATTTTTTGTACAATGTAATAATTTTAATATGAAATATAACATTTTTCATTTCATAAAACACTTAATTAGTTTTCGATGAATAATATTTTTGTAATTTAAATTTGTGGTGAAAAGTATAAATTACAAATCATGATTGCCTTGTTAACAGCCTTACCAAGAAAAACTCAATGGGATAAAAACTTGGTAAGGGGAAAAAGAGTGCAATCGGAAAAAAAAAAAATTAAGTATTTACAATTACAACAACTCGCCGGATGGTTGCTACCAGAACTCTCTTCGATGGTCATGCTGGAGAAGTCATCCATGAGTTTTTCGTTGTCCAATTGATGTTGTCGTCTCAAAATTGTATTTTGCCAATCCTTAAGGCATGTCAAAGCTTCCACCACATCAGGGGCCAATGACCATCTTTTTTCTTCTAGTATTCGTCCAGCCGTGCTGAACACCTGCTCCGATGAAACTGTTGAAACCGGGATAACAAGGACGTCACATGCTAATCTCAGTAGAATGGATAAGCTGTTTCTCTTGTTCCGCCACCATTTCAAAAGATCGTTGCTTGTGAAATCATCGTTCTTCGTGATGGAATACTTCATACTCAGATATCTGTTTAGCTCCACGTGTTGTCGTTGACCTTGACTTTGATTTTGACTCAAACTCGAACTTCCTGAAGCACGAGAAGTTGTGGCCTTGTTCAAAAAAATCCTCACGAGCTTCGATTATTGTTGGGATTGTCGTTGAGGAGGCATCAATTCTGCTGTTCCGTTGCTGTACTTGTTCTCATAAATAGGAAAAACCTCGAACATTTGGGATTTTAGTGTACTAAGATGTTAAGCAACATTCATTTGATTTAATCTCAAAGCCTCACCTAAAGTAGTGGAAAAAACTTCTAAAGCATTAAATCTGAACCTAGGATCTACAACAATACCAAAGGCATACAAAAGAGGAATTTTCCCCCAATATTTTACATATTTTTCTTGCATAGCAGCAACAATGGAAGCTACCATCACATTTTCACTATATTGTCTAAGTAAATTTGCCATGTCATAAAGTTTATGAAGTGTAAGAGGAGATGTGGTGTAATAAACCCCGGAAAGTTCTACAGTAGCATCATAAAAAATAGTTAAAAATTCAACAAAAACAGTGTCCACATACTAATCACCTTCTGTGAGTTTTTCACGTCCGGTGTCATTGGCGATGTTCAAGTTATAAAAACTAGTAATTTCTAAAGCATATGGTAAAGCAGATATCAACATTAAATATGTTCCACCTTACCAACATATTTGTTTGGAACTTACGGGGTTTTAGGTTCTTTGATTTACAAAATCTAGCAAACTCAACAATTTTTTGGTTAGATGCCATAATCCAACCCAAAGCCCCCCTAATATTGTCAATTTGACTTTCCACCTCCTTTAAACCTGATTTTACAATCAAGTTTATAATGTGACATGCACAACGGGCGTGGAAAAATTTTCCCGCAATAATAGGGATGTTAGAATTAATGAAATATTCTATAGCTTTGGAGTTAGCAGATGCATTATCCAAAGTAATTAACATGATGCGGTTATGAATGCCATAATCTTGTATAACATACATAATAACCTAAAAAATATTTTGTGCAGTGTGTGAATAATCCATAACACGAAAACCAAGGAGCTTTTTTTGTAAAATCCATTGGGTGTCTATATAGTGTCTAGTGACACATAAATAATCTTGTTTTGAACGTCCGCTCCAGATGTCGGACGTTAATGCAATTGAAAAAGAAATGTTTTGCAATTCAGAAATCAATTCAGTCCTACATTTTTGAAAAGTACGAATCAAATCACTCATAGTTGTGTTTCTAGAAACAGGGACATATTGGGGGTTAAAAGCATTATTAATAAAATATTGAAAATGGGGGTTATCTTGAAAACCTATGAGTTGGTTAGTTGCAGCGCAGTAAAACACTGCCTACTCTCTGACTCGGTCGGGGTCATACTACCATGTACTCATAGAACCATCTGGATTCCGCTACAGTTGGGTTTGTCGAGTTGTATCGACTTGCCCATGGAAGCCATGCATTTTAGTCTATATCTCATGAGATGACCAGTTCCCTTACCTGAACTGGTGAGTACAGATTGACAATACTTACAGCGGGCATGCTCAACTTCACAACCATCTGGCATCTTTACCATTTCATGGTCAAAGCAATCCCACACCGTCGATTTCTTCTTCCTCTTCTTACTCGATTTCAATGTCAAGGAAGAAGGTCCCGCACCCATAGTACTAGCAGGATCAGTATCTGGGAACTCACCGAATAATCGGTTGATCTCCTCATCTGGCAAATAGTCGCTAGGGTTCAGGTTCAAGTCTTCAAGATTCATTTTCCAAAGATTATAATTAAATAAATGATAAAATGTCACAGATACAATTATACATTTATACAAATAACAAATTAAACATACAAATATACAATTATACATTTACACAATCAAACATAGTAATACTTTTTTAATTATTATTTTGTTGTTAAACTCTTAAAAAAAAATTTAAAAAAAAAAAAACATAATCATTCTAATATATTATTAATTTCAAAAAATTTTAAAAAACAAAATCGGAATTAATTTTTCTAAGAAAATCATATTAAGTTTGCGCACATTGTGCTATACTGCAAAACACAACAGAGAGTAAAATCTTGAATATCTTTGCATTGACAAATACTGAGTACTCTATCCACTAAATTCTCAAAGTGACTCGTCGATACCAAGTTTATAATCATAATCATCAAAATTAGGATTGTAAACAAACGTGTCCAGAGATTTTTCCATCTTGATGACAAAACTCAGGTTTTAACAGCATCCACTACAAGAAAAACTTAGCATTGTTCACAGTTAATAACTATCAAGAAAAGCATTCTTGATAGTTTTAAAAACTGTCAACAATGCTACTGTCAAGGAAAGTAATGACAGTTTTAGTTTTATGACAGTTTTTTTTTTTCTTGACGATTATAAACTGTTAATATATGTCTATAATATTTAGCTATTCTTGATAGTCTTAAAAATTGTCAACAATGCTACTGTCAAGGAAAGTAATGACAGTTTTAGTTTTATGACAGTTTTTTTTTTTTTTTTTTTTGACGATTATAAACTGTCAACATATGTATATAATATTTATAATATTTAGGGATGGCCAATGGGGAAATGGGGATGGATATAGGTCCCCCCCATCCCCATTTCCCCATTTTCCCCGTTTTTCCCCATTTTTCCCCGTTTCCCCGTTTCCCCATTCCCCCATTTTCCATGTATCAGTAAAAATTACATAATAAAAAAACGCACAATCCATTAAATTCAAATACAAAATAACATCCGATACAAAAATTACATAATAAAGTTGTATATATAGTTAATAAGAATAAAATTATTAAAAAATAAAAATAAAAATATATTAATATATTATATTAATATTTAATTAAAAACTATTATTATTTAATATTTAATTAAATAACTTTTTTATATTTATGCAACACTTCCCGCTGGACCACCCCCCACCAACCAGCACCGATCAGACCAACACTAGTCGCCAGACCACCCCCCACTTCTGATAATAATGAGAATTAATTGTCATTAGTGGGAGTTAAACTTGAGACCTCAACCTCAAAAGTTGTAAGTCTTTACAACTTGAATACAACCTTTGATGTGTTAACAATTGAACAATATTTATATATAAACTATATAAGTTGTTAGAAATTTAAAAAAACAAAAACAAAAAAACCTCGTTAGAAAAATTTAAATTTATTCAACTAATCAAAATTCTAATTTATACGACAGACATATATTTAAAAATATTTATTAAAACTTTTAATAAAATTATATTTTTTTAAAACATATATAGTCGAGTTATTGGTCAATACTCTATGGTCATGTTTGGTTACAAGGTGGAATGGTAATTAGAATGGCAATGGAAATGAGAATGAGAATGCAAAGAAAAGGAAAACTAAGTTTTTTGTTTGGTTGGAACTTTAAAATTAATCTCTGAATCAATATTATTTTGTTTGGTTTACAATGAAATGGAATGAAGTTAACTGTATTTTGAATGTATAATAACATGATTTAAATATTATGGATAATAATAATAAAATATAAAAGTATATTATATATATAATTATATATTATTTAATATAATAATATATTATATATATAATATATAATACAAATATATTATATATAATACATATAATAATATATATATATATATTGAGTGAGTCTCTCATGAGAGATCCCTTAGTTTAATTTCGGTAAGGACCTTGATGAAAATGTATCGATTTTAATGAATTTTGATCTGAAATTTTTTTTTGCATGATGAGTTCATTGAAATCTACTTATGAATCAAATTTGATTTTGATAATTTTTCAAATATTAGAACTATTTTATTAATTTTCCTATATTTCGCCTATTTTCCGATGCCTTCATATTTAACAAAATTTTGATAAATAGTTCTAGTGCTCGGAAAATTCTCAAATTTTGTTCATATGTAGATTTCATTAAACTCATCATCTATATAAAAAAAATAATAAAAAAAATAAAAAAAATTCAGATTTAAATTCATTAAAATCAATGTGGTTTCATCATGATCTTTACCGAAATTAAAATAAGGGATCCCTCATGAGAGGCGTACTCTATACATATTATATAATATAACATATATATAAATATATATATAATATATATTTATATTATACAATAAATATATATATAATATATAATATATATTATATATAATAATATAATATATAAATGTATTATATTATATATGTTTATATACCGTTATATATATTATAATAATATAATATATAATAATATATATAATATATATAATAATATAATATATAGTACATATATATAAAATATATATTTATATATCATTAATATAATATATTATTTTTGGAAAGGAGCTGAGGGTATTTTTGTAATGGAGTTGGGGCATATGAGGGTATTTATGGAATATAAATTTTAGTTTGAAATGGAATGGCTTTCCATTGGTTTTTGGATGGTGGAATCCCCATTCCACTAACATGGTGGAATCCTCATTCCAATGGAATCATCATTCCATTGCATTTTAACAAACCAAACGAATAGAATGGCTTTCTTTCCATTCCATTTCATTTCATCCAACCAAACATAGTCTATAGGAAACTCGTGACATCAGTTGTAATAAACATAATTTGGAATACAACTGTCACTACATGGGAGATATTTCTCAACATGCATCTTGCAATTTAATGAACAAATGTAAGACTCAGAGTACTAATTTATATGGGTAATTGGATTATTAATGTGTCTCTTAGTATGAAACAAGATGGTGCAAAATAAATAAACAAGTTTTTTAAAATTATTTTTTTGAATTTTTTAAAAGTAAATGATTTAAAAGTAAATTTATTAAATTTAAATTTATCCAATATCGGTTTGCCCAAAAACCGATTTCTTACTGTAAAATAAATCCATATCGGGATTTTGTTTGGTGTTAAAAATAGGAAGTAAAAGTTTAAAAAAATATATTAAAGATATATAAAAAAAATTATATATTATGAATGTTTTATAATATAATATATATTTATATATTATATATTATTATATTAAATAATATATATTATATATTTATTAAATAATTTATATAGTATATAATATAATATATATTATATTATTATATTAAATCATATATATTATATATTTATTAAATAATATATATTATATGTTTATATTATATAAATGTATTTTTATATATATTGTTTAACAACGGAATGGAATTGAATTAACTGTATTTTTACCAAAATACCCCTAATTATAAAACATTCATAATATATAATATAAAATACATATATATTATATATAATACATATAATAATATATATATATAATATAATATAATATATATAATTTATAATATATATATATTATACAATATATATATCTATATACGATATATAATATATATATTATATATCTTATATAAATATATATATTGTATAATATATATATATTATAAATTATATATATTATATTATAATATATAATATATAATATATAATGTATATTATATATAATAATATAATAATATAATATATTATATAATATACAAAAATTGTCTTTCTTGACAATTAAAAACTGTCAAGAAAAACTGTTCTTCTTGACAGTTTTTAACTGTCAAGAACTAAAAACTATTAAGAAAAATGGTTTTTCTTGACGGTTTTTTAGGAAAACCGTTTTTCTTGATAGTTAAATTCTTGAAACTGTCAAGAATTTGTTATTCTTGATAGTTATTCAAAGCCGTCAAGAAATAACTGTCAACAAAAGTGGCTTTTCTTGTAGTGATCTTTGGTTTTGAGACATAATGAGATGCTATTAAAACATGTGTTTTGTCATCGAGATGGAAGAATCTCTGGACGTTCAACGGTAGGACTCATTACTTAGTAGGACTCGTAACTTTGAGAATTTTCTGGATAAAGTACTCAGTATGCAACTATATGTTCGTAAACTTAATATTTGATATTATGATGCCAACTTTGAAAAAGCTAACTATATGTCTGTACATGAATTTGCATTATTCAGAAATCAATTCAGTCCTACGTTTTTTTAATTATTATTTTGTTGTTAAACTCTAAAAAAAATAAATAAATAAATAAATCATTCTAATATATTATTAATTTCAAAAAATTTTAAAATAATTCGGAATTAATTTTTCTAAATTACTATTTTCTTCTAATTTCTTAAACTCTACACACACAAAAAAAAAAAAAAAAAAGACATAATCATTCTAATATATTATTAATTTCAAAATTTAAAAAAAAATCGGAATTAATTTTTCTAAATTATCATTTTCTTCCTAAACTCTACAAAAAAAACAATCTTTCTAATATAATAATAATTTCAAAAATTATGAAAAAAATAAGGAATTCATTTTTTTTAATTATTATTTTGTTGTTAAACTCACAAAAAAAAAAAACATAAAATTAACATATTACTAACAACAATATTAACTGTACACATACTAATCACTAAATACTAAATAATAATAATTACTATATAAAGAATTATTAATAACAAAAGTAGAGAAGTAGACATACTAACCTTAAATTGGAGACTTGAGAGTTGAGAATGTTGAATTAATTAATCAATTGGATACCTAACAACATAACAAATAATAACATTAGTTATAAACATATTAATAATAGTTAATAATTAAATAACAAATGAAAGTAAATTAAAAAAAAAAAAAAAAAAAGACAATACCTTAGAGTAAGAGCCTTATAATATGTAGAGACTAGAGAGTGGGAGGTATATAATTTATAATATATGGAGTATAGTATATTAGTATAATGGTATATAGTATATAATATATTAAATAAATAAAATAAATTACAAAATAGTTAAAATAGTGAGTGAGAGATGTTGGAGATTGTAGAGAATAGAAAGAATAAGAGAGTATGGTAGTAGAGAAAATGTAGAGAATGAGGTAAGGGTGATGGGGGGTATTTATAGGAAAATGTTAGGTTAGGGTATAATTGGAAAAAAATTGTAAAAGATTTAAAAATAAATGTAATTTTTAAAAGTTTTGGATATTTTTTTTCTTTTAACCCCCCCAATGGTCACCTGGCTAATTACAAAAGCCACCCCTCAATTCAAATTTAAAAAAAAATACTGGGCCAGCCTATTGGTCGCGCCACCAAAGCCCAGCACGACACGCCGGCTTAACAAGTTTGGGCCGGGCCTGGCCTAGCCTGTTAAGCCGACGGGCCGAGCCGTCCTAGGTAAGCGACCTATACAAGTCAGGCCAGGACAGGTGGCCCACCAAGGCCCGACCCGTTTCGCCTGCACTAATTTCTAGGTTTAATTTCATGATCTAAGAACTATGCTTTTTGAGTGATGTATTGAATATTCTAATCTTGTTCTTATTGATTCACATACTTTGATTTTTAGATACATTTGTGATTGTTTGTTGAAAGCATATTATAGATTGTCACTAAGCATGTTCATAGAGCTTGATTGATCATCTTGCTTTATTTGATTGTGTTTTGCATCATTTGCATCACCTAGATTAAAACCTTGGAATAGGTGGAAATCTCTTGCAAAGTGAGTGAAGCTTTGTGTAAAGCAAGAAGTCTTGACTAGGACATATGGTCCGGATAGTCAAGCAAAAGACTTAGCTAGGAGTGTGGTACTCTAGATGGTTGAGCTAGGGAAGCTTGACTAGGATCTTTATGATCCAGATAGATAACCACAAAATCTTCCTAGAGACTTGAGAGTCTTGGATAGGAAGTTGCTTCCTAAAGGTGCAGGACACATCTTGGATAGGAAGTAGGATAGGTGATTCACTAGGCCCGAGGGTAGATTAGGAGTTGATAGTTTAGGGTGGATATCATGTGTTGATTGCCTTGAGTGTGTAAGTCATTTTCATCATAGTGGATTACTTACCGGTGGTTATGGTATCAACCCATGGACGTTTCCTCATTGAGGTTTTACCACATAAAAACAATTGTGTCAAGTTTTGTTTTTATGTTTTTATGTTTTTATTATCTTCCATATCATGTATTGATTACATCAGTTGTATATTGATTTCTGCATATGTTGATTAAAACAATTCATTTGTTAAGACACATCAAGTGTGCATTTCATTGTTGTATATCGAAATTGGAAGAATTTGGGCCTATACATATTCACCACCCCCCCCCCCCCCCCCTCCCCCCTCTCCACCTCTAAGTATATATTACAATATATTGCTTAAGGGAATTTCATTTGGTATCAGAGCGGGTGTCTAGAAGCAATTAGATAGATCCTTTCCTTATAGTGTTTGTGTTTTATTTGTGATAGTCATGATTAAGGAAGTATGTTCCTATGTGGCTTCTTTTGTTGAACCTATTGACTTGGATGAGAAAAAGATCAATGATCTTATTCTTGAAAATGAACGCTTATCTAAAGTCAATGTGTCCCTCAATAAGAAGCTAGATAATCATGGTCTAGGCTCAAAAGAATTCAATGAACTTAAAGACAAGATCCTAAGTCTAGAAATGAACTTAAGAGATAGAAATGATAGGCTTAGCATCTTAAAGAAAGAAATTGAGCAAATGGATAGTTCTCTTGTTTGTGCTAGGAGACTAGAAAACATGCTTAAAGCCAAACTTATTGAGCACTTAAATAAAGAGAAAAAATATGAACAATAGTTTAATAAATCTCATGAAGATGTTAGGAAGAGCGATGATATCTTAGAGAAATATGTCATTAAAAATAGGATGCTTAGTGATAAACTTGATGAGGCAAGTAGGATGACTGTAACAAGGTTGAATCCCTCATTAAAAGTGGTAAGCATCCATGTGACAAAAGAGGTTTGGGTTATATCAATGAGAAGGAAACTCCTTCATCTAACAAATATATCTTTGTCAAAGCAAGTGTTGAAACAAATGTAAGTACTCTCTCTCAAGGTAAAGCAATGAAAGCTACCGGAGGTGCCTCTTCATCAACAAAGAACTCAAATGGAAGATCACAACAAGATCAATGTCAAAGAGCATCAACCTCAAATGCAAGAGGTGGAGCATCAAGGGTTGCACTTCAAAAAGGTAAAATTGTGAGAAGACCAAATGCTTTGGAAGCAAATACAAATGGTAAATTTCTCAAATTCATACTTATTTGTCATCATTGTAATATGGTAAGACATATTCGACCTAGGTGCTTTGAATATATTCGAAAATGCAAACTTGATAATGTTTTTCATGATATGTCTTTGAATAGTCCTAGGCAGTCATCCATATATGGATTTAGTACTAGACCTAGGAAGACCTTGGAAAAGCATGTTGTGAAGAAACTTGTTGATGACTTGCTTGCTAAATCTTGTGTGTTGCCTCTCTCTACTATGTATAAGAAAATTGATAATGCTTTGTTTGATATATTTGAAGATGTGACCAATGAGGTCAAGGTGCATGTTAAAAAGTCTAACATTGAGTCAAAGCATGATAGTGATAAAAGTGAGAGGCATATTGTGGAGAGTGTGTGGGTTAGAAAATACACACATAAATGTCTAGTTGCACAATATGCTCTAAGAGCCAACCCCTCATACTATTGGTACAGAGTACCTAGAGAGCGGTTACTCTAGGAACATGACCGGGAACAAAGAGTTCCTTAAGAATCTTGTGTTAAAGGATAGAGTATGGGTCACTTTTGGTGATGGCACCAACAAGCAAGTTCTAGGCAATGGAACAATATGTATCCCTGAATTGCCTAAAATTTACAATACTTTGTATGTTGATGGGTTACAAGCTAACTTAATAAGCATCACTCACTTGTGTGAAATCTTTAAAAAAGTTAGCTTTAACAAAGATGTGTGCACAATAATTGATAAAAAGGGCAATGTTGTCCTAAGAGTCAAAAGGTCTATATACAATTGCTATTGTCTTGAGATAGATACTCTAACTTGCAACATGGCACATGAGTGCAATAAGCTAGATTTGTGGCATCAACATATGGGCCACATGAACTTTAAGGATTTAAAGAAGCTTGAAAATCATGGCATGGTTAAAGGTCTTCCCAATTTTGGTAAGAAGCTAGAGGTTGCTTGTGAACCTTGCCAATTAGGTAAATAAACCAAAATGCCTCACAAAAAGAGCACTTATATTGCTACCAAGAGACCTTTAGAACTTGTGCACATGGACCTAATGGGGCCAATTCAAACCGAGAGCATCAATGGCAAAAAGTACATTTTTGTATACGTTGATGACTACTCTAGGTTTACTTGGGTTTATCTTAGAAATAAGACCGAGGTTTTTGATTACTTCAAAAAGTTTTGTAATCAAGTTCAAAATGAAGAAGGTCTTGATATCAAGAAAATATGTCGTATTAGGAGTGATCATAAGACGGAATTTGAAAATGCAAAATTTAGAGAGTTTTGTGATGGTTTAAGGATATCTCATGAGTTCTCGGCACCTAGAACTCCTCAACAAAATGGAGTTGTTAAGAGAAAAACCAAGTCTTGCAAGAGATGGCTAGGGTCATGCTCAATAGCAAGAAAGTTCCTAGAAACCTATGGGCTGAAGCGGTCAATACCACTTGTTATGTGTAAAATAGAGTATTTAGGAGGCCCAGCACAAATCAAACGTCCTATGAGCTATGGAAGGGCAAGATGCCCAATGTTGGTTACTTCCACACTTTTGGGAGTAAATGTTACATTTTGAATGATAGATATCACTTAGGAAAGTTTGATGCTAAAAGTGATGTTGGTCTCTTTCTTGGGTATGCTATTAATAGTCGTGCATATATAGTTTTTAACTTGACCACAAAGACTATTATGGAATCTATCAATGTGAAGATAGATGATCTTAGCATGCTTGATTTATGTGTTAATGATAGTGTCAATGAAACTAAAGAAAATCTTGTTAATGACACTAATGCACCTAATGGTGTGGCTAGTTGTGAGTCTAGTCAAAGTGATGAAAATGATAGTTATGTTGAAGTAGAAAGTCAAGGGGTAGAAAATGCTTTAAATGATAATCAACAAAATGACCAAGTTGTTGAACATTCACACCCTAGACTTAGAAACTTACACTATCTAGAAGACATTATAGGTGATTTGAATGAAAGGGTTAGAACTAGGAACCAACTAGCTAACCAAATTTCATTTGCTTGCTATACTTCTCAAATTGAACCCAAAAATATTAATGAAGCAATTGTTGATGAATATTGGGTTGGGGTTATGCAAAATGAACTTAATCAATTTGAGAGAAATGAAGTATGGTCTTTAGTTCCTAGGTGATGAGGTCGTTTGTGTACTCAACAAAATAGTAATATGTAGATTTTTGGTTGATTCTTGAAAACTCTTTTAAGCCACTTAATCCTATTAAAATGTGATTTGATAGCAAAATAGTGAGCAAGTTCGTTCCACAGGGAATGGAATGTTAATTAGATAAATTGACTAATCTTTGAACAATAAAGCAAATCATAGTGTTTGATAGATGTGTGGTTTCTAAAACCACCAATGCTAACTACTCAAATGAAAATACACAAAATATGTTATGAAAAATATAATACTCAACACCTTGATAAGAATTGTGATAAAATCAATTGATGAGATAGCTAGGGAATAGATCGATTAACAATTGAATGTGGATAAGCTAATTAGCTACATTAATGTACCAATCTCATTATGTTAACCACTTAGAGGCTTAGATTAGTGGGGTTGATATACCCACCACTAATCTATCATATCCAATGGGTTCTTAATCACACAAGGATTGTCAATCCACATATGAATATATAACAAATTACTCCACTCAAGATAGCAATCAACAAGTGATATACAAGTCAATTATAATGAATGGAATCTAATTAATTTGAATGAATAGAACAAATAAGAGATTCATTACAAGCTAAGCTAAACCCACAACCAATTGATCCTCAAATCTATCCCCTAGATTAGGGGTTTAGTTACACATATTTGCAATAAATGAAAAGAAGTAAATAGTAAGGAAATAACCCTTGGGTCACCTTCTTTAAGCTTGATCCTTCTTCTCCTCTATGCTCCTAGATGTAAGGAATGGAAGTAGAGGATATGTCTTGGAATGTGGGTGTTTTGGTGGGAAGTGACTAAGGATTTTGGTGGAGAAATGGTGGGATGAGGAATGATGTAGTGAAGTAATCAAGGTTTTGTGTTGAGGGTTGGATGGATTAGATGAGTTCAAGGAGAGAAATGGAGGATGAGGAATGGTATGCCATGGATGATAGAGCTAGATCTCAGATTTTGTTCTCTGTATTTTTTTCTCTGATCTTCAGTGCCTTTGAAGATGGAGGGACGTTCTATATATATGCACTCTTGGACATGTACTGATTGTTAGGATTATGCTCAATAGCAAGAGTGTAATATTGTAATTAACAATCTTTTTCATATTAATAAAGTGATTTCTGGTTTAAACAAATCTTATAGCATTTATAGTTTAATAATTGTCTAAGTAAATAATCATAAGGTCTAAAGACTATGAGAAAAGAAGAATTGTTCGTACATCTGGATATGTATGTGGTAGACACAATTCTTTAGTTAGTCTTGAATATTGTTCACAACTTAAGTTAAAGGTTGGGCACCTTTATCTTGTTAAAGTTGTATAATTCTTTTGCTAGCATTTGAGTGGGATCAAATGAGATATGATGAGTCTAAAATCATCGGAGTGTCTTCGAGCAAAAGAATCTAGTGCACTGGGTGCATTGAACTGGATCACAATGAAATACTTTATCTATAACCGTCAGTAGATAAAAGTCTTTTCATTATCAGGACAATCGGAGAGTCTATCTTAATCCTGAGATAAATGATGGACTTATGGTTGCAAGTGATATCATTTGAGTTATCAATGAGTACGATTATATCGCATAGTCTATCCTCGATAGTTTGGTGATATTCATTTGTTAATCGATAGAGGACTTCATTTATAGATATGGACATTGTGGCTCCATTTATTAAATGAGAGTATAATATCATCATATGGATGTTTTGAGGTAATTGGATATTAAATCTCAACGTTGAGTTTTCGATAGTGTCTATTGAAAACATGGCTTCTGGACAAGTCAAAATATCCAAGTTCAAAACGTGGTCATATGAGTAAATATGGTAACTTGGAGAGTTATAAGCGGTCTATGAACTCTTGGCGATTACTGATATTAATCACGAGGATACACTATCTCCAACATGATTGTTTAGGGTATGAATGAGGAACATCTTCCTTTTCTGTCTTTATTTAAGAGTTCAATTTTAGCTCTTTAGTGGAATGAGTTAAAATTAATGGATCGGACCTAAGTGAATCATTTGTTGATTGTGATTAGGTTATGTCTATTGAAGCTTAAATTTAGATAGCTCGCCAAGATCCCCAATCCGCACAGACTTGCATGAATCACTTGATATATTCTACCGGACTATTTGTGAGTCCATTTAGAATTGTATTTAATATATTAAGAATATAATTTGCACATTATTTATTTAATGGGCTGTTTAATTATATTAATATATTAATGAAAGGCATGTGGGCTTGTTTCTTTTAGTAAGAATGGGTCTAGTTCACATGTGGGTTTTTTATTAAAGTCCAAATGGATTAAATAAAATAGGAAAACAATATGTAGGCCCAAGTTCTAGTCATGGGCGGCAATGGCTAAATTTTAGCCCATAATATTGTTTTATTTTATTATTTAATTAAATGGAAATTAATTAATATGTTAATTAATTATTTAGTTAAAAATCAAATCTTTTTCTGATTAAGAAATATGTTTCCTAGTAGTATACTATTATTAGTATTATACTGAATATAAAAGACTTTATTTGTTTAGTCAAATTAGGAAGTCTTTTATATAGTCACAAATGCACTAAAGAGTTGGATTAGGGTTTGTATGGTATATATAAGTTTTATATATGCATGCATGCAGAATATATAGATATATATACATATATGCATGCGGAATATATTTAGATATACATATTAATATAATTTAATTAATTGTGTAAATAATGCCTTGCTTTTTCATTGATTAAGAGACGATATTTATACAATGTACAGCAGAGTTTAACATGAAATAAAATTGATACAACTAAGCTATATACTCCTATACACACACGGTAACAGCTGTAATTAGCACTGATTGTTAACGTGTGAATCACTATCTCTAATATGCCCCCGCAAGATAGAGCTGCCGGCTAGGATGCCTATCTTGAATCGATGATCGTGAAATTGCTTGCGGGAGAGAGCCTTGGTGAGGGAATCGGCCAGCTGGTCCTTCGTATTGACATGTGCTACACGAAGCTGATGGCGCGCTACTTGATCTCGAACAAAGAAAAAATCAATAGCCACATGTTTCATGCGACTGTGGAAGATGGGATTGGCGCAGACATATGTGGCACCGGCATTGTCGCAATAGATGACAGGAGGGCCAGGTACCTGTATACGAAGTTCTTGTAGGAGGTGGCCGATCCAATTGAGTTCTGCGGCTGCGGAGGCTATGGCACGATATTCGGCTTCAGTCGAAGAGCGGGCAACAGTATGTTGTTTCTTGGAGCTCCAGCTGATGGGCGTAGAGCCTAGAAACACAACATATGCCGTAGTGGAGCGCCGATCGTCAGGATCACCAGCCCAGTCAGCATCAGCAAAGGCATGAAGGCGAAGCGGAGAGCTCCGTGAGATGAGCAGGCCGTGGTCAATGGAGCCCTTGAGATACCGGAGTACACGCTTGACCGCAGTCCAGTGGTTCGAAGTAGGCCGATGCATAAACTGAGACAGTTTGTTCACTGCAAATGAGACATCAGGACGAGTTAGGGAAAGGTATTGCAAGGAGCCAAGCACTTGCCTATACTGAGTTGGATCCGTTGGTGTACTGCCATCATCTAACTTCAGAGAATCCGTGAGTGAGAGTGGTGTTGAAACAGGCTTCGCGTCAGACATGTTAGTCTTAGCGAGGAGATCTCGAATGTATTTCTGTTGAGAGAGAAACAGTCCACGCGGAGAATGGTGAGCTTCAACACCAAGGAAGAAAGAGAGTAACCCAAGATCCTTCAGGGAGAACCGATGAGCTAGAGTTGTGATAAAATCTCGAACCTGAGAGTCAGACGAGCCAGTGACAATAATGTCGTCAACATAGACAAGGAGATACAGTGTGTGACCATGGCGGTGGTAAATGAAAAGAGAAGCATCACTGATGGAATTAGTGAACCCGACAGTCAGCAAAAAGGTACGAAGTTCTGTGTACCATGCGCGCGGAGCCTGACGAAGACCATAGATCGCCTTGCGTAGCTTGCACACATACTGTGGGTTGGTGGAATGAGCGTAATCAGGTGGTTGGATCATATAAACATCATCAGACAGTGTACCCTGCAAAAAAGCATTATTGACATCTAGTTGTCGTAGAGACCAACCGTTAGATATAGCAATCAGTAAAATAAGTCGAACCGTGACAGGTTTCACCACAGGACTAAATGTATCAGTGAAGTCAACACCGGGACGTTGATGGAAGCCTTTCGCCACCAGGCGGGCTTTGTACCGTGCCACCGTACCATCTGGGTGGCGTTTGATCCGAAAAATCCACTTACAACCCACAACATTCTGAGACGGATGAGGCGGAACCAAATCCCACGTGGCATTTTCCACAAGAGCATTATATTCGTCACGCATGGCCTGTCGCCATTCGACATGCTTCCGAGCCTGAGTCAATGATGTGGGTTCGGTTTGAGGTGGGATGGTGGCAGTAGCATGGAGATCGAACACTGGTTTAGGCTTGAAGATGTGACTTTTTGATCTAGTTTGGATTATCCTAGTGGGTGATGATGGGTGTTGATCGGGCAAGACAGCTGCCGAAGGAGAGGGGATACACGGGTCTGCACTAGGGGCTGCGACCGATTCAATTAAGTGATCAGGTGAAGGCATTTGATCAGGTAAGGGTGTGGGACGTGAACCTGGAGTGAAAGTGGAGGGAGTGGGCTGATTTGGTAGCGCCAGCTGGTGAGAGGTGGGGCGAGCTGGTGATGACACGGGAATGTAACATGCATCGTGTGTTGGTGAGTCAACCATGTGAGGCGAAGTGATATCGGTGGTTGGGTGGACCACCTGTTCGGATCCGACTGTGGGAGGAAGGGACTGAAACCAATGGATGACGTTGGGAGGAACGTGAGTTGAGACACGGCTGACATCTTGATTGAACGGAAATTCCGTTTCGACAAACACCACATGACGGGAGACATAGACTCGATTGGTAAGACGATCTAGACATAGGAATGCATTGTGGTCAGTGGAGTAACCGACAAAGACACATGGCTTCGAGCGGGGTTGAAGTTTGTGGGAGGTATATGGTCGTAACCAAGGATAGCAGAGGCAGCCAAAAACACGGAATTTCCGGTAATTTGGGTCTTTGCCAAAAAGAAGATGATATGGGGATTGGTTGCGAAGAACCGGGGTTGGCAAGCGATTGATTAGGTAAACCGCCGCTTGAAAAGCCAAGGACCAATATTTGACAGGCACAGACGCATGGTGAAGCAGAGTTAGAGCCGTTTCCACCACATGTCTATGTTTACGTTCGGCCGTGCCTACATGTTCAGGTGTGTGAGGAGGGGATTTAAGGTGCTGAATGCCCATATTATTCAGCTCAATGCCAAGAGCATGAGCTTCCCCACTACCATCAGAATACACAGTTTTGATTTTGGTATTAAAAAAATTCTCAACCAATGTCCTAAATCTCTTAAAAACGTGGGGAACCTCAGATTTGTGTTTTAGTGGGTATAACCAAGTGTACTTAGTGAAGTAGTCCACAAAGATAACGTAATAACGAAAATTATCAAAAGACGATATATGAGCTGGACCCCAAACGTCAGTAAATAAAATTTCGAACGGTTTATTGCTAGTCAAGGATGATTTACCAAACGGTAATCTATGACTTTTATTACATTGACAAGCAGAACAGGAAGAAAACTGACACCCAGACTTGGTGACTGGAAGGTTGTGAGATTGGATGAGTCTCTGAAGGACTTGTGCAGAAGGATGACCTAGACGACAGTGCCACTCATGGTGAGATGGGACAGAGTTGACAGACGCAGAATGCAGGTGGACTCTAGACGCTGGTTGACGCAGATGACTGGACGATGGCCAAACATAAAGATTTTCTTTATTCTGGCCGCGGACCAAGGATGCCCCTGTAGTCAGATCCTTCACAAGAAAATGGTCAGGGAAAAATTCAATCGATGCATGATTATGAGAACAAAATTGAGAGACAGAAACTAGATTGTGGGAAATATTTGGGGAACACAAAACATGCTTCAGGCGAAAGGAATGATCGGAATTATGCAATAATTTAGAGCCAATATGAGTTATAGGGATTCTGTTACCGTCGCCAAGCGTAATATCCTCAGGCCCACCATATTCTGAATGAAGCGATAAATTTTGAAGATCGGCAGTCATGTGGTGGGAGGCTCCTGAATCAAGTATCCAATTGTTGTTGTTGCGAGAGCTAGGTTGTTCAGATGTCATGTGGTTAGCCTGAGGCCAAGTTTGAGTTGCCTGAAGAGGACGGGAGCGGCAAGTGCGGGCTGTGTGCCCAATTTTGTCACAAAGTTGACATGTGGGACGTGTAGAGCCATGTGAAGAGGGAGGACGCCACTGCTGGTTGTTATGAGCTGCATTGAAGTGATTGTGAGTGCGATATGGGCTGTTGTGAGTGGGATTGGTGCCACGGTAATTGCTTGAAAATTGTCCAGAATTGTGATGCTGATTTGGGGAATTATGGGAGCCGAATTGTTGATGTTGGCTGCCGGTCTGTGAGAAATTACCATGCTGTCCACGGCCTCGGCGATTGGACGACCGTTGAGTGAACTGGGCAGTGATTGGTGTGCCAGATTTTTTAGAGTCTTCCCGGCGAAGGTAAGTTTCATGATCTAGCAATTTGTCATACAATTCTTCAAAGGATATTGGGGTATCTCGGGCTCGAATGGCTGAAGCTAGAGACATGTAGGCTGAACTTAATCCATTCAAAGTGTGTATTACGATTGCACCGTCATCCACTGAATGTCCAATCAGTTCAAGGTTGTCAACGATGGACTTGATTCCTTGCATGTAATCCGCTACGGATTTGTCTTCGAGGCTAACATTCGTTAAAGAGTCAAGAAGGCCAAGCTTACGAGTGTTGGACCGATTGGCGTATGTAACTTCAAGTTTCGACCACGCTTGAGCAGAGGTGGTGGATCGAGTCACTATAGATTGAGCAGCTCCCATACATGAGACTTGTATGGCATGGAGAAGAAGACGATCTTGACGAAGCCAGATTTGATGAGCAGGATTGGCAGCGATTTGGTCAGTTTCTTGACCATTGGTGGTGCCAGTTGAGGCCGAGATAGATGCAGGGGGACACGGCGTAGTGCCGTCAAGATATCCCATGAGATCATAGCCAAAGAGCAGATTTTCGAATTGGGATTTCCAAGCGGCATAGTTCTCTCCTTTCGTTAGTTTGATAGGGACTTGAGTTGAGTTGATGGCAATTAGAGATGGAGAGTGATAGGTGTTATTATTTGTTGTTCCTGTGAGAGTAACCTGTGGTGCAGAGGAAGAGGAGGAGGAGACTGCAGTTGGGTTAGAGGTAGTCATATTGATAGCCGGCTGTGAGGAGATTCAGAAAAAGAATTTTGAGAGAAGAAAAGAGAGCTTTAGGGTTATAGGATCTCAAGCTAATTCTTTAGCTAAGCTCTGATACCATAATATAATTTAATTAATTGTGTAAATAATGCCTTGCTTTTTCATTGATTAAGAGACGATATTTATACAATGTACAGCAGAGTTTAACATGAAATAAAATTGATACAACTAAGCTATATACTCCTATACACACACGGTAACAGCTGTAATTAGCACTGATTGTTAACGTGTGAATCACTATCTCTAATACATATATGAATGCATGCGGAAATATAGAATATATATGAATGCATGCGGAAATGTAGAATATATATGATGAAGTCATGCAGCAATATATTTAATGCAAGATTGAATTCGTGCAAGATAGTTTTATGCAAGTTGAATTCATGCATGAGATATATAAATATATATATATATAAAGATATTATTTATAAGGGATGAAGCCGAATATATATATATTTTTTTATATATATATGGCAAGAAGTCAACCAAGATATAAATATATTCTTTATATGTTTTCGGCAACCCTAGTTTTTTTTGCAATTGAGAGCTTTTTATTTTGCTAGAGAAAAATAAGATCCAACTCTAAGACTAGTGAGAAATTCTGCCAAGATAGATTGAGAGAAAAGATTGTTCTTGTTTCGATAGTGCACTACTAGCCTTACATCAAAAGGTTTATTGTGCACAATTTCGAATTAGGTTCACGCGAGTTTCAATCTAACGATTGTGAATTCAAAAATGACCGGGACATTCTTAGCAATCTTTTGGAGTTTATTGTGACTAACAGAAATCAAAAAAGTTTTTGTTATCCATTCTCAGGTACACAATTCAAAGAGAAGGGAGACCACGCTCCTAGGTGATTCACGTTCGTGATTGGATTGGAAGATCTTGCGGATTACCATCGACGTAACGTCAATCGGATCACGCTACAAAAGGTATGATATCTTCTGTCGTATATATGTTTAATTAATTAAAGGGTTAAGGTTCAAACATGGGAAAAATTTTAAAATATACTAAACTCTTTTTATTCTCGCTTCCGCTGCGTGTACTACTATATTTTTCCCTACACTGATAACTGCTTGATTCGCTGAGGTGGCGCCTTGTTCGTTGTTTGGTCGCTATGGCTACCCTGGTGCGTAAAACAGATAGATGAGAAGGTCGCCACGAAAACCATCTTTCTCGCCATTTGGCAAGTGGCGACCATGAGCAATTTGTGTAGAGGTCGCCACTTGCACCTCTAGGTCATCATGGCGACCATAAGTGGCGACCCTGCAATTGTAAGGAGGTCGCCACTTGCAACATCAAGGTAGCCATGGCGACCCTAAGTGGCGACCATTCTTTGTCTGAACTAGGTCGCCATTTGCAAGGGAGGTCGCCATGGCGACCCCAAGTGGCGACCCCACCTGGTTCATTTGTGGATTTTCTGTCGCCATGGCGACTAAGTGGCACCCAAATGGCGACCTTCTGATGTCTTTGGAGAATCCTCTGTCGCCATGGCGCCCATGTAGCGACCTCTCATGTCCAAGTGGCGAAAATGCCCTGCTTCTTCCTATTTGTGAGACATTTTTGCACAAGTCCTCCACTTTCATCTCAATTGCTTATGAAACCTAATAAAACCTGAAACACTCAATTTAACAACATTAAATGCCCGAGAATCAAGCTAAAAGAATCGAAAATGAGGGCCAAAATCATACCAATTTTGGCTTGATCACTAGGCCTAAAGACATAAATATAATTGGCACTAAATGGGTATTTAGGAATAAGACCGATGAAAGTGGCAAGATTGTGAGGAATAAAGCTAGACTAGTGGTTCAAAGTTACACTCAAGTTGAGGGTGTAGACTTTGGTGAGACATTTGCACCGGATGCTCGTTTCGAGTCCATTAGACTTTTGTTGTTCATTGCTTGCTATAAAAAATTCAAATTGTTTCAAATGGATGCCAAAAATGTTTTCCTCAATGGATACCTTCAAGAAGAAGTGTTTGTTGAACAACCTAAGGATTTTGTAGACCCATACTTTCCTAATCATGTGTTTAAATTGAAAAAAGCCCTCTATGGCCTTAAGCAAGCTCCAACAACTTGGTATGATAGGTTGACAACCATTATAGGAGAGGTGGCATTGATAGAACATTGTTTATCAAACATCATGATCATGATATTTTTGTTGCACAAATATATGTTGATGACATTGTTTTTGGATCTACTAATAAAACCAAGGTTGATGAATTTGTTAGTATGATGTCAAGTAAATTTGAAATGAGTATGGTGGGTGAGTTAAATTACTTTCTAGGAATGCAAGTAAAGAAAACTAGCATGGGCATAATGTTGAATCAATCTAAATATGCTAAAAACCTAGTTAAGAGGTTTGGCCTAGAAAGTGGAAAAGATTTTGAAACTCCCTTGAGTACTACTCTTAAACTTTGTCAAGGCTAGTAGACCAGATATTTGCTTTAGTGTAGGCTTGTGTGCTAAATTTCAAGCAAATCCCAAAGAATCACACTTGAAAGCCGTCAAGAGGTGAACTCATAGTCTTGGTCTATTCTATTCATTTGATACCAATGATATCATTGTAGGCTATTGTGATGTCGATTAGGTGGGAAACATAGATGATCGTAAAAGCACATCGGGCGGTTGCTTTTATGTTGGGAATAACTTGGTTTCTTGGTCAAGTAAAAAACAAAATTTGGTTTCCCTCTCTTCTTCTGAAGCCAAGTACATTGCGGCCGGAAGTGCATGCACACAACTACTTTGGATGAAACAAATCCTTAAGGATTATAAGATAGAAAAAGGAAAAATGACACTTTATTATGATAACTTAAGTGCTATCTCTAAAAATCCGGTTCAACACTTCTGCACAAAGCACATTGATATTAGGCATCATTTCATTAGAGACCTAGTTGAACATTATATTATTACTCTAGAGCATATGCCTACTAAGAATCAACTTGCAGACTTGTTCACCAAGCCCTTGGACAAAAAGAGATTTAAAACTGTTAGAATATTCATTGGCATGATTTGTGTTGATTGATGTGCTTATGTGATTGTTAAGTGGCTTGATAAGCAAAACTTTATTTGAGTATCAATATCTTTGAGAGCTACTCACTTGAGAAGTAATGATCTTAAACAAATAACTTCTGTTGTTTCTAAATCATGCACTTGAGCTTGAAAATCTTTTTTTTTTTTTTTTGAAAAGTGCACTAATGCTTCTTTTATATGTTTTAGTTTTGAATAATTGAGTTTGAAAATATGTAAATTATGGATGCATCTAGAAGCCTATTGCTTAGTACATGATAGATGGCCTATGGTATGTATCCATTTTGCTTCGGCACTACATAGTATTCAACGAGTACCCTCATGGAAATGGCTACACACATTGGTTGTGCAACTGCCCATAGTAGGAAAGGGCTACGCCATTGTGATGAGTGAAAACCGCTATGAGGTGTATATATTTATGTTAAAATAAAATAAAAAATCAAAGAAGTGTTGAAAAGAATCATTAAAAGAAAATCTTTGATTCTAAGCCTAAAAGAAATATGAAGGAAAAAAAAAAGGCTTAATGGTGTATAGTTGAGAATTGTGAAATGCTCGGATTGTCAAATAGAAATGAGTAAATGAGCCACATGCACACACATGCTCACATGTTGAAATCTATTCTCATTAAAAGCAAAAACCTGGATGAATATCTGTTTGACCTAGATTGGAAATGCTTTAGATGGATAGGTGTTGATAGTGTTTGCATGTTGATATCACAATTACTCCTTGTATATATGTTAGAAGCATTCACACATACACACACACATATTTTGCTTATGTGCTTGATTCATTAGCAATGTGAGAATATTTTTGAGAGATTAATGAAAATCTATGATTCTCTCTTGAACTTTGAAAAGTGATGAAATATTTTCTCTTATTTCTTGAATGTGTGAATGTGTGGAGTCCCTTATGAACAAGTCTACTTATTGATTATGTGGAGCATATGTTAAGAGGGAGCTTAGTTTATTCAACTTTGCTTTCTATACTACTTGTTTGTTTAATATCTCGTTCTTTATCTCTTGTGTCCTTTGTCTATTCCTTGACAAAAAAGGGGAGAAAATGTATATCTCATCTTGTTTGATAAAATGGGAAAAAAAATGTATACCTCACCATATGTGGAGAAAAGTTTCAAATGTGTGAGTATTGTACCTCTTTGTGCTTGATTGAGACTTTGTCTTAAGAGGGAGAAAAGAATTTTTGTTTAATAAGGTTAAGGAGTTTAGGGAGAGCTTTAAAGAGAACATTTATTTGAGATAAGACATTTGTTTGAAATAAGGGAAGTTCTTGTTTGTTTTTGGTCAAATATCTCACCATTCTTCTTTGGAGAAGACCTCTTGTTTGGTTTGCTATTTTTCTCATAGGTACCTTGATGATCAAAGAGGGATTCTTGAAGACTCATGAAGACTTGAAGTCCTTTAAGTTTAGGGATCTCTTTATAATGTGAGGATGAGAGAATGCAATCAAATATGAGTTTATTGGAGTGAAAATTGTACGGTGAGGATGAGGTTTTTCCATGGAATAGTCAAAAGGGGAGATTGTAAGATCCTAGATTTGTGTTAGCTTGATTCCATTACATAACACTCTTTATTTGTAATGGTTATTTGCTTAGGTGGTTCTTGGTGAAAAGAAGCTTCAAAGGAGAAAAACAACTTCTCATGCAAATATCGTCTTCAAGAGCAAAAGCGCATATTTGAATACTAAGGTATCAAGATACTTCTTCCTCTTGCAAGGCGTAAGCACACACACACACAATTCATATATGTGTGCCTTGCATCGTTGTGCTACACTTGGTATAACACATTCACACACTTATTAAAGTATGCACATGAATTAATCTCATATTGACAAACATTGTAGAATTGCATGTTCTAGGACTATTCTAGGAAATGGCATACTTGTGTGAATTAATGTTTATTTGTTTGTGTTTTTTGTGTTTTGGACTTAGACATAATCTCTTATGATTCTTTATTGAGGTCCGGTCATATTGGTTACTCACTCATTAGGTTTCGAGTCCAAACTAGGAATCTACGCTACTTTACGTTCTCATACGTTGTGTTGTCTTCATCGTCATATACCAAGTCAAATTATCAACATTTTATCAAAGTTTCATAGTCTTCCTTGTGCATGAGGGAGTTACGGTTTGTAATCCAAAGATAGATTCGAATTAAGAGTTCGGATGCCCAAATACGGCTGAAGAACGTGAGAGGAGCACGAGAGAGGCAAGCAATGGCCAAAGGCCATTGGAGGGAAAGCCTGTGAGGGGAGTGTGAGGCTCACTGCCTCATCACCCCTCTGCCCCATGAGGCTCATGCACCTCTCACAGGGATGGGTGATGTGGCCTCCTTTGTTTGGCCACCGAATCTCTCTCCTCTTTTTTAAATATCTTCCTCCTTCCCTCCAAATTAGTGTGAAGAAAAAATTGAAAAAGAAAAAGCAGAAAATTTCTTCAAGTTTTTGATTTCTTGTTTTAATCATAACTCTCTCATTTGAACTCCGAATCAAGTGATTCAAGATCCAAAAATGTTAGTCTTGAAGAGAGGAACAAACTCCAAGCATTTTCAGAACCAAATGATGTCATAAATTTTTACAGTGAGCAGATCTCAGTCCGTTGTTCATCATTTGTAGGTGAAACATCTTCTTCTTACTTTCTCTTTTGATCATCTCATTTAATCTTCCTATTTGATAGATAAAATGTGTTAAAAATGATGTTAGTTCATACTCTACGTTTGTTTGATTGATTGATTGTTGAGTTTTAGCTTTGTGATCTCATTTGAACATATTTTAGCTAAATTAATTAACTTAACTTGTATGATGTGCTTCATGATGATTTCTAGGTTTAATTTCAAGATCTAAAAACTAGGATTTTTGAGTGATATATTGAATACTAATCTTGTTCTTATTGATTCACATGTTTTGATTTATAGATACATTTATGATTGTTTGTTGAAAGCATGTTCTAGATTATCACTAAGCATGTTCATAGAGCTTAATTGATCATCTTGCTTTATTTGATTGTGTTTTGCATCACCTAGATCAAAGCATTGTAATAGGTGGAAGTCTCTTGCAAAATGAGTGAAGCTTTGTGTAGAGCAAGAAGTCTTGACTAGAACATGTGGTCCAGATAGTCAAGCAAAAGACTTAGCTAGGAGTGTGGTACTCCGGATGGTTGAGCTAGGGGAGTTTGACTAGGATCTTTATGATCTGGATAGCTAAACACGAAATCTTCCTAGAGACTTGAGAGTCTTGGATAGGAAGTTGCTTCCTAGAGGTGTAAGACACATCTTGGATAGAAAGTATGATAGGTGATTCACTTGGCCCGAGGGTAGACTAGGAGTTGATAGCTTAGGGTGGATATCATGTGTTGATTGTCTTGAGTGTGTAAGTCCTTTTCATCATAGTGGATTACTTACCAATGGTTGTGGTGTCAACCCGTGGACGTTTCCTCAGTGAGGTTTTACCACGTAAAAACAATTGTGTCAAGTTTTGTTTTTATGTTTTTATTATCTTTCATATCTTGTATTGATTGCATCACTTGTTTATTGATTTCCGCATATGTTGATTAAAACAATTCATTTGTTAAGACACATCAAGTGTGCATTTCATTGTTGTATTTTGCAAAATCGAAATTGGAAGAATTTGGGCCTATACCTATTCACCCCCCACCCCCCAGTATATATTACAGTATATTGCTTAAGGGAATTTCAAAAGACTTAGTACATATGATGTATTGAATGGATCAAGTGAATAGTATATTTCAATTTTACCGTTAATGGAGTAATACATTGACAATAGAGCAATTGAAATATATATATATATATCTTAATCCTAAGATAAATAATGTACCATATGTATTATGAGTTGTAACGTTTAAGCTATCAATGGGTACGACCACAGAATAACGGTTTAATCCTGATAGTTTGGCGTTATTGATTCATATGTCATAGCGGACATATATTTATAGATATGGACATCATGGCTCTTATAATCAAATAAGAGTAAATACCACCTTATGGGTCTTACGAGGGCTTGGATCCCAAGTATTCAATAAGGAGTTATTGAATCATGATTTATGATAAATCAAAATTATCTATTAGACGTAAGGACGGTCCTAATGAATAAAATAATTAATAATGCAACGGTCAAGAGGCATTTTAATTATTGATATTTTTCATTACGATACATATTTCACACTGTAAGGATTCCCGGTTTTTGATTGGCTTATTTCGTGTGCAAACCACATATTGGGGTTGTTTGTAAAGGGTAGCTTAAGTGATAGGTGTTCATGCTCAATGACCCTCATCAAGACCTCAAGGTGGACAAGCACTCAAAGGTATATCTTGTGCTTACTTTCTTATTGAAGAGATTTAGTTGCACACACTCACTTGTAATGTTTGCATATGTATGCTTTGCTTTAGTGTGCATTCTCTTCAAATGTCACTTTTCACACTAGCACATTGTTTGTCATATCTTGTTGTGTGTTTTGTGTCGTGTAATTCATTTCCCGAATATGTTCGGAAACGTCCGCGCTCGCACGATAATGTGCTTGGTTTTGCGCGAAGATCGCCTTCGGAGAATGCCCTTGGCTTCTCCTTTGGTTTCACCATCATTGGTGAAACGGCGGTTTGATCGGCGGCCACGACCGCCGAATGAAACCGCCGTTTGATTCCAGAAAGCTCTGGATTAAATCTACGGTTACGATCGGCGGTCAGGCTGCCGAATCGAAACCGCCGAATTGACCTGATGCATTTGTTATTCTCGGGTTTGATTCTGCGGTTTAATCGGCGGCCTGGCCGCCAAATTGAAACCGCCGAATTAGATATTTTAGGTCGGTTTCTTTTTGGGTTTTGATCGGGGGTTTCGATTGACCGCCGAATCTGGTCACCGAATGATCCCCTGCTTCTCGGGTTCAATTCGGCGGTTACATTCTGCGGCCATGACCGCAGAATGAAACCGCCGATCGGTGATTTCAAGGGCAAAATTGTCTTTTCACTTGCCCTGTTCTTGATGCCTATAAATATCATACTTTCTCATATCTCTAACTTAGTTCTCTGACTCTAAAAGAACCCTAAACTTGAAAGAGAGATTTTGGAGAGAAAATCAAATCAAGAACTCATTTTTATACACTCAAACCATACACATGTGCATCAAAGATCATCTAAGCATTTTCTAGCATAGTTAGTTTGCTTAGTTGCATGGGTTTTGGTCATCACACCTCCCTTAGTATGTTCTTCACTTTTATCATTGATATTTAGTGTTTTATTTATCAAGGCATCTCTTTTATTATTTGAATGATCTTAGATTAATATCTTATATTCAAAATAGAGATTGTTTGTGATGACATGATTGAGTGTTGTATTGTGATAGCTATCTAGGTTTTTATAATCTATTGTTAGCTAAGCTATTTGACATGTCATTTAGCTATTGATATCTAGGATTGCATTTGTTGCCATCTAATCATCCTAGATAAGCATATAGGGTTGCCTAGCTCTTATTGCATGTATTGAGTATTTTTATATATTCACACATAGGTTGTTTTATCTCTTCATTGAGAAATTAAGTCTTGTTGGCTAAGGTTGCTTAGGCCACAAGCAAGATGGACTAGAGCCACTTTTAAAGGCCCGCATGGTAGAAGTGGGGGGTTACAGACCGGAGTGTTAGACGAGGTCTACATAGGTTGTAAACTTCATTTCAATTAGTGGATTTTGAGGTTCAAGTGTGGCGCACTAAACAGCCCGTGGTTTTTTCCCAGTGGTTGGGTTTTCCACGTATACTTCAAGTGTCATTTATAATTCCGCACCATATTACACTTGTTGTTTTATTATTGACTATTAGGGGCATTTTCGGAATATTGACCTTAAACGAAAATTGGGTGAAAATTAGTTAAAATCTATTCACCCCCCCCCCCCCCCCCCCCCCCTCTAGATTGATATTGTATACACACCGTGTTAATTTGTGAACTTTCACACACAATTGCTTAGGGTAAGAATATTTAATATATTTTATTTTAATTCAAGAGAGCAATTTCATTTTTTTTTTTTATTGTACTAAACTGAAATTAATATATTTTGGCTCAATTAATTAAGAGATAATTGGTACTTGGGTCAAATATATTGGAGCTTGTAATTAAAATAACCCGTGGATCCCTAAACTTCACAAGTTAAATTGGATCATCTAAAAGGAACCTATTGTGCTCAAATGTTGGGTTCCAAGACAAAGATCCATCTTATTTCTTTTATTTTATTTCCCACTAGGAATGGAAAATAAATCAAAATAAAATTTTAACGGAAAAATAAATAATAAAAAAATTAGACTTACTAAATCACAATAGGATTTGTGATTCTCGTGTCCTATGAGAAAAGAGAGTAAAATTATCATTCCAACAGGGATTGGGATGCTAATTACCAAAATATGTTAGGCACACAACTATTTGGAAAGGCAATTAATGGGTGATTTGATTAACAACTACTACAATTTAAACTAACTAAATACAAATTAAACTATCAATTAACTAAAAGCACTTTAGGAAGTAAATATAGTTTAAATTATGAGAAGAGATAGCTAGGGTTCTAATTTCACCTAACCAATCCTATTGAACATTTTAGACCACCAATTCATCAAATCATGCAAGTGAATAACCTCTATTCTCTCTCGAGCAACAAAGGTAATATCCACACACACCTATAATATATCTCTCGATGACTACAAGAAATGCATATGGATTCATTAAGACTAATGGCAAACAAAATAAGTCATACATGCAAGCCTCGCGTATTTCTACCTTACTAAAACATGCATTGGGTGTTTCATCAAGCATGTTGCATGCGTCACCTTTCGGTCCAAAACACAACAACCAAAAATCATTCAAATGATGGCTAATCTCTCAAAAGCATTGTGATCATAAAATTCCATTCAACAATCACAAACACGACTCAGTAAAATGGAGGTACTTATTTAATAACCATGGAAAAAGGTCCATCTTGGTTCTAGCTTAAGAAAATTAGTTCATGTTACAAAAGATAGACATATAAGATGTAATTTTTGCTCTAAACATGACTAATACAAGGAATAAAGAGATAAGAGTTAAGAGGAAAATAATTGCAATGAAGCTCCCTCTTAGCTTGCTTGTTGTCTTCTTCACTTCAATCTATCATTTAGCTCATTTGCCCAAAAATGAAGTGTTGATGGTGGATCTAAGGTTGGATGGTGTGGGTTTATGTTTGGTTTAGTGTTTGATGGAAAGAAGTGTGTAAAAATGTGTTCTTAGAGTGTTTAGGCTCAAGAGTCCAGCTATAGATCTAGAAAACGAGAGAAATGGGGTGGGTAAGCCAAATTAGGGCACGAAGTCCAATTTTTTTGCTGAGCTAAAACCATATGCACGGTACACTATGACACAATGTACCGCATCAACTTTCTAGAGCTGGTGCACTGTTCATGTCGCAGTTCACTAAGACGAACCCAACCGCGACAAGTTACTGGAGTTGTTTCACAATACAGTCACGGTTCACTATGACAAACCAAACCACTCAAATTTTTTGGAATTGAGTCGCGGTTGACACCTAAATGATGTGCGGTACACTATAACGCATGTACCACACATAGTACTTCAAATTTCTTCATATTCTCCTTTTTAGCTCAAGTTTCTCCTAACTTTGCTCAAATACCCCTGAATGCTAAATAGACCTGCACAAGCTTATTTTAAACATGATTTTACCCTAGAAATGAGCGTAGAACATAGGAAATGGGAGCTAAACTTAGTATAGAAATGGCATTATCACTTGTACAGCACCCTTATATCTAGTGTGTGCTAGAACGCCCTTGTGTGTGGCAATGGAAGTTATGGCATTGCCCTTAATATAATGATGCGGGTTAGGGTGTATCCCTTGGTGCCTATGAACGATTCCATACTATATAATTGAAGACGATTATAGGAACATAAGAATTGATGTACTCTTATTTTGCATAACGACACCAAAAGAATAATACTTGGTATTTGATTTATATACCATTGTTATCATGAGAATATATTAAATATGATATTTGATTGATATACCATTGTTATCCTGAGAATATATTACATTTGGTATCTGATTAATATACCATTGTTATTTTGAGAATAGATTTGCAAAGACGAATCTATAAAACAAGGTTTGAGAAATTTATTGAACATTGTTAAATTTAATTATATGACATGGAGATTGGTTTTTAAATTAATGTATTTGTAAATGAACTACAAGGGCTTTGATCCTTAATGATTATAGGGTACATAGGTGTTTGGGTTGTAAATCTCAAACTCAGGCCCATAGAAAATTGTTAAGTTATATGAGGTGCATATACTTGACCTAGATATATCTAAACTGTAATATAATTATTGTTTTGTTGTTGTATATAGTGGTAATAATCATAAAGAAATAATGATTTGTGAATTGGGTTTATACCTTTGAATGATATTTGTTCAACACTCTCGTTTGGGGCGATGTTGGGTAATGAAGAAAGACAATATATATATATATATGTTTATTTATAGTTTAAAGTTTGACGCTTGACAGCTGTTGTGTATTCCATTAATGTGACAAAGAAAATTATGTAAGGCATATGATAACCTAATGTGAGACTTGAAAATTTTATTATTTCTAAATTGTTGTAAAATCATATGGTTTTGACTTGAGTGTATTGAACAACAATATTACTGCAATGGTAGCATCATCAAGCTCAGTGGTTGATCTTAATTGGTACCCAGATTCTAGAGCATCCAACCATATTACAACATCTATTTCCAATTTGTCATTCCTAATGGAGTACACTGGACCGGAAAGAATCCATGTTGCCAAAGGTCAAGGTTTGAATATTTCTTATACTGGTTGTGCTTCGGTTAAAAATGACTTGAAACCTTTATTTCTAATAAATCTTCTTTGTGTGCCTCAAATTACCAAAAACCCACTGAGTGTATCTAAATTTGCAGCCAATAACAATGCTTATTTTTAATTTCAACTATCTTTTTGTTTTGTTAAGGATTGCACTGCAGGGAGATAGCTTCTCAAATGGAACCTTAACATTGCTTTAAATCTCTCTATCGTTTGAGCTTAGCAAATCTCCAATCCAAGTATTTTTCCTCATCAATTCACCGTGCTTCTACAAATTTGTTTGCTTTAAATAATGTGTTGTTTGCACATAAGACCTTTGCTAATATATGGCATAATCGGTTAGGTCATCCTAATTCTTGGATTTTTCAATTTTTATCATCTCACTATAAACGGAATTTGATTGGTAATAAAATACCAAATTTTTGTTTAGTATGTCAACTAGGAAAATCACACAAATTGCCTTCTTCTTTTTTTCTAAATCGGCTACAATTATGCAAAAACATTTACAATTAACTTTTGTTGATCTATGGTGGCTATCACTCATAGCTTCCATTAGTGGGGCAAGATATTATATTAGTATTATTGATGCTTTTTCAAAATTCACATGGATTTTTCCATTGAAATTAAAATCAGAAGCTTTTCCAACATTTATACGATTCAAAAAATTTATTGAAAAGCATCTTGGGCATAAAATAAAAACTCTTCAAACAGATTTTCCTAGTTTCTTTGCACTAATGTCATTCATTATAGACATTTGTGTCCTCGTACACATGAACAACAAGGATGTGTTGAAAGAAACATCATCATATAGTTGAACTTGGTCATACACTATTAGCTCAAGCATACATGCCACTTTTTAGGGGGGAAGAAGCTTTTAAACATGATGTGTATCTTGTAAATCAATTGCCTACCCCAGTCATCATATATTTTACACCTCTTGAAAAAATTTATAAACAACGATCCAATTATGATTTTCTAAAGGTTTTTGGTTGTGAATGTTTTCCTCACATGCATCCGTATAATTGGCATAAGCTAGATTTTCGATATAAACCTTGCATAGGTTATAGTAATTGTCATAAATGTTAAAAATGCTTAGATTCTTCCGGTCGAGTTTATATTTCGAGAGATGTTATTTTTAATAAAAACATTGTAAGTTCCTCAATTTTGATTAGCTTATTTCATGACAAACCATATTTGGGGATGAGTTTGTAATGGGTAGCTTAGGTCCTTAAAGGCAAGCTTCCAAGAATCCCAGTGTGCTTCAAGAGTAAGAGAGAAAGGTAAATCACTTGAGTTGCCTCTTGAAAAGATTTAGTTGCACACACACACTTTCATATTGCATTTCTATGATTGCATTTACAGTTCTCTTAGTTGTGTGCATTTATGTTTTATCATCACACTCTTGCATTTTCATATCTTGAATACTTTTGTGTGTAACATGCTTGGTGATTATTCATGATATTATCCATTCTCATGCATGTTATTTACTCACTTCACACTTGCATAAAATTCATATAGTTTAGGTGTGTTTGAGAGTCCGGGAAAAGAGTTTTTAACTCTTACAGCGGTGCAGGTCGCTCCCTATGCACCTGCCTATACCGCGGCACCCATAACGATAGAAACCAATAGGTTTCAAGCATTGGGTACCGCAGTCGGGACACCTTGCCTCCATGGCGGTCCCCACCACGAAGCTTCCTAGGGCTTCCACACCATGTGTACCACAATTGGGACACCTTGTCCGTACCGCGGCATGCACAGCAGTATGATGCGTTTTTGCAGCCTGTTTGCCAAAACAGTGTCGTTTCTCATAGGGCTTCATATATATATATATATATCTTCTCTTCTTCCTTTGCTCGTTTTTTTATGAGCCATGAAACAAATTACGGTGTGTTCAATATTAATCTAGAGGGGGGGTGAATAGATTTTATCCGATTTTATCCCATTTTCATTAATAGACAAGATTACGAAAATACCCCTAATAGTCAATACAAATATAGCAAGTGTAATATAGTGCGAAAATATTAAATGACACTTGATATTTACGTGGAAACCCTCACGGGAAAAACCATGGGATATTAAGTGAGCCACACTCAAACCTCGAATCCACTAAATGTGAGAAAGATTACAACCTAATCCCAGAAGTAATCACACACCTACCTAATCCTGGTATAAGTGAACCTAGTCCAATTGCTTGCAGTTTACGCAACCTAATCCCGGAAGCTACACCAGTCTTACTTCTCAAAGAAGAGATAACAAGCCTATGTGAATATATGAATACTCAAAATGCAATAAGAGTAAGGCAACCCTATATGCTTATCTAGGATGATGATATATCAATAAAATCAATCCTAGATATCAAAAGCTAAATGACATATCATAAAGCTTAGCTAATCAAGATTAAGCAAAACCTAGATAGCTATCACAAAACAACACTCAATCATATTCATCACAAACAATATCTATCTTATATCTAGCATGTGAACATAACGCATACAAGGAAATAAAGAGATGGCTTGACAAGAAAGAAACTAAAATTATATGAAGTTAATCAAAATCTTACCAAGCAAGTTGTGATGATGCAAAACTAACCATGGATGATCCTAGATGAACTTGATGAATCAAAATGAATGCTTTGAGTGTTTAAAGGTGAGTTCTTGATGGATTTTCTCTCAAGTGTTTCTCTTTTTGCTTTAGGGTTCAAATGAGTCAAAGAACTAAGTTTAGAAACAGAGAAGATGGTCTATTTATAGGCACCAAGAACAGGGCACATGAAAAGACAAGTTTGCCCCTGAACCGCACGATCAGTGATTTCATTCGGCGACCAGGCCGTCAAATTCGTCCCGAGAGAAACAGGGGAGAAACAGCGGTTTCATTTGGTGGTTTCGAAATAGTCGAATTAACCGCAGAACCAAACCCGAGAACAATAAATGCATCAGGTATGATTGGCGGTTTCGGATCGGCGGTCATGGTCACCAATCACAACCACATAATCAGACCAGAGACCTCTGGTCCAAAACAACGGTTTCATTCGGCGGCCAAGGCCGCCGATCTAACCGTTGATTCACCAAAAGTGGTGAATCCAAGGAGAAAGCCAAGGCAATCACCAAGAGAGGTTTTTGTGCAAAACCAAGCACACTTATGTGCAAGTGCTGACGTTTCCGAACATCTATGGAAAACGAATTACAAGATGCAAACACACAACAAGATACAATTCATAAAAGTGCATGTGTGAAAGTGACATGTGAAAAGAATGCCACAAACAAGAAAATGCTAAGTGCGTGTGTGCTACTAAATCTCTTCAATGGAAAATAAGCACTAGAGATATACCCTTGGAGTGCTTGTCACCTTGAGGTCTTGAAAGGGGCCTTTGAGCATGATCCTTAACCACCTAAGCTACCCTTACAAAACAAACCCCAACATGTGGTTTGTCCACGAAATAAGCCAATCAATATGAGAATCCTTACAAGCCAAAAATCAAATTTAAGAGAGAGAAAGAATCCACTAGAGAAAGAGTCTTCCAAGAACTCATCTTTGCTCATCCAAACCTAAAACCCATCATCTTCACGCACCATTAAGCATTCTTTAGGCATGGGTCTTCACCTTTGAGTTGACTTGGTAAGTTGAACAAAAACCTTGTCTTTGTTATTTGTTCAAAACTTTCAAGATTGTGTTTTTATTACATTTACTAGTTGATTAATTGCTAGGACTCTCCTTATTGCATACCTTTATGAGTTTCCTTGTATGATTGGGTTTGTATTTTGATAGCTAGCATTTAGGACCATTTTGATCTCTTGCTAAGTCTATATGTTTTGCATAAAGACATTGTTGATTATGACTCATTGATTGCATTCATTAATTGCATATTTATTGTCCTTACCATGTTGAATGACAACTTGTGTTGATTCAACTTACTTTGATGACTAGGTCTTAGACTTGCATGTCTTCATCTAGTTAGGTTTTTATGAGCTTTCATATAGACATCATGATATCTATGATTGATTTTATTGCCATCATTTAATCTCTAGATAAGCATTTAGTGTAGACTAGCATTATTTGCTTTTTGGATATTGTCATATATTCACATAAGTTATTGATCTCTTCATTGAAAGTTAAATCTTATGACTACGTGGTGTAGTGCACAAGCATTTTGGTCTAGGATCACTATAAAAGGCATGCGGGTAGTAGTGGTGGGTTAGTGACTAAGAATGGTGTGACTAGAGGTCAACTTAGGTTGTAAACATCATTACATATAATGGATTTGAGGATCGTGTGTAGCTAGCAGAATAGATCATGAGTTTTTTTCCCTGTTGTGGGTTTCTCACGTAAATCAATCAACGAGTTATTTATTGTTTTCCACACTTTAATTACGTTGATTGTATTTGATTGTATTGGGTTATTTTTTGTAATATTTACTAATTCGAAAAATTGTTAACTAATCGGATTAACAAGTCATTCACCCCTACTCTAGGTTGTTTAGACACACGCTTATATATTTTTTCAAATATTTTTCCATTTTCCATAAATAAATAAAAAATCAAATCCAAGTTTTAGGTCATTTCCTTATCTTTTTTTCTTCCTCTTTTATCATTAAGGTCTTTTCCTTCATGCAACATGCCAATTATTTTTCAATCTACAGTTCCTTCTGATACACAGCTTTGTGAAGTGTAATCCTCAAGAGCAACAAATGACCCACCTTCATAGCCTTCTCATTTGAATCTACCTAATGACCACCCCAACACCACTAATCCCTCAACAAACACTTCGGAACCTGTAAATCCTCCAATACAATCTAACAATTCATAACTACATGATTTACCAACCATCCCATTATTAGTTCCATTACCTCCACCTTCTAACCTACATGGTCACCCAATGAAAACTAGATCCAAGTCTGGTATTTCCGAAGCTAAAATTTTCATGGCTACAAAACCTACACTATCATCTAAGCCTACCTCCTTCAAACAAGCCTTACAATACCCGAATTGGAAGCAAGCGATGAATTTCAAGTTTTGGTAAAAATGAATACATTGACTCTTGTTCCTTGTCCACCTACTGTCAACATCAAACGGTGTAAATAGGTGTTCAATATAAAGCAAAATCCTAATGGCACTATTAACAAGTATAAAGCTCGTCCTATTGCTAAGGGTTTCTATCAACAACCTGATTTTGATTTTACGGAGACTTTTAGTCATGTGGTTCAAACCACTGCTATCAGAATTATCCTTATTTTAGCAATTACAAATGGTTGGCATGTACGGAAATTGACATAAATAATGCTTTTCTTCATAGTGACCTTTAAGATAATGTTTTTATGATTCAACCTCCTGGTTTTGAAGATACAAATAAACAAGGTTGTGTTTGCAAGTTGAAATAGGTCTTGTATGGTCTTAAACAAGCTCCCCAAGCTTGGTTTCACAAACTTTCTTTAGCTTTGCTGCATTAGGGTTTTCGAGCTTCAAAAGCTAACAATTCTATAATGAACTACTCTGTAAAAGGTCATTTAATCATTGCTGTAATTTATGTTGACAATATACTTCTGACGAGTTTTAATGCATATTTCATCTCAAAGCTTGTTAATGATCTTCATAGTTAGTTTGTTTTGAAGGATCTTGGCTCTTGGTCATATTTTCTCAAAGTTAAAGCCCATTGTAAGGACCTCTATTTTGTGATTGGATTATTTCATAACATACCACATTAGGGATGATTATGTTATGGTTAGCTTAGGTCATCTTGATATTTATCAAGTCAAGCTTTCAAGCATCCCGGTGACTTCAAGATAAAGAGCTTCAAAAGGTATATCACTTGACCTTGATTCTTGAAGAGATTAGGCACACACATACACACCTTCATTGCATTTATATGATTGCATTTGTGTTTCTATTAGTTGTGTGCTTATATAGTTTGTGAGTGTTTCTTGTTGATGCATATTCATGGTTTATCTCTCTTCATGCATGTCTTTTCTATTGTATACATTGGTAGTTTAAAATGAATGTTGTTTGTCTTGAGAGGTTTGAAAATGCATGAAACCGCTCCCATGACCGCTGCGATTTTCCAGTGGTTGAGGCAGCGATTTCACGGACAGTGGCAACCGCTCTCAAGACCGCTCCCTGACCACTGCCATTTTCCCGCAGCGAAATGGCAGCGGTTGGCTTGACAGGGCAAATCATTGCCGGACCGCTGCGGCTTTGGCAGCGGTCTACGGAGAATCTGGAGCGTTTCTTTTCAAAAACGACACCACTTCACTTGGTTCTCCTTTATATAGACCTTGATAGCTTTAGGTTGGCAGAGTGAGCTCAAAATCATATCTTAGAGAGAGAATCTCAAACCGTAGAGAGAGAAGCTCCTAAGAACTCACCTTTACTCAACCAAACACATTCCCATGAGCATCTAGCATCATCCTAGCTCATCCAAGCATGGGTCTTGTTATTTTTCCTTGACTAGGTAATCTCTACATGTTATAGAATCTCTTGTTTCATCTTTCTAACATGTTTGCCTAGATTTAGCATTTATTTTGTGATTAAATGCTTGACTCCTTAATTAATGTTGCTTATAACATGCTTGAGTCTTAGTTTATTGGTTGAGGTGTGTTGTTTGTTGATAGCTAGCATTTAGGACCATTTTGCCCTCTAGCTAAGTCTATTTGATTTTCATTTAGACATTGTTGTGTAGGACTCATTGATTGCATTTGTTAATTGCATTTAGTGTCCTTGCCATGTTATTTGACAACTTGTGTTGATTGGCCTCTTGATTGACAATTTCTTGATTGCATTAGTTAATTGCATGTTTTTAGGCATTGCCATGATTATTAAAAACATGTGTTGAATTGGCTTTGTTTGTTGATAATTCGATTGTTAGAAATCTCTACAACTAATTGACACCTCACGCATGTATATGTAGCCATTGTTGATAACTAGAGTGTTGCATCTTGAATATCATCACATATTCACATAGGTTGTTGATTCTCTTCATGAGTCAAAGTCTTGTGGCTTCTAGGTGAAGTTGCACAAGCAAGGAAAGTTTTATGGCTACCGGTGTGTAGTGCTCAAGCACCCTTGGTCTAGGTTTGCTATAAAAGGCCTGCGGGTAGTAGTGGTGGATTAGTAATTGAGAATGGTGTGACTAGAGGTCAACCTAGGGTTGTAATCATCATTACACATAGTGGATTCGAGGACCGTGTGTGGCGCACATATCAGCCTGTGGTTTTTCCTTGTTAAAGGTTTCCATGTAAAAATCAAGTGTCATTTATATTTCCGCACCATATGACACTCGATTATTGTTTATTAAATTGGGTTTATTTTTTAATATTGACTAATCCGAAAATTTGGTAACTAATCGGATTAACAACCCATCCCCCCCCCCCCCCCCCCCCCCCCCCCTCTAGGTTGTTTAAACACACGCGAGCAATATATTCTTATATTTTCACCCATAAAAATGATCTTGGATTATTATTGACTCAGACAAAATACATTCAGGATCTTCTCAATAAGACCATAATGGTTGGAGCTACACCTATGGCTACCTCGTGCTTACATACTTCTCAATTGTCTCAATTTGATGGTAATAAATTTAAAGATCCTACTTTATATCGCAGTACTATTGGGGCTCTACAATATTTAACTCTCATTAGGCCTAAAATAGCTTTATCTGTAAATAAAGTTAATCAATTTATGCAAAATCCTACTGATGTACATTGGAAGGCAATGAAATGTATTCAGTGTTATCTTAAAAGGACTCTACAACATGGCCTTTTAATTTTACATGCTATTGTTAGGATTATGCTCAATAGCAAGAGTGTAATGTTGTACTTGACAATCTTTTCATATTAATAAAGTGATTTCTGTTTTTTAACAAAATCTTATATAGCATTTATTATTATAATTGTCAAAGTAAATAATCATAAGGTCAAAAAACTATGAAAAAAGAAGAATTGTTCGTACATCTGAATATGTATAAGGTAGACACAATTCTTTAGTTAGTCTTCAATAACGTTCACAACTTAAGTTAAAGGTTGGGCACCTTTATCTTGTTAAAGTTGTAGAATTCTTTTGCTAGCATTTGAGTAGGATCAAATGTGTTATGATGAGTCTAAAATCATCGAAGGGTCTTCGAGTAAAAGAATCTAGTGCACTGGGTGCATTGAACTGGATCACAATGAAATACATTTTCTAGAACCGTCAATAGATAAAAGTCTTTTCATTATCATGACAATCGGAGAGTCTATCTTAATCCTGAGATAAATGATGGACTTATGGTTACAAGTGTTATCATTTGAGCTATCAATGAGTACGATTATATAGCATAGTCTATCCTTGATAGTTTGGTGGTATTCATTTGTTAATCGATAGAGAACTTCATTTATAGATATGGACATCGTGGCTCCATTTATTAAATGTGAGTAGAATATCATCATATGGATGCTTTGTGGTTTTGGATATGAAATCTTAACGTTGAGTTTTCAATAGTGTCTATTGAAAGATGACTTCTGGACAAGTCATAATATATATCCAAGTTCAAAGTGTGGTCATATGAGTAAAATATGGTAACTTGGAGAGCTATAGGCAGTCTATGAGCTCTTAGCGATTACTGATATTCTTCACGAGAATTCACTATCTCCCATATGATTGTCTAGGGTATGAATGAGTATCGTTAACTTATTCCATCTTTATTTAAGAGTGCAATTTTAGTTCTTTAGTGGAATGAACTAAAATTAATAGATTGAACCTAAGTGAATCATTTGTTGATTGTGATTGGGTTATGTCTATTGGAGCTTAAATTTAGATAGGCCCGCCAAGATCCCCAATCCGCACGGACTTGCATGAATCACTTGATATATTCTACCGGACTATTTGTGGGTCCATTTAGAATTGTATTTAATATATTAAGAATATAATTTGCACATTATTTATTTAATGGGCTGTTTAATTATATTAATATATTAATGAAAGGCATGTGGGCTTGTTTCTTTTAGTAAGAATGGGTCTAGTTCACATATGAGCTTTTTATTAAAGTCCAAATGGATTAAATAAAATAAGAAAACAATATGTAGGCCCAAGTTCTAGTCATGGGTGGCAATGGCTAATTTTCAGCCCATTATATTGTTTTATTTTATTATTTAATTAAATGGAAATTAATTAATATGTTAATTAATAATCAATTCTTTTTCTGATTAGGAAATATGTTTCCTAGTAGTATACTACTATTAGTACTATACTAAATATAAAAGACTTTATTTGTTTAGTCAAATTAGGAAGTCTTTTATATAGTCACAAATACATTAAAGAGTTGGATTAGGGTTTGAATTCTAATAAGTCTTTTGTATCCTATTTGGAAAAGGACTTTGGTGATCATGTTGGACAAGGTAAGAATTCGGCCACCCTAAATTAACTAGGGTTAGATTTCGGCCACCCTAAATTAACTAGGGCAAAAAATTCGGTCCCTATATATGTATAGTGAGAATTTTCGGCCAACCCTAGTAAATTTTCCTTTGAAGAATTTATTTTCTTTGGCTAAAGAGAAAAAATAAAAAATCCTACTCTAATACTAGTGAGAATTCGACCAAGAGGGTTTTGTGAGAGAAGAATTGTTCTTGCTTCGATAGTGTACTAGTGATCTTAACATCAAGAGATCTTGTACACACTTTCAAATTAGGTTCACGTGAATTTCAATCTTATGATTGTGAATTCAAAAGTGACCGAAACATTCTTAGTAACCTTTTGGAGATTATGGTGACTAACAGATTCAAAAAAAGTGTTTGTTGTCCATTCTCAGGTTCACAATTCAAAGAAGGGAGACCACGCTCCTAGGTGATTCACATTCGTGATCGGTTTTGAAAGATCTTGCGGATTACCATCGACATTAGTTAATCGGATCACGCGACAAAGGCATTTCATCTTTTCGTATGTATGTGAAAATGCCTACAAGGTTATATACTAAACAACCTATAAGGGGGTGAATAGGTTGACACACTAGTTTTAAAAACTCTTTCGTGACTTGTGACAAAACCTTGGTGAGCATACAAATTGACCTTTAACAAGATTGTTATGAGAAAACAATTAACACATGTATGCTCAATTCACCACCCTTAGTCTACACAACATATACAAATAAACCATGTATCTCATATACAAGTATATTCAATGAAGTGCACATTCCACAAGTTGTGCTTAAAGTATTACAATGATAAGAACACTACAACTTGCTAGAGAAGAAACTATATTAAAATTAATACAAATAATACTTGTATTTACAATAGTGCCAAATATGTACAAGAATCAATCAAAGAATACCTATACACAAAAATCAATGAATAAAAGAATTATATTTACAATTATGATCAAAATGAATATGCTCACAAATCACACTTTACAAAATCTTGTTTCCAAATACATCACAAGTGAAGATTGTACTACAAGATAACAACATACACAAAATCAAATATAAAAGATAGAGATAGAAAGAATTGACACAAGGGATTTTTTAACGTGGTAAAACCTCCAAGGAGGAAACATCTACGGGTTGAATTACAACCATTGGGTACTTATATATATTTGGAAAGTAAATTAGAAATTCCACAAAATAACCAATCCTAGATCACCAACCCATGTGGAGTCTATGTTTACCCAATCCCTATTGGAAGATACAAAATCCCTCAATGATGTAAACCACCACATATTGGAACTCATACCAAAACCAACATCGTTGGAAGATTAGAAATTCCTCAAGAGTGCATACACATCCCATGTACCCTGCTCTATCAGACTCTATGTCTAACCAAACACCCGGGCCTACCAATATATAAGCCAACTCTCTATATAAGGCACACGTGCCTCTAGAAAGCCTCTCATGCATGACTATCCAAGTCCTCCCGACTCTAGCCATGACTTCTTGCTTGTCTATCCAAGTCCTCCCGACTCTAGACAAGACTTCTTGCTTACCTATCCAAGTCCTCAAGACTCTAGGCAAGACTTCTTGCTTGGCTATCCGAGTCATCCCAACTCTAGCCAAGACTTCATGCCTTTTACAAGGACTTCCTAGTGTGATCATGTGAATGCAAGTGATGCAATCAATCAAAACAACATAGAACATGTGATCAATACATTCCATGGAACAACTAGATCTAGAGATGTGAAACACAAGCAATAGAAAACTAGATGCAAAAAACATGAATGAAAACCTAGAGCATGTGTATACAATTAACACATAAAAACTACTAGATTAATTCATACAAATAACACTTGAACAATTCATATACATGAGGCACAAGTTCAAGATGTTATAAACATACATAAAAATGCTAGAATCACAAAATGTATTCAACAAGTATTCTAGCCAAAGATTTAGAGATAGGAGATATGTTAAAAACAAATCAATCCTAAAATATCTCTAAAAATAAAGGCTTTAATCCTAGATTTCATCAATCATGGGTCAAAGTCACATATAAAGGATTATTAATCATAAACTTGATCAATCAAGTCTCAAACAATCCTAGATATCAATCTAATCACAATACAACTCTCAAACATGTTAAAAACAAAGAATCAAAGATTATAGTCAACATGTGTCTCTAATTAGACTATTCAATTAGATTGATTATGAAGCTACCTTTCTCAATAGCATTCACTAAACATACATATATATATAGAAGAAGAAACCCTAAGCAAATTGAAGGTTTAAAAAGATGAAATCACAAAGTTATGAACTCTACCTTAATTACACGAGCTGGTTCGGTTTTCTGTGAGGATCTCTCAGAAAATCAATCAAACAGCTACAAGACTACTTGGAAAAGGTAGAGGACTCAAATACGAACAATCTCCAACTTGAATCACTCAATTCCGACTCCGTATGAGAAAGTTATGGTGTTTGGAAGTTGAGAAAATTTGGGAGAAAATCATAGACGGGATTTCACAATTTTTCTTCTTAGAAACAAATGGAGGGAATTGGAGAGGTTTAAAAAGAATGGGAAGAAGGGCAAAATTGTCCAAAACAAAAGTGAACTTTCAGCCAACTCCATGTGTGGTCAGCGTGTGCCACACGTGACCAGAGAGGGGCTCTGGCCGTGTGGCACACGTGGTCCACATGTGGCCATCTAGCTTGGCCTTTTGGCCGAGCAACCTCCTCACGCACCTCTCGCGTTCTTCAGCCGTATTCGGGCATCCGAACTCCGAATTCGAATCCATTTTCGGATTACGAACCATGATTCTCTCACACATGATGATAACTATGAAACTTTGACAAATGGTTGAGAATTCATCTCGAAAAATGACGACGAACACAACTCAACGAATGAGAATGAAAAGTAGCGTAGCTACATCGTTTGGACTCGAAACTTAACGAATGAGTAACCGAAATGACCGGGACTCAATAAGGAATCAAATAAGACCATGTTCAAGTCCAAAACACAAGAAACACAAACATACAAACACAAGTTCACATATGAATGCCATTTCCTAGACATAGTCCTAGAACATGCAACTCTAAAATGTATGAGCATTTGAGTTCAATGCATGAGCATACAAAATCATGTGAATGTGTTATAAAAATGGTGCACAACGATGCAGGGACACATATGAATGATTTGTGTGTGTGTGCCTAGGCCTTGTAAGAGGAATGAGGTCAATTATAACTTTGATGACCTATGAAGCTACTTCCCCTTATCAAGCCATCATCTTGCATGTACCGTAGTCAAATCTTTCTTTGAAGCTTTGTATCATCATCAATAAGACCACATAAACATTACAAGATAAACATGTTTTGATATGGAATATATGCTAACAACAACCAAAAACCTAACAATATGTTTAATTAATTAAAGGGTTAAGGTTCAATATGGAAATTTTTTTTAAATATACTAAACTCTATTTTAGTCTCGCTTCCACTGCGTGCACGTATTTTTCCCTACAGCTACTTCCCTTCAATTAATCTCATACTCAGATGCCTGTTGGGCTTTTAATCTTGATGACACAAAGTCAATTGATTGTTTTTGTATTTATTTTGGATCCGCTCTTGTGTCTTAAAGCTCCAAAAAGCAAAGTATTGTATCTTGATCAAGCACAGAGTCTAAGTATCATAGTCTAGCCAATACTACGGCTGAGATTGCATGGATTCAATCTCTCTTGACTGATTTGTGTGTTCTTTTGCATCTGACCCACATCATTTGGTGTGGTAACACCAGTGCTACTTCATTGGCTTCAAATCCTATTCTCTATGTTTGCTCAATACATATTGACCTTGATCTTCATTTTCTCCAAGACAAGGTTATCACCAACCAGCTTGAGATTCGCTATGTTCCACTACTAATCAAATTGCAGACATCATGACCAAAGGTCTCTCTCAAATATGATTCTAGACCATGTGATCCAAGCTTAAAGTAAGGTTCCCCTGTTATGCTCGCGGGGGGAGGGGGGTTGAAGATATTAAATCTTCATATAATAATTCAACAGATAAGATTGAGTCAATAGATATTGAGAGTCATTTAAATTTCAAATGTATGATATGTCAATATCTTTGTTTTTGTATTTCAAATTGTATTCTACATTATTATATCTTTCTTTCAAACTTCAAGTATTGATACTAATGCAACTTCGGAAGAGTATTTAAATTATAAAATTTGGATTCTTTTTTTAATGAATAAAATCAAGCAAGAGAGTAGTTGCATCAAAGAAAACTTAAAGCATCTCAACTATGTTTTTTTTTTTTAATTTCAAATGTATGATATGTCAACATCTTTGTTTTTGTATTTCAAATTGTATTCTGCATTATTATATCTTTCTTTCAAACTTCAAGTATTGATACTAATGCAACTTCGGAAGAGTATTTAAATTATAAAATTTGGTTTCTTTTTTTAATGAATACAACCAAGCAAGCAAGAGAGTAGTTGTATCAAAGAAAACTTAAAGCATCTCAACCAACTTGGGGCAGTTGAAGATGTTATATTAAATCTCAAATAATAATTCAACAGATAAGAATGAGTCAATAGACAATGATGTTTCAAATACAAATCATTTAGGTGGTAACAAACCAAAGAGATAGCTAAGAGTCATTTAAATTTCAAATGTATGATGTGTCAATATCTTTGTTTTTGCATTTCAAATTGTATTCTGCATTATTATATCTTTCTTTCAAACTTCAAGTATTGATACTAATACAACTTCAGAAGAGTATTTAAATTATAAAATTTGGTTTCTTTTTTTCAATGAATAAAATCAAGCAAGAGAGTAGTTGCATCAAAGAAAACTTAAAGCATCTCAACTATGTTAGCACCTAACAAGTCTACCTATGGTAATTTAGTCGATGAGACCAATACATTTTGTAAGATCTTTTGACATTAAATCTCTATTACACTATTGGAATCGTTTAGCATTAAATCCTAATTATTATAATAAACTAGAAAATAAAATAATATTAATAAGGGTAAAGGGGTAATTACCCTGGTGGTCATCAACTTATGCCACCACTATTAAAATGGTCACCAGATGGGGAATTGGTTTAGAAATGGCCATTTTTGGCAAACAATGTTACACTAATAGTCATTCCATTTTAACACCGTTAACTTTTTCTAAGAATATTACACTAATGGCTATCAATTTGTTCTCTTGGTATCAAAATGGCCATTATAATCATTTTTCTCCAAAATTATTCTAATGGCCATCCATTTAGTCAATTGGTATCAAAATGGTCATTATAATTGTCCCACTTTTTCTAGAACATGTGTATTGACCATCCATTTGGTTAATTGGTATCAAAATCATTATATGTACAACTATATTCTATTAGAAAAATAGAGTAAGCAATCATTAAAAATAAAATTTCATTCAATAGAGAAAATGAAGAATTCGTTTGATTCAATATAATTTCACATGTTCTAGAAAAAGTGGGACAATTATAATGGTCATTTTGATACCAATTGACCAAATGGATGGCTACTAGAGTCATTTTGGAGAAAAATGATTATAATGGTCATTTTTATACCAAGTGAACAAATTGATGGTAACATTCTTAAAAAAAGTTAACGGTGTTATAACAGAATAGTCATTAGTATAACATTATTTGCAAAAAAAATGGTCATTTCTAAACCAATTTCCCATCTGGTGGCCATTTTGATAGTTGTGGCATAAGTCAATGGCCACCAGGGTACTCCTAAGGGTAAATTGCAATAACATACCATCACATTTGCTCATAATACTGTCATATTGAACATTTATTATAATCACAAAAAGATACCCTTGCCCACTTTGAACACAGTTAGACTTAACGGTAGACTAAATAGTGCAAGGGCAAAAGGGTCTTTTTCTTAACAAATCAAGCAAAAAATTTAATTATAAAAAATAATAAAATTTTAAATTTTCCAAAAAAATAAATAAATAAATAAACCTTTGAACCCTCCATTGAAAATCTGAATACTTTCTTCTTCATCATATTTTTTTTCCTTCAATCTGGGAAATTCAAACACATCATTAAAAATCCAGATCCAACTAAATTCAATACAGAAGAAAATATCCATTTTTTTCTCTTCAATTTTTCTTTTCTTAAACCTAGAAATTCAAACACATCATCAATCGATATACAAACACCCCCTACTTCATCTTTAATCAAAATTCTAACACAACGAAAAAAATAAATTCAATTGCCCATCAATGTTCAATCGTTTTCAGCAGAATCTTCATCTTTTCTGGTCGCAAATGGGTCACCAATTTTTTTCTTCGATCAAAATTGCATCTTCAATTGCAAATGGTTTACCAGAAGACGCGACCCATCCGCGATAGAGCAAGACTCCATTAGACTCTATGAGAAGGAGTCGACTCCATTAAAGATAAGAGTCAGGCTCTATCAGACCCCATCCGAGATGGAGATTGGAGACCCTTTATCTCCATTGATGTAGCAAACACAAATCCACATCATATCTAAACCAAAGTCTAACTTCATCTTGTTCATAGCTTCCACCAAATCAAAACTGGTTTAATGGAGGGAGAGTTCACCATGGCTTTATTTATGTATCCTAAAAAATAAGCCTTGAAGTAGGGATGGCAAAAACCCGAGTCCGGCCCGAAAAAACCCGGCCGAGTTTCTGGGTATCCATACCCGGATTTTGCCCGGGTTTTACCTTCTTCTTTTTTTCCTTAATTCAAGCCTAGTACAATGCTATTGTTAAGCTGCTGTTATGCTATATAATTCTATATAATTATATATAAATTTGTGCTTGAATTATATTGATATTATTTTAACCTTAAACCGGTTGAACTACGGCTCTAGAGACCTATTTATCTAATGATTCTTAATTATTGATTATGTTTTTTTTTTTTAATAATGAGATTAAATTAAAACTAAAATATTGTATATAATAAGGGTAAAATCGTAGTGTTAATTAATAATAGGGCCATTCAAGTCCAAATTTAAAAAATAAATTTAATTTAAAAATTTTCAATTATGATTATCAGATACTCGGATCCACAAGTGTTATGCTACAGACAAATAATGATATCAATATTTTTCCAACTCTAATGATAACAAAGAAGACATGCATGCCTGACATTTATCAGAGAACAAATGTTCTATTTTTCCAACTCCAATATTTTTGCACATAGCATTACAAAAACATCAATTACATAAATGTTCTATAACAATCACTTGTTAATCACTTTCATAGTTTGTGGTTATTCATCATTATCTTCATCCATCACTTCTCCTCTCAAAATTTCATCTTCAGGAACAAGACCTAACAAAAATAAATCAATTGACACAATTAAAAAGAGAACAAAATAAAACTATATTATGAGATAAATATAAGTTGAAGTGATTTTTTACCTCGTCTTTGAGCCCATATCCAGTTTTGGGTGCACATCAATGCCTCAACTGTATGTGGATGTAGTCTGCTGCAATGTGAACTTAAAGTTCAACCACCCGTACTAAATGCCGACTCAAAAGCAACTGTGGATACTGGAATTGCCAAAACATCTCGAGCAATCTTTGACAATATAGGATATCTACCTTTTTGCATCTTCCACCATAACAAAATATCAAATTCTTCAGACTCTGATATTTCTTCTTGCTCCAAATAAGTCTCTAGTTCGGATGTCAATTTATGTTGACGACCATGTTTCCTCTTATAAGATTCAAAGCCCTTCACATCCCACATAGAAGAAGAAGATGAACTATATGTAAAACCAAAACCTACACCTGACTCACCAATGTCTTCACCCAAACCTCCCTTCTCTTTTGCTTGATACTCACTCACCAAATCATTACAAAGTTAAAATATCCTTGGAGTTTCAAGTTCACAATCAATCCCATACATCCAAGGTAAAAAGTAGTCTATCAAATCTATTTTATATCTAGGATCTAACATAGCCGCCACAGCAATTACCCCATGAATTTTATCCCAATATTTTTCAAACTTAGGAGTCATATTTGTTGTCATCAATCTAATTACCTCAACCTCTGAACCAAGCCAAGATTTCAATGACAATCTAATTTCACAAATCATAGGAAAGAAAAGGTTAGTTGTTGGGTATTTAGTTCCAGAAAATAAATTGGTCAACTTATAAAAGGGCTTCAAATGCTCACACATCACTTTTGCCAACTCCTACTCCGATTCACTAGGTAGATTCTTATATTGATTATCACGTTGCTGTAAACGAATAAAAACTTCTTTGTACACCAAAGCAACCTCAAGCATCAAATATGTTGAATTCCACCTAGTTTTACAATTAAGTACTAACTTCTTAGGAGACTTCATTTTTAATTAACGTATGGCAGTATCCTCTAAAAGCTCTAAACGTCTACTTGACTGTGACCAATAAGTTACCGTTTCTCTAACTTTTTCAATTCCATCACCAATCACATCTAACCCATCTTTAACTATCAAATTTAAAATATGAGCGGAGCATCTCATATGAAATAATTTTCCACCCAACAACAATGAATCAACAGAAAACTTTGGCAACAAATAATTTTTAATCATAGCATCATTGGCGGTACAATTATCTACCGTCAACGCAGACAACTTCCCATCCACATTCCAATCCAACAGACAATTCCACAATTCATCAGCAAGTGTAATTGCATTATGTGGTGAAGGCACATATATGAATCTAAATAATTCCAATGAAAAAAAATCAATTAAACTATACAATCAAATAAAGCACACCCATATGCATATTAAAAGTAAAATAAGATCAAAAATAGTACCTTAGGATCCGACTACGTAACTTCCACGTGTTGTCAATAAAATGTGATGTGACAACCATATAACCTTTCTTTTGGTTACTTGTTCACATATCAGTATTAAGAGCAATCCGACTTGTATTTTCATCCAACATCATCATCGTTCTACTCTTCTTTACTTCATATAACTTCATAACTTCACTTTTGAGTGTATTTCTACTCATACCATTGAAGTCTGGTGCTAAAAAATCCAACACATCCCTAAAGCCATCATAGTCCACAAAACTCAAGGGAAGCTCATGCATGATTATCATTTTTGTGATTTTCTGTCGTAGAATATCATTATCCACCGACCCAAAATTAGGTTTAGGCGAGGTTCCATCATCTAGTTTCTTGCCTCCAATTTTTCTAAGACAGGAAGTTACGTGGCTGAGCAAATGTGAAGTCCCCTACTTGTGATGTCCGGCTAGAGCTTTACCACAATGATGACATATTGCCTTTACTTGCCCATTTATAATCTCTCTCTTAAAATGATTCCAAGCTTCAGAGGTTTGTTTTGGTCCTCCCGAACTACTTCTCTTAGTACTCCTCCTATTTTGCTTGACTAGTTTGCCTTCCACTTTCACACTCGATGTCATCTACATCAACGACATTAATATCACAACTTGGAGCTTGACTTTGAGTGTTCAATGGGTTATTACTATCGAAATCCATATTTGGTTGTGATGAAGACATTTCAACCTGCAAAATATAATTAAAACTGTAACTTAAGCACAAGACTTGCAACATATACTAATATTAAAACATTCATGGTGGCTCTATCATTCATGAAACCATATACAATAAAAACAAATATATTAGAAGAACTACATATACAAATTAAAACATATATAAAAGGCCATCTGATCAAAAGAGAAAAAGACTAAGAGAAAATCTTAATTTCTATGTCTACGTCACTAAAGAAGAAGAATTGTTAGATTTTCTAACAGCTGTATCATTGCTGTTAATGTGCTCATTAAGATTAATCTATAATTTAATCTTTAGAGTAAAATTTCTAACAAACAAAAAGTACTTTGGAGGTTGAGGAGAAAATTAAGAGCCATCAAAGCTGACATTTCAAGAGAATAAAAAAGGGTGATGAGTTGCTATAATTGGAAGTTTGAAATGTCGAAATTACAATTAATAAGAAATATAATTTTAAAATTGTCAAAGCAATTTTAATTAACATGATAATAGTTTAATCAATCAAATAATTTCATGATTGTAGGGAGTAGCCTTCAGCTGCTAATAAATGCTTGAAAAGGAATGACTAGAGAGATATGGGTGGTGCACATTTCACAGGCAAAAACAGAGCAAAGACGTATATTTTTGAATTCTGATACATCAACAACAATTCGGCTGCATGTGCAGAAAGTGAAAGGTAATAAGCAATTACCAGACAGGTTGTTTTTCAATTTTGATGGTGATGCCACCACCACCACGGCGCCACCACACACCCCACAGAGACACACATATATCTAGAGACTGCATTATTTATTTATGGATTTATTTGTCAAAATTCAGTGGAGTCCAGATGGGTGTGGAGAGAACAAGATTTGAAAATTATACTTTATTCAAGAGCAAAGAAAACAACAGAAGCAACAACAGGGGAAGCAAGCCCCAAGAAACCCAGTACAAAAGCAACGGTGCCAAACCAACAGCACAACCACAAGAAATAGAGGACAACGAAACAACAAAAAAAGGAAGAGATCGAGAAGGCAAACCTGGGAAGAGGGTCAGCAGCGGAAGATAGAAGAGGGTCGACGGTCGGCGGCGATGGAAGAGGTTCGGCGGCCGTGGAGATTTGGCAGAGCGTAAGGAATCGGTGGTAGAGATAATAGGTTTGTTAAGTTAGGGTTAAGTTTGTTTGTGTTAAAAATAAAAAATATAAAAAAAATATAAAAAAAATAAAAAAAATAAAAAAAATAAAATTGGGTTCAAAACCGGGTACCCGGCCAGGTATCCGGGTATACCCAGACCCAAGCCAGAACACAACCAGCTCAGGTACCCGGACAACCCTTACTCGGTGCCGGGTAAGGCATGTCCAGGTTTTACCCGGGATTTCCGGCCCGACCGGGTAAATTTGCCAACCCTACCTTGAAGGCTCTTCAGACATGTAGAAAGGAGAAGTGGGGCGGCGGCTAGGTTTATGGACTGGGGTTTCTGTGAATGGTGATTGTAGTGTGGTTTAGGTGTTGGATTTTTTTTTTTTTTTCTACTTCACAAAACAAAATGTTGCTATTGATTTTATTTAAAATTTTCTTCTTACTTTTTGATATATATTTTTTAAAATTTTTTTTTTATTGTTTTCTTTTAAAAATGTTGAATCATTACATGTTTTTTCAACATTTTGAATTATTAGTTGTTTCTTCAACACTTACAAGTTTTTAAGTTTTAATCATTACTTTTTTATTTTTATTTTATCATTTATTTAAATAAATAATATTAAAATAATTGATAAATTTTAAGGGAGGGAAATTCAGACATTTCCATCTCAAAGTCAAGATTGCTATTAAGTCTAACCTTGGTCAACGGAGTCAAGGGTATTTTTAAGGAAAAGTTTCATCCGACAATATTATAGAAAAATGTGAGGGTATGTTATTGCAATTTACCCTATTGATAAATGCATGGGACCTTTTGTCTGATCAATCACTGGAGCTCATCTTTTACTGGCTTTGATAAAGGTTTCATATTCATCCATGGTGTGTCGGTGTGTCACCACCCAAGTGGTGTTATATTTTAGAGTAATTCTAGATTGCTTAAAAGGCTAAAATATTTGCTAAAAATTCATTCCTAAATAATGTGATCTATGAATCGTAATCAAAATATTACTTACCGTATTATTTTATGATATATAGTATTAATAACTCATATACCGTATCAATCTAGCATATTTTGAACAATTTAGCATTGTTCATGTTTTTAATTATATAAATAAGAACATGGAACGTGGAAGCTAAAAATAAAAAATAAAAATAAAATAATAATAATAATAATAAATAATAAATAATAAATAAAAACCTATCTTTTTGGAATTAATCAAGGGCCCTGTAAGTCCGTATCGAATAATTATAAATTGAAAGGGAGACCCATCATATATATATATATAATAATAGAGTTTCAAAGTGCCACATATCATCGTGAGGGAGTTTTGGTATTAAATTCTCCTATTATTCTCCTTTCTCAATTTTATATTAATACTTATTTAATTGAAGTTTAATTAAATTACAATGAAAGGTCACTCTAAATCTATATATATATATATAGATTTAACTTATTTAATTCTCAATGAATGGTCCATGAAAAGTCTCCCTATACATATGTTGAATTCTTTTTATGATTGAAAAAAATTGATTCTCTGAATTGAATGCTAGAGTTTGAATGTGAATTAATACTTATTTTACAATTATTTTTACATGATGACTTGATTGTCTATTAATTTCCCATAATCACACCAATTTTTTTATGTCTCTTCAATTATCCTTATGTAAAACATGTAACGTTTATGTGAGGATACAAATCAATCATGATGTCAATTCTCTATATAAACCATAATTTTACATAATCTTTCACACATCCATCAATCAATCAATCTCTACTCTCTCTCCCAATTTTGATGATGATTTATTGTTACATATTATATAGAAATGTTGAGGTGAGCCTTTTTTTTTATTATTTTTTTTTATTCTCTTTTTATTATATTTATGGAATAAAAGTTTAATCCTATTGATTTTGATGATTTTATTTTTCTGTTTTTGTTTATGGGAAAGACTTTTTTTCTTTTTTCTTTTTTTTTTTTTTTTGTCTTTTATATTGTAAACTTAATTTCAGAGGATTTATGTTTAATTGAGCAATATAATTTCCTTAGCTTTTAGGTTTTTAGTGACAGTAGAATTTTAAGGTGTTTTGTATTATCAAAATTTTATATCTAATTGTTTGAATTTCCTTGATTTTAGTGAATTTTGTCTTGGATTTATGACTTTAGAATAATAAATATTATTTAACACTTGACTTGATCTGCAGGTTTGAATTCATGATTTCAAACAGAGGGTTGATAGCAATTAACATTTTTTCGGTGTCTTTGGTGAGTTTGATTTCTTTAATTAATTGTCGTGTCTTCTGCTTCTCTTCTTATATCGTCTCTTAATTCGTTTTTACAATTATATTTAAGAAAGGTTTTAATTTCTATAAACTCTTTTGCGGTGTAGATTTGAGGAATGATAGTTCACACACTCAAGACAATATTTACATCATACGAGATGATTGGATTGCCTTAGTGGGGAATTGCTCATGGAGATTGAGAGACATTGTATTGTTGACTTTGGATATTATTAGTTTTGAGATGTCTTATGAATATATATATATTTAATTTGGATGAATAAAATTGTTGGAATATAATATCTCCAGTGTTGTTTTGTTTTCTTTTTGGTTTTTTAGAATGTATTAAATATTCATTAAATACATTATGATTATTTCCAGAAACAAAAGTTTTCAAATTTTCATTATTCTTATACAGTAAATGATAATCAATACATATTTTCCAAAAAAATAAAAATATCAATTGTAAATACCAAATTAAAGGTAATCCGTTTTATATGGAATTAGTGGTAAATTTTTAAAAAATATCAATAGTAATATATTAATAATAATATAACAAAAATTAAAAATAATAATTTTTAATCAAATATTAATAATAAGATATTAAAACATTAATTCTTTCATTCAATTTAATTGATTCTTTTCCTAATATATGAAAGTAGCCCGTTTTATATGGAATTAGTGGTAAACTTTTTTAAAATATCAATAGCAATATATTAATGATAATATAACAAAAATTTAAAATAATAATTTTTAATCAAATATTAATAATAAGATATTATAAACATTAATTATTTCATTCAATTCAATTGATTCTTTTCCTAAATATATGAAATTCACTCATAATATTTTTTATAAATGGTAATAAATAAATAAAAATTGTACGATAAAAAAAAAATTATGTCATTACTATTTACATTTCTATAACAGGACATGTGAAAAAAATATATATAAGTGAGTTTATTAAAAAAAAAATGGAATGTCTTTAGAAAATAAGTGTGGAAAATTAAATTAATTTATCACTATGCTTGACAATAATCTCCATGGAGTTTTTAAAAAAAAAAAAAAAAAAATTGAATACTTCTACAAGTATTTCTAGAATAAATGTTTTTATAGAAAAAATAATAATTATAAAACCTCTAAATACACCCAATTTACTCGAAAATACCTTTTTTATGTATATAAATGTAATAACTAAATATTTTTCAAAACAAATTAAATATATATATATAGAATAATTTAAATATATTTATTTCTATATATATCAACAAAGCAGGTGAATTAACTCTTTAATTGCAATTATGAATATTAATTGTTTAAAAATCAATTATAAAATTGGTTAACAAAATTTATGCATTATTGCATTGATTACAAGATTTTCTCTATGGATTGCTTCTTGATTGTTTTTTTTTTTTTTTTAAGACTCTTGATTGCCCTTTTATTTGTATATTATATTGATAAAGAATTGAAGGGTTGTATAATTTATTATATAAGTGAATTGAAAATTATTTATTACATTAATTGAAATTTGACTGCTCTCTATCTCTATATATTTAATAAAACACGTGCATCGCACGAGTTACACACTTGTTGTACCTAATAATAAGGGTTTAAATAAATATATTCAGATAAATGAGATGGGGTATGAATCCACCTACCACAATTCACAAATATTAAATCTGAGATTTATGCTAAAATATAGAATATGTAAGTTGATTGAAACTTACAATATTTCCAATTTTTTAAATTAAAGAAAATAAATTTTCAACAGTGATTTAGAAAATGCTTATGTCATTATGTTTGTTGAATAAACTGAAATCTCATAGATTGAGATGCATGTAAACAAGGATTATTCTTATCCGGTGATAGATTATTTTCAAACTCTTCATCCATACATATATGAATATGACTGTGTTGGCTACAAACCCAAAGATCACTTATGAATGGTCAAAAGCCCATTCTAGATCCTCATGCCATGCTTGATGAGATCGTGAGAATTTGTTTTGGACCTGCCCTTTCCCCAGGAATCTTTAATTGGGCTAGTAACGATTATTTTTGCCTTCTCAATTAACTTCTTATTAAGAATGTGTTCATATGACAAGATGAGGTTGTCCAATGATATGTCCCTATCAGGGACGTAACCAGGATTAAATACTAGGATGGGCTAAAATAAAAAAAAAAATCAATCATTAACAATATGAGAAAATTGTATTAATTAAAAATAAAAAATACACTTAGTTAAAAAGACATAGCAAGGATTACTCTGTAAATGTATTTTATAAAATAAACATAAAATACAAATACAATCAAATAATTACAATTTTGAATTTTGTATCTTTAATTATTGGGATTTGGGAGGAGATAAAAAAAAAATTTAATATATAAATAAATTAAAAAATTAAAAAATTAAGAAACTAATTGGAAGATAGAATTATTGATATTTATAAAGAGATTGGATGAAAGGGGAAAGTTGAGAGAAATTATAATTATTAAAGAAAAACAAAAACAAAAAAGAAATTGATATTAATTACCTCGTAAGTTCTGAAGATGATAAGGTTAGAAAAAAGTCTTCTAACAATACAGTCCTAGATATCTAGTCCTACAGTCTACAGGTTAATGTTTTCCATTGATATTTCATTAATTTTTTTTTTTTTTTAACTTTTCAATTTTTTTTAAAAAAGCTAGGGCGGGCTTGAGCCCACCCTAGCCAAGCCCAAGGTCCGTCCCTGTGTCTCTCACACTTGTACCATTAAGATTGTGAGTTTGAGTCGAGTCTTCCTCCACCAAATCCTATATTAATTATAATAGTTGACACACAAAAAGTGTGCATATAAATTAACTCGTTTATATTTTTTTAAATAAAATTGGACTAATCTAAGAGGGAAAAAAACATCACAAATGATCATATGCTGAAAAGCCCCTAGACAGTATCCATATATATAAAAGATAAAAGAAAAGTAAATAGTAACAAAAAGTAACAAAGCACAAAAAGCCAGGGGGGAAACAACCCCAAGCAAAAAAAAGGCACGCAGGCCACACCAAAAAGAAAAAGAAAACATCAAGAAAAATGAAAAGACTTCTGACCCATGCAGTCTTTGCAAACTAAAAAAGAACAGAACGGCGGGGTGGAGAACCACCAAGAATCAGCCTGAAGCTCTCAAGCATGCTTAGAAAGCATATCTGCAACCTGATTCCCCTCCCTGAAAATATGGAAAACCTGAAAATCCATATACGAGATCTGGAAGATGCAATGCTGCCACGCCTAACAAACCCTCCAAGGAACCATCTCAGAATGAGAAGACAGAAGCTGAACCACATAAGAAGAATTGCTCTCAAGCCAGATTCGATGTCACCCATACTTCCAAGCAAAATTAATCGCCAATGAGGCCGCCAGAAGCTCGGCCTCAAACGTGAAAACTTGACCAAGAGGAATAGCAAAGCAACCATTCACAAAGGCTCTACAATTCCGAAAGATACCACCACAACCACCAACCCCCGGAGAGCCCATTACAACGCCATCTGTATTCACTTTGATCCAACCAGGGGTCGAAAGCAACCAAACCACACTCTTGATCACTGGGACTTTAGAAGGGCGACCTCGAAGACCAAATCAATGAAGAATCAAAAGGTCGTGCATACAATTATGCATACAACCAATCTCTAAGCGATTAGCCTCTGAAACCGCATGCCAAACCAAAGAAAGGACGGATCTAAAGTCCACCGACTTCCCTTCAAAGATCCACTGATTACGGGCAGTCCTCACCCCCTATATCACTGTATGGATAGCTGCTTTCCATAAAATCATGACATGCTCACTAAAGGAAACCGACATGGCCTGCAAGCTGTAAGAAGAATGATTGCCAAGTTTTGGTAAAGACACGTCGCTGGAAAGTCGAGAAAACCGCCTCCCAAAGAGCAACCGCCAGGGGACAATGAAGAAAAAGATGATTTGCAAATTCACAACTAACCCCACAAATACTGCAACGAGAAGCCAACTGGAACCCAGACCTGCAAAGGCGATCCTCAATAGGAAGCATCTTCAACATCAGACGCCGGGAGGGAATAAAACGGGACCAAACATCTCTCCACCAAACAACCTGAGGAATATCACGGAGAAACTGGGAATAAGCAGCCTTGCAAGAAACACGACCATCCTAATAATTAGCCCAAATCAGAGAATCCACAACAGGAGAAATTAACTCGTTTATATATCATTTTATGACATAGAACAATAGAAAGTTTCTTAGTTGGTGATCAACTTTATCCATTATGTATTACGGAAAACCAAATTGATTGAAATTAATAAATACTAACTATTTTTAAAATCAAAATTCATTTTTAACCTTGTTTTCAAAATAAAATTGTATTCAACCGAAACTTCCAAAAACTATTCAAAACCAACGTAAAAGTAACGAAAATGCCCCTAGATTTTGTTTTCTTCTCTTTCTTCCTTCTCTCTTAGATCTTCACTTTCTCTCTCCAAAATCTCTTTTTCTTCCTTCCGATCACCATATAGTGAGTTTTTAATGCTTTAAATAGCTAATAATTGTTTGGGATAATTACTCTAGTGGCCATCAATTTGGTAACACACTATAAAATTTGCCACTAGATAGAGAATTAGTTTCAAAATTGTCATTTTTGACGAATTTTATGACACTAATGGTCATTCCATCAAACACCATTACAACACCGTTAACTCTTGTTCACTTGGTATCAAAATGGTCATTAGTGTCATTTTTTTTTCACTTGGTATCAAAATGATCATTATATGTACATATATAATGTATAGGAAAATAGAGTAAGCAATCATAAACAAAAAAATTTCATTCAAAATAAAAAATGCATAAATTCATAAACAATGGAGAAAATGAATTCTTCATTTAATTCAATATAATTTCAGTTTCATACACTTCAAATACTACTTATCAAACTACACAAGTATACCAAAATCCCCTACACAAGTATACCAACTTGTTCCTTTTAATCTGAAAACTGCTCGAAAACCATGTCTTTTTTTTCTGCACAAATATACCAAGACTACACCCTATTCAAAACAACACAAAAATATGCCAACCAATTTCATGGTAGCTAAATAACTATCAACCTTAACAAAAAGCAGTGCATTGCAGTGCACTTTCAGTTAAACAAAAAACATTGTCAATTTTAGTTTAGCTTAACAAGAAAAGAAAAGAAAAGAAAAAAAAAAAAAAAAAAGGCAATAAATGTCTTCATTTCAGTTGGATTTCTACTTCATTTTTGATCCAGCTGACTTAGATGTAGTAGCTTGGTTGGACTGTTGTACTGCCCTGATTCTTTCAACAATATTAGGATCAAATCGTAAAGTGTTCAAGACGTCAGTCATATTACCAAACCATTCAAAATGATCATTAGTTTCAGCATGTTCTTGAGTAAGTACCTGAACAACAAAGTTTTTTTTATAAAAAATAAATAAATAAAAAAAATCATTTAGTCTAGTATATTATGCTTTATTGTTATTCCATTATATTGGTGCTTTAGGAAATTACCCCTCCTTCATATTCGGGTTGTGTTTCAACTTCCATCTCGCTTTGTTCTTCATGAGTAACCCCTTCTTGAACAGATTTTCCATTATTCTGTTGAGTTCCAATCTAATAAAAATAAAGAAAATTAATAGACTGATAGATAGGCTATAAAAAAAGTGCATACAAATGAAGAATTAATCAGGCTTTTTTCTTGAGTTCAGTTTTGAAGTTTAGATTCAATCCAATACTCTACCAAACTCTTCAAATTAAACAATAGAGAAAATTCAATATATATATATATATTTCTTCAATTTCTGGGTTTTTGATGAACATTATATGATAGTTTGTCATGTAATATATTTTCAGTTCATCATGTAACATATATGATATGTAATTCATTAAGGGAAACATGGTCTTTTTACAAGTAAGGTTGGTTAAAAACGAAATTTTACCACAGCTCGGTTAGAATTGAATTTGACAAATTTCATTTGGTTAAAAAAAAAAATCTCTCAATAATAAAATAAAAAATGGTTGGTTTTTCCTTATAAGTCGGTCCAATTTTAGAAAAAAAAATGGATGGAGATCCAAATCTCCACTATCCATCTCCATCTCCATCTCCATCATTGGAAAACTGTTGGATAATCTTCAATGGCGAGAAAGGCTCTAGCCTCCCTCTAAGATGGGGTGGAGATCCAATCCTTTTTTTTTATAAAGTTTAAGTGTTTTTTTTTTTTATGTTTGTTTTAAGGACACGTGGCATTTTATTAAATCAGTGTGTTATAAGACCAATATACCCCTCAAACCGTTAGGTTTCACTAACGAATGACTAACAAAGAGACCAAATTGAGCTACTTTTATAGTTTAGGACCCAATGAGCCAAGAATGAAAATATAAGTAGAAAACTGATGTTTTCAAAAAAGTTAGAGACTAAATTGAAGTTAGGCTTAATTTTTAAATGAAATATGATTTACAAAATTATGAGTTTCCAAAGTTGGCCCAAATAGTTGAGTTGTGAGAGCTAAATGGGTCATTTGGAACTCAATGAGGTTTGCGACCATTTTAGGATCCTCTCAAAAAGCCCATAATCTGAAACCATGGCTAACATTTGGAGTTTCTTTCCATTTTCTCTAGTTTTACTTTATAAAAAATTTATTGCTGTTATAATTAAATAGAAATACACAATAGGGAACAATAATTAATTAACAATATAAAGAATAAAATTCAAGAAGAAAGAAGAAGAGATGAACGAGATAGATAGAGAAGAGGAGAATATTGCCTTTATATTGAATTTTGGAGTTTCCAGATTTCAACAACATTTTATTATTGAAATTTTAGAGCATCAGCACGTTTTTCTTACAAGAGAGAGCATATATATAGGCAAACAAAACAAGGGGTAGTTATTGTAGTTTTCCACACAAATTATGCCACCATGTGACACGACTTCTCACTTTATAGACACTTGCCAAGCCATGCATAATGGTGGAAGCCACCTATTTACAACACTCCCCCTTGGATTCCACCATTTGTATTTTAATTTGCTAGGAAAAACCCAGTGGGATAAAAACCTTAGCAAAAAATATATACAATGATCTTCTGAATCAAATGGTGTGGATATGTTCAGAACTGCCTCATTAAAACCTTTCCGGTAAAACCCAGTGGGACAAAATCCGGTAAAAGGAAAAAGAGTACAGTACACATATGTTAATTCAAAATTTTGCTCCCCCTGATTGAACGCTCCCCCTGAATGAAACTTCAATGTTGATCCTGTATTTGCAGAGTCGACGCATGCCAATCCCATAAACTAGTTTTTCAAAAGTTGATGTAGGCAATGTTTTGGTAAATAAATCTGCAAGATTATCTGTAGACCGTATTTGTTTAATATCTATCTATCGACTCTGTTGAAGTTCATGAGTATAGAAGAATTTGAGAGAAATATGTTTGGTTCTGTCTCCTTTGATATATCCACCTCTAACTTGAGCAATACAAGCCGCATTATCTTCAAATATCGGTGTCGGTATTCCTGTAGATAATAAAAATCCACATGTATTTTGAATATGAGAAATTACTGACCTTAGCCACACGCATTCTCGGCTTGCTTCATAAAGTGCAAGGATCTCAGAATGATTAGATGATGTAGCAACAATAGTTTGCTTTGTGGAGCGCCAAGAGATTGCTGTGCCATTATAAGTAAAAACATACCCCGTTTGTGAACGGGCTTTATGGGGATCAGATAGATACCCGGCATCAGTATAACCAAGTAAACCTGAAAAATTGTTATATTTTGAAAAATATAACCCTAAATCTTTTGTTCCACGAAGATAACGAAAAAGATATTTGATCCCATTCCAATGTCTTCGAGTTGGTGTTGAACTGAATCTAGCAAGCAAATTTACTGAAAATGCGATATCTGGTCGAGTACATTGAGCCAGATATAATAAAGCACCAATTGCATTAAGATATGGTACTTCAGGACCAAGTATCTTTTCACCATCTTCCAGTGGTCGGAATGGATCTTTCTTAGGATCAAAGGTCCTAACAATCATGGGAGTACTTAATGGATGAGCATTATCCATATTAAATCTTTTCAGAATCTTTTCAATATAAGCTGATTGATGGATAGGTATTCCGTCTGATTTATGCTCAATCTCCAGACCGAGACAATATTTTGTCATTCCCAGGTCTTTCATTTCAAATTCCTTTTTCAAATATTCAGCAGTTTTCAGGAGCTCTTCAGGAGTTCCAATCAAATTCATATCATCAACATAAACTGCTATAATAGCAAATCCAGATTCTGATTTCTTTATGAAAACACATGGGCATATGGGATTATTGATATATCCCTCTTTAATCAAATATTCACTGAGGCGGTTGTACCACATGCGCCCAGATTGCTTTAATCCATACAAGGACCTTTGTAATTTAATTGAATATAAATTGTGAGATCTCGAGTTGTATGCTTCTGGCATTCTAAATCCTTCTGGGATTTTCATATAAATATCTGAATCGAGTGAGCCATATAGGTAGGCAGTTACTACGTCCATAAGACGCATTTCAAGTCTTTCTGAGACAGCCAAACTTATTAGAAATCGAAATGTAATTGTATCCATCACTGGTGAATATGTCTCATCAAAATCAATATCAGGTCTCTGCGAGAAACCCTGTGCTACGAGTCGTGCCTTATATCGCACCACCTCGTTTTTCTCATTACGTTTTCGTACAAAAACCCATTTGTATCCAACAGGTTTGACATCTTCAGGCGGCTGGACTATTGGTCCAAATACTTTACGTTTGGTTAATGAAGTCAATTCTGCTTGAATTGCTTCTTTCCATTTAGGCCAATCAAATCTTTGCCTACAATCATTAAGGCTATAAGGCTCATAATTATCATTTAAAATTTCAGTAGCCACTGTATACGAAAAAATATCATCAATGATTATTTCTTCACGATTCCACATTTCTCCTGTATAATTTATAGAAATTTCCTCATTTCTGTGTTCTTGTATCTCTTCAGAGTTTCCTTCTCCTGCAGGGGTCTCTTGTGTCCTTTTAGGGACATCTAACTCTTGTGGAGTTGATTCGGAGAAAGTGGATTTATTTATCATTTCAGGAACATGATCCTGATATTTTGTTTTCTTCCTTCAGGGAACAGTATCTTTCGAACCAAATGGCCTACCACGCTTCTGGCGTACAGTAGATGATTCTTTTGCTACTATTTATTTAGATCGTTCTTCTAGAACAATCACCCGTGCTGGTACATTAACAGCTGGGATGTGTGATTTTGTTACCTTAGTAGCATCTGTAAATCCATCTGGTAACTGATTTGCTATTGTTTGAAGATGAACTATCTTGCATACTTCATTATCACATTGAGATGTGTATGGGTCAAGATGAGTTAGACCAGAAACTTTCCAAGAAAATTCACGCTTCTCTTCAGGAGAAGTTTTTCCTTTCCCTAATGATGGGAAATTTCCCTCATCGAAATGACAATCAGCAAATCGTGCAATTAAAAGATCACCGGTTAAAGGTTCCAGATATCTAATAATTGATGGTGAATCTAAACCAACATATATTCTCAAACGTCGTTGGGGTCCCATTTTAGTTATATGTGTAGGTGCAATTGGGACATATACTGCACAGCCAAAAGTACGTAGATGGGAAATATCTAGTTGATGGCCAAACACAAGTTGCACAGGAGAATATTGATGACAAGCAATGGGACGAAGACGAATTACTGCAGCAGCATGTAAAATAGCATGCCCCCAAACAGAAATCGGTAATTGTGTTCGTAATAATAAAGTTCTTGCAATTACCTGGAGACGCTTGATAAATGATTCTGCTAATCCATTCTGAGTATGAACATGTGGAACTGGATGCTCAACATCAATCCCAATTGATTTGCAATATTCATCAAATGTTTTGGAGGTAAATTCACCAGCATTATCAAGGCGGATTGATTTGATCGGATGATCGGGGAAATGTGCCCGAAGCCTGATAATCTGTGCGAGTAATCTGGCAAAAGCAACATTGCGTGTTGACAATAAGCAAACGTGTGACCATCTGCTGGATGCGTCAACTATGACCATAAAATAACGGAACGGTCCACTTGGTGGATGAATAGGTCCACATATGTCCCCTTGAATCCTTTGTAGGAATGATGGGGATTCAAAACCAACTTTAGAATGGGATGGTTTTATTACCAATTTCCCTTGTGAACATACAGTACATAAATTTTCATGGGATAAAAGAATCTTCTGGTTCCTTAATGGATGCCCATGAGAATTTTCAATGATTCTACGCATCATTGTAGATCCTGGGTGACCAAGACGGTCATACCAAAGCATAAATATTTTTGGATCTGGGAACTTCTGGTTCATAACTGCATAAATTTCTACACCTCTTATAAGAGTGTAATATAATCCAGATGATAAACCACGCAGCTTTTCCATAATGAGCTTCTGGCCCGAATTATGAGAAGTAATGCACAGATACTCAATATTTTCATCACTTATAGTTTCTATGTGATATCCATTACCCCTTATATCTTTGAAACTAAGTAGATTTCTTCTGGATCTACTAGAATATAAAGCATCACTAATACATATTTTAGTATCGTTTGGTAACAATATCATGGCTCTACTGGAGCCTTCTATCAGATCTGTTGGACCCGATATTGTATTAACATTTGTTTTAAGCAAGGTTAAATTCAGAAAGTATTTCTTATTCCGCAGAATTGTATGCGTCGTTGCACTATTGGCCAGACATATATCTCCTGTATCTTGCTTTTCAACATCAATCAATTTATCGTTTAGAGACATATCTATTCACAAAACAAAAACAAAAACAAAAATAAATAAAGTGCAAATCAGATAGAATGATCAAAAGTATAAACATATAGATATGAAAATATATCACTTCATAAAACAAAATCGTGAATCATATTGATCTTTCGAACTTCCGGTTCGACCATGAACTACAGGTTCATAAAATTCAGAAAACTTCAAGTTCTAAATAGAAATTACAAATTGACTTTCTAGATGAAAGAATCGTAACTTGATTCAATTCAGAATTTCTGGTTCTAATAAACTTTGACATAAAAATTTTAAATATCACAATTTAAATTGAATTCAGAGCTTCAAGTCTGATTAGAACTTCGTGTTCAAAACTTAAGAACTTCAAGTTCATATTCAATTACTTTGTATTCAAAATTAGAACTTCAGGTTCTATATAGAATTCGAATTTTGGAACTTTAGGTCCCAAGTATGACATTCATGTACATATTAATGAATCAAGAACTCCATATTTTTACTGAAATTAAAATTTAGAACTTCAGATTCTGATCGGTTTGTAAAACCGTGCCAACTTAAATATTATAATGTTAAATCCAGAAACTTCAGATTCTGGTTAGTCGGTCTAGCCGAGCTTGGTTTAAATTCCAGAAACTTAACGGTTGACCTAGTTAGGCTCAACACATAATTTATACAAATCCAGAAACTTCAGGTTCTGGTTAGTTGGCATATTCAGATACATAAATTGCATAAAATTAAATAGATGCGTAAAATTAAAATAATAGATAATATAACAGAAATAAGATGAAGAAGAATAATGAGATAAAATGAATATGGGAGAAAATTTACTATTTTTATTAATGATTTCGGATTACATCCTGACCACACAATTTCAGCTGTGTAGTGATTTTGAATAAAGCAGTATTATACTTAGAGACTGATCTAAAGTCTTGAAAACGTAAATGTTGCCACTGATACCTGGCATTTGGTAAAGCAACTTCTGATTGGTTATCAAATCGGTCTTTTTAGTTCTTGCCATAGAACTTCTGGTTCTGTGACCGTTAGGTATTGGGCTTTCAGATCATAATTGTCCCCAGACACTTCCAGTGCAGCAAATTTCAAATTTACAATTTTTGACATAATTATAACTTCTGGTTATCCGAAAATCACAATCGGAGTCAGAACTTCTGGTCTGACAAAAATCCGAGAAATTTTAATTCTTCAAATATATAAAAAGAATAAATTCAGAAATTTCAGATTTCAGCAATGATAAATAAATCCATGAACTTCAGGTTCTAGATGAGTGACCAAATTATTTAAATAAAAATTACAAAATAAAATGCGTAATAATAAATGCGGAAAAAGTAAATCCAAAACTGCAGGTTCTGGTAGGTTGGCATAGCCAATCTCATAAAAGCATATAAATAAATAAATGCGGGAAAGTAAATTGCTTAAAAGTAAATAAAATGCAGTAAAATAAATTGCATAAAAGTAAAGTGCGAGAAATTAAATTCAGAACAGCGGGTTCTGATATTAATAAATAAAAATCTGGAAGCTTCAGGCTTCAGTAATTAATAAATTCAGAACTTCAAGTTCTAGTAATAAATCTAGGAACTTCAGGTTCTAGTGGTAATAAATTCAGAAGCTTCAGGTTTGTTGACGGTGATTTTTGGTGGTCACCGAGTCAATAATTTGCTTTTGAATTGTTATAATTTATGAACTTGAATGATTAAAAACAGAAGGAATAACCAGAAATAACAATCAATTACGTGGTAAAACTCCAGGGATTGGAGAAACGTCCCGGTTTGTTGCCTAAACAACGAAGCCAAATTCACTATGAAGAACAATTACAAGAATGCGGCATTACAATCTCTCTCAAGCTATTTCTCTCGTGTCCCCTTTTTTACTTAAAAAAGGGGTATTTATACATGTTTAATTAGGGTTTGGTATGTGACGCCCTAATTGTATTCTAATCCTAAACGGATTCGGATTCTCTTTCTTTTGTATATTTCCTGATTTGGTTGAATCCAAGTTTGATTCTGATTCTTCCTCCTTTGTTTACGGAAAATCTACCTGCTTCCTTATTTGAACTCTGCGGTCACTGTTGCTTATCATGGAGTCGCTTGTCGCTGATTGCGCCCAGAGTTTTAGATATTGACGCTGATAACTATCTGTTTTCATTAATTCCCGACCACACCGAGTATTTACCCGAGTAAGATTTATTAACAATGAGTATTAACAGTATTTTATTCTTTCCATTTTCTCTAGTTTTACTTTATAAAAAATTTATTGCTGTTATAATTAAATAGAAATACACAATAGGGAACAATAATTAATTAACAATATAAAGAATAAAATTCAAGAAGAAAGAAGAAGAGATGAACGAGATAGATAGAGAAGAGGAGAACATTGCCTTTATATTGAATTTTGGAGTTTCCAGATTTCAACAACATTTTATTATTGAAATTTTAGAGCATCAGCACGTTTTTCTTACAAGAGAGAGCATATATATAGGCAAACAAAACAAGGGGTAGTTATTGTAGTTTTCCACACAAATTATGCCACCATGTGACACGACTTCTCACTTTATAGACACTTGCCAAGCCATGCATAATGGTGGAAGCCACCTATTTACAACAATTGCTACATTTTTGTTTTTTAAGTATTGTAAAGATGAAAAATCTAAGACCGGTGTAAGTGTTGATCAATAACTCTGATAAATTTTTATCTTTTTTTTATGCTTTGTTCCGTTGAAAATTATGGCTTTGTTGGAAAAATGTTGATATAAGTATGGGGGAATATCATTTGGGTCCCTATCTTTTTTTGAAAAATCGATTTTTTAAACGAGTTTGTTTTTTTATCAAAACTTTCCTTGACTTTTGAAAAAGTATATCAAATAGATCCATCTGTTAGTCAACTGTCAGTCAAACTTAACTTTTGTAGGGGTATTTTTGTCTTTGAACCAAGAACTTACCATGTGTCACAAAAATAGAAATAAAATAAAAATCAATAATATATAACACAAATTTAAAAACTCTAATTTAAAAAGTAATCTTATATAATAAAAAATAGATTTCGAAATCCCTAAACCATCGTCAAACACATCCACCACCATCATCACTGATCCACCATCCACCATCCACCATCATCACCAAATCACCACCATCATCACTCATCCACCATCCAACTCATCCTCATTCATCTTCTACCTCCGACTCGATCAATTTCGGTTTGAATAACAAAGGAGCAGAGCAGCGGAGAGAGAAAGAGAAGAAGAGAATCGGCGGTTGTCCTCTTCTAGTTCGGTCGACGACGTTTACGCAGTTCTCGATCTCACCGTTGGATTCTGCACGTCACCGGCTGAGAACTCCTGACTCCGCCACGCACAAGCATCACCGTCGCTTGAATTTAGGACTTGGGAGATTCGATTTTTTAAAAGAGAAATTAAAAAAGAACAAAAAAAATATTTGGGAAGCCAAAGAGAGATAGAAGAGGGAATGGGAGAGAAAGCCAAAGAGGGATTTCGTCGGCGATGGCAGACCGAGTATTTGATCTCATCAGTTGATCTCGTCGGAATGGTTAGATGTGTTGGTTGGTAGGTTAGGGTGGTGGCTAGGGTTTGGATGTTGGTGGAAAAGGATTTGGGTGTTTGACTTTAGGTTAGGTTTTGGATGTGGAGATCAATTTCTGGATTTGGTGCTATGGTATTGATGATAGAAAGAATACAAAAAATTTTAAAGTAATTTTTTAAATAAATTTAAATTTTGTATTTTTGTTTGCTTGATGATTTTCGGAATTTTGTTTAGTTTTAATTAGTTTTAAATTTTTTAGTTTGGTAGAATTTTTTTTTTATTTTTTTATATAATTATTTTTTATTTTTCCAATTAATAAATCTCCACCATCAATCTAAGATTTGAATGGTGAAGATTTAAAACAATTTATTTTTGTATTAGATAAATATTTTTTAAAAATTGTATTTTTTATATCTTTTATTTAAAATTAAAGATAAATTGTTTAAATTTTAAATGTTAGAGGGTAAAACAATCTTTTCAGCCATTAATAAGGCATATATGGGCAAAATAGACATTATATTAATTCTGTGACTTTTGACCGTTAAAAAAAAAGTCAAAAGGACCTATTTGATATACTTTTCAAAAGTCAGGGAAAGTTTTGATAAAAAAACAAACTCGTTTAAAAAAATTAATTTTTCAAAAATAGATAGGGACCCAAATGATATTCCCCTTATAGTACTTTTTTTTTTTTTTTTTTTTTGATGTAGATATTTTAAGTAAGTATAATACATGATAATTTCAAATTTCAATTAATAAAATTAAATTCATATTCATAATTAATGAATTTTCTAATCCATAATTAGTTAAATTAAATAGTTTTCCTTTATTTTATGTTAATAATAAATTATTATTTTTATTTTGAAAGTTTATATTAATACAATTTTAAATCAGAAATTAAATCAATATTATTTAGACTCACGTGGATTGCAGTAGCATTTATGGGTCTCAAATCTCAATCTCAAGTTGGCCCAAGTAATATTTTAGCGAATCCTACACAGCCTTATTCCATAATATAACCTGTAATAATTATTGTTGTCTACTTGTCATATTATGGAAAAATCAATACAAAACAATCAACCGCACGCTCAGCAGAAAACCCTAGTCAACCAGCACGTGCGCCTTCATAACTAGATGATTAATATTATAATCTCAACTATAAATACAAATGATTATAATAATTACAACTAGCTAGGGTTTTTTTTAAACAAACCCAATTAAGTTTAAAGATAAGTAATACATAAATTATTATATTTGTGTCCTTGATTCACGATTTCCTGTACTCATTCAACAAGGCAGAAACCCTAAACCTTTCATGATTATAAAAGGAAACACAAAAAAATTAAAGTAAAAAACAGTCAAAGAAACTGAGATTTAGAAGGGTGTTGGTCAAAGCAATAAAGTAGTGATGATGGTGGCCGACATGTGTTGTAAGAAGGCAAGAAACAAGGATTGAGACTGAACTTATATGCCCATTAATCATAAAAGAGATCGAGGCTTCCCCACAAGTTTAAAGGGGGTATTTAGATAAAGAAATAAAGAAAAGAAAAGGAGATATGTATGATGATCTTTTTGTAGTGTTACATTTGACTAATGTTTACTTGCATTTAAAACAATTAGCCTTTTTCAAAGTAATGGTATATTACCGTCCAACATGGTTTAGTGCTAAGAGTGTTCATTCATCCGGTCTGAAAATATCTTAGATTCAAATCCCTATAATTGTATTACCATTAGGACTTTTTGTCAACATTAGGATCTCTCTACACAAAATTTAAATATTTAGCTAAAAATATATGTCCACACTCCACCATCATATTATTTGATATTTGTTTGCGCATAATCATTTTATGAGTAGATAATGTGTATATATATATATGGCCCAATCATTGATCGACCACGTGATCTCACTTACCTTAATTAGTTATTAATTAGCTCACCAAATTCTTTAATGAGTCACACCCCATTCTTACTATCATATTTTAATCATCTTAATCATTATTATAATTTATAATTGTAACCTATTCTAAATTATGTACTCTTTTTCTTAAAAAATAAAATAAAATAAAATAAAAATAAAAATAAAATAAAAATAAATTCCAAAATATATACTCATTGAAATGTTTTATTGAGCATATGTGATTTTTAAATATGATAATTTGGTATATTCAAACCTCAAATGGTATTACATTTTTTTGTTTTATATATATGGTATTGGTAGGGGCGGAGCCAAAAAATTTCCCTACGGATGGCGACTAGTGTAACATCTCATCAAATGAGAGACCATTATAGTAAATTTCCCTACGGATGGTCATTTTTGTCACACTGTTTGTCTATAATTGTCATTTTAAATAGAATTTTTTATCTAATAACCATTTTGATAGTGTTCAAGAAAATAGGTGATTATTATATAAATAAAATAAAATAAAATAAAAAAGGTCAAAGAAGAGGGCACAGTGGGGGTGGGAGTGGGGTTAGGGATGTAATGAGCGCCGAAAGGTACAAAGGACAGGCATCATCCAAAAGAAATACACAAACAAGAGACAAGAAAAGACATTCATTTTTCGAATTGAATTGAATCTTACATGCTAATAATTAAATTAAATCTAAAAAATATAAATATATATATATAAGGTTGGGTTTTGTTGCTTCTCTTATTCTCTATCAATATCATTTTTATTTTTTTTTACACTATCTATCCATTTATCTTTACCGATATTTTTTTTAAGTTTTTTTATCATTGGTAGGATTCAACCGCTAATTGAAAAGTCATTTACTCTAATCTCAAACTCATTTATCTACCAATTAAGCTGCACTCCTAGTGGCATAATATCATTACTATCTTGTTAAAGTTGTTATCACCCACTTTTTGGTTCTCTTCACTCTTTTGGTCAAGCCAGACAATGGCCCTATTAATCAAGAGTTTGGACCGCTTTTTTTCTTCTTCTTTTTTGTTGGGACATCAAATTCATATTTGCCTCGATTCAAGTGTGTTATAATTATATTGTGTTTAATTAATAGGTTTAATTGTAATAGAACAAAAAGAAAAAAGATAGAACAACTTGTTGCACATAATTTTTGGTGGAAATTTGCTTTTGAATTGGAACACAAATACAATCACTTTTCACCATATCTCACTAAATTATTTGAAACTTGTAGGGTGAATTTCAAACATTTTATGAGCTTTAATAAATTACCTAAAAAGTTTCTTGGGATAATTACCCTGGTGGTGACCATCAATTTGGGGGCACACAATTAAAATGGTCATTAAATAGAGGAGAATTGGTTTTAAAATAACCACTTTTAACGAACATTGTGAAACCAATGGTCATTTCATCCCATTCTGTTAATTTTTCGTTAAATGAGTGGTATTTTTGTAAATAAGAGGATGACATTTCATCACAAGATTTATTATACATTAATTATCCCAATATATAATGACTGTACATTAAATTTCTTACATATTGGCTTTCATTTGAATATAATTAATTTTTGAAATTAGTTGTTAATTAAAAAAGTGAAAACAAAAAAATTTGTAACCATGCACTATTATGTTAGATATTTTTTTTAAGGTTGTGTTAACAAAAAATCTAAGTTATTATGTGACATATAAATGCCTTAACTTGCTAAATTTACCCAATTACCCTTAGCACATGCTAGATGTATAAATTTGTTCGACTAATTTACTTCGGATTGCATCTCTTAAATTTCCAGTAGCTGAAAAAAAAAATGTAAAATAAATCTTATGATGGAATGTAATCCTCTTATTTACAAAAATGCCACTCATTTATCAGAAAGTTAATGGAATGGGATGAAATAGCCATTGTGTCACCATGTTCACCAAAATAGTCATTTTAAAACCAATTCCCCATATAATAGGTATTTTGATAGTGTGCATTCAAATTAATGGTCACCGGGGTAATTATCCCAAATTTCTTTAACAAACTTTGAAATTAAAGTCATTTCTCTCTCTCTTACAAAATTACAATAAAGAACAAATTTTATTCATATTAAAAACAAAGACATGGAAAAGAACAATATTTTGTTTAAAAGTAGTAATCTCAAATGATGTAATATGAGAATTATAAATAATTATTATACAAACAACTTGAACCTACAGATTTATAATCTCAAATGATGTAATACGAGAATTCTAACTAATTATTATACAAACAACTTGGTCCTAGACATTGTCGGATTGATTAAGCATTATTTACTACCAAGTCATACGACCACTTGAAATTGAAATATTATTGGATTGATTAGATGTTATTTACTATAATACTATATGACGAATCGAACTTAAGGCATTGTCAGACTGATTGAATGTTATGTTGTGGTAATTATAATGATATCACATCAAGCGAGGTGACTTTTTGAATGAAAATTTTGGATTAAATAGTCGAACAACAAACATTTAGAGGGACAGGAAGTCAAAGATTGCAACATTCCAAATAGCAAATCCATACGATAAGATCACAGCGAAGAACATGTAAAATCCCCCAAGGATTCTTTTTCATCCACCACGTGAGTAATATTTATAATTTCAACTTCTGGTATATTACAGCTGTGACAAAGTTGACACGCGTCTCAACTGTTACTTGATTATTAATTCTTATCGGTCGGTGTGGCTGCCTTCACTCAATCAACATATATTATTCACCTTTTGATGTGTAAATAGAAAAATAGTAAATATTATTACACGGCAAAACTGTAACATTGATAATTTTATACTAAGGAGATGGAAGGATTACATAAAAAAAGTTCAATTTATACTGGTATGTAAAATCATGATTGTGAGTTAAAACAGGAAAAAAGTAAAAGAAAAAAAGTAGAAAAAATCCATAAAAACAAAGTTGAGTTAGTACAGTCAGCTCCTGTCAAATTCAATTTCAATTCAGTCAGACCACCCCTTCTTCCATCCATTTGAAGTAAAAAGTTGACCCAAATCAACCCCTTAATTGATACATGAGAGATCGATTCTCATCAATCATCATCATCATCCCTCTCTCCGTTGTGATTAGTGACTCAAGAGAAGCTCATTCCATGCCAAAAATGGGTGTCTGAAACACTGAGAGATTGGACTTTGCAGACTGGAAACCATGCAGAGATGGTGAAATCCAGCTACCGTTGTAACCACTAGAGCTCTGATCAATCTCATAATTGTTACCATTAGTACTATTCAAGCCAACAATGGGTGTAGCATATGGGATTGAACTTGTACTAACACTAGTCTGTTGCTGATGAGCATATCCACCATTGTTGTATAACCCAACATTGCTGCTCTCATTCATTGAAGAATTTGAAGACAACAACTCCATATTGAAAGTTGTGGGACTCTGAAAACTTGACCCATTTGTAAGAGATTGAAATAAAGTTGGTGTCACGCCAAAGTTGTTGTTCTTGCCATTGTTTATAGCACCAGTACTACTATTTTGGTATCCGAGAATGTTGGACCAATAATCAGATGGGTCTTGTTTGATGGGTATTGCAAAGCTTAGGTTGGACGATGTGGGTTGAGAGGCAAAGATCACCGGAGGGGCAGAGGAAATATCCCGGTCATCCGAACGGCTTCCGTCTATGCTTTTACTATCTGAAGCTGATTCTGATGAATTTTTGGACTTGCCAGTGATTCCACCTATAGGAAGATTGCTGTTGGCAATGCTTTTAACATCGTATCGACTCATGTCGAAATTGGTCACTGCATTCAGACCTCTGAATTTGATTGCAGCAATGTCATAGGCCTCCGCTGCTTCTTCTTGGGTGCCTACATTAAACAGTGCAACATATTATTAATTAAGCTCACCAATGGGAATTAATTAAGAATTATATTTAAATGTAAACTTTAAGTCAAAACATATTTTTGGAGAATATGATAATGAACTCACTGAAAGTGCCAAGGTAGAGGTCCTTGTTGCCTGCAACTCTTCCTATTCTTGCTTGCCAGCGACCATGTTGATGGTGCCTAAAACAATTTAAGTTGACAAAATAATGTACATTTTTTAGAACATGATTCATATATTATCGAAAATATAAAATAAAATGTGAAGATCGAAGAACAAACCTGGTCACTCCTCTGTAAATTGAAGCTCCTCGAGAGAAACCACTGCTCTTCCTATAAACCGAAGAAATATACATGCATGACGACATTATTTTTACAACGATTAAAAATCTCAAGGAATGCTAAAAATGGATAACTAGCTACCTCCTAAGTGAAGCAACAAACTCTTGTCTAGTCATGTTCTTCATCTCTTCCAGTTCCTTCTCATAGTTAGAAACCTTCAACAAAAACAAATAAATAATTACTCAACAAATTAGATCAAAACTTTGAAGCAAATTTTTTTTTTTTTTCTTTTTTTAAAAAAAAGGCTTACATGAAAGTTTGTAGTAGTGGTAGGACCCCAGTATTTGAGAGCTGCAAGATCGTAAGCTCTTGCTGCTTTTTCTTCTTTATCATAACCACCTAAACACAAAATAAAAATGATGCAATGTTACAGTAACAAAAATGTACAGTGAAATCTGATCTCAAAGATTTAATGATTCATTGATGATGATCAAAGAAGAATATTTATGATACAGTGAAAACAAAATGATATCTTAATTATTTTAGTAAAGAAGAACTGAGAGAGATGAACTCACCCAAATAAACTGGAAAAAAAAAAACCAAAACAAAAACAATGATGGTATTGGTATCCATGGCAGCAATCATTCGTCACGTACATGCCCACATAAAGAAGCAACAAAAGCACATTAGAATCTTTATTTATTTTTTATTTTAAATAAAATTTTAAATGCGTACCATAGAATAACCAACTAGGCAAAATCTAACGCACGCACATAGGTGCTGTAAACCAGACAAGATCTAAACCGGTTTGTTCTCTGACCATGTCCACAGACCCAGATGGGTCTCACTGGGATCCATTTTCATCGTACGCATCCCAGGCGCACGTTAGACTAAACCCTAAGAATAATTATTTTAATTACCTTGTCTTCCTTTTCTACTTTGGCCTTCTCTTCTGCAACTATTATCCCACAAATGAGCTTCATATCTACCAGTCCATCTATGTCTAAAATCAACACAAAAACATTGAAGCCCACCTGTTAAAATCATATATATATATATATATATTTGGATGATTTTAAACGGTGGTTAATTATTTGATTTACCTTGTAACTCCTCGGTAGATGGAGGTTCGTTGGCCGAAAGTATCGATGGATTTCTTGGGTGTAGGCTCGGCTGGAACCAACTGATTTTGTGGCGGTTGCTTATGACTAGCTGTTGATTCGTTGGCAAAACCGCGAAGGAAACTAGCGGCTATGGTTTTGAGCTCAGAATCGTATATCTCAGAGTTCACGGGTGAGAAGTGACCCAGTTGTGGCTGTGCATGCGGTGGTGCACCTACACTGGTGCAAGAACCGCCGAGAAAGTCCTCCAGTTTGGGACTTCCGGTGAATATTGAGAGGTTTGTTGCACCATTTATAGTGGTTGCACCGCCTTCTTCTCTTGGTGTGTCAGTGTCAACAACCGCAGTACCTGTAAGTTGTAACAGCAACAGATCGATATTAAATAAAAAGAATATCTAAACCTAAAAAAGAAAGAGAAAAAGAGAAATAGAGACCTGAAGTGGCGGTGGTGGTGTTAGTGAAAGCTTCAAAGAGGCAGAGTTGAGAGGAGTCAGAAGAAGAAGAGATAGGGTTATTGGAAAGAGAGAAACCTAACCAAGAAGAATCCATGTTCATGTTCATATTCATTGTTTGTTGTGTCTTTGGAAATAGAGAAGAGAGAAGTTGTTTTGGTTTGAAGTAAAGAAGATGAAATTGAAGACACAGATATAGAGATGGAAGAAATATTTTAGATGAATGAATGTGAACTGTGAAAGGACAGACAGAGTGAGAGAGAGAGAGAGAGAGAGAGAGACGCACGAAGATCGAGGTTCTTTCTCTCTTCTGAGAGTAAAGAAAAAAAACACAAATAAATAAACATTATTTAATGAAGATTAATATACAGAAGAGAAGAGAAGAGAAGAGACGAGAGAGAGAGGATATGAAAAACACCGTCCAGTCAGCCTCTAAAAAGCTTCCACTTGCTTTCTTCTCCTTCCGTCTTGATGGTGCCTTGGTCAAGATTCACAAGTGAAGATTAAAGAGAGAGACATTCATCAGAGATTTTTATATCGTATAGGTTAGTATTCGGGAGATCTCATGGTCCTATATATGAACACTATAAATTAATTCAAAGCAAATAATGTGATAAATGTGTTTTTGTTAACATTGGACGAATGTATTATGGACTTTTTTTGGAGTTTATATGTTATTGTGGACCATTTATATCGTTTGTTTGAATTTGAATAAATCCAATACCCATACGTAAGGAATATATATGTAGATTTTCTATTGTCAGTTCGTCGTAACAATAAATATATCAGAAAGAAAAATGTGGACTACTAGATTTACATACTTTGACTCAAAGTGTATATACTTGTCAAAATTTCTCCATAATCTATAGTCCATATTTTTCATCTTAATATATTTATTGTCAGGACGAACAAACAATAGAAAGACTGTATATATATATTTGTGTGTTATAACTTATAACTTATAATATGTGAATATTTTATTAAATAGTGAAGAGTGTCGATATTTGTAAACCCTAAAATCTTGAATGTGCACTCTATACCCATTAATTATTTTTAAGGTTATAACTCATAAGAACACCACACATATTACCAAATATGTATTTCTTTTAATTTTTGAGAAATTATTTTAAATCAATAAGTTATAAAATAATTTATTTTTTAAAATGAAAAGTTTGAAGCATGATCCTCTTGCGTAATCTGGTAAGAGGGAGCAGCCTTCAACCTCCTCCATCTTATTTATTTTAGTATAGTAAATAAGTAACATAATATATTTCTAGTCACTATTTAAGTTTTTAAGTAAATGGTTATATTATAATTAAAAGTTATTTTATTTTTTTTTACTATATTTAACATACATTAAAATGAATGAAATACTAAAAATTATATTAATATGATAAACGAGATGCATTTAAAATTATACTAATCATTTTACTAATTCAAATTAAAGGTAATATTGGAAAATTAAGAAATATAGTAATTTGGGGTATACATAATTTTGTAGGGGTGTAAACATAGTCACTCAATAGGAAAACCGATTATGGCCCAAGGCCAATACAATTTAAAACATACATAGAATGTTCATTTGGTCCAAAAAATTCAAAACCATGATAAATTGAACTGAATCAAACTGGAAAAATCAGATTCGAGTCATATCAAGTCAACTAATTTAAACGAGTTAATACGATTCAAAAAAATTGTAATAGAGTATTCAAAAACCGAACCCATTCGAATCGCGTCTACCCATAGTGCAAAAGTAACTCATTGAGTTCACAATAATGGAACTAAAAATATATAAACTGCCAACAACGCCTCTTCTTCTTTTTTTTTTTTTTTTAAGAAAATGTTATTTTTAAAATATAAATGAAATCATTTTCCACTGTCAGGTAAATTAGATTTGAATATAATATTTTTATACAAGGACAAGATTTTATCAAATAAGCAAGTTTGTTAATTTTTATTTTATTTTTTTATTAAACAAATTAGGATCTCAAGGGAAAATCACATATTTTTCAAAAATTAAAAATTAAAATCACCCTTCCAAATTAAAAAAGAAAAAAAAAGAAAAAAAGAAAGGTAAATCTTTGTAAATCTATGAAATTAAAATAAAAGGCTTATTTTAGCTTTAAATAATTAGATAATCATAAACAAATTCTATTAAATTTGTGAAATTTTAATTGAATTCATCAAAATTTTAAATTACAATAGAAATTTATCTTAATTTGCCTCCATTAAACTTAATAAAAAGACAGAGCGGGTAATAAACTTGTGTAGGTATGTCTGTGTGGAAGAAGCAAGAGAGAGGGAGAGTAGACACGGTGACCCAATCCCTCAGGGCTCAGGGACGCTAGCATCTTTTTTTCCAATTACAAATAATCATTACAGTTGGTCCCAACGTTTGACGCGTGTAATTTCTTTTGTGTTTTTATATTCTTTTCTTTGACTGTCACATAAAATACAACACGCGCCTCTCGGGCGCAACTCACTTTTGATTTCGTAAATTGGTTTCACTGAGATTTTATGCATTTTCTTGTGATACTAACCTGCTTCGTCCGACGTGGCCATATTGTTTTCAAAGTTCAAGATGCAAAGCGCGTGCAGCTCATACCCAATGCTATGATATATCATATATAGGGTAATATGATCGAAAGAATGCGGATCGCTCATCGCTGTATCATATGATCAGTTTCATACGATTGTGTACATAACAAAAATCCTAATAATTATATATATGAGATATTTTAATGTACATCAGTGCACTGATATATTATTGTATTTGATCATATATTATTACAAGTTACATTTATCACGTTAGAATAAGATTAAATTTTAATATAAATATATATTCACACACCAATGACATCATATATGGTTCTCTACAAAGACATCGTAAGATATCATTTGTAAGGCACGGTGAAATTCAATTAATTTTGATATGATTTAATTTTTTATTTTAAGTATTTTATTTCCTTACATTTCACATTTTTTTTTCAATGCTTTATATTTAAAATATATGGAAAAAATAGTTATAGTTCATGATTTTTTTATATATATATATATTTTTTTACTTTTATGTTTCATTTGTTAGGATTTGACTTGTATTCTCAATGTGAACCAAACGAATTCAACTGATGCGAAATTAGTCCAGACAGATTCAAATGATTGTGATTCAGGTGGCATTGGAAAGAAGAGTTTGAGGCGAAGCCAACGGTGAAAATGGCACTGGAATCCAGTCTGGGATGAGCCCGGACGAACCGCCGAAAGATTGATACGCATCACCTACGAGTTGCTATACAAGGAAGGTGTTGGGGTGCGTAAGGGCACATGAGGCACTTTTTTAGGGCCCGGTTTGGCGTGTGGAACTCCTGGAAGATATGGGAAAAATGTGTGAAAGTCGATTTTATTGTTAGGGAACGTTTCAGTTCGGGATTTCTTGTGTTAGGAAAGACTTGTTAGGTGGTTTCCATTCGCTTATGGGAGTATAATCCTTAGAGACCAAGAATAGTGACCCTATAAATAGTGAGACTTATTCTTTGGTTGAAAACATTTAGAGAGACACTTGGAAACATCAGAAAGTGGGTGAATCCGAGGAGTGAGACCGGGGGAGATCTGGGCGGAGACCCTAGGGATGTCCAAGGGGTAGGAGACCCAAGGGATATATTGGGGGGAGACCTGGAAAGAATCCATGGGAATATCAAATGAGGGATCCATGGAATATTTGGGATCTAGGGAAAGATCTGGGGATGATATTTAGGGGAGACCTAGGGGATATTCGGGGGTGCACTCGGGGAGGACTTGGTGAGCACTGTGAGCTGAGAGCTTGGATGTAAGCTCAGTTGTGAGCTTAGGTTCAGTAAGACTCGGTTGTAATTAGGGTTTGGGGTTAGAGAAAGAATATTTGAATTGTGTAGTTGTAACAATTTTCTACATAGTGATATTTTTCTCTTGTCGTACCGAGGGTCGTGGTTTTTCCATGTTTTGAGTTTTTCACGTAAATCTTGTGTTGCTTGATTTTTCTCTTATTTTATTTTTCTATTGGTAGATGTTATTTGTTATGTGGTGAATATTAGGCATGCACTTCCTCATCACCTTTTCCCAAAATCCTTAAACTTATCTTCTAAAAAAATATCATCAAAATTCATTAATTGATTGAATTTCTTCAATCAAATGCAAACAATTAATTTCAAATCTTGTTATATCAATATCATTCACACATCGATGAAATTTAATAAATCTTGATGAGTTTTAGGACCCTTTTGGTGCGCTTTATGTTGTGTGATTTGATTCTCTTATCTTATTTTTCTACTGATAAACGTTATTTGTTATGTGGTAAATATTAAACATGCACTTTTACATCACCTTTTCCCAAAATCATTAAACTTATCGTCTAAAAAAATATCATCAAAATTCATTAATCGATTGAATTTCATCAATCAAATTCAAACAATTAATTGCAAATCTTGTTATATTAATATCATTCACACATTGATGAAATTTAATAAATCTTGTTGAGTTTTAGGCCCCTTTTGGTGCGCATGATTGGTTTGGATAGATTGGACTATTTTTATAGGATTTGATTGAATTTGATTGGATTGGACTGAATTAATACTACGATGTGTTTGGTACAATACGGGATATTGATTGAATTTCTTCAATCAAATGCAAACAATTAATTTCAAATCTTGTTATATCAATATCATTCACACATCAATGAAATTTAATAAATCTTGATGAGTTTTAGGACCCTTTTGGTGCGCCTTATGTTGTGTGATTTGATTCTCTTATCTTATTTTTCTGCTGATAAACGTTATTTGTTATGTGGTAAATATTAGACATGCACTTTCGCATCACCTTTTCCCAAAATCATTAAACTTATCGTCTAAAAAAATATCATCAAAATTCATTAATTGATTGAATTTCATCAATCAAATTCAAACAATTAATTGCAAATCTTGTTATATTAATATCATTCACACATTGATGAAATTTAATAAATCTTGTTGAGTTTTAATAAATCTTGATGATTTTTAGGCCCCTTTTGGTGCACATGATTGGTTTGGATAGATTGGACTATTTTTATAAGATTGGATTGGATTTGATTGGATTGGACTGAATTAATACTACGATGTGTTTGGTACAATACGGATTGGACTAAAATAATACTGTTTCTTGTTTGGTATAACATGAAATTGGATAAAAAAAAAAAAAATTGAAAATAATTGTCTTTTGTGAGAGTTCAGAATAAAATTATATTAAATATGTTTAAAAAAATATTAAAATAATTTTTTAATAAATAAGATCATTTTAATTCAATTGAAAAAAAATAAAAACAAATTATTTTAAATATTTTAAATTAAAATTGGTTAGAAATATTATTTTTTGAATAATAAAAATTATTTAAAATTAATTTGAAAAAAAATAGCATTTATTTTTTAATTGATATTAACAAATATTTTTTTAATGTTAGAATAAAATATATTAATATTAAAAAGAAATAAAATATGTTAATTAATTTTTAAAATAGATTAAATTAATTTTATATTTTACATATACATAATGTAAATAAAAAAAGAAAAAAAGAAGTAAAAGTTAGCTGAATATTTTGTCCCTGTTGTAAATCGGTGGCTTCCACCATATTTAAGAAGAGACACATGTCAATGCATGTGACATGTATTGGATGGTGAAAAATAAATGGTGCAAAATTACAATGAGCAACCCTTGTTTGTATACCTATAAATATGGCCATTTTGTATTGTTAATTAGATTGATGATTTGATATCAATACAAAGATTTATTCTTTAATATCTCTCGTCCCTCTCTCTCACTTTGTTATGCATATATCTCATCTCTTCTTCTTCTCTTCTATTTTATTTATTTTGTTTATCAATTCTTTATTTATTTCATCTCTTATATCTCTGATCTCATTTTATTCATTATTTATTTTAATACATTTACAACACGTTATCAGCACGATGCTGTTATTTCCAGAGCCTAAAGCCTCTAAATTTATTACCACTAGAGCCTGGAGTTCCTAGATTTATTACCAGAACCTGAAGTTATGAATTTATTATTACTAGAGCCTGAAGCTTCCATATTTTTATTTATTAATACCAGAACCTGCAGTTCTGAATTTACTTTCTCGCATTTTATTTTTACGCAATTTACTTTCTCGCATTTATTTACTTTTACACGATTTATTTTCTCGCATTAATTTATTTATACACTTTTATGAGATTGGCCATGCCAACCTACAAAAACCTGCAGTTCTGGATTTACTTTCTCGCATTTATTTATTTTTATGCTTTTATGAGACTGGCTATGCCAACCAATTAGAACCTGCAGTTATGGATTTTTTTTTTTTTTCGCATTTGTTATTACACATTTTACTTTACGCAATTTTTATTTAAACAATTTGGCTACCCATCAAGAAACTGAAGTTTATGGATTTATTTATCATTACTGGAACCTAAAGTTTTTGGATTTATTTATTTACAAATATTTGTTTATATATCTGAAGGTATAAATTTCTCGGATTTTTGTTAGACCAGAAGTTCTAACTCCGATTGTGATTTTCAGATAACCAGAAGTTGTAATAATGCCAAAGTTTATAAGTTTGAAATTTGTTGCACTAGAAGTGTCTGGGGACAATTACATATCCTGGGTTATTGATGCCAGATTACTCATAAAATTAGAAGGTCTATATTACTCCATTGAAAATGGGGTCAAGGCATATGAACAAGACAAATCTACTGCCATAATTATTATTCGTCATCATCTGCATGAGGATCTGAAAGCCCAATATCTAACTGTCACAGAACCAGAAATTCTATGGCAAGAACTAAAAGATCGATTTGATAACCAACCCGATGTTGCATTACCAAATGTCAAGTATCAGTGGCAACATTTACGTTTTCAAGACTATAGATCAATCCCTGAGTACAATTCTCCTTTATTCAAAATCACTACACAGCTGAAATTGTGTGGTCATGATGTAATCTCGAATCATCAATAACAAAGGCAATAACAATTCTACTCCCCTTTCATTTTATCTCATATTACTTTTCCTCTCTTTCATTTATTCTCTCGTTTTACCTTATTTTACATAAGCAGTAACTATTTTCTCACAGAGACCTGATATTGATTTTGATGAGATGTATTCACCAGTGATGGATACAATTATGTTTCGATTTTTGATAAGTTTGGCTGTCTCAGAAAGACTTGAAATGCGTCTTATGGACGTAGTAACTGCCTACCTACATAGCTCACTTGATTCAGATATTTATATGAAAATCCTAGAAGGATTTAGAATGCCAGAAACATACAACTAGAGACCTCGCAATTTATACTCGATTAAATTACAAAGGTCCTTATATGGATTAAAGCAATCTGGGCGCATGTGGTACAACCGCCTTAGTGAATATTTGATTAAAGAGGGATATATCAATAATCACATATGCCCATGTATCTTCATAAAGAAATCAGAATCTGGATTTGCTATTATAGTAGTTTATGTTGATGATATGAATTTGATTAGAACTCTTGAAGAGCTCCTGAAAACTGCTGAATATTTGAAAAGGAAATTTGAAATGAAAGACATGGGAAAGACAAAATATTGTCTCGGTCTGGAGATTGAGCATAAATCAAACGAAATGTTTATCCATCAATCAGCATATGTTGAAAAGATTCTGAAAAGATTTCATATGGACAATGCTTACCCATTAAGTACCCCTATGATTATTAGAACCCTTGATTCTAAGAAAGATCCATTCCGACCACTGGAAGATGGTGAAAAGATACTTGGTTCTGAAGTACCATATCTTAATGCAATTGGTGCTTTATTATATCTGGCACAATGTATTAAACCAGATATTGCATTTTCAGTAAATATACTTGCTAGATTCAGTTCAGCGCCAACTCGAAGACATTGGAATGAGATTAAACATTTTTCTGTTATCTTCGTGGAACGAAAGATTTAGGATTATATTATTCAAAATCTAACAAATTTTTAGGTTTACATGGTTATGCTGATACCAGGTATCTATCTGATCCCCATAAAGCTCGTTTACAAACGGGATATATTTTTACCTATAATGGCACAACAATCTCCGGCGCTCCACAAAGCAAACTCTTGTTGCTAAATCCTATGATCATTCTGAGATCCTTGCACTTCATGAAGCAAACCAAGAATGCGTGTGGCTAAGGTCAGTTATTTATCATATTCAAAATATATGTGGATTTTTCATTATCTACAGGAATGCTAACACCAATATTTGAAGATACTACGGATTGTATTGCTCAAATTAGAGGAGGCTATATCAAAGGAGACAGAACCAAACATATTTCTCCCAAATTCTTCTATACTCATGAACTTCAATAGAGCTGACAGATTGGTGTTAAACAAATACAAATAATCTAACAGATTTGTTTACTAAAGTATTACATACATCAACTTTTGAGAAACTGGTATATGGAATTGTCATGCATCGTCTTTGTAAATTACAGGATTGATATTGAAGTTTCATTCAAGGGGAGCAAAATTTTGAATGGACATATGTGTACTGTACTCTTTTTCCTTTTACCGGATTTTGTCCCACTGAGTTTTACCGGAAAGGTTTTAATGAGGCAGTTCTGAACACATCCACACCACTTGATCTAGAAGATCATTGTATATATTTTGTTGAGGTTTTTGTCCCACTAGATTTTTCCTAGCAAATTAAAATACAAATGGTGGAATCCAAGGGGGAGTGTTGTAAATTGGTGGCTTCCACCATATTCAAGAAGAGACACATGTCAATGCATGTGACATGTGTTGGATGGTGAAAAATAAATGGTGCAAAATTACAATGAGCACCCCTTGTTTGTATACCTATAAATATGGCCTTTTTGTATTGTTAATAGGATTGATGATCTGATATCAGTACAAAGATTTGTTCTCTAATATCTCTCGTCCCTCTCTCTCACTTTGTTATGCATATATCTCATCTCTTCTTCTTCTCTTCTCTTTTATTTATTTTGTTAATCAATTCTTTATTTATTTCATCTCTTATATCTCTGATCTCATTTTATTCATTATTTATTTTAATACATTTACAACAGTCCCGACCTTTGTGACAGGACGCAATATTCCTGACACAACATGACTATTAGTCTACACATTGAACAGTCAAATCTCAGTCCAATCCCATGTGACAAACCTGCCATTATAGTATGAATGATTAAAATAACAATAATAAAAAATAAATGAGCATATAAAAAAAATTAAATCATTTTTAAATGGTGCTTTTGATAACTATTTAAAAAAAAAATGAAAATCATGTTTTAAAAAATGATGTTTTTAATAATGTAATGTGTTTGGTTGTGTTTTTTAAACGTAGTTTTTTAAAACGAAAAAATTATATAAATGTGTTTGGTGTTGTTTTTAAAATGAGTAAAGTAGTTGTTTGTATGGAAAAATTATGATTTGTTTTAGCATGATGTTTTAAAAATGGTGAAAAAAAATAAAAAGTTGTGAGTTATAACTTTTAAAAAGTTATTTTTTGTTTTCAAAATTAGTTTTGTAAAACGTGTAACTAAGGTGCGTCTTGTAAGTTTTTTTCATTTACTATATTTCAAAAATAAAAACGAAAATGAAAATAGTATTTTTGATTTCAGTTCTGAGATTTGAAAACGTATCTGGTAGCATATGTGGAAAACAGTATTCTAAAAATAAATACACTAAAAATGCGTCCAATAGTTTAACCGAAATTTTTTAAAAATTGGAATATCATATTTTCATTTTATTTCACATTATAACCTAAAAACAATTTGGTTAAACATTTTATTTCACATTATTTTTTTTTATCACATTAATTATAAATTATAAATTATAAATTTTTTATTAAATATAAATTATATGAAAAAGATTTAAAATCTTTCAAAAAGAAATAAATATATATAAAACATCAGCTCTGCTTTGATTTTCTTTGATGCTTCAATCATGACTTTCTTCTGTTGTTTTTGAAACCACTTTTGCATGAATTAACACAAAAAAAATGTGATAAAAAATTGTTAGAGTTCATATAATTAATTCACAGATATCATAAATATATATAGTTTTTTTCTTGTCAATTTGACCTAATATAAAATACATCAGTGCATTTGCATGTGGACCATAGATTATGGATAAGCACTGACAAGTGCATGCAGACTGAGTCAAAGCATTTAAATCTAATGACCCACATTCAATATATATATATATATATATGTGTGTGTATTTACCTTGCCAAGAGAGTGGATTCCATGCTCAATTAAATTATTTCAATATGAAAGAACCGTGGATCTAATAACGCCGAAAGAGGAGAGAAGAAAAATGGTTGAAAACCGGTTGTTGAATGAAGAAGACAAGAAGAAGAATGGAGACCATTCGAAGAATGAAGAAGTAAAAAAAATAAGTGAGTTTTTTTTTAAGAAAAAAATGAAAGGAAAAACAAGGAAAATGTGTTTAACTGTCATGTTTTCCGTGTTTTTCAATTTTAACACGGGTTTTATTTTTCATTTTGTTTTTATTTTTTGAAAACAAAATAAAAAATGGTTAATGAACTCGTTTTCGAAATTGTTTTCGGAAAATTAAAAAAAAAACACTCAAAAAAAAAAAATACTCTATTGTAAAATGTTGAGGTATCATGATTTTATCTCTATTGTAAGCGATTGAAGCACGAGAATGAGACAAAGAAGAGGAATCGACCAGACAATGATGCAAAAAAAAATCATGAGAGGACACAAATCTGAAAAAAAATAAAAAAAATTGAAAGTAAATAAATAAATATCTTTCTGAAGGGTGTTTTTGTTTGAAACATATTTTTGATTTTATTAAAACTTAAATTATTAAATATTGATGTTATTGACAATCCGCTAGATATCTTTCTACACTTCATTTTAAATTTTATTATGGTATGGTAATTTTATCCTAATTAAAATTACTAAAAGAGAATAAAAATTCTAAACACACTACAGACTAATTTTACTAGACTCAAAAGTCATTATTATTTAATCTTATAGTATTTCACAAATCATAATTTTTTTTATTTGATTTCGAAGTGTTCGGAATGATTAACCACAAGAAAAAAAAATGTTGATTTACCACAACTTGTTTGAAGTTTTGTTTTTTTATAGAAAAAAAAAAAACAATAACAAAAATCTTTTTGCAGATTGTTTTTAAATGTTGACTATTATTATTATTATTTTATATAAAATAGAGTCAAGTGAAGAAAAAAAAAATTAAGACTTATCGATTTCACTATTCAATAATTTTTTTTTTTTTAAAGCAAAATGAAATATCTCTAGAATTATTTAGGTTTAATAAAAGCATAATTTTACTGAAGTGTATAGAATTATTGGAACAAAAGGTATTCTTTTATTCCAAATAATTAAATATAGAATTATTGGAACAAAAGGTATTCTTTTTAAAATTAAAATTTAAGTTTTTAGTTAGAGTATATTTAGAAAAAGAGGGTTAAGAGATAAAATTGGACGGTATGGAAAAAAAAATCTCATTAAATTTGTACTAGATCCACAAAATCACCACCAAAATACACTAAAAATCGTTAGAACCCGTAAGATTTGTTAATTAATTATTCATATGATCATATCACGACATATAACTCATGAGAGATTTAGAACCAAATAATGAAATAAAAACAATCGAAATATGGCCGACACATTTGACCATTTCTAGTCTCAAACTCTCAATTAAGAGAAGGGTAGGATCTGCAATGTTAAATTGCTAATGGTTCCCTTCAAAAAAAAAAAAAAAAAAAAAAAAAAAAAAATTGCTAATGGCATAAACATGGTTGCATGACACCTAAAGGACACGTGTAAGCACACGTGTCACACTCATCCCCAAAGATTCCATGTTGCTTCTGCATGCAAACAAATATGCAATTGTTTTTGGGATATTGTCATAAATCATAATCATCGTCATAGTTATCGATTGGAGAAAAAGTTATATGGAATGATCTCCTTGATGTGATAATAAGATTGTTCGATTTTTTATTTTATTTTTTATTTTAATAGAAAATACTCATTACAAAGGAACACGACATTCAGTCGAGATAAACGAATCAACACAGGAAGGAAACTCTTCCAGCCAAAACATATCCTCAACAATAGAGAGGTCGTTTTTGGTTAAAGCATGGGCTACTTGATTAGCCAATCTAGGAACAAAAATAACAGACGAACAACGAACCTGCTCGAGCTGCACATAAATATCAGCAATAACACTCCCAATTTCTGCATCAAGAGACTTACCCAAATTAATCCAATCAACTACCACTTTAGCATCATATTCAGCAATACATGGAAATAAACCAGAATCACAAGCCAATTTGAGCCCACAAAGGATAGCAACTGCTTCAGCCACTTGCGGAGAAAACGTGGCTTCAATCTTTTGGGAACTACAAGCCCTAACTAAACCAACCGAATTACGAATAACAATACCGATGCCCACAATCCGACCAAAACTATCAAGAACAGCATCAGAATTAATCTTATAAAAATTGGGATCAGGAGGTTTCCAAATAGGGATGCACCCCGCAGAAGCAACAACAATCCTCTCCTTTCTCTCATTAGCACTGCGAAATTCAAGAAGAAAACTGCTAGCCCATTCCACTAAATCAACCTCCCTGTCAATGACCAGATCATGAACCACAGCATTACGAATAGACCACACTTTCCAAAAGCACACACACAACAAACTCATATCTTCCAAACTTAACAACCTAAAACAGTCAAGAATAAAATCAAAAAATTGCAGTTTCTTCTTATGATTATCAGCTAGCTTAGGATACCAAACATCACGCAGATCCTTCAACCAGCTGCAAGACCATAGCCCATGAAGGATGGTCTTACTTTTACACTTGCACATAGGACACAATACTCCACATTGAATCTTTCGACTAGCCAAAATCACAAAAGAAGGAAGTATAAGATTACAAGCTTTCCACAAAAAAATTTTAATCTTAGATGGAACAGAAAATTTCCAAAGAGCAGACCACCAGGAACTTGAGATACCAGAAAATACACTAGAAAAAAAAGAACCAATATAAGAAGAAATAGAACAGCCAAGATGATATCCACTACTTACAATATAGGATCCCTTCTGCTCGAAATGCCACAATAAAGAATCTTCTGTATGCTTCTTCCCAAGAGGAGTACTCAAAATAGCTGAATATCATCATCCTAAAACATCCTTTTAATCAAATCTAAATTCCATGCACCAGAATTAGAAATAATCTGATTAACAATAGCATTCAGTCCCAAAAAAGGAGGAGAAATAGGACTAAATGAAGAGGGTCTCGGTATCCATTTGTCCTTATAAATATGTATTTTAGAACCATCTCCCACTCTCCATCTTGTACCAGCACTAATAATCTCCCTTCCCCACATAAGGCTTTTCCACATAAAAGAATCCAAGGACTTCAATTCAGCCTGCAAAAGATCACACTCAGGAAAATAACAATCCTTTAACACACGAGCAGCCAAAGACTTTCTATCCGACAAAATACGCCAACATTGATTCGCAAGGAGCGCTTTATTAAACACCTCTAAATCTTTAAATCCCATTCCACTTCTCTCTTTAGGAACACATAAATGAGACCACTTACACCAATGTATCTTCCTAGAATTTCCATTTGATCCCCACCAAAAACACGCACAAAGTCTATAAATTTCATTCAAAAGACCCTTCGGAATCCGAAAAAGATTCATCGAATAGATAGGCATTACTTGAATAACTGCCTTAATTAATATCTCTTTACCTCCAGCTGACAGGAACTTATCACTCCAACCTTTAATCTTATCCCAAATCCTGGACGTAATAACAGAAAATAATTCCTTCTTTCTTCTCCCAGAAAAACAAGGTAAACCTAAGTAAGTACCTTTCATGACAATCAACAAGTCCAATACCCAACAATACCTCCAAACTCGCCCTATCAAACACTGACAAAGAGGGACTAACACAAAAAGCAGATTTCTCATAATTAATAACTTGACCAGACGCATTAGCATATTTGCTCAAAATAGACTTAATACCCATACAATTAGAAACTGAAGCCTTTGCGAACAAAAGGCTGTCATCTGCAAAAAACAGATGGGAAATTGTCGGACCATAACGGCTGCACCTAAACCCTTGAATCTCCCCTTTAACAATAGCTTGATTAACTAATGTAGAAAAACCATCCGCACAAACAATAAAAAGATACGAAGAAATAGGATCTCCTTGACGCAGACCACGCGACGGAATAACCGAACCAAAAATATTCCCATTAATAACAAAAGAGTAAGAAACTGATGATACACACTTCATAATAAGCCTTATCCATTTCTCCGGATAACCCAAATTCCTCAACATATTTTCAACAAACACCCATTCCACTCGATCATAAGCCCTCGACATATCTAACTTTATCGCCATTGATCCCCTCTTCCTCTTCCTCTTCCTCTTCCTTCTTCCTTCTTTTAATCCTATGAATACACTCAAAACCTACCATTAGATTATCTACAATCTGCCTCCCTGGAATAAAAGCGCTTTGCAATTCGGAAATAACCCCATCAAGTGTAAACCGGAACCTATTAGCAATAGCCTTTGCTACTATCTTGTATAACACATTACACATACTTATAGGCCTAAAGTCTGTAATCTTCTCTGCTAACTTCTCTTGGGAATAAGAGTAATCAAAGTAGAATTCATTTTATCCAAAGAAACACCATTATTCAAACAATCCAAACAAGCCTTCGTAACACTCGGCCTTACTATGTTCCAAAATTTCTGGTAAAACAGGGTAGGAAGACTGTCTCTACCTGGAGCTTTCAAAGCACCTATCTCAAAAATAGTTTTTTTTTTCACTTCATCCTCAGAGAAAGGCGATTCAAGGAAGTTCACCATAGAAGAAGAAAGCTTTGGACTAACATCTTTAATTATCATATCAATATCAGCTTGAGACGGATTACTCGAATGAAAAAGATTACTAAAATAATCAACAATAATTTTCTCCAAATCACCCTTTGAATTATACCTTTTACCATCATCCCCTAACAAACCATCAATCTTGTTACAAGATTTTCAAACAGAAGCTTTCATATGAAAATAATGTGAATTTTTATCGCCACACTTCAGCCACTCAACCCTAGACCTCTGTCTCCAGTACCGCTCTTCCAACTCCAACTCAGAATCCAACTGTGATTCAATCTTTGAATACACTTCCAGGAACCAGCTCTGATATTATTATAGGCTGCTTGCAACTGACTCTTTAATCTAGAGACCTCCTCTTTGAGCTTACGCCTATTTATACTATTCCAAACCTTCAACCGCAAACCACAAGATTGAATATTAGCCAACACCCTATCCATTGTAGAAGAACCTCTGTTATCAACCCAATTAGCCGAAATTAAATCTTTACATTCTTCATTCTCCACCCAACATTCTTCAAAATGAAATTGCCTATTTGTTTTTGTAGGGAAAAATATACCGTAAAAGTACACGCAGAGGAAGCGAGACTAAAAAAATAGGTTTAGTAGCTTTTAAAATTTTTTCCTTTTATGAACCTTAAACCCTTTTAATAAATTAAAGATATATAATATATAACAAAAGAAGAATACCTTTTGTCGCGTGATCCGATTGACTTACGTCGATGGTAATCCGTAAGATCTTCAATCCTAGCACGAACGTGGATCACCTAGAAGCGTGGTCTCCCTTTTCTTTAAATTGCAAGCCTGTGATTGGATAAAACAAACTTTTCTCTTATTCGTTAGTCACAAAAACAATCTAAAGAAACCTAAGATTATTCCGGTCACTTTTGAGTTCTCAATCTTATGATTGAAACTCGCGTGAATCTTGATCGATGTAGTATTCACAAGCTTATTGATGAATCAGCAAATAGAATACCATCAAAGAATAATCTATGTTTCTTTTTGTTTTAGTAGAATAAAAGCTCTCTTTCTATGAGTTGAGAAGAAGAAGAAAAATAAAATTCTGCACACCAAAAACCTAATGTGGCCGAAAATTATAAGTGCCCTTATATATGTGGCAAAATTTCTTTCTTCTTTTTTCCTAGGGTGGCCGAAATCTCTAGCCAAAAAATAGACTACGGTTGCCGCAATTCTCAAACAAAAAGGAGTTTGAATTGCACCATAATTCCTATTTTGTTTAAGACTTCCAAACCTTAATCAAACTCATAAATCTTTTATTCCTTTATTTGACTAAAATAAAAAGACTTCTTATTTGATTAAATAAATAAAATTATTTATTTATTTCCTTGTCAAACAAGTCTTTCAATTTAAGTATACTACTACCAATAGTACACCAATAGGAATCATATTTCCTAATCAGAAAAGATTTGTTTCTTAATTAAACAATTAATTAATAAATTAATTAATTCTTATTTAATTAAACAATGAAAACAAAATAATATTTAAGGTTATTTAATCACCTTGCCGCCCCATATAAAAATATTGTGCCAAATATTATTTTCTTATTTCATTTAATCCATAGGACTTTAAATAAAAAGCCCACATGTGAACTAGACCCATTCTTACTAAAAGAAACAAGCCCACATGTCATCCATTAATATATAAATATAATTGAGCAGCCCATTACATAAATAATGTGCAAATTATATTCTTAATATATTAAATGCAATTCTAGATGGACCCTAAATTGGTCCGGTAGAATATATCAAGTGATCCATGCAAGTCCGTGTGGATTGGGGATCTTGGCGGGCTATCTAAATTTAAGCTTCAATAGACATAACCTAATCACAATCAACAAATGATTCACTTAGGTCCGATCCATTAATTTTAACTCATTCCACTAAAGAGCTAAAATTGAACTCTTAAATAAAGACAGAAAAGGAAGATGTTTCCTCATTCATACCCTAGACAATCATGTTGGAGATAGTGTATCCTCGTGATTAATATCAGTAATCGCCAAGAGTTCATAGACCGCCTATAACTCTCCAAGTTACCATATTTACTCATATGACCACGTTTTGAACTTGGATATTTTGACTTGTCCAGAAGCCATGTTTTCAATAGACACTATCGAAAACTCAACGTTGAGATTTAATATCCAATTACCTCAAAACATCCATATGATGATATTATACTCTCATTTGATAAATGGAGCCACGATGTCCATATCTATAAATGAAGTCCTCTATCGATTAACAAATGAATATCACCAAATTATCGAGGATAGACTATGCGATATAATCGTACTCATTGATAACTCAAATGATATCACTTGCAACCATAAGTCCATCATTTATCTCAGGATTAAGATAGACTCTCCGATTGTCCTGATAATGAAATTACTTTTATCTACTGACGGTTATAGATAAAGTATTTCATTGTGATCCAGTTCAATGCACCCAGTGCACTAGATTCTTTTGCTCGAAGACACTCCGATGATTTTAGACTCATCATATCTCATTTGATCCCACTCAAATGCTAGCAAAAAAATTCTACAACTTTAACAAGATAAAGGTGCCCAACCTTTAACTTAAGTTGTGAACAATATTCAAGACTAACTAAAGAATTGTGTCTACCACATACATATCCAGATGTACGAACAATTCTTCTTTTCTCATAGTCTTTAGACCTTATGATTATTTACTTTGACAATTATTAAACTATAAATGCTATAAGATTTGTTTAAACCAGAAATCACTTTATTAATATGAAAAAGATTGTTAATTACAATATTACACTCTTGCTATTGAGCATAATCCTAGCAGTTTTAACCTCACCAAGCACTACAGAAACCTCCGAACACTCTAAAAGAATTGGGCGATGGTCTGACCTCCAGTAATCAAGGTGAGAAACTTTGAAGTTAGGGAACAAAAACTTCCAATCCAAATTACTAATACAACGATCAATCCTCTCCTGTATCATAGACCCTTCTCTTTTATTGCACCAAGTAAAAATATTACCCCAATAACCTAAATCATCAAGACCACAATCATCTAGAGATTCCCTAAAACCCGATATCAACTTACCATCCTTAGGAACCCTTCCCATTTTCTCAAAAACATCTAAAATTTCGTTAAAATCTCCTAAACAAACCCAAGGCAAATTAGACATACCTGCCAGCCTTTTCAACAGATTCCAAGAATGAAACCTCTGGTTTGCATCTAGATTTCCATAAAAACCCGTTAACCTCTACCACCGATTATTATTAGAAACTAATCGAACATCAATGTGAGCCACAGATAAACTCAATAAATCCACCTTAACAGTAGTTGCCCAAAAAAGACATAATCCACTAGATTTCCCATTATAATTAACTACTAATTTCCCTACAAACCCAAGCTTGATACGCAACACTTCCATTCTAACTTGATTAGCCTTCGTTTCCATCAAAAACAGAATATTCGGATTAACTTCATTTTTTTGGGAGAGCAAACAGTTGAATGCTCGGACACTTCCCAAACCCCGAGCATTCCAAGACAATATTTTCATTGAGACCGACGGGCCATATAAGACCGGCCGGCCGATACATCATCTTCTACATCTACTGGCGAAACCGAAGAACTGGTAACAACCAAAGAAGAAACAGGCTGAAGGGTACTCACATCCCTGATCTCATCATCAACAATGACACTACAATCAAAAATTTTCCTCACTTTTTTACTTCCTCCGATATCATCCTTACAAACCATACCTAATTTTCAATTACCACTACTCTTCATCCCCTTACCCTTAAAAATTCCCAAATTCAATAAACGACCTAATCTGCTTCTTTTATCTCCACTAACATTACTATTCATTCTTCTTATTTTAGATTTCAACCTATTAGAAACAAAAAACCCATCGAAAAACGGAACAGACTAAGACACATTAGAAAAAGAACTAACCTTCTCTATACCCATGCAAGGCCCATTAGAGAAGTCTGAAACATAAATATCATGGGCTTTTACCTCCATCTGTCCACTAGTAAAATTAAAATCTTGATCTAAACAACTAGGCCCAATATTCACCTTACCACTATCATTCTTTCTTAACCTCTCGTCATTAATAGTCGTCCCTTCTTCTCTACTTCCTTCCCACTTGAAGTTCTCCACCGCTTGCTGCGTAATGACGACATGCACAGGTATTGAGCCTTGATTGAGCCTTGTGAAACTCGATTTCCCTGCTTTTTAGGATCTCTGATGGTAAGTGTGACACACTCATTCTTATCCCTCGCATTAATAGTTATACTTTTCTCTTTTTCGGCCAACATTTCTGGCACCGGTTCACCACTAGGACTTTCAGAACATCCAGCAACATCAGTCAGACCTGGCGACACAAAAATTCCTCCTTGATTATTGAAATTAAACCCACGATAAAACCCAGAGGCTCTGAGCCAAATCCCAAAAGGAGGCACTTCTTTACCATTAACAATAGGAAATGGTTCCTTATCAACACATTCAATTGTTGTGTGATTTACCATACCACATTTGAAACAATGACTTGAGAGTCTCTCATATATGAGAATTAAAACAGTCTCCACTCCATCACCCAAAACATCAACCCGCAAACACCGTTTCAAAGATTGCGAAATATCCACATGAACTCGAATCCGCATAAACTTACCAACACACTCACCAGAATTTCCTCCATCCACCTCTAGAACATGACCTATCATACCCCCTAAAAATTTCCCGATTTCCTTAGTCATACACAGTAGAGGAACTTGGTGGATTTGAACCCAAAAATCAGCTTGACTAAAACTTAAATTATCTAACGTACCATAACCAACTGGTCTTTCCAAAGCAATCAGAGTGTTATCAAAACTCCACGGGCTGCCAGAAATAACCTTGACAATATCATATTCATCTCTAAAATGAAACGTGAAGATGTTACCTGACACAGATTCAATATCCAAACCTTGCTTAACCTGCCATATCTTACCGATCACTCTCATAAAAGCATCTCTATTCACTCCTCCATTGGATAAAATTTTTCCAACCAGACATAAAGACAACCTATTTTTAACATCTTCCCTAAGTTTCCCATCCAATAACTGAACAGGACCATCCCTTTTATTAATAGACAAAGAAGCACATAACGAGGTAATATCCAACGAATCCATAAGCCAAACCAGGAAAAGAAACCTAGATCGGAAGAAGAAAAATCAGAAAAGAAACTAGAAGGACTACTCTCACTTGTTTTTCAGAGAAAAAAAGGAGAGACTTTTTTTGCAAAATTTAAATATAAGATTGTTCGATTAAAATGTACATTAGTGTACTATAAAAAAATATATATTATTAATATAATAATACATTTTTATTGGACAGTCTCATCAGATATAAGTTGTTCTCCATAGATAGACTATAGAGTATGCCAAACTCTCAGTCGCTCAATGAATTCAGATTTGATAAGAGTTGGAGATTTGTCCATGTGAGAAATTGATTAATCAGATGATTCATGCTTATCTTCATTTGCTTGAGTGAGTTATGAGTATATAATACTCTTAGGGCTATTGAATTATATCGTACGAATAATCTCTTTGTTCGGTAATATTTAGTATTAAACTGCAAGGCTGCTTATTCCCAGTTTTTCCGTGATATTCCTCAAGTTGTTTGGTGGAGAGATGTTTGGTCCCGTTTTATTCTCCCCTCTCGCTCTGCTTTGACTTGGCGTTTGATGTTGAACAGGCTTCCTACTGAGGATCGTCTTTGCAGGTCTGGGTTCCAGTTGGCTTCTCGTTGCAGTATTTGTGGGGTTAGTAGTGAATCTGCAGATCATCTTTTTCTTCATTGTCCCCTGGCAGTTGCTCTTTGGGAGGCGGTTTTCTTGACTTTCCAGCGACGTGTCTCTACCGAAACTTGGCAATCCTTCTTCTTGCAAGCCATGTTGGTTTCCTTTAGTGAGCATGTCAGGATTTTGTGGAAAGCGGCTATCCATGTAGTGATATGAGGGGTGTGGACTACTCGTAATCAGTGGATCTTTGAAGGGAAGTCGGTGGACTTTAGATCCGTCCTTTCTTTGGTCTAGTGTGCGGTTTCAGAGGCTAATCGCCTAGAGATTGGTTGTATGTGTAACTGTATGGATGACCTTTTGATTCTTCATCGATTTGGTCTTCAGGGTCGCCCTTCTAAAGCCCCGGTTATCAAGAGTGTGGTTTGGTTGCCTCCGGCCCCCGGATGGATCAAAGTGAATACTGATGGCGCTGCTATGGGCTCTCCGGGGGTTGGTGGTTGTGGTGGTATCTTTCGGAACTGTAGAGCATTTGTAAAGGGTTGCTTTGCTATTCCTCTTAGTCAGGTTTTCGCTTTTGAGGCTGAGCTTCTGGCGGCCTCATTGGCCATTAATTTTGCTTGGAAGTATGGGTGGCATCGAATCTGGCTTGAGAGCGATTCTTCTTATGTGGTTCAGCTTCTCTCTTCTCGTTCTGAGTTGGTTCCTTGGAGGGTTCATCAGGCGTGGCAGCGCTGCATCTTCCAAATCTCACATATGGATTTTCAGGTTTCACATATTTTTAGGGAGGGTAATCAAGTTGCAGATACGCTTACTAAGCATGCTTTGGAGCTTCAGACAGATTCTTGGTGGTTCTCTGCCCCGTCATTCTGTTCTTCTTTAGTTGGCAATGACTGCATGGGCCGCGAGTCTTTTCGTTTTTCTTGATGTTTTTTTTTTTTTTTTGGTGTGGCCTACGTGCCTCTTTTTGTTTGGGGTTGTTTTCCCTGGCTCTTTGTGCTTTGTTGCTTTTTGTCACTTTTTACTTTCTTTTATCTCTTTTATATACGGATACTGTCTAGGGGTTTTTCAGCATATGATCGCTTGTGATGCTTTTTCCCCTTAGATCAGTCCAATTTTATTAAAAAATAGTATTAAACCGCATTAAGTTATGCAATATTATAATTTATTTATTCCTTTTTAAATATTTTTATCTACTAATAAATTAAAATGTTTTTAGAATAAAAAATATATTTTATATTATATTATAAAAATATATATTATTAACACATTATATTATTATTATTATCCCTTTTGTATTAGCTAATACAATATCCATTGTATTAGACAAATTAAAGGGCTTCGTTTGTCATATAGTATTGGATTGTACTGGATTATATTAGATTCTATTAAATTGGATTAGACTGTATAATTCTTATATAATCATGAGTTTGGTGGTATTTTATATTTAACTGTATTAAGTTATACAATGTTAAGATGTGATTTTTTTTTTCTAAATATTTTGTTATATAAAAATTTATTATTAATAATATATATTATTATCAACATTATTATTATCATTGTTAATATTATTAAAATTTATTATTATTATTTCTCTCCTCTTTGTATTAGCTAATACAACCCCTACCTATTGTATTAGCTAATTTTCATCTATTTATTCGATCAATTAAAATGTATTGACTAATACAATACAATGCATTATATAAAGTAAGTCAAACATTGTATTGTATTACAGTAGAACCCCTCTAAATTAATATTTTTGGGACCCATCCTTGAATATTAATTTCCCAAGAGTATTAATTTAGAGAGGTTATTAATTTGAAGAGTTTTACCTTATAAAGTATTATTTTGTCTTAGAAAATGTACGAAAGTCGATTTCTTATTTAGGGAAGGTTCCTAGCCTTTTCAGGATTTTTTGTTTAGTCAGTTTTCTTTTATGGGGAAAGTTTTTTATTTTTTATTTTTATTTATTTTTATTTTTATTTAGGATTTTTCATCATAATTGCACTATCTATGGCGATTGAAAGGTTTTGCTTTTCCTCGCAATTGCATAGCCCATTTATCACTTATAAAGCTATCTAATCACATCTAATTCAGGAACACCACAATGCACTATCTGCCATTAAATTTGAAGAAGAAGCGTGTTACACTCTAACTGAAGAGGATATCATCAATGATATCACAAGATAGAATAATGATGGTGTAGTTAAGATAGATGATGATAATGACGATAGTCATAAGATACCTAAAATCTCTACAAGTAAGGCTATTCAAATGCTAAATTTAATTGAAACCTTTTGGCTACAACAAAAGGTGATTACAATAACTTATTGAGGACAATTCAAAAGATGAATGATGAAGTCAAAAATATCAAACATGGTAGTCTAGTGCAAACTGCAAACTATCTTCTTGAAATACTTTCTTAGTTCTTGAATAATTTGTAATATATATTTTACTTTTATGAAATTATTAATTTATACGACAATCGTGACCGAAATTTTGCACTAGGTTTCCAAAAAAAAATATTAATTATTACGATAGAGAGATTTATTAATTTTTTACGCTGACCCTAGTTGGGACTAGGATTTTTATTAATTTAGAGAGGATATTAATTTACAGGAGATTAATTTACAGGGGTTCTACTGTATTATAATACATTTTAAACTCCTAATACAATACAAGGATACAAATTATCAAACATGCCTAAAATATATTAGTTAATACAATACAATGTTTATTGTAAAAAAAAAAATACAAAAATAAAAAATAAAAAATACAATATATTAGTTAATACAATACAATGCTTATTGTAAAAGAAAATATATAAAATTAAAAAAAAAATAAAAAATACAATACAACGCATAATGCAAAACAAACCAAATATTGTATTATATTATTCTAATACATTTTAAACTTAATACAATACAATACATAAGTGCAAAGTGAAGAATACTCTATCTAAAAAAATCTATGTTTTCAATATTATAGTTTACAAGGTCGACACATACCGTTGCCGTATACTGACTTTTTTAGAATATACACACCAGGCAACTATAGAATTGCTAAAAGGACATGATATTTTTCAATTTAAGCTAATTGGTGGAACAGTATTCCATTTCGTCACCGGTTTAGTTGTCTCGTATATAGGGCAATATCTTTTATTTTTGTGGATTTGATAGACAAAGAATCCAAAAATTATAATTCGATGTAAAATAACTTTTTGATTTTTTGATTTTATCATATGCTTTATTTCTTTAATTTATAAGTTCACGATGAAATTATTTCAAAAAGGTAAAAAAGAGTTTTGGATTGATTTCAATATTTAATTAAAAAAGTTGTTGACATTTGATTAGAAGTGAATAGTGATATAAATAGAGCTCCAACTCCACTCCGGAGGGTGCGGGCACATGTCCAAGTTTTATGGTGAGTCTGTCCTGTCTGGTGCTCTTTTAAACACAACCACCCCCCACTCATCACCTCAAATCCTGGACTGGACACTTACAATTTTATCTAAAAAGGTTAATTCGAATGATGTGCTAGTCAGTTTTTGAGCTCACTATTTGGATTCTAGCATCGGTGATTATATGAAAGAGTTAGGCTAAATCTAAAATTTGACTTCAAATATTTTAAAATTTTAGATTCTCTCCTCACATCACATCTTCCTTGCTATTTGTTGATCTCATTATATATAAACTTGCAATGAATGAATGGTTAAGATGTAATTATTTATTACTATCACTTTTATTTATTTATTTATAAATATTACAATAATTCTAGGTTTTAGGGAAGAATGAGAAGCGTAGGTGTGAGTGGTATACCAGTGAGTCAAACCTCATCTTACCTTCGTTACTGTGACTTTCAAGAAAAAAACTGAGGTGATGAGGTATGATGTGAAATTGTGAATACAATTTATAAATTATAACTAATAAGAGATATCCCAAAGTTAAAGCCAGCGGTAGCTATGCCTATGGAGTATGGGCCCCACTTGAGAAATTCCTTTTCATAAATATAATAATAGATTTACCACATTATAACTCATTTTTAAACTTTGACCCCTTTAATTACAATAGATTAATAATTTGACCCCTTTTGTGATAAACTCATGAAGCTCTCCTTAAATTTTAACTAAGTTTCGGAATTCTTGAACAAATTCCTTTGGATTTGTCATTAGTATGTTTCGGAATTTGCCAAGAGTATCTTATAATTTAATCATTCCCGTCTCGTGTGGATTTTCTCGTATATAAAAATTTGAAACCACTACAATCAATCAATTAAAACAATAAAGAAAGTGACCATAGTTATATATAGCCTGATACGAAATAACATATAATTTCTTAAATTTAGATGCATTGTTACATATTTAAAAAAAAAAAAAAAAAAAAATTCAATAAAAGAAGTGACTTTCTCAATGATAAAAGTGAAAATTTTCGACAGAAAATTTGAATACTGTTTGTCGGTATGTAATTTAAAAATGAAGAAAAGGCTGCAACAAAACAACAAGGCTAAAAATAATAGAGAGGAAAAAAGGAGATTGGCAGAGAGTTCGGCGGGAATGTGTTTGGATTTGGCTTTGATTCTCTTTACAGTAAAACCCAATAATGCAAACAACTTCTATTAAACAAAGAAAAATAAAAGTTAATAAATTGGCTTGGTTTGGTCAAAACTGTTGAACGAATCATGCATTCCTCACGTTCGCTACTTTTATTCTATTATTATTGTTTCATGATCATCTCACATGACCTTCTATTATTATTTTAAATAATTTATTGTGAAATCATTTTTGGATAGATACTATTATTGTCTTTGTCTGCCTTTCTTTATTGGTTTCTATATCCTCGGTAGGAATAGGTTACCGTGTGTCCGAACCTTTAACCTTTAGGAAACACATTCGTTGGAGGGATTTTTAGCTAGCTTGACACATCAGCATAAATGGTGGAAAAAATATAACATAAAAAAAAAAAAACACGTCATCAGCTGATCAACATACGACATGTGAAACATGTTCACCTAACAAACACCTACTTGCTAGTCTAGGTTTGCTCGCTCAGTCAGGGCCAGTTTGCTAGAATGACCCAGTGAGCTCAGCCTGTTCGACGCATATTGCAAACGTGAGTCCAACCTTGGTATGCCATATCAACTCGAGATCACTACAAATATGAAATCCCATATTTATCTCTTCAAATCCAGCCTCAACAAGGAAACTCAATCATAATCACTCTTAAGACTCCAGAGTGAGAAATAATCCCTAGAATCATGGAGATTGACCCTGGTGAGGAAACTAACTTCCAAATAGGTAAGCAAATCAGAATCATATTATGATACAATTTCCTCAGTCCTTTACTTACACGACAAGAATTAGGGAGATTAATGTATGTAATTATATACACTTTACTTGGTAGAAAGGTCTACTTAGAAAAGTTTTAAATTTGAACTTCTCTTAATAGATGTAAAACAACTTTTTTATTCATCCAAAAGCTTTACTAAGTGACAACCAAACGGCACAATTTTTTTCTTATTGAAAAAAAACCTTTTTAATTAAAAAAGTTCTTTTAGCCCGTAGAGAAACTCTTCTAAACGAGCACTAAAGGACTATGAATATATAGTGCTAAGAAATAAAATTACATATATTCTTAGGGCAGTTTGGTATTAGCTGTAAAGTTAATCAGCAAATGTTTGGTTAATTGTCACAAAAATGGTATATATATTTAGTAATTTTATTACAAAAGTGCTTAAATTAGTTACAATGATTAAATTATACATGATTTTAGGACCCTATTTCATTTTTTCATTAATTATATATATTAAATCAATATTTAAGTATGATATTTAAATTAGAAAAAAAAAAAATTCCATAAGAACAATAAAATATTTTTAAAAGATTTATAAGTCAAATCAATATTTACATAGAATATATAATTTTAAGATGAAATAATGTATATAAATGATTTTAGGGAGAATCGCAAATACCCCCCGACTTTTAACCAAATGGCAAATCAAACCCTCTGGTTTGAACAATCAGCAAACAACCCCCTACCGTTAAGTAACCCTTGCATTATTTGCTGTATGTAGGGGGTTATTTTCTGATTTGTAGGGGGTTATTTGCTGATTGTTCAAATTTGTAGGGGGTTATTTGCTGATTGTTCAAACCAGAGGGTTTGATTTGCCATTAGCTTAAAAGCCGGGGGGTATTTGCGATTCTCCCATGATTTTAACTTTATTTCTTAAGAATAATAATGATATTTTAAAAGATTCATTAAATGCTGAAATAGATCATTTCATAATCACTTTTAAAAAGTAACTCCCAACTTTCAAAATTACTGTCAAAACTTGTCAGATTATCGATTAATCACTTTTGGAAGTTTTACCAAATATCATTTTATGTCAAAATAAAATAAAATAAAATAAAAAATAAAATAAAAAACTGATTTTAACTTTTCAAAAGCAATACCAAACATTTCCTTAGATTTTATAATTTTTCTATAATTTGTAACATTATATAACTTGTTACGTAACAATCGTTTAATGTAAAAACAAAAGGCAAATGTTATTGTTAACACGGTGATCCTTCCTTCTTGAGCATTTCTCTTGTGTTTTCTCCCCTTTTATATCAAGCAAGTCTTTATTATGGTTCCTATCACCATCTGATGGATAGACCTTTTATGATAATTAAGTGTTGTGTATGTTACCAATGGCCTCTTACCTAGGTGGTGGAATCTCCCTAGCCTTACTTACTAGGAAGATTCCACCACCAAAGTTCAAGCCTTAGTATGTACATATTTGTCCCACCTTTGACCTTTAAATCCTAAAGTGTACAATATATGACTGAATTAGATTATGTTTAGTACTATTTTATGTTTGGTGTTATATCACTATATTGTATTGTTTGATTCAAAATTGTATTACATTTTATTATACTAATTTGTTTACGAACATATTAATATTTAAAATTTAATAAATGATAAATAATAAACATAAATGATTTATAAAAAAAAAATTGTAATCAAAATTAAAATTTACGAATAAACATATAAAATAAAATAAATTTTAAAATAATGAACTAAAATAACATAAAAAATGAAGTGAAATAACAACATAGGAGCAACTCCTCTGTTAAGAACCGGCATCACGAAAATAGTGTGACGGCCATTGAAAAGGAGCCAAGGAGGAGACCAGCTCCAGATTTGCTTTTAAAAATTTTATTTTATTTTATAATTATTTTTAAAATAATAATATTATCCACTATTGTTGAGGAACAGTCCTCCCAAGTCCCAAGTCCCAACTCCCAACCTTATAACTAATACGGTTCATACCGTATAGTACAACGCACCATACAAGCCTAAGTCTTTACTACACGAGACTAACAGGTGAACATCAACATTAAGCGATCAAAACTCAATACTACATGAGACTAATCAAAACTCATTACTGAATGAGACTAACAGATGAACAACACTCGATACTAATTCAGATCGAATAAATTAAGTCACTATGCAAGTACTGTAAACAAAACACGGCCATTTAGCTTACCCAGCTACGCTACATTTCCAATATGGGTTTAGATAATAAAAATTGTAAAACACTTACCCAGCTACGGAGAGAGAAAAGTGTTGCATCATGGCTTAGTTTGCATTTGCACCATCAGGCATTGACAGCTGACTTATAATGAACCTCATCAACCGTGTAAACTAAACTATTTTCGTTCAGATATTCAAGAACTTCCCTGTCAAAGGCAAAAATAAAAAGTGAACTAAGTTACATTTCTAAAGTAACAGGTCAGAGAGAAAATTAAGAGAGTGATCAGGTAGAGGGACTGACATGAGCTTATCTATAGGAAGATTTAGTTGTCTAGCAATATCATTGCAATGTACCCCATTGTTAATAGCACTGAAAAGGGGAAAGATATCAGCTTCCCAATATTAGTAATCTCACTGACAGATAAGATTTAAAATGCACACATGGCTACAACACAAGATGCTACCTAGTGCATATTACACTAAAGAACAATAGATGTTTCTTATATGTAATAATATATAAAGCAAAATCCAACAACTTGGAATTTAAGTGAGAAGAAAAGAAGAAAAAAGAAACAAGAAAGACGATAGTTTTGCTGCAATAACAGTAGTTGGGGCATATAGCAACAAGATTTTTCAAAATTAGAGAATGTCAAGAGATAACTTACAGGCACTCAGGTCTCTGCAAAAAAGTCATTACTATCTGATCAATGCTCATCCGTCCATCAATGCTATTCTGGCCAAAGAATTGATAAAATATGAATAGTTAAGAAAACCACAAAACAAACTGTTAGAGAACTTCCAACCACTCATATTCAGCAAGTCAGATTCTTTACTTGATTAGAAGGGATAGCTTGGAAGTCTTTTGAAGGGGTATTGACAGTAGAATTTGTCATCTGCGGCTGGGTAATGATACCTCCCTATAGTTTATCAGAATAAATTCAAGTCCATCAGAAGAACTCAATCTACATTCTGGAATGTAAAAAACATTCACTTACTCATATCTAGGATAACATCAAGTGATAAAAACAAAGAACCACTGAGATTAATACCCGTAACTTGGTGTTGTACTTATGGACATATATACACTCAATGAAATGGCTTGTAATCTCGTTAAAATCAGTCACAGGCCTGAAAACCAAACAATGGTCAAAGTAACAACTCTGAAGTAGAACTGTACAAGAACATAACAATGAAACACTAAAATTGTTAAACAGATGAGCAAATAAGACCAACAAATCAACCATCATATGTCATTCCCATATGAAACTAGCTATAAAGAAGATAAATGCATTAAAGAAATTCCTTAGCTCCTGGGTGAAAATTCGCAATATTAACAATTAACATAGCAAATAACAAATTCGCTTGAACTTTTAAGAAATGACATCTATCTTGAAAAAATTCCAAAAGAAATTGATATCCAGGTTGAGGTGCTGTTTGGATCCTTTAAAAAAAAAAAAGTTGTAAAGTTGTTTGTTTACATTTTTTTGAAAAGTCGCTTTAAAAAATGAAAAACACTGTTTTTAAATTTATAACTAAAAAGTTGAAAACAACAATTTATGATTTTCTATCATTCAAAACAAACCACAACTTTTCCCTCCAAATAACTATTTTACACATTTTAAAAAACAATACCAAACACATTTACATCGTTTTCAGTCTATGGAAACTTTACATTTTTAAAACATGATTTTCATTTTTAAAATTATTTTTCAAAAACACCATTTAAAATTATACCAAATGCACCCTAGGGGCATGAAAATTAGTTTTCCCAAATTCACATATTCAGGATCTATCATAATCAGCCACATGAGAAATAGCTCCCATAAATAGATTATAAATGAAAATATATATTCTGAGAATGGCATGCAACATGGTTCAACAAGCAAGATGACTAGATCTTGTGTATTGATTAAGCATTCAAAACTAAGCAAAACAAGTTTTAACAGAGTGAGATTGCCACCTTGAATTCAATTAGCATGATTGTAAAGGTTGGTCATTGAGCTGAATCTGTATATTTGGGGAACATTCCCAGAACCTAACTGATCTCAGTCACTTGTAGGCTCCTCTCCCAGAGCCATACGATCCAATCTAAAAACAAACTAAACCAATTCATTAACTCAACGGCTAGGAAGCAGGTGCCATCAAGTTCAATGGCAATGTCTGGTGATAATTATACTCCAGGCTTGGGATTAAGTTGTCCAGAAAATATAATAAGTAATTTCTGGCTTGAGATTAAGTTCTCCAGAAACTACAATAAGTAATCACTGTATTTCCTAAATAACAGTTCCAAGAATCTAATAATGCAATTCAATCTCTATAAATCAAGGAAAAAAACATTTATCCTGGAAATATTTCCAAAGCTTGAAAGACAATTATATATGCTGCTCATCTGAAGCCAAACTCTTTAAAACAAGAGGAAGGGCAAAAAGACAGATGGAGTTGTTGAACTATCTGCTTCACCAAACCATTAATAATCCCACACAAAAAATCCATATACTGTATCAAATTTGACTAAGAAGATTTGCAATATTTACCCACCTCTTTCAACATAATGATAAAATTTAAAACATAGGGTTAGTCTCAAGTTTTATCATTATCAAAGCAAAATAAAATACCAAGTATTTACCCTTCCATTATCTCTACCAAAGCAAATCTTCCCTAATCACCTCCTCAAAGAAGAAAGGTAGAAATTTACATTGATCATCAATACTTGAAAAGCAAGGTTTGCAAGAGAAGCCACAATGAACTTCGAGATCCCAAAAACTAGTGTCAACGAGACAAGAATGATACATGACCAGGTATATCAAGGAACAAAGTCATAGAATGTTAAGTTGTTTCATTTGGGTTAAGACAGAGAAGAAGGCAGAGAAAACAAAGAAAGAACTCTATCCTAAAAGAACAAGCCATTTGTATTGTCAAACTGCCACCCCAAACCAACCCCACAATCCCATTACTGAGGAAATAAATCAATAAATATATTAAGAGAGAAAAAATTCAGTCAGAAAATGGTTGATCAAATATTGAAGAACCAATGTAATAGTTGAATGCATACCTCATGGAGTAGGCATTTAAGCTTCTTTTATCCTGAAGGGATTTCAAGTGTCCGTAAACACGAACATACATTCCACACCTAAGAAAAATATTAAAACAAAATAAATTAGAACTAACGCACGTGTGGTGCACAATTACTAATTTTACTCTTGTCCCTTTGAAAGTTCAAGTCCCCAAGCTCCATTTGATTGCATAGAATTCAGAGGATATAGGAACAAAGCTAAGATCTTTACAACAAACTTTTCAATTTTCTGCTCTGAAAAGTATTTACTTCCCAATATTTCCCGAAAGAAAAATAAATTTTCCTTATAAATTCCAACTGACCCAAATAACAGTTTAGCAGCAAACCTACCAGAATGCATAATTGCAAGAGGGGATAAAATAATAATAATTTAAAAATAAATAAATAAAAATAAAAAGAGGAAAGGAAAGTTTTATTAGTTTATAAACAAACAAATTGAATAGCAGACCAATATTTTCAATTAAAACTTTAAGAAAATGCCCCAAATAAAAACATTGCTAAAAGTTAAAGGGCAAGACATAGAGCAACTAAAGAAAGTAAGAGAGACATACACAATCTGATTGACTTCATTGAACTCCAAGCGTTCATGAGCCCTAAAGAAACGCAGAAAAACAACATCGGCACAGAATCATGATATTAAACAAATAAGGTTACCCATTAAACTGCAATTGGAGAAAAAGAAAAAGAGTGAGAAAAAACTCACCATCTAGTGCATTCAACCTGTCCTGTGCCATCATCAACCAGGAAGACAAACTGAGGTTCTTTATCTTGTATATCACATACCAACCCCACAATCGTAACCTATACAAATTAAACTAAAAAATGTCACCAAAAGAGCAAAATAAAGAATTAAAAATGACTGCCAATTTAAGTTGCCATCAAACCTACAGTGTTGCTATCAACACCATCACCGTAAGCACTGGATTCATCATTGATTGAGATGTCGTTTATCTGCTTCACAGTCATTGGGAGCAAGGTCCGGACATTACGATCCTGCAAAATAAATACTTTTATAAAACAAACAACAAAACCCTAGAAACCGTGTATAGCTCATGACAAAACAGTCTAAAGTTATAAGAATTAAAAACAACATTTTGAATTTTTGAATTTTCATTTCAATTAAATTACTTTTGTCTAGTTTCCAATAATTCACGGCACAAAATCGACAAACTCTAGAAATCCCTTTCGTTTCATCCTTTTTCTCAGCAGCCAAACAGTAATACAGTATACAGTACCCCTTATCTGAATAAATTATCAATATATATATATATATGTATGTATATAAATCGGCGAGAGAGAGAATTACTTTAGAGATAGAAAAGGAAGAACTTGGGGCTGCCGTGGCCTGAGAGGGCATAAATCCACCGCCGGCGAACAACGAAGCTCCATCGAATTCGCCTGAATACATTCTTTCCTTATGTCAGATGATGGACTTCAATTTTTTATTTTTTATTTTATCGGTCTTATATGGGTTTTTATTTATTATTTATTATTTTATATTTTTTTAGTACTGTTTAATGTGTAAGACAGTAAGAGTTCCCGCCAACAATTTGTTTTTCCTTTTTTCTTTGATTTCCTTATTTTGTTGGGTTAATAGCACCAATACCCCTGAACTTATAGCGCAGTTGCATAGTGCCCCCTATACTTTTTTTCCTAGCATTAAACCCCTTAAACTTTTATAAATTTATAAAAACTGATAGAAGAGGGACGGACGTCAAAAACAAATTACACTTACACACCCTGATTATATGTATAATTACATTAAAACTGGAAAAATATAATAATATCACACAAACACCCTTTGACTTGTTTGACTAATGTCTAAAAAAATTAAAAAAATAATATTAATAATTTTTTTAAATAATAATAATAATAATAACAATTAAGGGAGTGTATTTTATATATTTAGCATATATTTAATTAATGTCCAAATTCTTTCTATCATCAACACCACCAAACCAAATCAAAAAATTCATCATCAAAAAAATGAAAAAAATAAAATAAAACTAATATCAAATTTATAATTAATTAAATTTAAAAATAAAACTAATTAAATTTATAATTAGTGAACTAATTAACCCTAAATTTAAATATATATATATATATATTGATTAGGTGGAGATCCATATTGGTTCTCCACCGTCCATCACATGAGACGGATGGTGGAGATCCAATCTGGATCTCCACCTAATAAAAAATAAATAAAAATTAATCCCCTCCAGACATCATCATCTTCTTTAATAATATAATAAATAAATCAATAATACAATAATAATAATATTAATAAATAAATTTTATTTATAAATTTATATTTATAAAAAAAATAATAAATAAATAAATTTTTTATTTATAAATTTTTTTGCACCTAATCAAAAAAAATTATAAGAAAAAAACAAAATAATAAATAAATTTAAAGAAAAAAAAAAGATTTTGATTAGGTGGATTGGATCTCCATCGTTCATCACAGGCGATGGACGGTGGAGATCCAATCAAGATATCCACCAAATCAATAATAATAATAATCCACCTTCAACTTCATCTTCTTCATCAGTTGTCCAGAACAACAAGAACACCCACCATCTTCATCAGTTGTCTAGAACACCAAGAACATCAACAAAAACACACCATCGTCTTCCATTTTCCAGAAATCATCATCATCTCCAACTATCTACACACTCAAATCCAACTCACCATCACCCACTGTCAAACACAACCAAACCCAAACCCAATCACAACCACCACCCCTAAAATCAACCATCAACACCCATTGTCAAACTCAACCTCCAACACCCACGGCCACACCCGGAGATTGGCGCTTGATCTCGTTGGTGAATAGCCCGTTCTACAGAACCTCCTACAAGAACTTGTCATCTTGTCATCGTGCCGATCGTGAGGGAGATTCCAGTGCAGCTTGTCGCGTAAGAGAGATCTCGAATTTGGTGTGGTGAAATGCGATCAGAGGTCGGTGACGGGTGAAGTGCGTAACCGAAACCGGAACTAGTGTGGTGAAGTACAATCAGAGGTCTACTATGGGATCGAGCTAACGACGATGGGATCAAACTGGGTTGGAGAGGTTTGGGATCGAGCTGACAGCGACTGGTCTTGCTAGCGACAGGTTCTTGGTTGGGGTGGGGTGGCGGCAACTAAGGATTCAAGCTGTTCATTTTTAATTTTTTTTTTAAAAAAATGGTTGATTTTAGGGGTGGTGGTTGTGTTTGGGTTAGGGTTTGAGTTTGGGTTTTGATGTGTTTGATATTCAGCGATGGTGGGTTATATTTGAGGGTGTAGATTGTTGGAGATGGTGATGATTTCTGGAAAATTGATGATGATGGTGTGTTTTGGTGGAATTAATGGTTGAAGGTGATGATGATGAAAGGTTGATGATGATGATTTTATTTTATTATTTTGAAAAAAAAATGTTTTTTTTTTAATATTAAAAATTTAAAATATTGATTTTAATGAATTTTGTTCAAAAAAAAAAAATGAACTAAAAAAATTGAATTTTTTTATTTTTTATTTATTTATTTTTTTTTTTTATATATAAATAGATCTCCACCATTCACCTCAGAGTTGGACAATGGAGATTTAAAACATTTTTCTTTTTGTATTATATTTCCTTATAATATAAATTTTTTTTTTCCATTTTTGTTTTTCTCTTTTTTTCATTTTTTGTATATTAATATTATTATATATATAAATATATTTAGACATTAGTCAAACAAGTCAAAGGGTGTTTGTGTGATATTATTATATTTTTCCAGTTTTAATGCAATTATACATATAATCAGGGTGTGTAAGTGTAATTTGCCTTTGACGTCCGTCCCTCTTCTATCAGTTCTTACAAATTATGGAAGTTTGAGGGGTTTAATGCTAGGAAAAAAAGTATAGGGGGCACTATGCAACTACGCTATAAGTTCAGGGAGTACTGATGCTATTAACCCTTTTTCTTTTTCTTTTTCTTTTTATATTTTGGGCAAATTGCATAAACATCCCTGTCATTAGGCCTAATTTCATTATTGATACCTATTCCTCATAACCGAACGAACATCCCTGGTCGTTAATGGCAATGGCTAACGTTTCAGACTTTTACCATTAACATGCTTCCCTTAAGGTCTCATCATTTTTTTCCACTAGACCATCATCAAACAAAGAGAGAGGTGAGCACCATCGTGAAATTTCATCTAAATTCATCAAGAAAAAGACAAAAGAAGCCCTAAAAAGGAAAAATCAATTTAGGAAAACAAGAAGAAGTAAATAACTTATGAGAATGAAAGAGGAAGGATGAAAAAACACTCAAGAAGAGTAAAAACTACGAGCAAAATGCACAAGATCTATTTCTATGGACCATACCTAGACAGCTTCTAGCAGAAAGCTGGAAAGATGGAGACAGAAGAATGTGATAAAAATAAAGTTGTTTTCACTCTTCAAAGTTGATCTAGTGAGCAAGATCAAAATTTATCAATGGTTATTATTACTATGAAAATGAGTAGGGGTGGACACAATTTTATGATTCAAGATAAACCAAACCGGACAAGACCTAAAATACTGTTTGAGTCTAGTCACCCTGCTTTGACAGATTAATCTAATTTTTTTTTTTAAAAAAAGAGTTTAGTTTATGCGAGTCAAAGATTATTTTGCCTTACAAAAAACCAAACCAAACCGAATAAATAGAGTAGATAATATATATATATATTAAAATTAATTTTTTTTTATATTTTAACTATTCATACATTTACACACACACACACACACACACACACACACATATATAAGTTTTCAAGTCAGTGTGCACTGATATAACTTATATCAGAGTGTTGCATGTAGAGGTGGCACCGGTCCGGTTCGGTTCCGGTTTCGGTTCCGAACCGCCGGTTTCGGTTTGGGAGGGACCCCAAACCGGAACCGAAACCGGACAAACCGGTTTGGAACCGGTTTGGAACCGCCGGTTTGGCGGTTCCGGTTTCGGTTCCGGTTTCAAAACCGGCGGTTTTAGTACGGTTTGGGCGGTTTTTCAAAAAAAAAAAAAAAAAAAATTTTTTTTTTTTTTTTTTTGAAAAACCGCCCAAACCGTACCAAAACCGCCGGTTTAACCGCCCAAAACCGCCGGTTTTGGTACGGTTTGGGCGGTTTTTCAAAAAAAAAAAAAAAAAAAAATTTTTTTTTTTTTTTTTTTTTTTATAAACCGGCGGTTTAACCGCCGGTTTTGGGCGGTTAAACCGTCGGTTTTGGACGGTTTGGAGGAATCCCAAACCGAAACCGGAACCGGAACCACCGGTTTCCAACCGGTTTCGGTTCCGGTTTTCGGTTCCGGTTTGACCAATCCGGTTCCGGTTAAACCGCGGACAAAACCGACGGTTTAACCAAACCGTGGTCAGCTCTAGTTGCATGTGAACCACTAGATTTACGCTTTGACTCAAGTGTGTATGTACTTGTCAGTGCTTCTCAATAATCAGTGGTCCACATGCAACACACTGATGAAGTTATATTAGTGTGCACAGACCACAACAAGAGTAATTTGTAATCGAAAAAAAAAGTCTTAGACCTTCACCTCTCTTGCTCATTGCCTCACATCATTGTACTCGCACAACACACAGCCGCTCACGGCTCACTCCTCCCATCTCTCTAACAATCTCGCACAACAAACTCTCATAAACCACAAGCCCACAAATGGTCAAGGCACCATCTCTCTCATAGTCTCGTACAACACACCCTTCCAAGTAGGGACATACTTGTGTGGGGGCTAGGGTAGGCTCAAGCCCACCATGGCCTCCTTAAAAAAATTAAATTAGTAAAGAAAAAAATTTAAATTAATTTAAATTCCTATTCGGAGTAAAAAATATAATCTTTTTTTTTTCTTCTTTCTATAATAACAATTATTTCTTCCCATTCTTCAAACTTGGTTCAATCTATTTATCAACATCAACATTTAAATATGTTGAGTGAATATTATGGCTTTAAATATTTTATTTGGTTACTTTTTTAATTTTTTTTTTAATTTTAGGGTTATTGTTTAATATAGAAAATGAGATTTTAGGAGTAATCCAATTATTATTTAATCTAATTTTAAATTTACAAAGTAACGATATTGTTAAATGAATTTCATTAAATTTCTCAGAACATTGTATTAATTAGTATATTTAGAATGAATCAAACTAATATAAGAATATTGTATTAGTGTTCCCATTGGTGTTACATGTTTCTCTTATAATTTAATTTGATTTTTTTAAAATAAAATAAAATATTGTAAAGTATTTATTTAGAATATACATTTTACATGGATGTCTCACTATGTCCTCCTAACTAGTAAATTTTTTTTTTCTAGCCTACACTAGTATTCAATCTTGGTTACGTCTTCCAAGCCATAACCACTCACGACTCACCTCTACGCCATACCCTTTCTCTCACACAGTCGCTGAGTCGCATCTAATAGATTTGATGATGACCAAGGAACTTAAAATCAATATATCCACCGATATATCCATATTTTGGAGTGATCGATATCGAAACAGAGGTAATATCCAATGTTTAACAAATATCCGGTCGATTTTGAAATATCCATAAAAATCTCCTGATATTCACGAAATATTGTGAATTTCATCTCGAAATCCAGGGATATTTTGCACATTATTATTTTTTTAAAAAAATTAATCTTAAACACTTAAATTATTGTTCAAATAATCTATATTGAAAATTATTTAATTATTTATACGAAAATTAATATTTTTTTACGAAAATTAATATTTTTTATTCTTCTAGCTTACTATTTGAACCCAAAGTACCAATATAGAGACAATATTGGGGATAATTAAGATCTTTTGAAAGCCGTACATATTGTCTATAGGCAATTAGACCTTGAAGCCGCAGGGATTGCTAATTTTGGAAATGAGGTAAAAGTTACAATTTGCAATCAATTTTATAATTCCAATATTATAACTTCTTTACATGAGAGTATTGTGTCATATACTCATATTTATATATATTATATACATACTGATCTCATAAGTCATGAATGTAGCTCACACACTCTAAGGATGGAAAGAAAAATTTTGGTGAACGAGCAGCCATGGTAGCTAGAAGCAAAATGCAATCGGGTATATAAGTTTTATTTTAAAAATCTATGTAATAATAATAAATAATAATATCATTGAAATGATATTCATACTTATAATACTTAATAATTTTTATTGCAGCTGATTGGTGGGTAATGTATGTAAATTATGCTCCATCATTGCATGCAATAGCAGTTCGTATACTGTCCCAAACAGCATCATCTTCTGCATGCGAAAGAAATTGGTCCACATTTACTTTAATCCACATAAAACAAAGAAATCGTCTTGCCTATTCTAAGCTTGAACAACTTGTTATTTTTATTATAATATGAAGTTGAAACTCATGGATATGGCAACTGAAAAAGATAAAGTAGATGAAACTGATTTATGGATTTACTTTAAGTAATTGCTGAAGCAAGGGACGATAATGAGTATCTTTTTTTCTGACTGGTTTAGACATGCCTATTTGGATGATGATGAGGGAAATCCTGATCCATAAATTGCTTCTCATGCTCGAGACATGTGAATAAATGTTGAACAAGAGATTAGAGAATAAGTTGGTGTAGATTGTGGAGTTACTGTTAGCAGCTCTTGTGATGACCAATATACCTCTGATGGAAATAGTGGAGGAAAAGATGATGGAGATGATGGAGGAGGTTGGGATTCTAGTGCAAGAGGTTGGGATGTTCGTGCTGGAGGTTGGGATGCTGGTGCAACAGGTTGGAATGCTAGTGCGGCAGGTTGGGATGCTCATGCATGTAATTTTGATCAAAATCGTGGTAGACAACATGGAGAAACAAGTCAAATTGATGAAGATTATTTGAATATGACTCTTTTCTTAATAAGTATGGACACAGAAAATAGTTTTTTGGGTGATTCGTAGACAAGGTTAGGTTCTCATGTACCATATTATAATAGTTATGGTGGCTGCTATATATTTGATTACCCTTCTCCACAAATGTCATATGTAATACCTATGTATGTAGATCAACAATATCCACCAAGTTGGGTAAATCTAAACTACCCAATTCTTGGATCAGTTGGAAGAGATCAATCAACATACGTGTAGCATATTAATAACTACCTTGAAAGCTATACTAGCACGTTTTCTTGGGAAAATTATTGTTCGAATCAAGATAGAAATGTATCTTATATATTGAACCAATAAGGAATTCATTTTGGTTTTAAATTTCAGACAAGCAATGTATTATTATATATGAATTATAATTTATAATAGAATCTTGAAAGTATGGAACTATATATATATTTTAATGATAATTTTGTTTATTAAATATTTAATCTCTTTATATTGTATATAATATTGTTAAAGTGAAACAAAATATTATTCTATTAAATACTCAATTTTAAAAATTATATACAAAGTCTATCTATGTTATAATTTATAATAAACTCATAACTATGCTAATTTATCGTTGAAATATAATTCATTTGATGTATAATTACATGTTTTAGCTTGTCCTAAAGTTTCACAAAAAAAAAAAAAAAAAAAAAAAAAAATTCTGACTTTAGATGTAAATATCCATCATTTTTTTTTAAAATTTTTTACCGAACATCCACCGATATCGATAATATCCCCGATATATCCATAAATTTAGAAGCCTGATATCGATACTGATACCAATATTTTATTCCTTGATGATGACTCATTCCATTTCTCTATCCAAAAGGCCTACACAATTAAAAACATAGGTAAAATGTTCATTATTCCCAAAAGGTCCAAAACCATATTAAATCGAACCGAATCGAATTGGAAAAAACATATTTGAGTCAACCTGTTTTTGTGAGTCAATCCGATTTTAAAAAATGAAAACCAAGTATATGCAAGTCATAAACGGTTTTGACCGGAAACCAAACCGATTTGTACTCGTGCCCACCCCTAAAAATGAGTACAACTATTTATGACACAATTAGGATTAATATTGGATAAGATTAATTAATATCAATTATAATGATATGATGAATTATTGGTTAGGGCACACGTTAATTAAGAGGATATATACTAAAAATTATGCTACAAGCTAAGTAGAATTGTTATCCACAAAATGAAATGCCGCAATTGAAGTCAGTCAAACATTGAAAATATATTTGCCCTCAAGGGCGTAACTCAGCTGGTAGATAAACGAGCTTGGAGCTTGGACAAATTACTCTCAAGTTGACAAATTACTCTCAAGTTAGCTGCTCAAATCGTACTGGTAAAAAGCTTGGAAGGAAGGAAGGAAGGAAGGAAGGAAGGAAGAGAGAAGAAAGAAAAAAAAAAAAAACTTGGTCTATTAAACTTGGAAAGTACTAAAAAGAAACAAAAAAGTGGTTTCAATAGAACACTGATCACCATCCAATCATCCATAGAGAATGATCCACGATGGAAGAATATATAGCAGCAACAAATAAATGAACCCAGAAAATTTTTCAGTTTTCACAATTTGATTCATCAAATCCAAACTAAAAGAAATTTTAAACATAAATTAAAATAAAAAAAATACCATAAACTTTGAATTTGTTGCCTACAAATTAAACACAAATATATTGTTTCCACATCAAAAAGAGAAAGCCTTTATTCTAAAATTTCATACTTTGATTCCTCATTAGAACTAATCACTCATTCATCTATATCTATATATAAGAAAATAAAACCTTCATGATATGCTGGGGCTTTCATATAATTGTAGCTTAAACGGCAGCCTGCCTTGGTGTGCCCTTGCGTCTCCTGCGCCTTTTCTTGTCGAACCTGCAGGCATCTTCCTTGTGATCAGAAGAAGTAAGTTGTTCTTTGTCTGTCTCGTTAAAACAGTTGTCGTCTTCAGTAGTGTTGGTGTTATTGGGGTCGTCATTGTCCTTGAACCTGTCATCCTTTTTCGGCCTTCCTCTCTTCCTGCTCTTCATTTTAGTGCTGACCTCAGGACTAGTGTTTGAGCTCTCCTCATTTTGATCTTCCATCTGAAACAAATCAACATAATGTATTTCTTGGAATAGCATAAATAAGTAGGTGAAAAGCTTATGATTTTCCATTAATGGGAAGCCAAACTACAGTATTCAAAACCCAAAAACTGAAATGGAGGTCTTCTGGGCAGTTGGGAATTTATGTACTTTGCCTCTGATTAATATTAATCTCTATAATTTTGTTAGTTTTGGAAGATGCAAATTAATTTGGAGATAATAATGCATATATAACCTTGGCAATTTTAATATGATTAATATTATGACTATTTTAATGAAATTTATCAATATTAATAACCTTTAATAATCTTTACTATATATGGTGCATAAATATCATGGACATAAATATCATGGACATTATCATTTAAACATCAAGGTGGGCTGAAATAATTTTTTTTTGACTGAACATCGACAATACGATAAATTATTATTAATTAAAAATAAAGATATATGGATACCTAGTCATGAGGACATCTTGGCTTACCTATAAAATTTATATTCTAAATAATTTTGTGCTAATTTTTTTTTATTTTTTATGAAGGGGTAGGGTGGGCTTGCCCATACCAAGGTACGTCTTTGATAAATATTAACGCAAAATTAAATTCATCACATTTCGAGATATATATATATATACAGTCTTTTTATTGTCAGTTCTTCCTCACAATAAATATATCATGACGAAGAATGTGGACCACATATTATGGAAAAGTTTTGACAAGTGTATACATTTTGAGTCAAAGTATGTAAATTTAGTGGTCCACATTCTTCGTTCTGATATATTTATTGTTAGGACGAACTAATAATAGAATATATATATATATATATACACTCTCTCTTAAGTGATTCCCTATTATAACACAAAGTAAGGAATTCAACGAAATCCATCGATTTTAATAAATTTTCATCTAAATTTTTTTGGATGATAAATTCAATAAAATCTACTTTTATGTAAAATTTAAAATTTTTTGAAGTACTACAATTATTATTTTTCTTGATTTTGTTGAATATGAAGCATTATAAAACATAGAGAAAAATAGGAAAAATGAAAAAATAAATAAAATAAAAAAACTAGTTGTAGCTCTTGAATTTTTTCAAATTTTACATATAAGTAGATTTCATTGAATTTATTATCTGTAAAAAAATTCTTATAAAAAATAATTAAAATCGATGGATTTCATTAAGGTCTTTACTTTTTGTTAAACTAAAGGATAGAACCTATATATATATATTTTATATTATTCAGTTCGTTCTGACAATAAATATATCAGGATGTAGACCACTAGATTTACATACTTTGACTTAAAGTGTATGCACTTGTCAAAATTTCTTCATAATCTATGGTCCACATTCTTCTTCTTGATGTATTTATTATCAGGACGAATTGACAATAGAAAGATTGTATATATATATATATAATAAGCCTATTTTATATCATATTTATAACCCTTAATTTTGATTTATTTATTTTGAATTAATTAGAGTTATTTTTGTGCTTTAGGTGAAACTAGTAAAATGGCTCGCGCTCTGCTGCGGGAGTATTATACCATTTTATATATTATTTTCAATTTTAATAAATGTATTGATCTAAATTATGAAACAAACAAAATTAAAATATAAAAAATATATTAATCAAAAATAAAATGCAAATATATTTTCAAATGTAAATCCATCGTCCTCTATCTCTTCTTCAACTCTTGACCATCCACTATCTCTACCAAACAATTATTTTTCTCTCAACAATCAACTCATCTCTCACCTAAATCATCTTTTTTATCTTTGTTTTTTTTTTCTCTTTCAGATAGAGAGAGAATAATTATTCATTAAAAAAATTTAAAAAGTAAATAAACCATTTGAAATAACCAACCGCTAGGGCGCTGTCACAATAATTCTATGAACACATCATGTGATTTGACAAATATAAATAAGATATAATTACTTTGGTGGATATCTATTTAGTTAAACTCTATCAAAATGGTCATTAGATTGGAAATTTGTTTCAAAATGATTATTTTAGCAAACAATGACCATTTCCATCACACTATTTGTCAAAATAGCCATTTTGATAGGTAATAACCAAATGGGTGGTCACCAAGGTAATTATCCCTATAAACAAATTAAGATGAGCACATCACATATATCAAAAAATTCTCAGTAAACAGTAAATCAAAATATCAAACATCCAAACGTTATAAAAATCACTCCATCAGTTGACAACTATGAAAATATTCCACAAAAGTCTCGTAACAAAGAGAAAGATAATGATAAGCTTACAGCTTGGAGTTGTGAGCTTTAGTGTCCGGAAGCAAATATCATATAGGGCTTTATTGTCCAAAATCATACATTCATCTACATTTTCAACCAACTGGTAAACAAAGAGGGTTGCATTGTATGGTTCGACAACAATGTTGGAAACCTTCAAGGATGGGAACACCAAGAAAGTGAGTATCATTCGGTTTGAGACAAAAATTTCCTCACTTCGTTTTTTCCCTCATAATTTTTTTTTTCTCGCAAATCGAGACTTATTTTGTAAATCTGAGACTTATTGGGTAAAATTTGAGACTTATTCTGTAAATTTGAGACTTACTTAGGCAAATTCGATACTTATTTTGATAATTCGAGACTTATGGGGTATTTTTACAAATTTGAGATTTACAGAGTAAAAATAAGAATTTTTTTTAAAAAATATTTAGGTCGTCTTCTTCATCCATCGATGGAGGATGACATTGTTTCCAGATCGACGATGAAGGCTTGATTTTTTCTCTAGATTTCAACTTCTCGAGTGTTCGTCGAATAGTTTCTTATCTAATTTCAGAACGCTACTCGCCTACTCAAGCCTTTGTCTCCAAAATAGCTACTCGATCGAAGAAATCCAGCGAGAAGAAGTGACGAAGGCTCGATTTTGTCTTTGGAGACTACTCGTCTAATTTCGTTGTGCCTTCGTTTCAAGCTAATTTTGTCACCAGATTTTATCGCGCGAACCAACGAAGATGATGCCGTTTCTAGGCAATGACGGAAACTCGTGAAGCTGCTCAACAAAGACGATGAAGGCTTCGATTTTTGGAGCTCCTCCATTGATGGAGCTTTGAACTCCATCGATGGAGGTTTTTGAAAAATAAAATAAAAAAGGGACTAATAAAAGATAATTATTGAAAAGTGAGGGTATTTTTGTCCATAATCAATCTTTGGTGCTATTTAAATTCGAGTTATTAAAGCGATGCTAATTCCAAAAGTCACTCTTTAAAATGTGCTATATTATATATATATATATATCACATGCTACGAGATGACTTGAATCTGATACATTGTTAGGCTGAATGAGTGTTCTAATCACCAAGCCACATTGGGTGATGGTATATTAGAAAGTTTTGATGGTTGAGATTTTATCTTATATATAATTTTCATATTACATTAGTTATTTATTTTCGAATGATTAAAGAAAAAAAAATGATAACTAATTAATAATTTATATAGAAATATATTAAAGTTGGTTAGTATTAAAAAAGATGGAGAGATTTATTCAAAAAAAAAAAAAAAAGATGGAGAGAGATTGAGAGAAAGAGAGGACGGTGGGTGGGTAGAGAAAAAGAGAGTGAGGGAGGTGGTGATAGTACACCCATTTTTTTTTTTTTTTTTTTTTTTTTTTTTAACAACACATCAATGACATTTTTGTAAATAAATTGAAATCCCCTCAATTTTACTGTTCATGTAAACAGTTTAATTTCATCTTGAGTTTTAGTATATATATAATAGTATGGAACTCGAATTATAATCAATTTCATGTGGACTTCTTTCAATTGTTTGAATATTTGAAGACCCAAGAGTTAAGCCCATGTCTCATGTCCAATACAAAAGAAAAGTCCAAGGTCATGCCCAATATTAAATCTAGAGTAATCAAAGTTGGTGATTTGGGCAATTGTGGACTACAACAAGTCTTGACTTGGTCACAAAGTCTTGACACCGGCAAAAGAAGAAAATAAAAGACATTCCTATTTTGGTTTTGAGAAGGGACCGACTTTGAAGAGGTAGGGGTGTGCAAAAAACCGTTAAATTGAACCAATCCGTCTAATCTAATCCAAATTTTATGGGCTGGTTCGGTTTCAAATATAAAAAATATTAATCGGTTTGTCATTTAACAAACTGATCAATGATTAGTTAGGTTTGGGTTGCTAAAAATAAAAATCATGCAACCCAAACCAACTCATATATTCAATAAAAGTCAAATCTATATTTTCCGGGGTTTTGTAACTTTTATTTATACTTATTTGCTTCTCATATAAATAAGTTTTTTTTTTCTTCTCATTCATTTCCATCCAACCATTTGGTGTTGTACCACTCATCTTTCTTTTATATATATATATTATATTTTTTAAGAAATAAAATATAATTACTTCTCTCTTCTGATGCATTTTAGAATATGAGTTTTATTTTTTATTTTTCTGTTATGATACTTGTTATTGTTAATTTGTTACTTATATAATATTTTTAAAATTTTTAAAATACTTAAATAACACCTATATTTAATATTTTTATATTTAAATAATTTTTTATAATAATACAAAAAATGATTCCCAGGTTCAAACCTAAATCGATACCAAAAACAAACGACTTTTTTTTTGGTTTGGTTTGAATATGTTTGAATCTCATTGGTTTGATTTGGATTGAAATATAGCAAAACCGATACATATTTATTTGGTTTGGTTTTACATTGAGCTTCAACCCAAACCAAATCGAAAATACACACCCCTATGAAGAGATTTAAAAGTCTTCTTGTGCGCCGAATTGAAGACTAGTCCGTGTGGAGGCGTGGAGATGTATGGCTTTGGTGCGTGCGATGGGTTGGCGAGAAGAATTTTTAAGTCTTTCACGCGTCTTTCGGATCTTATTGCTATTTTAGTTTTAATGACTTTCTAATTTTCTTTGTACTAAGGTAGATGATGAAACCCTGTGTGATGGAATAGTTTTCAGATATTTTTGTTAATTATCAAATATTATTCTTTAATGTTTATGTTTTTTGCTTCAATTGATAGCTAAATATAAAACCCTTTCATCCCTAATATCGTGTATTTTTGATGTTAGGTATATATTTAATTAATCAATGTTTGGTTTCATAACGTTAATTATAATTTCTTTGATTCTTTGTTTTTCATTAAATTGGATATATAGAATGCTTAGGGATTGTATTTTGAAGCGAAGAAAAACCAACTTAAGATTTTATTAATGTGCATATTACTAAATTCATGGGTAGACAATAAATTGATTTTTAATTATTGCTCTAATTTGGGGAATTAATAAATTGTTAGGAGGCTATAAAATTACACATTGGTGGATTCTGATACCTTAGTATTTTTTAAGTGATTGCTTTATAGTTTCGACTTTATTTGCTTTTAACTTAGTTTAATTTTAATTCATCATATTTGGTTAACTAGGTTAGGATTGAATTTAAATTTATAATTAGATTAGTTTTTCATCAATCTTCGTGGGATCGACCTTGTACTCGCATTCACTATTCTACAATAGACTCGCTTGCGAGTATTTTAAAATTTATCAAAACATTATATATTAGTTATATCATAAGGGATCTTTTATTTTAATTTGGTAAGGACCTTGATGAAATCACGTTGATTTTTATGAATTATTTATTTATTTATTTATTTTTTTATGATAAGTTCAATGAAATCTCCTATAAATAAAATTTGAGAAATTTACCAGCATTAGAACTATTTTTCTTGAATTATCCTATATTTCACCCATTTTTCTTGAACTATTTTTCTAACAAAAGTAGAATAAATAGTTCTAATGCTTAAAAAATTCTCAAATTTTATTTATAAGTTGATTTCCATGAACTCATCATCCACAAAAACATTCAAATTAAAATTCCTAAAAATCGATGTAATTTCATCAAGGTCCTTACTGAAATTTAAATAAGGAATCCTTTCTAAGAGAATTGAACCACTATATATATATATATATAACCACTGCCTAATGTGACTCGGTGGTGAAGGATGAACATTCAACCTAACAATATATCCTACGTTCGAGTGGCTGCCACAATGAAAATCAACAATCCAAATTTAGGGTTCATTCCCATCTCAATTATGATATTACCGTTCGATCACGAGTTTAACCACGTGTTCCCAATCACTACTCACCCTTTTCTAAGGTGTGAGCAATAATTAAAAACCCATTACGTGTAAGAATTTGTGAACCAAAACCCTCTCACATATGCCTATGTCGAAAGTAAATTTTATTCGTTTAATTGAAAAGTAATTAATATCACCTATAGTCTTATAGCACAATCTCAATTTATAAATTATCAAAACCCTAGACTAGCCTCGATTTTACCATTTTGTTGTTTGCGGGGTGTTGTTGGTTTGAATCTCTTTATGTTCCAAACGGGGTTGACGGATTGGCTGGAGTGGCATTGTATTGGTTCGTTGAGATCGACTAGTAGATCTTTCTGCACCCTCGTGGTTTGATCCTCCCATCATCTCGTGCTTTGTTATGAATCTTTGTTCGGCTTACATCATCAGTTATTGACTAAGATTTGTTTTGGTGTAGGCTGCACGTTGTTGGATAGCAAATTGAGCTTTCTCTGCAACTCTAGGTTCTTAGGTCGAACTTTTTCGTTCTCTTTCTTGAGGCTCTGCAATTGAACTACATTTTCCATCATTTGAGCTGCAAGAAATGCAAGTCATGCCTCGATATTTCTGGAGTTAGTCATCATCTTCGATTGAGATCAAGATGTGTATTCGATTAGGAAAATTTCCAGTACCCCACGGTGGGCGCCAAACTGTAGTCGATCGGATTTACAATTGATTTGAATCGTCAAGGTGGGCACTGGTAACCTATAAAATGAGGAAAAAAAAAATAGAGCAGTGGCAAACCACAGGAGGGGGTGCTCCTTTAGGGTGCGTTTGGTATGCGGGACGGGACGGGACAACTTTTTGTTGTCCCACGTTTGGCGCGTTATTAGCATGGGATGGGATGGGATGGGACAAGGTGGGACAAAAACTATCAAATTTTGTCCCACCAAAGACCCTAGGACAAGGTTGTCCCATGACATGGGACAAGTACAAAAAAACTATTTTATGCTTTAAATTTTCAAAAAAATTATAAACATGTTTAATAATAATATATACTATCATATATTATTATAATATATATTAGAATATATATATATATATATATATTATTACTATAATATATATTATAATAATATATATCATAATATTATATATATTTATATACAATATATTATATATTATTATATTTTTTTATATAATATATTATATATCATAATATATATATATATTATGTTATATTATATATTATTATATATAATAACAATATATATTATATATAGTATGTATTTATATATTAGTAATATAATAATAATATATATTAATATATATTATAATATATTATATATATAATATATCATAATAATATAGATTATAATATTATATATATTATTATATATTTTTATTTAATATATTATATTATTTTATCATATATAATAATATATAATATATAATATATCATATATATATTATATTTTATTATATATAATAACAATACATATTATATAATATGTATATATATATATATATATAAATACTATTTTTATTATATTATATATTATTATATACAATAAAAAATATATATTATATATATATTAATAATATATTATTATATAATATATTAATATATGTATATAAATATTTATAATATATTTTATAATATTATATAATATATATTAATATAATATATAATATTTATATATAATAATATATATTATAATATTATATATATCTTTATATATTACAATATATATATTATAATTATAATATATATAAGAGGGCACTCTAGTAATTTGAACCTCTTGTCCCATCTTGTCACAGTCATACCAAATGCATAACAGTACAGTTAACAGTTTTGTCCCAAACCTTCCTAACACAATACATAACAACTTGTCCTGTCTTGTCCTATCTCCGTGCCAAACGCATCGTGGGGGGCGGGGGGCGCTCTCCGATACTCAAGTTAGTATATTATTCGATGAGTGAATTGAAATTGAAAGAAGTTTGGAGTGACAAACCGTTGTGCTCGACATATCAAATCAAGTTATTTGTTGGCATGGTTGGATCGATAATGGATATCGATGGATCTTATAGGTCGATGTCCAGAGAGGGGTCCATAGACTCAACGTTTGTTGATCAATGATCAGGTCGATGTTATATATCAGTGACTTTTGAAGGATCAATGCCCCAAGGGTTCCTTGATTCGACGTGGGTCGATTGATCTCTGAGAACGATTAGGTCGATTAGGTCGTTTGTTGCGGATTTTGTTGCGGATTTCACCCCTAACATTATTTAATTAATGGGCTGTTTAATTATATTAATATATTAATGAAAGACATGTGGGCTTGTTTCTTTTAGTAAGAATGGGTCTAGTTCACATGTGAGCTTTCTATTAAAGTCCAAATGGATTAAATAAAATGAGAAAACAATATGTAGGCCCAAGTCTCTTGTCATGGGCGGCAATGGGTAATAATTAGCCCAAAATATTGTTTTATTTTATTATTTAATTAAATGGAAATTAATTAATATGTTAATTAATTATTTAATTAAAAATCAAATCTTTTTCTGATTAGGAAATATGTTTCATAGTTGTATACTACTATTAGTATTATACTAAATATAAAAGACTTTATTTGTTTAGTCAAATTAGGAAGTCTTTTATATAGTCACAAATACACTAAAGAGTTGGATTAGGGTTTGAATTCTAAAGAAGTCTTTGTATCCTATTTGGAAAAGGACTTTGGTGATCACCTTGTTGGACAAGTTAAGAATTCGGAAACCCTAAATTAACTAGGGTAGGATTTTCGGCCACCCTAATTCATTTAGGGCAGAAAATTCGGTCACTATAAATATATAGTGAGAATTTTCGGCCAATCCTAGATTTTTTCTTTGAAGAATTTATTTTCTTTGGCTAAAGAGAAAAAATAAAAATCATACTCTATTACTAGTGAGAATTCGGCCAAGGTGGTTTGTGAGAGAAGAATTGTTCTTGCTTCGATAGTGTACTAGTGATCTTAACATTAAGAGATCTTGTACACACTTTCGAATTAGGTTCACACGAATTTCAATCTTACGATTGTGAATTCAAAAGTAACCGGAACATTCTTAGCAACCTTTTGGAGATTATAGTGACTAACAAAATCAGAAATGTGTTTGTTTGTCCATTCTCAGGTTCACAATTCAAAGAAGGGAGACCACTCTCCTAGGTGATTCACGTTCGTGATCGGTTTTGGAAGATCTAGTGGATTACCATCGACGTTAGTCAATCGAATCACGCGACAAAGGTATTTCATCTTTTCGTATGTATGATTAATTAATTAAAGGGTTAAGGTTCAATATGGAAAAAATTTTAAAATATGCTAAACTCTCTTCTACTCTCGCTTCCGCTATGTGTACGAATTTTTCCCTACAATTGGTATTAGAGCTTGGTTGTACCCTTTAATTAATTAACGTATATATACGTGAATCTTTTTCTTTTTATTGTGATTATGCATGTTTAGAAAGAGATGACACTCTAGGTATTCTCATATATAATTACATTGGAATGTATGGATTTATATATGTTATATTTTGATATAAAGTGAATTGTTATTGCTTGATTTTGATCCTAGAATTTCAATGTATTTTTTGTTTCAGAACTGTAACAAGAAGGGTGGCCTATTATCGTCACAATTTCCTTCTTGGTAGTTGCTAATATTTTTTTTATATTATATTAAACTGCAGTATTTTTTTTAATGTATTAAAATATAGAGCAGTATTTTTTTTTGTATTAAATACTGCTGTGATTAAAAAAAAAAACAAAACTGCATTATTTTTATTGTATAAATATGTTTGTAATATGTTCAAGCATCGAAGATTCGAAGACTTGAAGAATTAGTAGCAACCGGAACGAGTTTGGGACCATGCGCACCATAGCAACGTGCATGCACGCAAAATTGCACGCAGCTGTGCATGTTGGACTGTGGGTTGCACATGGCAGCCCTATGGAGTCCATGGGCTGCACACGGCAGCCCTTGTTAGGGTTATGGAGTGTGCAAGCCAATTGGGCAGCCGTGGGTGCTCACGTGATGATACGAACTCACTGGGTATAACTCATCCTTAAAACCGGCTTGTAAGGAGAGGGTGCCCAATGAGTTATATACCATTGACTAATCCCATACTTAGCCAATGTGGGATCATAACATTCCACCACGCTTCCGCAGCCATCGTCCACGGCGGCCCATCTTTCCCAGCTGGGTGACTTCGCGGATCCCACTCTCTCGGGTAGCAGCCCTTTCCAGGTCGCCCTGTCTGTGACGAATCCACTGCTCAGCATGGTGCCGGCTCTAATACCACTTGATACGAACTCATTGGGTAGAACTCATCCTTAAAACCGGCTTGTAAGGAGAGGGTGCCCAATGAGTTATATACCATTGACTAATCCCATACTTAGCCAATGTGGGATCATAACACGTGATCCATAGCCGCTTGAAGATTTGTTCGCCAAGAAAGGAGATTTTTTTGTATTCCAAACAATTGTAATTTACTTGTTTTTCTAGGATGGATCAAAATCGTGGCTATTTATTTTGTGTAAATATTACAATATTTGTTATTGTTTGAAAACATGTCATGTAGAATAGGAGTGCCACTCATATATCTCTTTTGGTATGAACATACATTGAATGATTTAGGTATCTAATTGGCATCTAGATAACTTGGTAAATCATTCTATGGGATTTAATCACATGCCTTAAATAATTGAGTGGGAGAAGGTGTATTGCAAACACCTATGGCCTCTAAGGTTAGTTGAACTATATTATTTTTTGGTAATCCCCCTAAGGGGCGTCCATGAATGGAACATAGCAAGATACTTCCTTACAAGGATAGACTAGACAATTGACTCAAACGAGATCTACTCCCCAAGGAGGGATTTTCGTGAGGGAATATATTGAGGGTCGAAATCTTGGTAGTACACTCAATATGGTTTTATTGATATCCTCCCAAGAGTTCTTGTTAATAAAATCACAAGGCTAAAATTGAAAACGTTGGTTGTTATATTAACAATTAGGTGGGACCTAGTCTAACTAATAAATGGTGCGAACTCCCAAATGAGGCGTAACATTTATGGGTGTTGGATCGAATGTTGAATTTTACGATTGAATTATAAATATTTAATTCAAGATAAATATTCAAAAATGCTAAAAAATGATTGTTTACTCATATATATTTTTGTTAAGAAATCATGATCCCCTCCCTAATGATCATCCTAAAAGATAAAACTTTAACCGGTAATAATTATGTCGCATGGAAAAGGAACATTGGGTTGTTGCTGCAAGCTGAAAAAATATAAATTTTGTTCTAACTACTCCTAAAACCACCTACTCCTACTAATGAATATAATATGATGCAATGAGACGAGTATGAGTAGTGGAAGACCTCTAATGAGATGGCCAAATGGCTACCATCTCAGACGTGTTGAAACAGCAGCATGAAGGAATGGGGTTTGCTGCTGATATGATGATATCTCTAGAAGAGATTCATATGGTTGGTGAAGTTGCTACTGTTAAGACCCGTCAGAAGGTCAAGGAATAACAGAAGAAAAAGCAACTTGGGCCTACCAAGAAAGTAACCAAGATCAAAAGGAAGTGCTTCTTTTATGGTGAAAAGAGACATTGGAAAAGTAATTGCCCAAAGTCTCAGAATAAGAAGGAACAAGAAAATGTGAATTATCTTGAAACATGTTTTTCTGGCAGATTCTACAGATTCTTGGATCGTAGACTCTGGAGCCACTAATCATGTTTGTTATTCCTTACGGGGGTTTCAAGAAAGGAGAAGGCTGAATAAGAATGAAATCAACTTGCGTTTAGGCAACGGAGCGTTGGTGTCTGCTAGTGTAGTGGGAGATATTAGAGTTAATCTAGATTCTAGTAGGCATTTAGATTTGATAGACATTTATTATGTACCTTAATTGAAGAGAAATTTAATTTCAGTTTATTGTTTAAATAAATTTGAATATTCAGTTACTTTTAATAAAAATTTTATTATTAGTAAGGATGACAAATTTGTTTGCAAAGGTACATTGGAAAATGGTCTATTCTATTTACATAGAAATATCTCTCACTTGTTAGACACAGAATTAACGCAACCTAATCATAAAAGAGTAAAATTATCATAAGATGAAACCTACCTATGCCATTTGCGCCTTGGTCGTATTAACCTTAATAGGATTAAAAGATTGATTAGTGATGGACCTTTAAGTGACTTAAAGGTTGATGATCTACCAACTTGTGAATCCTGTTTGGAAGGTAAAATGACCAAAAGGTCGTTCAGGACCAAAGGCACAAGAGCCACTGAATGTTTAGGATTAATGCATACTAATGTATGTGATCCTATGAGCATTCAAGCTAGAGGTGGATATGAGTACTTCATCGCTTTCACAAATGATCATTCAAGATTTGGTTATGTGTATCTCATGAGACATAAATCGGATGCTTTTGACATGTTCAAAGCATTCAAAGCTGAAGTGGAGAATCAGCTAGAGAAACACATAAAAATCTTGAGATCTGATCGTGGTGGAGAATATCTATCTGGTGAGTTTCAGCAATATCTTATTGATAATGGAATCATTTCTCAGTTTTCTGCACTAGGTACACCTCAACAGAATGGGGTGGCAGAAAGAAGAAATAAAACTCTTTTGAATATGGTTAGGTCAATGCTGAGTTATTCAACACTCCCTGTTTATTTTTTTTAGGGATATGCTCTACAAACTGTAATGTACATTCTAAACGATGTACCATTAAAGTCAGTTCCTCAAACACCGCATGAGTTGTGGATTGGGCGAAAGCTTAGTTTACAACACTTAAGGATATTTGGTTGTCCTATGCATGTGTTAAAAGGAAAGACAGAAAAGATGGAGTCCCGTACAGAAACATGCATATTTGTGAGGTATCCAAAAGGAACTAAAGGGTATTATTTCTACAGTCCTTCAGATCTTAAAGTATTTGTTTCGACAAATGCTAAATTTCTGGAAAAGAACTATATGAATGAGTTTATACCTAAAAGTAGAATTGTTCTGAATGAGATGTCAGAAGATACAATTCCACAAGAGGTTTCACAACCTAGCCCAATTGTAAGTTCCGTACCATCACAAGATCAACAACCTGCCATTTCTCGTCGTAGTGGGAGGGTTTTAAGACAACCCGAGAGATACATTGGTCTGGGAGAATCAGTGGAGAATCTCCCGGACGACGATGATCCTTACACATATAAGGAAGCAATGGAAGATGTTGATTGTCTCCATTGGCAAAGGGAAATGCAATATGAGATTAAGTCCATGTTCAATAATAAAGTCTGGTCCCTTGTAGACTTGCCTAAAGGGATAAAACCCATTGGGTGCAAGTGGGTATACAAGAGGAAAAGGGGTATGGATGGAAATGTGGAAACCTTTAAAGCTAGATTAGTAGCTAAAGGTTACACACAGAAAGAAGGTATTGATTACGAGGAAACCTTCTCTCCTGTGGCCATGCTTAAATCCATTAGGATACTCTTATCCATTGCGACATCTTTAGATTTAGAGATTTGGCAAATGGACGTCAATACAGCTTTCCTTAATAGAAGTCTTGACGAAAGCATCTATATGATGCAACCAGAAGGATTCATTAAAAAAGTCCAAGTGGAAAAGGTATGCAAGTTGCCAAAATCCATATATGGATTAAAGCAAGCATCCAGATCCTAGAACATAAGGTTCGATCAAGCTGTGAAAGGTTTTGGATTTGTTCAGAACCTTGACGAACCTTGTGTATACAAAAGGATCAAAGGCGACAAGTTGGTTTTCCTAATTCTTTATGTTGATGATATACTACTCATCGGAAACGATGTAGGTGTATTGACATCAGTAAAAGAATGGTTAGCAAAACAATTTGATATGAAGGACTTAGGAGAAGCAAGTTATATTCTTGGTATCCAAGTAATAAGGGATAGAAAGAATAGAACGATTGCACTATCCCAAGCTTCATAAATAGATAAAATCTTGTCTAGGTTTTCCATGCAAGATTCCAAGAAAGGTATGTTACCTTTCAGGCATGGAATCAAACTTTATAAGGAATAAGTTCCTAAGAATGAGCATGAAGAGCAATTCATGAGTAGGGTTCCATATGCCTCGACAGTTGGAAGTCTCATGTATGTGATGCTCTGTACTAGACCAGATATTTGTTTTGTTGTTGGCATAGTTAGCAGGTTTCAATCGAAACCTGGACCTGACCACTGGACGGCAGTCAAGCATATTTTCAAGTATCTCAGGAGAACGAGAGACAATATGCTTGTATACTCTAGAGGGGATTTGATTCCCGTAGGGTATACAGATTTTGATTTCCAGTCAGATTCTGACTCGGATTCTGACTCTAGAAAATCCACGTCAGGATCTGTGTTTACTTTTGGAGGAGGAGCAGTCATATGGAGGAGTATCAAACAATTATGTATTGCTGACTCCACCATGGAAGCTGAGTATGTTGCTGCATGCGAAGCTGCCGAAGAGGCTGTTTGGCTCCGCCAATTCTTGATTGACTTAGAAGTGGTATGTAGTGCGTATAAGCAGATCACTATCTACTGTGACAATAGTGGAGCAGTGGCTAATTCGAAAGAACCAAGAAGTTATAAGAGAGGGAAACACATTAAAAGGAAGTATCATCTTCTTAGGGAGATTATGCATAGAGGTGACGTGACGATCACCAAAATCGTGTTAGCAGAAAATCTAGCGGATCCCTTCACAAAGGCTCTACCACAGAAGAGTTTTGATGGGCACTTGGAGAACATGGGAATGAGAGATATGACACATTTGCTATAGCGCAAGTGGGAGATTGTTAGGATTATGCTCAATAGCAAGAGTGTAATGTTGTACTTGACAATCTTTTCATATTAATAAAGTGATTTCTGTTTGTTAACAAAATATTATATAACATTTATTATTATAATTGTCAAAGTAAATAATCATAAGGTCAAAAGACTATGAGAAAAGAAGAGTTGTTCGTACATCTGGATATGTATGAGGTAGACACAATTCATTAGTTAGTCTTGAATAACGTTCACAACTTAAGTTAAAGGTTGGGAACCTTTATCTTGTTAAAGTTGTAGAATTCTTTTGCTAGCATTTGAGTGGGATCAAATGTGTTGTGATGAGTCTAAAATCATCGAAGGGTCTTCGAGTAAAAGAATCTAGTGCACTGGGTGCATTGAACTGGATCACAATGAAATATTTTTTCTAGAACCGTCAATAGATAAAATTCTTTTCATTATTAGGACAATCAGAGAGTCTATCTTAATCCTGAGATAAATGATGGACTTATGGTTGCAAGTGTTATCATTTGAGCTATCAATGATTATGATTTTATAGCATAGTCTATCCTCGATAGTTTGGTGGTATTCATTTGTTAATCGATAGATGACTTCATTTATAGATATGGACATCGTGGCTTCATTTATTAAATGTGAGTAGAATATCATCATATGGATGCTTTGTGGTTTTGGATATGAAATCTTAACATTGAGTTTTCAATAGTGTCTATTGAAAGATGACTTCTGGACAAGTCATAATATATATCCAAGTTTAAAGTGTGGTCATATGAGTAAATATGGTAACTGGAGAGCTATAGGCGGTCTTTGAGCTCTTGGCGATTACTGATATTCTTTACGTGGATTCACTATCTCCCATATGATTGTCTAAGGTATGAATGAGTATTGTTAACTTATTCCATCTTTATTTAAGAGTGCAATTTTAGTTCTTAAGTGGAATGAACTAAAATTAATAGATTCAACCTAAGTAAATCATTTGTTGATTGTGATTGAGTTATATCTATTGGAGCTTAAATTTAGATAGGCCCGTCAAGATCCCCAATCCGCACGGACTTGCATGAATCACTTGATATATTCTACCGGACTATTTGTGGGTCCATTTATAATTGTATTTAATATATTAAGAATATAATTTACACATTATTTAATTAATGAGCTGTTTAATTATATTAATATATTAATGAAAGTCATGTTGGCTTGTTTCTTTTAGTAAGAATGAGTCTAGTTCACATGTGAGCTTTTTATTAAAGTCCAAATGGATTAAAAGAAGGCTAATTGGCACAAATGCCTCATGAACTCTTCAAAAAGTTGCATTGTGCCTCTAAACTTTTTTTTTCGGCACTAAACCCCCTGAACTCTCGTAAATTTGCAATTGCTGAAGGAATCTACCCCCTGGTGAGGGGGCAAATTCCTTCAGCGATTGCCAAATTGCAAGAGTTCAGGGGGTTTAATGGCTAAAAAAAAAGTCCAGGGGGTAAGGTGCAAATTCGGGTATAGTTCAGGGGGTATCCGTGCCAATTAGCCTTAAATAAAATGAGAAAACAATATGTAGGCCCAAGTCTCTTGTCATGGGCGGCAATGGGTAATAATTAGCCCATAATATTGTTTTATTTTATTATTTAATTAAATGGAAATTAATTAAACTATTAATTAATTATTTAATTAAAAATCAAATCTTTTTCTGATTAGGAAATATGTTTCTTAGTTGTATACTACTATTAGTATTATACTAAATATAAAAGACTTTATTTGTTTAATCAAATTAGGAAGTCTTTTATATAGTCACAAATACACTAAAGAGTTGGATTAGGGTTTGAATTCTAATGAAGTCTTTGTATCCTATTTGGAAAAGGACTTTGGTGATCACCTTGTTGGACAAGGTAAGAATTTGGAAACCCTAAATTAACTAGGGTAGGATTTTTGGCCACCCTAATTCATCTAGGGCAGAAAATTCGGTCCCTATAAATATATAGTGAGAATTTTCGGCCAACCCTAGATTTTTTCTTTGGCTAAAGAGAAAAAATAAAAATCCTACTCTATTACTAGTGAGAATTCGGCCATGGGGGTTTGTGAGAGAAGAATTGTTCTTGCTTCGATAGTGTACTAGTGATCTTAACATCAATAGATTTTGTACACACTTTCGAATTATGTTCACGCGAATTTCAATCTTACGATTGTGAATTCAAAAGTGATCGGAACATTATTAGCAGCCTTTTGGAGATTATAGTGACTAACAAAATCAGAAAAGTATTTGTTTGTCCATTCTCAGGTTCACAATTCAAAGAAGGGAGACCACGCTCCTAGGTGATTAACGTTCGTGATCGGTTTTGGAAGATCTAGCAGATTACCATCGACGTTAGTCAATCGGATCACGCGACAAAGGTATTTCATCTTTTCGTATGTATGATTAATTAATTAAAGGGTTAAGGTTCAATATGGAAAAAATTTTAAAATATGCTAAACTCTCTTCTAGTCTTGCTTCCGCTGCATGCACGAATTTTTCCCTACATCTACGACCTATACTATCATTGTGGGCTTCAATTCCAATTCCAGGGCTTTACCTATATTCAATCTTGGAATCATATACAATGCCTTTAAAGGAAGGGAATCCATGGTGGACCATAGCTGTATGCCTGTATGCCAGTAGTCCATTTTTTAATATATGTGGGCTTCACAAATTACACCAGGGCTTTAATGTATTTTGTTGATGCATCCGATCATGTGGGTCCTGTTGTTTTTTTCCCGATCGAGACGGTCCGAATTGGATGGAACGTAGGTGGACAACTTTATAGAGTTATTTTGGGAGAATCGGACGGTCAACAAAATATCCCGTTACGAACTCCATTACAATTACTTAGTAACACTTCTAACCCTAGTAAACACAATGTGTGACATTTGCACAATTATACCATTACATAGTGTACCACTAAGGTCTTCCTTACTATATATGGTTTTTTTTTTGGTGTCGAAGTTCTAGAAGGTTGCCACATGTTGTGTAACTAATTCCGTATGGAAGGAAAAAATTTTAAAATTTTCCTAAAATTAAAATTAAATCAAAGAGTATAACCACTAAGCCCTATAGATTGTGGGCTTCAGTTTCGATTACAGGGCTTCAAATGTATTATTTATGGGCTTCATATTCAGTGCATTGAAAGGAAGTTTGTGGTCCACAGCTGGATCCCACCAAAACGGTTATGGGGTAATTCAATGGGTGGGCTTTTATCCTACCAGTTATTCGAGCTTCATCTAGGCTTGAACCCACCTATTCAACATTCATCACAACTATTGACCCAGCTGTCTCCCAGTAGTCCATTATTTAATATTTGGGCTTCACAAATTATGCCAGGGCTTGAATGTATTTTGTTTTTGCATCCGATGATGTGGGTCCAGTCATTTTCATCCCGATCGAGACGGTCCGAATTTGATGGAACGTAGGTGGACAACTTTTTAGAGTTATTTCGGGAGAATCGGACGGTCAACAAAATATCCCGTTACCAACTCCATTACAATTACTTAGTAACACTTCTAACCCTAGTAAAACAATATGTGACATTTGCACTATTATACCACTACATAGTGTACCACTAAGGCCTCCCTTATTAGATTTCGTTTTTCAGTACAGTCGAAGATCTAGGGTGTTGCCACATGTTGTGTAACTAATGGAAGGAAAAAATTTATAAAATTTCCAAAAATTAATATTAAATAAAAAAGTATACCATCTAAGCCCTGTACAATGATTATAGGCTTCAATTCTGATTACAGGGCTTCAAATGTATTGTTTTTGGGCTTCATATTTAGTGCATTGAAAGGAAGTTTGTGGTCCACAGTTGGATCCCACTAACTGAAAGTGGACCACAGCTGGATCCCACATCTCCATGGGGTTATTTAGGGTTTCGGGACGATATTTATTGATCCCATTCCCACATCATCATCATCTTTTTTTTTTGTTTTAGATCTTCATCATCATTAGATCTTCATTAGATCTTCATCTTGTACCCAACTTCTACCCATCTCCATCATTCATCTTCTACACCACAACTGTCGACCACCGCACACGGGCATAGGTTAATTTTGCACGATATGTGAATTTTGTCAATGGGCATGGAGGTTTTCGGAAGAAATCGAAGTTACAAGCAAGTATAGCTTCTACCTCCGATTTCTTCTGAAAGACTTCTATGCCCTATTAACAGTGCATTGAAGTGTTTGTGTTTAATGTTTGTGTTTTTGATTAGTCCCTCCGATTAACCATAATCGGTTTTCTTTCTACCTTCGATTTCGTTTAATGTTTGTGTTGTCGAATGTTTTCTATTATCGAAAGATTTACTTTGTTGTTTTGCCATTATTAAAAATCTAATATTTTCGTTTGTTGGTTATTTGTTTATTGAAGTGTCATACAGTGTGTTGTTTGAAATGGCGAAGAAATCAGTGTATGTCGTTTTCAAAGGGAGGAAAACCGGTGTCTTCAACTCATGGCCGGAATGTCATGATCAAATTGATGGATTCAAGGGTGCTTCTTACCAGAAATTTAGTACGGTTGATGAAGCATATCAAGCTCTCCGAAGCAGTGGAGTTCAGCATGAACTTTGTATTCATACTCCTACTACAACAGAAGACACCGAACCCGTACAAACCCAAAGAAATTTCCTTCCATTTCCACTATACCTCATTGTTGTGTTTGCTATTGGAATAACAGTGGGTAAATTTATGTGAAATGGTATGTGAAATGGTGTTTCTGGTTGATTGTTATGTATATTGCCTCCTGTGCCTTTTTTATATGAATAAAAGATAACTTTCAGGGTATTTGATTCATAATAGTGTAGATATTAGACATATATTGTGTAATGGAAATGCATGTATCTTCATTCATAGTTGAAAAATAATTAATTAACACAGTAGAAAATTAAAACAAACAAAAAACGCATAACAAGGGCAGCAAACTGTAGGGTCTGTGAACGGAACGATAAGGCTTTTCTCTAGGGAGATGGTGGAATATTGAAGTCCAAAATCTTCTTCTGCAGTTTCTCGACAAGAATGTATAGTCCGTTAAGTTCATTGTCTCTTGCCTCCATCTGAACATGTAAATTGATTATTTCTGCTTTCAGGTTTTCAACTTTTCCTATCAAAACTGCATTGTCAACAGTCAGGCGTCCAGCATTTGCTCGCTCATCACGGATGGTGTTCTCTGCATTTGCAATTCGTTGCCTCAGACATTGAAAGATTGATTCTAGCCTGTCTGTCTCACGCATTTGCCTGTCAACATGATTTCCGATATTGTTTACTGCCATTGTATGAAAAAAAAAGAAGATGAACAAATATAAATGAACTGTGAAAAAAATTTGTAACAGGGACAAGGTATTTATAATGGGATGCAAACGTTCACCATGAATGAAAAGTCACAATGGTAACCAATCATGAACGTTTTGGTAATTGTAAAAGTCTTTTGCATAATTGCATCTGGATGACTGTTCACTACCCAATGCATCGATTATCCTATTTTTGAAATGGAAAAGACACCATTAATATCTCTTTTAATTTAATTAATTTAATTTAATTTAGGTTAATTTCAGAAATCAATTGTTTTGGATTAAAATAGTTAATTACGTTAAATTTGAGTTTATTTATCATAGGCTTAGGCCTTAACGACCAAACAAAAACCTTGGCCCGTAAGCCTTAACAAATCAATGTTCTTCCAGGGCTTGACATACATAGGTCAGGGCTTATGGAAATATAAATAAAGAATTTGAAGCCCTGTCATGCCTGAAACAAACAACAAATTTCCTGGGCTTCACACATCAATGTGCTTAAAATAGTTAATTACATTAAATTTGAGTTTATTTATCATGGGCTTAGGCCTTAATGACCAAACAAAAACCTCGGCCCGCAAGCCTTAACAAATCAATGTTCTTCCAGTCCTTAACAAATCAATGTTCTTTCAGGGCTTGACATACATAGGTCAGGGCTTATGGAAATATAAATAAAGAATTTGAAGCCCTGTCATGCCTGAAACAGACAACAAATTTCTTGGGCTTCACATATCAATGTTATGTAACGGGCTTCACATTTGTTAGTTCAGGGCTTATGAAAATAATAATGATATATAAATGGAAGCCCTGTCTTGCATGAAACAGACAAAGAATTTCCTAGGCTCAATCATGTTAAGGCCAGTATATACTACATAGAACAGTATACAACAATATATACTACAAACTACAAGATTGTATTATTCCATCACAGGGCAAGACCACAGCAAATATTCCTGAATACATAATTATTCCATTATCATACATCAACACAACAAGTGAAAAACAATTGTAAACACGTGCTGGGCTGGGGGCTCCTATTTTTCAACATAAACAGCATCACCTAAAATGTTGTAAATATTGTATGACTGCACCATCAGCATAGCAACAACTTCCTTGCACTCCTGAATTTCAACCTACAATGAAGGTGTATATGCGTGCAACAGCAAAAGCATAAGTAACTACTATCTCTCAAATATTTTATTTTTTAAACAACAAATAGAAGGAAATGATGAATCTCACCCATACCTAATAATCAACGTCTTCATTGTCTATGTCAGTGTCATCCGAGCTGAGGTGGGGTGCCAAACTGGGGTCGGGTAGGTTATCCCTATCTGGGCACGTAAGTTTGTTATGTTCTTCTTTCTTGCACACGCTACAAGCACGTGGTTTTTTTTCTGGTTTTGAGCCTTGCTTCTTCAATGTCCCTGTGCTACATGATGGGTTTGAGCAACTTTTTTTTATTGTGTCCCTGTAATCAAACCTCTTTTGCATTGCATTGAACCCTAGAACCCCTTTCAAGGTTTTCTCATCCTTGAACATCCGTCCTTTGTATATTTCACTAAAGTCTCCTTTGTCTCCAAACAATTCTTTTGATCTAACAGGCTGAATTGAGTACAGTTTTGACCCCGGTATTGTCCAACGTGTCGTCATAGAGGGAGTAGAACTGTTAGCTGCTCCATTTGTTTTAGCTTCTCTACAGTCCGCTGACGATTCCCCGTCACTGCTAAACTTATGGTCATCCTCTGTATCAGAGGTTTTAGAACTATCACAATCATCCACCTCAACCTTTGGATGCTTGGTAGTCGAACTTGGAGTCCCTTCATCTTTCTCGGTAGATGTAAATCCGGGGGTTGGTTGGTTGTCAACTGGCCTAAATGGCTGATTGCTACCACTCACTGACGGGAAATGTAGAGTAGTAATTGGGGATTCTGAAATACCGACGGGTTTAGGCATACTGGACTTCATCGGAGTTTGAAATACACTTTCAGTTGCCTTCGACGGTACAGGTCTTTCTACGACTTCGACCTTAATTTCAGTCCACGAGGATCGATTATGAGAAAGCAAATAGGATACATCACTGTCGCTCAAAATGGGTAATGTACAACTCCCTTTCGGCGTTAAAAGCTCTGAACATAAGTTTATCCAGAATCTATCGTTACTAACACCATTCCAGTGACATACTATTTCCAACAATTTACTATACTTGTTGTCATGACATGTAAAGGAAATTGGACCCAGCACTTCGTCATCAATCCAATGTCTATCGCAGTGCACTATGAACCCATCCAGCGTATCCATAGACCCTGTAAATGTTGTTAAAGTAACCAAGATATGAAAATGAAGAAATATAACAAAATAGCATTAGGAAAATCTAGAACAAATTTCATAACCTATAATGAACAAATCTAGAACCAACTTCAGAACCTATATTGAAGACATCTAGAACATATAATGAAGACATTGACCTCTAATTATACAAACAACAATTGCCTTTCTAACCATGGACAATTATTTTTAAAGCCCTGTAAAATGATTTGAAGCCCTGTTAAAGTATTTTCAAGCCCTGCACAAGGGTTTCAAGCCCTAGACTCAAACTTCAAGCCCTAGACAGAGTTATCAATCCCAACAAAACAATGCCACATAGCAGCTGCACTTCACCAAATGATATAGAAAACAAAACAACAAAAAAGGCCACACAACTACCAGAACTTCAACAAATGCCACACACCAGCAACATTTCCCCAATTTCGCATTCTGAAATCTCTAGAACAAATGTCAGACCATATGATGAAGACATTTCAAGAAATGGACAGACTTATCAACCCTAAAATACAACGCCCCCATTCATTAAACACTCCACACGGCCCACACACCCATTCATCACAACTAAATACTCATCACAATCAAGTAATATATGATCCCTCAATTTCTCTATCCAACAAAAGACAACACCAACAACAATGAGGGAGCATAATAAACAAAGAATCGTCTTTCATAGGTTCCAATGCACAGATTAAAAGAAACACTAACCTGCAGCAGATGGGTTCATTTGACGATTCGAACCTTAAGAAGAAGCCAATCGTTCCTTTCTCAACTGGTTTCCTTGCCTTTGATCTATCTCTGCCATGACTCAAACTCGAGAGAAACCCAAACACAATTGCAAACTTTTGAAGACCGGAGAGACAAACCCATTATCCCTCATCGTCCTCGTCGCCTCTGTCTCTGTCTCTGTCTCTGTCTCTCTCTATGTTTTTAGGGTTTCTAAATGGTTTTCCCCATCGCCTGTGAAGTTGAAAACAGTTCAAAACGAATTTCAGAATAGGAGGAAAATTGAAGCCCCGAAGATAGGGAGGACTGAAGATGAGGAGAACTGAAGATGAGGAAGGAAAAAGGAAAAGAAAAAGACGGAGATGGAGGACTAAAATGGGGGAGGGAATTCAATAGGGGCCGTTGAAAGAAAGGGAGGGAAAGGAAGAGAAGGGTAATTGTGGGAAGGTGAAATGTTTAAGGGTAGTTATGACATTACAACCCCCTTTAAGAGGGAAGGGTAGTTTAGTCCAACATGGGGCATTTTATGTAAAGTGAAATTCAGTACCAGACAATTTTGCAAGGAAAACAATGAAGAGACAGTTTTGCTCTTTCAAACTTGGAAGTGGACACTTTTGCAAAGCCCCCAAGAAATAACTAAAACATCATGATGACGATTTAACAAATCTTTATTCTCGGAGCTTATGAAGTTGATTGTCTTGTCGACCGTTAGGTTATCGAACATAGACCTTTGAATTTCTACCCGTCGAATTTGTCTCTTTGCAGCTGAGTGAGTGACCCTACCCACTTTGATCCACCTAAGATAAAGTTAACATTCGCTTGAGTTGCGGTGGTTATGGTGGAGTGACTGGTCTCACTACAAGAAAATATACTTTCCATCACAGATCATTTACCACGGGCTTGAAAGGTCTGTTTTAGAAAAGTAACATTTACCATGGGCCTTTAAATGCCCGTGGTAGATAATCGCTTAATTACCATGGGCAAAATAGGGCCCATTGTAGATAGTTTGATATGGATTTATAAAAAAAACCTAGGTTCACAATCTTCCTCAACGCCGTCATCATCTCTTTTTCTCTTTTTTTCTTTCATCTTCTTCACACTTTGAGTTCGTCTTCAAGATTTGTTTTCGTTTTTGATTTTAAGACTCATCCAAGGCTTGTCTTCATCTTCGACATCTCTCACAAGTGATTCTACTCTATTTTTGTAAGTTTTTTTTTTATTTAAAATTATTTTATTTTATTTTAAGTTGTTGTAAAATGTGTATGTGTTTTTAATTTATAGATCTAGTGTTAGAAACATTAGTTCCTATTTTGTGATATTTATATTTTTTATGTGGAGATTTTCAGAAATTTGAGGGATTTTTATTTATTTTTTTGGAAGGTGAGAGTGGTGGTGGATTATGATGAAGAATTAAATTCTGATTTTTAGTTTTGTTTTGCCTATTTATTGGTTGCTTACAATTCTCCTATCAACAAATTTCTATTGGAAACATAATTGGTGGAGATTGAAGATTGAAGGAAAACAACATTCTTTTAGTATGAATCAAGTAATTAGGATTTGAAAGAATGTTTTTAGATAAACTAATGTTAGGAATTAAGTATTCTTGACTATGATATATTTGAGTGGATGTTTATTTTTTGACTATTATGTATATAATTATGAATTTTATTAATTTCAATATACAAATTAGATTTTTAAAAATGGCATTATGTTCCAACATTTTTGAGATAATTGTGTGTATATATATATAAACCAATCGGATTTAAAAAAATAAAATAAAATATGAGAATCGACCATTGGCAATGCCCGTTGTAAGTAACACATCGTCAATGGGCAATGCATCAACAATGGGCAATGCCCATTGTAAGTATCGCATCGACAACGAGCAATGCACGTGGTGGAAAAGCCACTACCCCAGCTAAAATGAGCATGGTGCCCTTTGTCGTTAAGAGTTTTTCTTGTAGTGTCTACTTTCTTGTTTGTGATCGTCTTGTAGAGCCAAGGTGTTCTTTCCCTTGTTGGTAAGGTATTATTTGAGGCGATCTATCTGTTTTCTTATGCCTATGATCAATGTGTTGAAGTCGCACCACTTTGTCATGTCCTTTTGGTCTGGTGTGCTCCTCATCTTCCCTAGCCACCTAATAGAGTGGCATCTCTTTCATGATGGCTACAATCTCTACAGGTTCGATACCAAGTTTATACAATGGGATTCATATTCTTGGGCAATCGACGGGTTGTCGTGGCCTGTTGAGTGGTCGACGATTGTCGTGTGGTCAGTTGTCCTTGCGGTTGACTGTTGGGTAAGGTTCTGTTCTCCTTTTGGTCAACCTCATCTTAACGTGATTGCCGTGTCCGCCGTCGCTCGTCTTGTAGGTCAACTGGGTGTAGTTCACTTTTTCATATTCACACTTGATTTGTGCCCATGCCTTTGCCAAGTTGTCTTCCAAAGACTAGCACGAGTACTTGGTCAATTTATTATGCAGATCAAAGTCGTGTAGGAGACCTTTTTTGAATGCTAAAAAGGTAGTCGCGGATTGCAGTGATGGATCAAGACCTTCTTATTGTTAAAGCGATCGACATAGTCGTGGAGTAGCTTTAGCCGTCTTTAAGTGATGATGTAGAGGTTGATTGTTTTTCTAGCTTCCTACTGCTCGTGAATTGCTCCACGTCGGTGTTTGTCAGTTGGGCAAATGAGAAAATGGAGTTGTGAGTAACATTACGCTACCCGATTTTTTTTTCCAAATGATGTGGCACGCGAGTTGTCAACATCACATCACTCACAACATGATCTCATTTGGGCAATTTCTTAGGCAGCCTAACATTACTCAGTATATAATTGTATGTGATCGTATATATATAATGTTATCACATATGAGTTGCATGTGATCACGTAAAAAAAATGCTAAATTTTAATGTGGCCACATGTGAGTTGTATGTGATCTCATGTGAGTTAATGTGATCATGCTAAAAAAGACATGATCACAATGGGTGCACCGATCCATTAAAGAGGATCCCATACACACACACACATATATATATATATTCTATTATCAGTTCGTACTGACAATAAATATATCAGGACAAAGAATGTGGACCACTAGATTTACATACTTTGACTCAAAGTGTATGCACTTGTCAAAACTTCTCCATAATCTGTGGTCCACATTCTTCGTCCTGATATATTTATTGTCAAGACGAACTGACAATAGAAAAACTATATATATATATATATAAATGTTCAAATCAGTGTGTACTGATATAACTTCATCAGTGTGTTAGATGTGGACCATTAGATTTATATATTTTGACTCAAAGTGTATACACTTGTCAAAGCTTCTCTCCATAATTAGTGGTCCATATGCATTGGTACTGATGTAGTTACATCAATGCGCATTGATGTGAACGGGACCATATATATATATAACAATAACAAGATTTTCATAACAAATTTAATCTTTCATACCATATTACAATACAATAATCTGAATGTTTAACTAGGGATGGCAATTGGGGAAACATGGATGAATATTGGTTCCCCCATCCACATTCCCCAACCCCATTTGGGGAAATGGGGATGGTGAAGGTATCCCCATCCTCCCTCGTTTCCCTCATTTTCCTAAATCTCTGATCCCTAATTTTCTTTGTTTTTCTCTATTTCCCCCGTTTCCTCCGTTTGACTAAAAATAATTAGTAAAACTTACTCATACAAATAAAAATTACATATTAAAAATTCAACTAAAAAAACAAATAAAATTCCAATGTTTATAACATTGATAGCTTCATTTTTACACAAAGTGTAGCCCCCTTTCCATATCATTTTGAGTACGTTTCTTAGGTAAAGCGGGGGGTTTAATGTTTTATTTGAGGTTTTTGCAGAATATTTTTATGGTAGGGGTGTTTCGGCTCTAAAGGAAGTTCTGGGGGCAATTTGTGTGAATATGGAAAGTCTGGGGGCTTTGATCAGAGCGCCGCGGTTGTGCACAAGTGGTAGTCAGGCAACAGAAACCCCTCAGAGTTGCCGTGGTTGATCAACCGCGGTAAGGAGGCGACAGAAACCCTCCAAGCTTGCTACGGTTGAACTGCCGCGGTTGTCCAACCGCGAAAATGCTAACCGTGGCAATCCGACCCTTCGTCTTCCAGAGGGTAGTTTGGCCATTTTTTGGGTCCAATATAAATATCCCTTTTAGGTCTTTCAGCCAGACATCATCCCCTAGCTCGAAATATTTCAGAAAGTTTCCATCTTGGCTCATCTCTTCACACAACACCATCCCATCCTTCACAACCCACCAAGATCCTACATCTCCCTAACATCCAAACACACTAATCCCATCTCTTTTCCACAGCCATCATCACTTCATCCTTGGTTGAAGAAGAGAGTTGAAGAGAGGAGCAAAGGATGACGAGAAGATCTCATTAGTTTTCTCTAATCCCTACTTGCATCTTCAGAACTTCAACAAGATTTGTGACACCTTCAAGTACAATGGGATTCCAGATGATTTATTAAGTTGAAGTTGTTCCCATTCTCTATGGGAAACGATGCAAAGATATGGTTGAACTCCCAACCACCAAACTCGATCACTTCCTTTGATCAGTTGGCTCAAGCATTTATGAATAGATTTTTCCCACTAGGGAAGGCGGCCCGCCTTAGAAATGAGATCCTTTCCTTTCAAAAAATTGAGAATGAGAGTATCTACGAGGCTTGGGAGAGGTTTAAGGAGCTTCAAAGGAGATGTCCTCACAATGGCCTTATAAAATGGAAGACTTTGCAAGCTTTCTACCAAGGGATCATAGTGTCAACAAGGAATTTAGTGGATGCGGCTGCGGGAGGTTCTCTAATGAGCAAGACAATGGATGCGGCTCATGATCTCCTAGAAGAAATGGCACTCAACAATAGCCAGTGGGGAAGCAGAGGTAAGCGCCAAAGAGGATTCCGGGTGTGCTAGAAGTAGATGAGTTGACAAGTGTAAAGGCTCAAATAGCGGCACTTCAAAATCAAATGAACAAGTTGAGTGCCGGACCTAGCAATGCACAAGTAGCCCAATGTGAGTGGTGTTTAGGGCCACACTCTAGCATGGATTGTCAAATTGGAAGCCCGTTTGCTTCAAGCTCGTCCGAACAAGTGTCCTTTGTGAACAACTACCGGAACTACCAAAACCAACCCCAACAACAACATGCCAACCAAAATCCCCAAAACAATCCCTACTCATACACGTACAACCCACCTTGAAGAAACAACAAAAACTTGTCATGGAAGGATAACCAACTCCACCAACCCCAACATCCGCAAAACCTCAACCAAAGACAACCCCCCGGATTCCAACAACCTCACCAACAAAACTACCCGAACCTACCCCCTAACAATCAAGTGGAGAGAAAGCTAACCTAGAAGAGATGTTCTCTAGAATGATGGGCAAGTTAGACATAAGGATGGAGACCCAAGACTTAGCCTTGAGAAAGCTTGATACAAAGATTGACCAACTCGTTCAACACTCACAAGCCTCAATCCAAAACTTGGAGATGCAAGTAGGTCAACTAGTTAGAGGACAACAAGGAAGACAACAAGGCTCTCTACCAAGCAACACAGTGGTAAACCCCAAAGAGCAATGCAAAGCCATTGCATAGAGGAGTGGTAGAGAGGTTGAACTACCGGATAACTTTGGAAAGGGAAAACAAGTTGTAGTTGAAGAAGAGGGAGTTGTTGAAGAAGAGGTTGTAGAGGAAAAGAAGAGTCCTAGCCATGATGATATACCCATCACATCAAATGATACCCTTCCAAAACCCCAAGTCAAAGCCTATGTCCCTCCCATACCATACCTACAAAGATTGAAACAACATAAGGATGCTCACAACTTTAGTAAGATTTTGGAGGTGTTTAAGAAGCTTCACATCAATATTCCCTTTGCCGAAGCACTTGCCCAAATGCCTACTTATGTGAGATTCCTCAAGGAGTTGCTCTCAAACAAAAGGAAATTGGAAGAATTTAAGACGGTCGCATTAACGGAGGAATGTAGTGCCATCCTACAAAACAAGCTCCTACCTAAACTAAAAGATCCCAGAAAATTCACTATTCCATGCACCATTGACCAAACAGAATTTGGGAAGGCATTGATCGACTCCAGGGCAAGTAAAAATTTGATGCCATACTCTGTTTTTCAGAAGTTGGGAGTGGGGGAAGTGAAGCCTACTCATGTTACTCTACAACTAGCCGAGAGGTCAATCAAATACCCAAGGGGAGTCATGGAAGATGTCTTGGTGAAAGTAGAGAATTTGTACTTCCCGGTAGACTTTGTGATACTAGAAATGTAGGAGGATGTGGAAATACCTTTGCTTTTAGGCAGGCCTTTCTTGAAGACGGTCGGGGCTTTGATAGATGTGAAGGAAGATAAGATGGCCTTGAGGGTTGGAGATGAAAACGTGGTGTTTGACATGAAAAAGGTGGCCCGGAGACCGATGGGAGTAGATAGGTGTTTGATGATTGAGATTGTTGAACCATTGGTTGAAGACTTTGTTAGAAAAGAAATTCCCAAGAAACCCTTGGAGGCTTGTTTGGTTCATGGTGCCAATGAGAAGGATGAAGATGAGAATGTTGCGGAATATGCTCTACATTTAAATTCCCAACCTTTGAAGAAGTTTAGAGAAAGAAGGAGGTTTGAGGAGTTAGGAGAAGGGAAACCTAGGCTACCCCCATCTATTGAAAAGCCTCCAAAGCTTGAGTTGAAGCAATTACCAGAGCACTTGAGGTATTCTTTCCTTGGTGAGTCATTATCACTTCCGGTGATCATTTCGGCCTCCTTGTCAACAATTGAAGATGAGAAACTTTTAAGGGTGCTAAGAATCCACAAGAAAGCCATTGGTTGGTCTATCTCCGATATTAAGGGGCTGAGCCCTTCGATTTGCATGCACAAAATTTTGATGAAGGAAGAGTTTAAACCAACAGTGGAGCACCAAAGAAGATTGAATCCTAACATGCAAGAGGTAGTTAGAGTCGAGATCCTAAAGCTTCTAAATGCGGGTATCATATACCCAATATTCGACAGTCCATGGGTTAGTCCAGTACTAGTAGTGCCTAAGAAAGGAGGCATCATAGTGGTACCAAATGATCATAACGAACTCATCCCGACACAGACCGTCACAGGATGGAGAGTGTGTATTGATTACAGAAAACTTAACACGGCGACACGGAAAGATCACTTCCCCTTACCCTTTATAGACCAAATGTTAGAAAGGCTAGCGGGTCACGACTACTACTATTTCTTAGATGGATACTCTGGTTATAACCAAATTCCAATAGACCCCGAAGATCAAGAAAAGACAACGTTCACATGTCCATATGGAACGTTTGCCTACCGAAGAATGCCCTTTGGACTTTGTAACGCTCCGGCGACATTCCAAAGATGTATGATGGCCATTTTCTCTGACATGGTGGAGAGGTACATTGAGATCTTCATGGATGATTTCTCCGTTTTTGGGTCAACATTTGATGGGTGCCTAGAGAACTTAGGTAAGGTGCTAGAAAGATGTGAAGAGACCAACCTCATACTCAATTGGGAGAAGTACCATTTTATGGTAAGGGAAGGGATCGTGTTGGGACATAGGATCTCCTCTAAAGGGATTGAAGTGGACAAAGCAAAAACTGAGATGATAGAAAAGTTGCCACCGCCAACTTCAGTGAAGGGTATCCATAGTTTTTGGGACACGCCGGGTTCTATAGAAGATTTATCAAGGACTTTTTGAAGATTACAAAGCCGTTGTGCTCCCTTTTGATGAAAGATGTGCCATTTGTGTTTGACGAAGCATGCTTGAAGGCTTTCAAACTTTTAAAGAAGGAGCTTATTTCGACTCCAATCATGAGGGCCCCGAATTGGGACCTCCCCTTTGAGTTGATGTGTGACACTAGTGACTATGCGGTGGGCGCCGTTTCGGGTCAAAGAGAAGAGAAGCGCCAACATGTTATCTACTATGCAAGTCATACACTAAATGAGGCACAAGTCAACTATGCAACAACAGAAAAAGAATTGTTGGCCATCGTGTTTGCTTTTGATAAGTTCAGGTCATACTTGGTGGGATCTAAGGTAATTGTCTACACGAACCATGCAGTCATAAAGTACCTCATAGCAAAGAAAGATGCAAAGCCAAGGCTCATACGATGGGTGCTACTCCTCCAAGAGTTCAACCTTGAAATTAGAGATAAGAAGGGGACCGAAAACGTGGTTGCGAACCACCTTTCAAGGCTTGAGAGGGATGACAAAGGGACGTGGGTGAAGGAGCCCATTAAGGAAGAGTTCCCGGATGAGCAACTTTTGAGTTGCAAAGCTTACTAATTCCATGGTTTGCGGATGTGGTGAACTACCTAGCTAGTGATATAGTGCCCCAAGAACTAAATGTGTACCAAAGGAGAAAATTATTTGCCGAGTTGAAATATTACTTTTGGGATGAGCCGCTCCTATTTAGAACATGTGGAGATGGAGTAATTCGTAGGTGCGTTCCCGAAGAAAAGATGCTAGAGATTTTGGGGCATTGCCACTCTAAGGAGTGTGGAGGCCATTTTGGTGCTTCACGAACGGTTAGGAAAGTCCTTCAATCGGGCTTTTGGTGGCCATCTTTATTCAAGGACTCAAGGAGCTTCATAGAGGCATGTGACTGGTGTCAAAGAACCGGAAACATAACTAAGAGAGACGAGATGCCAATGAATGTCATGTTAGAAGTGGAACTTTTTGATGTTTGAGGCATAGACTTCATGGGACCATTCCCAACATCTTTTGGGAAGTACATTTAAATTGCCGTAGACTACGTATCTAAATGGATTGAAGCAATAGCCACTCCAACATGTGAAGAGAAGGACGTGACAAGGTTCTTGAAAGGGAACATCTTCACCCGGTTCAGCACACCTCGAGCAATAGTGAGTGATGGAGGTTCTCACTTTTGCAACAAGAAGTTTGAGGCCTTATTAAAGAAATACAGAGTGAAACACAAGGTCACTACCCCGTATCATCCACAAGCCAACGGTCAAGCTGAAGTCTCGAATAGAGAAATCAAGAGTATCTTGGAGAAAACCGTGGGGATTAGGAGGAAAGATTGGGCCAAGAAGTTGGAAGATTCCTTGTGGGCTTATCGAACGGCCTACAAAACTCCTATTGGAATGTCTCTATTCCAGCTAGTGTATGGAAAAGCGTGTCATTTGCCATTTGAGATTGAACATAAAGCATGGTGAGCGATTAAGCTCCTCAACATGAGCATGAAAGAGGCCGGTGAAAAGAGGTGCCTTCAATTGAGTGAGCTAGTGGAACTTTGGCTTGAGTCATTCGAGAACTCAAGGATTTTCAAAGAGAAGACCAAACGGTGGCATGATAAAAGAATATAAGCCAAGGAATTAAGAGTGGGTCAAAAGGTGCTTCTTTTCAACTCTAGGTTGAAGCTATTCCCGGGCAAGCTCAAAAGCCGATGGATGGGTGATCGAACCAAAATTGGTATGATTTTGGCCCTCATTTCCTTCTCATTTTGTTTGATTCTTGGGCACTATTCTGTGATTTAATGGTGTTAATTAAGCATTTTCAGGTATTTATAGAATTCAAGGGCATTGTGGTAATTTGGAGAAATTGGGGGCAAAAGCGTAAAATATAAGGAGAAGATTGAAGTTATTGTGATTATATGAGAATGCACGGGAGCATTGTGTAAATTAGCCAGCCAAACGCCACGTCACCTAAGTGATACGGTGCATTTTGGCTAGTTGCTCATTAAGGGCTTCTTAGTGAACCCACACCATGTTTTATACACACCCAAACTGCAGCCCAAATCAATTAAAGAGTAGCAGCTGTACCCAGCCCAACGTCTTCATTGCACCCCAAATGCCCCAACACAGAGGCCCAAACTGAGGCAACCCACATTCACTCAAAACGCACCGTTTTGAGTAAGAAGACAGACCTGTTTAGGCTTAACCCAAACGTAAAATGAAGCCCTTACCAGTTCCTAAATGCAGCCCTCACCAGTTCCTAAATGCACCCCTTTCATACTAAATTAAGGAGCTGCTGCGCACACCCCACACAGCTGCTAAATGAACCCCTTCTCTTCAACTATTCACCTTCTTCCTCATGAGCAGCTTGCCATTTTTGACAGCAAAACCCTAACTTCTAGCCGCCTAAAGTCACCGGAAAAGCACCCATCTCCGGCCATTTTTTACACCAATCAATCGGCGTGATCATCCCATCCATAATGGGATCTATTTCATACCCAAAACCCACCGGAATCCAACCCATTGATTTCGGTTCAGCCATGAGTATCACCCCTCTTTGTGTCGCCATGAAACTCTCCTAAAAATTGTCGCCATTTGTTATTCGATGTCGCCATGGCGACAGAGACTTGATTTCCACACCTGATGAGGTCGCCATTTGCATCTCCATTGTCGCCATTTGATGCCAAACCGCGAGCCTCACTGTTCTCTTCTTTGATTGGCTGAATTTTGGAGGCAAATTACAAAAAGGCCCCCTAGAGGGGCCAAAATGGTAATTTGACAAGTACAGGGGTGTTTTGGTAATTTTACCATCCGTGACCTAATTCAAAAATACTATAAATTCATCCCTCTTTTCAATTTGAATACCAAGCCTAACCAATCCTATTCAAGCCTATTCTCTCCTACCAATCTCCCTTTTTCTCCATTAATCATCTCCCAAACTCCTCCATTTCTATACTTGGACTTATCTTTTCCATCCAAAACCTCACACCAAATCTTGATTACTTCCCTAGACCATTCCTTCCCTACCGTTTTCTCCATCACAAATCCTTTGTCACTCACCATAAGCCATCCACCTATCTAGACACATCATCCTCTTCCATTCTTTGCATCTAGGAGCATCAAAGGAGAACAAGGATCAAGCACTAAAGAAGGTGGCCCAAGGGTGATTTCCTTACCATTTACTTGTTTCTATTTGATTGCTACTATGTGTAATTAAACCCCTAATCTAGGGTATTGATTTGATAAACATTTGGTTGTGGGTTTTTGCTTAAGCTTTGTAATGAATCTCTATATGTTTTCTATTTATTAATTCATTAGATTCTATTCATTATGTGATTGACTTGTATACCCACTTGTTAATTACAATCTTGTTTAGAATAACATGTTATATAATCACTCTTGAATTGACACACTTGAGTGATTAAGAACCCAATAAATAGGATAGATTAGTGGAGGGTATATCAACCACATTAATCTAAACCTAAATTGGTTAACATGTGGAGATTGGTCCTTAAAGTGGCTTAAAAAGCAATACCCATACCTACTTGTTAATCAATCAATTCCCTAGCATCAACATTAATTGTTTACATCCATTTGTCTTATCAAGATTGTGAGTCTTCTATTTTTCATATCACCATATTTTTAGTTAGGTTAATTTTGTATGTATGTTTGATGGTTTGACAAACCATACACTCATTCATCATTTATGATTTATTTTATTGTTTATAGATTAGCTAATTAAATCAACATATTTCTCTAATTCCTTGTGGAACGAATTCTAAGCTTACCACAATACTAATTTTCAAATCTTAAAATATATTGCGTAAAAGATTCATTTTACAAACATTCTTTTGGTAATTCGCAATTTGGTAACGACACAAAAAGCGAGTCATCAATGGGTCCGTACACCATCACTGAAATTTTTCCTCATGGAGCGGTAGAGATTGAAAACGACAAGATGGAAAGGTTCAAAGTGAATGGCCAGCGGCTAAAGATCTTTTGGGAGCTTGAATATCAAAAGCTCAAGGAGGTGGTCCGTTTCCAAGAACCACCTTAAGCAAGAAATCAAAGGGAGGTACCATTTTGTACATATTAGTGTTAGTTTTGCTTTCAATTTTTTCTTTGTTTTTTTTTAGTTTGGTTCTTTGTTTTATTTTAGTTTCTTCACCTTTGTTGTGCTTATTTTGATAGTTTAGGTATGTTTAATGTGGTGTGCTAGTTGTGTTGTTTATAGTGTGCCGAGTGAAATTTCAGCAGGCCAATGAGGACCTGTCGCGGTGGCGCAACCGCGGCAGTTAAGCGACAGAAATCCTCAAGGATCTCTGTCGCGAGTCTGCCACATGAGTGTCGCTTGGGAAAGCAACCGCGGCAATGCAGAGCTTAAGGGGACGATGTCGTTTTGGGAAAAACGATACCGTTTTAGTGCCACGATTGACCTGCCGCGGTCTACCAACCGCGACAGTAGGGACCGCGGCACTCTGACGGTATAAAAGGCTTGCTTCAGTTAGGGCACCACACAACTCACACAAACTTCTCAAACGAGCAGCAGCTTTCCCTTGTGGTCGACCTCGCCAATCTGTAATTCCCCCCTTCTTTCACTTGTTCTCTCAATTGTCATTGTTCCCATGCCCCTCTCTTTCCCTCTTTTTGAATTCTAGGGTTAGTTTGGGTGAGTTTGGGATTATTTTCGGTGAATAAGGGTTACTCATGCTTTATGATTAGAAAATTGGTGTATGGGTTGAGTTGTGGTAGTGATTTGAAGGTCTTTGTGCATTTTTTTTGGTGATTATTGAGTTTATTGTTTGATTTGGTGATTTTGGCCGAAAATTTGGGAGTTAGTGTGTGATTTTGTGTGGAAGGAAGGTTTAGAAGTGTTTTATTTATGTTTATTGTGTGATTTGCGGTGGTTTATGGCTTGGGGGTACCCGTGGTGTATTGGGTTACCAGTGGTTAGTTGACTAGGCGCCGAAGTTCTACCGGATTTGGGTTAGAATTGAGAAGCAACACAGTTTTCTGAGTGTCCGAATGGCAAGAACAAAGCAACCCGCGGTGGTTGATGCAGTAGGTGATACTAGTACTTCCTTAAGGCCGAGTAGGGGAGCGGGAAAGGGGCCACAGGTGGCTCCCCCGTGTGTGCAGAACCCAGACTTCCCTAGCCAGTTTGCTAAATGGGCGAAGAGGAAGATAATCCTAGAAAAGGGGATCACCGTTATAGAGTTAGGAGAGATGCCTATTCCTAGTATGATAGAGAGGAGAGGCTGGCAGACCTATGTCCAGCACCCCCCCCCCCCCCCCCCCCCCCCACAGGTATTACAGGCAGATAGTGGAGGAGTTTTATGCAAGTATGGTTCTGAGGAACTACTTGTTAGACGGCGCAGTATGGGTGTGTGATAAGGAAGTTAAGGTCAATGCCTTGGACATCAACAGATATTTCAGGACAGTTGTGATAGATGAGGACCGGGAAAGGATGTATCGGGGGTTGCCGAGAAACGACATCTTCACCAAGATGAATGTGGAGCTAGCCAATGCCTTGACAGATTATCCGTTGCCATTTTGGCACACTAGGTCCAGCCCACTGAAGCAATCGAAGATCCACATTGACTTGGCTTTCTGGCACGTCTTCATCTCTTATTCACTGAGGCCCTGTGGGCACTGCACTACTGTAGCCTATGAGGTGGCACAGTTACTCTACTGTTTGCGCCATGACCAGCCGATTGACATTGGTGTACTCATCAAGATGGAGATCCACAAGTGCGGGAAGGATGAGAGCAAAAAGGAGGCCATGGGGTTCCCTAGCCTGATCACCCAGCTTTACATTCAGGCAGGTGTTGACCTTTCGACAGAAGAGATGAGAGAGACTCCCGTAGACATAGGGATCAATCAGTTGTATTCACTCTACCCTATTAGGGGATTAAGGAGGCCCGGGAGACACAAGAGAGCTCGAAGGGAGGGATGATGCAGATTCAAGACCTGAGTCAGAGGCAGAGCAGTCTGAGTCAGAAATTGAAGGTCCAGAGGCAGAGGAGCCAGAGCCAGAGCCAGAGCCAGAAGCTAGGGATGGTGAGTTGCTTTCAGAGGATGATGAGAGCAGGAGCATGTGGTCGCGTATGCTGTCAGCACTTAAGCTTAAGATAAGACTTGAAAAGAAAGAACGGGTTGCAGCACGTGATAAGCATATAGCGAAGGTTAGGGCAATCAAAGAGGACATCTTGAGGGAGATAGCAGCTTCAGAGGGTAGGACCAGGGCCTTGATCAGTGAGGTAGAAGATGGAATTATGCAGGACTTCTCTGAGCTTAGGACTGATCTCCACGTCTCCTAGTGCACTAGGCAGAAGAAAGCCTACCCTTTTCCCCCAGCTCATCCCCGCCCGACCGGTGGTCCCGTGATTTCAGAAGAGGAGGCTCAGGTGCGCATGGCTATGGAGAGATTTCTGAAGGAGCATGTAGATAGAGATGCGAGGTCGAGCAAGGGCAAAGGGAAGTTGCCGGGTTCCTCGTAGTCACATTCCACCACCTTTTTTTCATCATGTTTAGTTTCTTTTAGTTGCTTATTTTCATATATTTTTGCATATTTTGGGATATTTTTGCTTAGTTTTCGGATATTTTATTGACTTTTAGTATTTGGATATTTATGCTTTTGAACTTTTATTTTCGTGTGTTATCTCTTTAGATATTTAATTATTGTCGCTTAGTTTAAGTGTGTGGCGTTGTATTGTGCCTAGTTTTTAGGTTTGCAGCGTGCTTGTTTAGGATTGCGTTTGGCCTCCCTCCCGCTTCTAAGCTTATATTGTCCAATCCACTTATGTGCAAACATTGGGGACAATGTTTCGTTTAGGTTTGGGGGTGCGGCCATTCTTTGACCATCTTTGATTGATTGTTTGTTTGTGCTTGTTTTTTGTGAATATTTTTTTCAATTTTTGCATGATTGTGTGTTTTGTCCATTCTCTTGTTTCGAGCCAAAATTTTGGAGCATTAGCTTGCTTAATGAGATGCTTTTGGGTTGTGCCTTTTGAGGCAATTGTTGCATGTGTTGAACCCCTGAGTCTAAGCAAAGGTGGTGCTAGTTAAAGCTACACCACATTGTTTGCACGCATCCTACTAGACTCAAAGGTGTCTTAGTAATTGGGTATCACGCTTAAGATGTCTAGATCATTAGTGGAGACTACCCACGTGAGGCCAGAGCCTAAATAGCGTCATTATAAGTGTGGTTTATTTCATTGTTTCATCCTAAACACTCTTCTTGTAGATAAATAGGCATAAATAAAAAGGTCCTCACTCCATACTTTGGATTTTAAAGAGCGTCATTTTAAGAGCATCATCGTTGTTTCGCCTTTGTTTGCTTGCTTAACTTGTACCTATAGAGATGACGTAGGCTATGTGTGTTAAGTCACTACAAATATCCCAAACACGTCTCATGCCTTGTGTGTGTGCTTGAATGTCCGATCTATATTGACCTACACACTAAACCCCGTCACTATATCCTCCCATGTCATACACATCACCACATCTTACATAAATACTAATCCATCCCATGTGCTACGGTTATGGCTTGTTATCATATCAAAATGAAGCTCAAGAAAAATCAAAAGTGTAAAAGTAGCGTGTACTTAGGCTAAAAGTGTAAGTTGTGCAAAGATTAAGGCTCAAATAATGATTCTTGTTTTAAATTTTTTTTTAAAAAAAGCCTTATATGCTCTAAAGTGTAAATGTTGCCAGAAAAATAAAGCAACTTAAAGATTAGCACATGTTGATTAATTGAACAATTCTTGCCTAGACGCTTTATTTGTGATGAGCACCAAAATAAAAGGTTAAAGCATAATCAATAGCTAGCCAATAATCCCGTACCCACCTAGCCTCTCCACCACCAATTCACCATATCCCTACTTGAGCTTTAGAGAAGTCCTAATTGATCTTTAGGAGGAGTTTTAGCTTGTTGATGAAGGTTTCAAATGATGTTTTGCTCTTGTTCTTAATGTCCAAATCCGTTCTTGTGGTCCATTTGTATTTAAACATTAGCGGTCTTTAAAAATTTGTCATATGCATGTAAAATTTGAAAATTCTTGTGCTTAATTTCCAACCGCATATGTTTGTTGAGTGAGCCTAGGTTCTGAGTGGTAAAATGAGAGAGATCCAGAAAGGTATAAAGTCGAAATGCTATCATGAGACTCTTGTGTTCGATGCTTTTTTGAAGCTTTGTTCACTAAGAAGTATGGAATTGCAATCTCTCTTGTTGTAGCACCTTAGCTTGCACTTCCCAAGCTTGTTCTTAGGGGTCTTGCCATGCATGTGTCTCAATTCGATTCGCCCATCATTGCATCTCTGTCTATAGTTGGCTCAGCAGGAAAGACGTTTGTGGGTGTCGTACTGTAAACCCTCATGAGACGTCACTCGTCCTACTAGGGATCGCCTAGGGGTTTAAAAGACTTATCATGTGCATTTTATTTTCTTTATGTTTTTGCTTTCTTTTGTTTTTCCTTTTTGTTTATTTATTTTGGTTTTGCTTGAGGACGACCAAAAGATAGGTTTGGGGGTGTTTGATTGCTTCATTTCTACACAAAGTGTAGCCCCCTTTCCATATCGTTTTGAGTACGTTTCTCGAGTAAAGCCGGGGGTTTAATGTTTTATTTGAGGTTTTTGTAGAATATTTTGATGGCAGGGGTGTTTCGGCTCTAAAGGAAGTTCTGGGGGCAATTTGTGCGAATATGGAAAGTCTGGGGGCTTTGATCAGAGCGCTGCAGTTGTGCACAAGCGGCAATTAGGCGACAGAAACCCCTCAGAGTTGCCGCGGTCGAAGTTCGGTGGTTGATCAACCGCGGCAAGGAGGTGCAGAAACCCTCCAAGCTTGCCGCGATTGTCCAACCGTAAAAAAGCCAACCGCGGCAGTCCGACCCTTAGTCTTCCATAGGGCAGTTTGGTCATTTTTTGGGTCCAATATAAATATCCCTTTTAGGTCTTTCAGCCAAACATCATCCCTTAGCTCGAAATATTTCAGAAAGTTTCCATCTTGGCTCATCTCTTCACACAACACCATCCCATCCTTCACAACCCACCAAGTGTAGTTTGTATGGGTATTTTAATGTACTTAAAGCTTTCAATTGATTGATCTCCTTTTGAATGAATTTTTGTGGTGTGTTATGTACTAACTGGAGACGCACGCCACGTGTTCGATAAAATGCTCCCTATGCATGTCTAGAAAAGTAGACCTACTTAGGCTAGCATATAGGATTCGTTTAGTACACCAATGGCCTTAATGAACTCATTCGTACATTCCGGGTAATCGAAAGATAAGCTTGGGTATGTTTTGAGTGTGACTTACTCTACTTGACCAAGATTGTGGGTTAATATTAGGGTGTATGAGTATATGAATAGCATGAGCATAAATGGGGGTAAATAATCGAGTCTAGATCGGAAGTCAATATAGGGTGGGGTGTAGTCAAGTCCTAGCATATTTCTCTCCATTATCACATTTGAGTTTAATTTCGTGTTATTTCTTTCATTGCTTTAGCATTAGTCTTTAATCAAGTTAGTTTACCTTGTTTATTTTGATAACCATTATTATTGATTGTTTGAATAGCAAATGGGCTAGTCAATTTCGGTAATCAATCACTCCATTCCTTGGGAACGAACTTTACTTTCTATTGTGCTACTCTCCGACCTCGTTCTATTTCGAGTGTCACTTGAGTGATAGCCAAACATGAAAAGAAAAAAATCAATACAAATACAAATACAAATACAATTATACGGTTCATAACATCATTTAGAAAAAAATTTATTGTATGAAGCCAACATCTTATAGGGTAAATTGGTAAAATGAAGAAAATGAATAGCTATTAAAAAATATTGGGGGGAAATAGGGGGACTTATTCCTATCCCCATTTCTATTTGGGGAAGAAATTTGAACAAATTATGGCTTGTCCTAATATTATCTAGGGGGTGGGGGCAAGTGAATAGATTTTAAACGGTTATTACCAATTTTCGCGATTAGTCAATATTACGAAAATACCTCAATCTAGTTAAAACAATAAATCAAGTGTATATGTGCAGAAATTAAATGACTCTTGATTTTTATGTGGAAACCTTCAACAACAAAAAAACCACGAGCTGTTATGTGCATTACACACGATCCTCGAATCCACTAATTGTAATGGTGTCCACAACCTAGGTTGACCACGTCAAACCCTACACAGTCACTAACCCACCACTACTACACGCAGGCCTTTAAAAGTGAATCTAGATCAATTTACTTGTGGCCTAAACAATCTTAGCCACAAGACTTACTTCTCAATGAAGAGATAAAACAACCTAAGTGAATATACAATGATATCCAAATATGCACTTAGTGCTAGGTTACACTAAATGCTTATCTAGGATTAAAAGATGTCAATTAAATCAATCCTGGATATCAATTGCTATATGACATAGTATACAACATAGCTATTAAAGATTAAGCAATCCTCGATATAGCTATCACAATACAACACTCAATCAAGCAACACAATAATCTCTATCTTGTATAGTAGAATATGATCTAAGAACATACAAGTAATTAAAGAGATTTCTTGTTAAGTAAAACACTAAGATTAGATTAAATTAGTGAAAAACTTACCAAGCAATATGTGTTGTAGAAAACCCATGGATAGATGCATGCTAGATGATCCTAGATGATGCTAGATGAACTTAGATGCACATGGGAAAAACTTTGAGTGATCAAAGGTGAGTTCTTTTGAAATTTTATCTCTTGGAAAATATGCTAAGTCAAAAATATATTTTGAACTCTCTTAAAAAACGACTTATGGTCAAAGTAGCATATATATATATGAGGTCAAAGTGATGCTAAAATGTTTTGATTATTTTTTCAAAAATTTACCTTGACCGCTGTACACCCGTTATATGTAGGGCGGTTGTACAGCGGTATGAAGAACATGTTCTTCATGGCCGCTGTACATGAGGGCAGAAAACAAGCGACCAAAGGGCGATTGCTCTCGGGTTTGGAGAGCCGTTGTTCACCCGCCGTACGTAGGGCGGATGAAGGGCGAATCACTAGTGACTAAAAAGTTGATCAGGTGTCCTGCTATACGTAGGGCGAACGTACAGTGGGTACGAGCAATTTTGCTCAAACCCTTGCAAGGGCGCTGTATATAGGGCGACCCAATAGCGGGTGTATAGTGCCCATGCAATATCAATGCATCCTAAGCCTAATCATGACATGGCATTTTAATGAACAAGATGCAATCAATCAAATATGCATGAAGAGATATTCAAGAGCATGAATGCACACATATAAAACACACAATATACACAAAGTATAGATATGCATGGGATGTGTGTGTGTGTGCAACTAAATCTCTTCAAAGCAAGTAAGCACAAGTAATTTACCTTTGGAGTGCTTATCACCTTGAGGTCTTGAGAGGGCCTTTGTTGTTCATAGGTACAAACAAATAGAAGCCTAAATCTACCCTTACATCAAACCCCAAATGTGGTTTGTCACCGAAATAAGCCAATCAAACTTGAGGAACTTACAATCCCCCCTTTTGGCTATTTCGTGACAAACCCACCACTCACATTGATCTTAACAACAAAAATGGATCTAAAGGTCAATAATGATTTTCTACAATACAAAGAGATATATAAAAGATGAAAACTTCAAGTCTTCAATCTCTTATAGAACAATCAATCCTTCAAAACAAAGAATTACACTTTCCAAAGCAAGTGTATGTGAGATGATCAAGTGAAGTCATAAACAAGCATTTGCATTAAAGAATTTTTCATTAAAGAAAACATGCAACATCATGCAAATGAATGTGCAATGCAATGGTCCCTCTCAATGGGTCACGCCTCCTCAATTTGTAATCTCCCCAACATGCGCATTTGCTATTATAATTAGCAAACTCCCCTTACTACATTTTACTCCCCCTTTTTGTCATGATTTAGGCAAAGGAGTATTCCCAACCAGGTCATTTGTAGCAAAGAGAGATAGTAGCATGCAAGACATTTGCATAATCATATAATACACTTTATGCAATGCAATTAATTGGAAGAAAAGCAAAGAGTAGCAAAGAGAGATAGTAGCATACAAGACATTTGCATAATCATATAATACACTTTATGCAATGCAATTAATTGGAAGAGAAGCAAGGAGATTTATTTTATGAAAATATGTGATTATAATGCTTTGCATGCAAGACATGTTGCATTCAAATCCAAAAGCTAATGAAAACAGTTTCCTAAAGAATTCAAACCAATTTCACCATTTGTCATGAATTAAACAAGGATATAGAGTTATCATTCATTCAATTTAATGAGCAACTATATCCAACTTTATAAGCAAAACATGGCATGAGCGACTTTTGCACCCTATTCGATTTTTTCGGGTAAGATACCCTTATGATAGTAGCCATGTTAACAAATAAAGAAAGAGAGACTTTGGATTTTAAAATCCTTAGAACAGATACAAGATCCTTTATTCATTTAAGTCTCATTTTTGCTTTTCACACATAATTTTGCATTTTTAAAATTGCAATCAACAATCGTGCTTTTCATTTTTGAGCATGTCATTTGAAATCATACTTTTCATTTTAAGCATGTCAACGAATTGATGCTTCTCATTTTAAGCATGTCATTTAAAGAATCATCATGTCATAGAGATAATTATAGGTCATTCAAAGAGTACTTCCTAAGTAAATCTCTTAGTCCAAAAATGCATGTTTGAACATAAATATGACATTGATTGCAATCAAAGCATTGGTTCACACTTAGTGAATAGAAAAAACATACAAGCATATGTGCAATCAAACTACTCAAACAATTAAAAAAGAAGCATAATGTTTATCAAATTTTTGCATGTGACACGTATGCAAAATTGCTTTATTTGCTTGAGTTCCCCATATGCGGTCAATCACCATCCAGCATCAATGAAGGGTATGAGGTCCTATAGACCTACCAAGTCCATTGGACTTAGTTGAACCTATGGGAGACAAGTTAGCACAGTAGTAAAAGGGTTCATATTTTCTTATCCACTTAGGTGACATATTTCCAATCCTAGTGGTCAAAGGTTCATGAGCTCTAGATGTCATAGGATTATGTAAATGGGTTCTATCCTTCCTAGGAACATGCATCTTAGCTCCAGCCTTTTTCTTTTCAATCATGTTTTCAACTCTACGCATTTTGATATAATGAAAGCAATTTGGTCTAATGTGACCATCAATACCACCAAAATGACAAGTGAGAGTAAAGTGAGGAATCATACCATGTCCTTGTGTATGCAATGGTGTTTTCCCTTATCGTTGTGGTTCCTTAGTTGTTGGATTAGATCTCTCCATCTTTGTTGTTGACCAAGACAAGGTTGTTTGCTCAGTTGAGTTTACAAGATCGGTCTCTTCCCTTGATGCATTTTAGGTTAAGGGAAGTTAGCATGAGGAGCCCTTTTTGGTTGTGCTTGAGGTGGACTTCTTGATGCCACCTTCACTTGAGCACTTATTGAACATTCTCCTAGGTAAATTTTCTTCCTAGGTAATTAAGGAGGAGGAGACTCCTTGAAGTTCATGCTATTGAAAAATATGGTCTTGCTTTGAGTGGAGGACTCCTTGTCATCTTCAAACCCAAGACCCCTTTTGTCACTTGGCCTTTTTCCAACATCTAACATGTGGTCAAGTTTTTTAGTGCTAAAGCCCATCTTTGCCATCAATTCTCTAGCATCTTTAAGCTCCCTCTCCAACCCTTCTTCACTCCTCTTAGATAAAGCTAACTCATCTTTTAGATTATCTTCATCCTTCATGAATCTCACCACTTCCCCACTTAAGTGGGCAACTTGCGTTGAAAGCTCTAGATTCCCCTCCTTCAATCTTCTAATTTCTTTCGTGTTCCTCATCCTTGAGCTTTCAAACTTGACTATGTAGTCATGAAGATCCATACTCTCCACATTTCCATTTGTGGAGTGAGATGACGAATTCTCATCACTAGAGTCATCTCTTATACTTTCCATCTCACTAATAGAGTCATTTTTCTTATCAAGACCTTCACTTTGGTCACTTGATGTTATATGAGTCATATACCAATGAGTAGCTACACCAACTACCTCTTTAGCTACTTCTTCATCTATTCCTTCTTTGGGATCACTAGTCAAGGCAACCTTGCCATCTACTTCAACTTCTACACGAGTGGCTCCAAAAGCCGTGTAGTTAATGGCAAACTCTTCATCACTTGAAGGATTTTCTTCACTTTCATCCTAACTCTATGAGGTGGCCATCACCTTTCCTTTTCTTCTATACTTCAAGTTTCCACACTCCGGGGAGATATGCCCGAATCTTCCATATTTGTAACATTGAATCCCCTCTTTTGAAGACATCTCTTGGTTAGGCTCGTCATTCTTGAGCTTAGTCTTCTTCTTGAAGCCATCCCCCTTCGGAGCATAATCACTCCTTTGTAGACTCAAGAATTTCTTGAATCCTTTGACAATTAGTTCCATGTCTTCATCCAAGTCATTTTGAAAGTATACAAACGTAGTTAAATTGCTTAAAGCATACCTAGAGGGGGGGGGGGGGGGTATAGGTTTTTACACCTTTTTCAATCCCTTGAAACAGACTCATGTTTGTCCCTAGGTAGCTTTACATAGACAAGATAAGCATATGATCATTTAAGCATTGTCGATATATATCAATGAGTTGCATGAGGAAGAATAACATAAAATCTCAACAACAAAGAATACTTGTATTTCAATATTGTTCAATGTATTACAACTATAAACAAATATAACTATACACAAAGGTAACAATATATAAAGAATTATATTTACAATTATGATCAAAATGAATTTGTTTATAAATTTGCTTATAAATCACACTTTACAAAATCTTGTTCCAATGTATATCACAAGTGAATAATATGCAACAGGATTAAAACATACACATAAACAAATGAGAAGGAGACAGATAGAAAGAATTGACACATGAGAATTTTTTAACGTTGTAAAACCTCTAAGAAGGAAACATCCATGGGTTGAACTACAACCATTAGGTACTATATATATTGGATGATAGATTAGAAAATCCTCAAAAGTGACCAACCTATGATATATTGTCTATTGGAGTCTATGCCTATCCAATCCCTCAATGATGTGAAACTATCATATATTGGACTCCATGTCTAACAAACATCATTGGAGGATTAGAAATTCCATAAGAGTGCATACACATCCCATGTACCACTCTCTATTGGAGTCTATGTCTAACCAAACACCCGAGCCTATCAATAATGTAGCCAACTCCCTATCCAAGGCACTCATGTCTCTAGAGAGCCTCCAATGCATAGCTATCTGGACCTTCTCGATCCTAGCCATGACTTCTTGCTTGGTTATCCGAACCTCTTGTCCTAACCAAGCCTTCCTTGCTTGGCTATTCGGACACCTTCTCATAGTCAAGACTTCATGCCTTTTACAAGGACTTTCTAAGTGTGATCCATGAATGCAAATGATGCACACAAGCAATTCAACATAGAATATGTGATCAATACATTCTATGGAAACTAGACTTAAATCCTGAGAGAACACAAGTCAAATAGTCTAGATGCAAAACTTGAATTAAAACGTAGAGCATGTGAAAACACCTAACACATATGACTCCTAGTTTCATTCATACAAATAACACTTGAATAAATCATACACATGATGCACATATTCAAGGTGTTAGAAACATACACAAAAATGCTAGAATCACAAAAAATGTTCAATGAATGTTCTAGCCAACGTTTAGAGCAAGGATATAATGAATAATCAATTAAATCCTATTATGCTCTAAATACAAAATTACAAGTGCTAATCCTAGATTTGTTCAATTATAGGATCAAAGCACATGTAAAGGTTATTATTCATAAAATGAATGAATCAATCCACAGATAACTCTAGATATAAAACTAATCATAATACAACTCTCAAACATGTGAAAAACCTAGAAACCTAGAAAACTAGTTCACATATGTCTCTAATTAGACTTTGATTAGGTTTGATTATGAAGTTATCTTTCTCAATATTATTCACCATACATACACATACATATAGAAGAAGAAACTCCAAGGTAATTGAAGGTTATAAAAGAAGAAAACACATAGATAGATCAATTACCTATGATTCATGAGCTGGTTCAGTTTCGAAGGTGAAGGCACCAGAAAACTCAATCAACACAGCTTCCAAACCACTTGGAAAAGTTATAGGACTCAATTATGAAGATTCTCCAACTTGAATCACTCAATTCCGACTTCGTATGAGAAAGTTATGGTGTTTGGAAGGTGAGAACAATTGAGAGAAATTTCTGCAGATAAGTTTTCTAATTTTTTCTTCTTGAAATGAAATGGGGGGGAAAGGAAGATTTTAAAAGAGAGAGAGATAGAGATTTGACGTGGCCAATAGGAGGATGCCACGTCACCCCCCGTGAGAGGCAAGTGAGCCTCATGGGGGTAAAGGGGTGTGTGGTCAGTGAGCCTCACGCGCCCCTCTCGCCCTCCTCAAGCATGGCCTTTGGCTATTGCTTACCTCCCTCGCGCTCCTCTCGTGTTCTTTGACCGTATTCGGGTCTCCGAACTCCGAATTTGAATCCATTTTTGGATTACAAACCGTGAATCTCTTACGCATGAGGACGACTATGAAACTTTGACAAAAAGTTAAGAATTTGACTCGATACACGAAGACGAAGACAACATATCGTATGAGAATGTAAAGTAGCGTAGCTTGCTAGTTTGGACTCGAAACCTAATGAATGAGTAACCAAAATGACTAGGACTCAATAAAGAATCATATGAGATCATGTTCAAGTCCAAAAACAATAAAATGGAAAGTAATAAATACAAAGTCACACACGTATGCCATTTCCTAGATATACTACTAGAACATGCAAATTCACAATGTTTATAAAATAAAATATAATGCATGCGTATACATTAACAAGTGTGTGAGAGTGTTATATAAATGGTGTACAACTATGCAGAGACACAAATGAATGCCATGTGTGTGTGTGCCTATGCCTTGTAAGAAAAAAGAGATCTAATATACCTTTATTGTACAATGTAACACATTCCTCTTTGAAGACACCATCTTACAAGAATTGTGGCCAAGTCTTTCTTTGAAGCTTTGAGTCATCATCTCTAAGACCACAAATCAAATATAAGAAAACATCGTTTTGATTTAGAATACATGCCAAGACAAACCAAAAACCTAACACATCCTCCTTCTTCTCTACCTTGGAGGTCTTCAAGGCAATATTCTTTTTCTTCTTAGGAGGTGAGGAGGTGGTCTCTTTTCTTGACTCAAATGCAAGAATTCTTCCAAAAACTTCACTTGGCTTCATATTCTTGTAGTTGTTATTTTCTTTTAAACCCGTCACTTTGGACTTAAACCTCTCGGGAAGTGATCTCATAATCTTTTGCTTGATCCTTCTATTCGAGTAAGGATCACCAAGTTGATGACTTTGGTTCACAATGCCCATTAGCTTCACTTGGAAGTCATTGAAGCGCTCACAGTCCTCCTTCCTAATGGTCTCAAATTGAGTCTAGAAGACTTAGAGCTTGGAGTCCTTGACCACCTTGGTTCCCTCATATGTCATTTCTTGGATGTCCCATGCCTCCTCGACAATCCTAGTATTTTGAATCAATTTGTATTGATTTTCATCCATGGCACATAGGATGGTGTGCATCGCCTTCCTATTCCACTTAGATGCTTCAAACTCTTGCACGTTCCATTGCGCCTAAGGCTTGAGTACATCCTCTCCTCTACCCGTAGGAGTCATCATTGATGGAGTGTAGCCGTCTTCAATCACCATCCAAATCGTGGATTTGACATATGTAAGACTCCATCTTGCCTTTCTAAGAGGCATAATTTATCCAGGTAGTAAAGGAGGTCTCGTGCTAGAAGCACCCTTGTTGCCACCACCGTTTCCACTCATTGTGTTTAATAAATGAATTAAATGAATGCAAAATGTATGAATAAATCAAAAAACATACAAAATGAGCAAGGATCACCTAAGTATATTTAGGAACCCACTGTGATACCAATTGAAACAAATTTTGGTGTACCCTAATATTATCTAGAGGGGGGAGGAGGAGGAGGAATAGATTTTAAAAGGTTATTATCAATTTTCACGATTAGTCAATATTACGAAAATACTTCAATCTAGTTAAAACAAAAAATCAAGTGTAAATGTGCTGAAATTAAATAACATTTGATTTTTACGTGGAAACCTTCAACAAGGAAAAACCACGGGCTGTTATGTGCGCCACACATGATACTCGAATCCACTAATTGTAATGGTGTTCACAACCTAGGTTGACCATGTTAAACCCAACACGGTCACTAACCCACCACTACTACCCATAGGCCTTTAATAGTGAACCTATATCAATTTGCTTATGGCTTAAGCAATCTTAGCCACAAGACTTACTTCTCAATGAAGAGATAAAACAACATAAGTGAATATACAATGATATCCAAATAAGCACTTAATGCTAGGTTGCACTTAATGCTAGGTTACACTAAATGCTTATCTAGGATTAAAAGATATCAATTAAATCAATCCTATATATCAATTGCTATATGACATGGCATACGACATAGCTATTAAAGATTAAGCAATCCTAGATATAGCTATCACAATACAACACTCAATCAAGCAACACAATAATCTCTATCTTGTATAGTAAAATATGATCTAAGAACATACTAGTAATTAAAGAGATTTCTTGTTAAGTAAAACACTAAGATTAGATGAAATTAGTGAAAAACTTACTAAGCAATATGTGTTGTAGAAAACCCATGGATAGATGCATGCTAGAGGATCCTAGATGATGCTATATGAACTTAGATGCACATGGGAATGACTTTAAGTGATCAAAGATGAGTTCTTTTGAAATTTTCTCTCTTGGAAAATATGCTAAGTCAAAAATATGTTTTGAACTCTTTTAAAAAAATGACCTATGGTCAAAGTAGCATATATATATATGAGGTCAAAGTGATGCTACAACGTTTTGATTAGTTTTTTCAAAAATTTGCCTTGACTGGTGTACACCCGCTGTATGTAAGGCAGTTGTACAGTGGTCTGCCTGGAAAATGAAGAACATGTTCTTCATAACTGCTGTACATGAAGGCGGAAAACAAGTGACCAAAGGGCTATTGCTCTTGGGTTTGGAGAGTCACTGTTCACCCGCTGTACGTAGGGCGGATGAAGGGCAAACCACCAACGACTAAAAAGTCGATCAAGTGTCCTACTGTACATAGGGTGAACGTATAGTGGGTACGAGCAATTTTGCTCAAACCCTTGCAAGGGCGCTGTACGTAGGGTGACCCAACAGCGGGTGTACATCGCCCATGCAATATCAATGCATCCTAAGCCTAATCATGACATGACATTTTAATGAACAAGATGCAATCAATCAAACATGCATGAAGAGATATTCAAGAACATGAATGCACACACATATATATAATATACACAAAGTATAGATATGCATGGGATGTGTGTGTGTCTGTGCAATTAAATCTCTTCAAAGCAAGTAAGCACAAGTAATTAACCTTTGGAGTGTTTGTCACCTTGAGGTCTTGAGAAAGCCTTTGTTATGCATAGGCACCAACAAATAGAAGCCTAAAGCTACCCTTACACCAAACCCCAAATGTGGTTTGTCATCGAAATAAGTCAATCAAACTTAAGGAACTTACAATCTCCCCCTTTGGCTATTTCGTGACAAAACCACCACTCACATTGATCCTAACAACAAAAATGAATCTAAAGGTCAACAATGATTTGCTATAATACAAAGAGATATATAAAAGATAAAAACTTAAAGTCTTCTATCTCTTGTAGAACAATCAATCCTTTAAAACAAAGAATTACACTTTCCAAAGTAAGTGTATGTGAGGTGATCAAGTGAAGTCATAAACAAGCATTTGCATTAAAGAATTTTTCATTAAAGAAAACATGCAACATCATGCAATAAATGTGCAATGCAATGCTCCCCCTCAACGGGTTATTCCTCCTCAATTTGTAATCACACCAACATGCGCCTTTGCTATTACAATTAGCAAACTCCCCTTACCACATTCTACTCTCCCTTTTTGTCATGATATAGGCAAAAGAGTATTCCCAACCGGGTCACTTGTAGTAAAGAGAGATAGTAGCATACAAGACATTTGCATAATCATATAATGCACTTTATGCAACACAATTAATTGGAAGAGAAGTAAGGAGATTTATTTTATAAAAATGTGTGATTATAATGCTTTGCATGGAAGACATGTTGCATTCAAATCCAAAAGCAATGGTATTTGGCAAAGAAAATGACAAAGGTTTCCTAAAAAATTCAAACCAATTTCACCATTTGTCATGAATTAAAGCAAGGATATAGATATATATGGTCATTCTTCGGTGCAACATTACATGATACAATAGTATGTGCTCACATATGATTGCATGTGATTACATGTGATCACAAATATATATATAATGTTATCGCATATGAATTGCACATGATCACATAATTAAATTATTGTGATCACATATTAGTTGATGTGGTTGTACTAAAGAAGACATGATCATAGTCAAAAAATTTTGTGTTGCATCATGTAACGTTTGCACCCAAAGGCATACCCCATATATATATATATATTCTTTCTCTCCTTAGCCCTTAGGACAAACTGATTTTATTTATATTAATAATCAAAGTTTTCTTTAACTTAATCAATGACTCACAAATCTCGTCATAATCTTAAAAGTTCATTTCATTTCAGTCATAAGGAGAGAAAAACTATATATATATATACTATTAAACAAGTACAAATAGTGTAAATATTATTTCTAAAAAAAATGTATATATTTTTAGCTACTTTTTTTTATTCATATTTATTGTTATTACTTATTACCCACATGTGTATCTATAGAGTAATGCTAAGAGCATCTTCAATGCAAAATGGTTTGTATACAAAAAATCGTTGAAATGACAATAATGTCAAGAGACTTGCTTCCTATGTGGCATAAAGATAAACTTGATAGACAATCAAATCAAAATATGGTCTATAATTCTTCTATTTAAAACAAATTATTTTTAATGATGTGTCCAATTTTTTTTTCCTTTTTTCTTTTTTATCTTATTTCCTTACTATAAATAAATAAAAAATTAATATCAATTTTAAATACTTGCTGAATCAACCGAAAAAATACATGTGCAACATGCCATCTGAATGTAGACGGTCATGTTGACAATGTCTAATATTTTAGCCACAAGGTGGTTGCCTTGGTGGTCCAAGACTTGGGATGAAAATCTCAAGTCCTTGGTTCTACTTTTGGTAATTACATTGTGGCCAATCATCAAGGCGTTAGTTCAGCTGGTGGAAAGACGGGCTTAGGGCACGGGTAACTCCCAGGTCAGCGGTTCGAATCGTACCCAGGTGAAGGCGAGTTCTGATTTGCCCGCTTGCATCTTTGTGTGACCGAGGGTATGAGCCGAGGTTTCCTATCCATCCTACTCCATAACATCCAACAAATAGACCGTAAAAACCAACAAGTTGGCTATGGGTGTGTCAGACAGTTGGGGAGGACAGGCAGATGGATGCCTAGACGAAGTTCGGGATCCTCGATACCGAAAAATATATATATATATATTGCCACATCATCGTGAGGTTGAATAGGCACAACTGCATTGAAAATACATTTTTTTAATAGACTGTCTATTTATCCTACATTATATTTTTTTTTTCACAAGCCACTCTTGCATTAGAGATACTTAGCTTCCCAAAATTTTTCCCAAAAAAACTTCCCAAATTATGTGGTTTGGTGAATTGTCAATATCTTGTAAATCATGAGTCTATGTGGTGAAGGATGTGATGTTGACAACTCACCATGTCACATAATTTGGAAAGAGATTTGGGAAAAAATTTGGGAAGCCTAGTATTACTCCTATATATATTAGATTAAAATTCTTCAATCCAAATTTGGTGCTCAAATGATTTGACATTACTATAATCCGTTCATTTAAATCATACAAATCTAATATAATTTAAATGAATGGATTATAGTGATGCCACCAAATTTGAATATTAAATTTGGACAAAGTAACATTATTGTTCATTTTAATAATATATTGGGTTTGGATAGATGAAGAGGGTGCTACCAAGGTGCTAGCTTAGTTGGGTTGTTCCGGCTGATCACGATCACCATCAACGTTACTAAATAAACAAAAAAACAAAAGTTGAGGTGACTAGAATCTCTCACACCCATTCCCTCTCTCGAGTTCCGAATTTATACTTAAAAATTAAATATATATAACCACTTTAATTTTAATTATAATTCTTCTTTTCATAAATCTGAAATTGTGATAAAAAAATATATATCAGCATGCAGGTAATCTAAAAAGTTTGCAGTGTATCATCACAAAGATTTAGCAGTAAAACGTTTTACAAATCTCCCCGCAAAGCTTTTAAGAATTGAAGTTTTCACATCCCCATGACCATGAGAGGAACGCAACGATGACAGTACTGATGATGTTGTTGAGCTTGATGAATCACTAACCGATGTCCTAAAATCGGCAATATCCGAATTCGAAAACCCTGAATTGCTAAACACATGACCACAGTCTCCTCCTTGATCATGATCCACGCCATCCTGATGAACCTTCTTCTTCTTCTTGATCTTCTTCTTGATTTTCTTCCATATCATCTTCCTCCAAAACCCTGCACCTGTTTTAGGTAGGCTAATTAAGATACCTTGCTTCGTACGGTCGACGCTCGATTGGTGGCGGTGGCTGCTTTGCAATTGCACCACAGGCGGCGGTGGCTGGAATATTGGTGGATCAGTCTCTTCCTTCTCATCCACTGCATCATCATCATCATCATCATCGGACATGATCTCTCTTGTTGATGGATCTCGAGGCATTCCCGGCTTCGTTTCCCATTCAAAAGGAACCTGACCAGAGCTTCCATAGGAAGAAACACGCATAGATCGCCCCACAGAAGAGTTTCTTGAAAGAATTTTATTCAAGAATTTTTCATCACCTTGAAGCACAGAAACTGGTTTTTCTTTCACTCTTTTTCTATGCATTTTTTTTTTCCTTGGTAGATCAATTGCATCGTTTTCAAGAAAACCGAGTATATACATATATACATATAGCTGTTACATGTTTGTAATTGGCAAGTAAATCGAAAATCACATCAACTTTGATATAGCAAGTAATTTAAAACACCAAATCTTTAATTCGCCAAAAAATGATCCCTCACGATATCCACTTCCTTATCCAGACAATGTCCATTTTTTTTTTTTTTTTTTTTTTTTGACAATGACAATATGTCCATTTTCACATTCTTGTTGCTACTACATTTTAATACTTCTATTACACGCAATCAATTCATTCTTTGACTCATTTTTTTTTAAAAAAAAATCATGACATATTTGTCCAAGATTATGTTCCGATTGTGTTAATATTAGGATGCACTAGCTAAATAAGGACTAAATCAGCCAGTGATTGCATGTGGTTCTGACATTCCTTATTTGGTGGTGCTAAATTCTTAGTTGTTTTTTTTTTTTTTTTTTTTTTTTTGAACTGCTATATTCTTGGTTGTTCATATTGGTGTTTAGAAATGTAATCATTTTCTTGATTTGCTTTCCGATTAAAACCAATATTATGTTTCATATATAATATATAATACCAGCTGAGTTTGGTTGACTCTAATTAGCCAAAAGATATAATTGATATCTCAAGAAAATTATATATTTTAATCGTAATTTAGAAAGTACATATTCTCAAGAATCCTTAATTCGTTGGGGTGTGCAAAAAACCGTTAAACAGAACCAAACCGACCAACCCCATCCATAAAGTTTGGGTTGGTTCGATTACAAATATAAAAAATGGGTGGTTCGGTTTGTCTTTTAGATAAACTGATTAAAGGTAGTTCGGTTTGGGGTTGAGTAAAATAATTCCCCAACCCAAACCAAACCACATATTTTAGAAAGTAAAACTAAAATATAAATTAAAATTCACATATGTTTTCTATTCAGTCCAGGTTTTATAGCTTTTACCGATTACTTTAAGCTTTTATAGTTTATTTATTTGTTTTGATACAATTCTTCTGATTAATTGATGCATTAAGGTTTCAAAAGTATAAATGTTGTCAAACACTTGTTTAATTATGGGCAGGAACAGAGGCATGTGAGGACGAGAGGGGGCCATTGCCCCCCCTGAAGTTTTACATAATTATAAATTTATCCCCTAAATTTTTAGATTTTTATGTTTTTACCATTGTTTCATATTCCTTGAAGTTTTACAATTTTATAAATTAATCCACTAAACTTTCAGATTTTTATATTCTTACCCTTATTTGATATTTAGACTTTCTAATTCTTTTATAAATTAAGTGTTAATAATTTTCTTGTAATCACGTGAAAAATATATTTGATTCTAAACATATTATTATTATTTCTTTATATCTCAAATATAAATCAAATCGCAATGTATATATTTTGTTATGTGAATTGTAATTTTTTCTTATCAAAGTTACAATTACTCAATTCTATCTTAACTAATTTTATTATATCCTTGAAATATTTTCTCTCTCCAAATCTTACTTATCTCACCCCTAGTACTATAATACAATGTCATACTTTTGATAAGTTATTTATATAGATTTTGTTTCTTCTTTTTTTGTTGATTTATATTATTAAAACATGTCAAGTAAATATAGTCGTATATTTATGTAATTATTAAGAAATTTTATCGAGCAAACTTTTATAATTTTTAACAATTAAAATAGTTTTTAGATATTAGAAAAATACTAGGATAACTTTTAATAATGAAATTTCATCATCTTATTTTTCATCAATACACAAATTAAGATAATTTATCTTAATAAAATATTATTATTCATTTAAAATAATTAATTAAAAAAGTAATGTTTTAAAATATAAACAACATATTTTTTTAATTAACCTTTAAAATATATGTCAATTTAATTTATTATTTTACGGTGGCCCCCCTAAAACATAATCCTGGATTCGTACCTGATTAGGGGTATATATATATATATACAGTGATTCTTTCATGAGGGATCCCTCATTTATAGAATTTTAAGGACCGTATTATTTGACTGTTTGATATATTTGATGGTTATAAATTAAATAGATTTTGAAACATTTGGGCAGCTAAAATTGAGCTAGCTACCCGCTGAAATATGGAAAGAGCAATTAATGCTCTCTTAATTCTTTATTTGATTTTCCATAACCATTAATGCTTTCTTTTGGTATTTGAACTTGTATGCCATTGATGGCTGCACTTTATATATACAGTGGAGATGTTTTATTTTGTGCAGCTATATATACAAAAGGGGATGTTTTATTTTAATCTTGGACAACATTATGCTGACAAACAATTATATTTTCAATTCCTAACTTCTAATTCAAAAATACTAAATATAGTAGAGTTTAAGATTGATGAACAAATAATTGTTCTTGCTCCATATAATGTTCTAGTAATGTAGATATTCTCTCATATGGCTGTCATATATATATATATATATAATTATGCAGTGCTTCGTGAACACCATTGCATGTAAAAAAATGAACAGATTATTGCACATGAAGGACTATGTCGACTAGTTGCACATGAAGGTGAATAAATGAGAGAAAACATAACAATGGAGTTTCACCTTCTTTTCCGGCCTCAAATTGGCTTCGATCCTTTTATAGATTATTTCCAGGAAAATAGTTTGGTTAATTTTCAAATAAAATCATATTTACTTGGTTGTGACAAATATGAGAGAAGAATTTGTTTATATGGAAAAATAGTTGCAAGAGTAGGAAAAATAGTTGCAAGAGTAAGAAAAATTGCAGGCAATTTTTTGCAACTTGAAAGTGAAGTCTAGCTTCCAAAAAAAGAAGGGAAATCTGAAGAGTATCACACAGTAAAAAAAATTAAATAATAAAATATTGATAAGTAAGTGCTTAAAATAAAATATAATGGTTATAGAAAATAAAATAAAGAATCATAGAGCATCAATTGCTCTTTCCATAATCTAGCAGGCAACATTCTTAATTTTAGCTGCCCGACTGTATTGATTTTTAATTAATTTATGACCAACAGATATATCCAACGGTAAAATAATGCAGTCCTTAGAATTCTATAAATGAGGGATCTCTCATGAAAGAACCACTATATATATAGTGAGTCTCTCATGAGGGATCCCTTATTTTAATTTTGGTAAGGACCATGATGAAAACACATCAACTTTAATGAATTTTAATCTGAATTTTAATCTGAATTTTTTGTGGATGATGATTTCAATGAAATCTACATATGAACAAAATTTGAGAATTTTTCGAATACTAGAACTATTTTTCTTGAATTTTCCTATATTTCGCCTATTCTGCGATGCCTTCATATTTAACAAAATTCAAGAAAAATAGTTTTAGCATTCAAAAAATTCTCAAATTTTGTTAATATGTAGATTTCATTGAAATCATCATCCACAAAAAAAAAAAAAAAAAAAAAAAAAAAAAAAAGTTTAGATTAAAATTCATTACAGTTAATGTGTTTTCATCATGGTCTTTACAGAAATTAAAATAAGGGATCTCTCATGAGAGATTCATTCTATATGTATATACAAAGGAAGTACAGAAAAGTCAAACAAGTAATTATTGTATGTATATATATATAATTAATATTTTATATAAAAAGATGCCTCGTAGGATAATTGGATAGTTTGTTAATAAATGAATCTTCAATGCAGTTATACATATTCATCTTCAAGTTGATGTAGCAAAAACTAAATAAAGTAGACATTGTTAACATAACCGTCTACTCTGAGACGATCTATTGCACAACCAAGTTTTCAGTTGACTCAGTAAGTACTTAAAATTGACATTAATTTGTTATCTATTTTTGGTAAGGAAATAAAATAAAAAAGAAAACAGTAAAAAAAAAAATTAAAAAAAAAATTGGACAATTATTAAAAATAAATGTGTTTTAAATAGAAGTATTAGATACCAAATTTTGAGTTGATTGTCTGTCAAGTCTATCTTTATGTCACATAGAAAACAATACATTATTATCATATCGACGATTATTGGTATGCAAGCCACTTTTGTATGGGAGATGCTCTTAGCCAAGATATAGATAAAAAATAAAAGATTGATTCGAAAATTTAATTTCAAGGCAAGCAATTATCTCTATAATATCTGTTTCTTAATTTGAACAATGCCATATAATTTTACTTTATTTATTGATTTTCTATCTAAAAGTTCATTTTTTTTTTTTTTTTTCCATTATAGTAAGTCTACCGGTCAAAACCTTGAGCTTTGGAATAAAATTTGGGAGTGAAAATTTGAACCATACTTATTATTACTATTATTATTTTAAAAATAGTGACTCCTAATTTCAAGCTAACGGGGAAATATCACTCTTTTTATGTGGAATTTTAAGAGTAATAATAATTTAATAAGTTAAGTTTAAATGGCAACAATAGATAAAAATATTCTTATCTCTTTTTTTTATTACATTTTTTTTTTCATATTTAGGGTTTTTTTTTTTTCCCTTTTCAACCTTCATTGACAATGGAGGACCATTGGAGGTCCTCCATCAATGAAGATTGAATAGACATCCATTGGAGGTCGAAGGTCAAAATCGACCTCCAATGGAGGTTGATGAAAAAGATGCACTAAAAGAAATTGTAAAATTTCATTTTTTTTTCCCAGTAAATCGGAAATTGCAAATATATCTAATAAATCTTGAAAACTATAAAATAAGTCTTATAAATTACAAACTAAGTCTTGGAAATACAAAATAAGTCAAAGAAACACCAAATAAGTATCATAAACACCAAAATAAGTATCGGAAACATGAAAATAAGTCTCGAAAAAAAGAAGTGCAAGACTTATTTTTGTGAGTGTGTTTTAAGAGTATTTTTTTTAGCTTCACACTTTAGGTGCTATTAAGTTATTAAGTTGGTGATAGTCTTAAAACTCAGTCTTTAAATAATGCTATTAAATTTTCGAGCCCCCTAATTCAATCCTATTGTAGACATGATGTGGCTGACACAATGGTATGCCCTTCACACGTACACCATAAGTTTATGAGTTTAAGGTTGTATCCCCTCTCCCAAACTATGAATTATTGTAATATTTAAAATAAAATAAAAATTCAATCCGATTATAATTATATTATTAAATTTTAGGGATGGTCAATTTACTCCCTAAGTAATTATTGTACAATATCCAACTTCTCACTTATTTTTCATGTATTAGTTTATAGATCTTACTTTTAAAAAAATAGTTTGTTTGGATCTTATGATTTTATAATAGAGACATTCTAATGTACATAGGTAAATCGGTGCAACAAATTATTACATGTGAGTTGATGTGATCACACACAAATATATATAGTCTTTCTATTGTCAGTTCGTCATGACAATAAATATATCATGACGAAGAATGTGGACCATAAATTATATATGAATTGATGTGATTACGTTAAAAGAGTCATGATCACATATAAATTTTTAAAGGTGTTTGGTGCACTAGTGTTTTATAGACCGACTATATATATATATATACACGGTCCTATTCATATCAGTGCGTACTGATATAACTATATTAGTACCAATGTATGTTGACTACTGATTTTGGAGAAGTTTTGACAAGTACATACACTTTGAGTTAAAGTATGTAAATCTAATGGTCTACATCCAATATACTGATGAAGTTATATCAGTGCGCATTAACTTGAACATTTATGTGTATACACATATATATATATATAATTATCGTATATGAATTGCTTGTGATCACACCAAAACAAAACAAAATTTTAATGTGATCATATGTGAGTTAAAGTGATCATGCTGAAAAAGCATGATCACAATGGGTGCGCTAAAGGGGACCCCTTTATAAATATATCAAATTGGTTTCTATGATAAGTTTTTTTAATGTTCAACTCTAAGAATAATCTTTTTGTAATATTTGTTAGAGTTTTGACCGTAAAAAGACTAAAATATACGAATTTATTAAATATCATGAAAGGGTGTCGATATTGCAACCCTTAAATATGATTTATATACCCATATTACATATATATCTATGCCTATAATTTAAAAATTAAATCATTACTATAAACATTTATCCTAATACCAATAATACTCTTATTGAAATGAATATATTTATTTTACTATATTTTACTTAAAAACCTTTTTAAATTATTAATACACCAATTAAAAAAAAGTAATATTAAATATTAAATAAAAATAAGATGATTGAAAAAAAAATGAAAAAAAAAAATATTAAAATTAGGAGAAATTTCAACGCACTTGCAGATGGGCTCACAAAAAGAGACGATATCCATCAGTGGCGTTCAAAACAATTGAGTAACCGACACTCCACCAGTGGCATCCCTAGCCGGAGGAGCCTCAATTTAAGAGATGGAGAAAGCAACAAAGCCTCATCCCTGTTGACAGTTGAGTTGGTCAAAACTGTTTTGTCCGAATCTTTAGGAATTTTTTCCAATTTGGAATATTGTTGCAATACGTGGCTTATTTCCGAACTAATCATAAAGGATTTAGCTATGCACGTTTTAATTCCTTTTCCTTTTTCCAAACTCTTACACTGAACCACATTGAATGGTTGTTTTAATTCCTATTTTCTTGATTAACTGTTTTTTTTTTTTTTTTTTTTTTTGATGGAATTCTTGATTAACTGTTAGTCTGTTACTATTTATTGCAAAACTTGTCGGTGTAATGTCTAGATAAAGACAATTACTTAATGAATAAAGTGTGCGGTATTCATGAAATAGTTTTTAGCATTTTGTCTAGTATTATTTCTATGTTTGTCACGGTGGTATCAAAGCTAAACTAAAACACTTAACAAAAGTGAGGTTTGCAAGCACCGTAGAGCCAAGTTATCTTTGAGTTGCATTAGCCAACGTTCATTACTGGTTCATGAGCAAGAAATTAACCAATATGAGGTGGAGTAGCAAGCCTTACAGGTCATTTCTATTAACCATTTTTTGACATCGATGGTTGATTAGAGGTCAAGGGAGAGGAAGAGGCAAAGGAAACAATGATTGCAGATTTCCGCACCAGAAATCAAAAGATAACTAGTTTTATAATTTTAGAGGAAGAGGTCCTGATGGTCATAATTCATATGCTTATTATTATTACAAGCCAAAGTCAGGAAAAAAAATAAAAATCAAAAGTTGAGTGCTTTAGGTGTCACAGGCATGGATATTATCAGCCAAAATGTCTAACTGATTTGAACAAAGAACGTGGAGAAAAATCAAATTTTGTAGAATAAAGAGGAAGAAATATCTTTTTTGATGGTATGTCATGCGAATGAAGACACTAACCAAAATATGTGGTATTTAGATACTCGTTGCAGTGCAGATTTAAGTCTGTATTATTAGATTTGGATTAATCATTTTGCAATAATACTACTATGAAGTTTGAAGACAATTATTTTTTTATTTTGAAGAAAAGTTTAATTGAAGACAATTCTACAATCTCTATTATGGAAGAGTTTGTTTGGTTGGGTTTTTGAAAAACCTCTATTGGTAAAAGATCTACTTGTACTAGATCTATTAGAAATAGAGTTTTTGAAAAAAAAAAATTATAGTTGTTTGGTTAGTAGAGTTTTTTTAAAAAATTATATATATTTGGATAAGCACCTCCCTATGAGCTTTTGCCTAGTAGAAGTTTAAACTCTACTAGCCTCTACTCAATTTAAAATAGATAATCTTAAAAATCCAAACAAACAATTCTAGAAAACTCAAATAGACATTTGTAGACCTTTTGAGACAGTAAAAAGCTCAATCAAACAAGTACTTAGACTATATCTATTAATCTATTTGTTCCAGAATTGAAGTTGTTGATGGTATTTAGACCTTTTGAGGTAGGAGAAAGCGCAAGGATCGCCTTCGAAGAATGCCCTTGGCTTCTCTTTTGGTTTCACCACAATCGGTGAAATAGAGGTTTGATCGGCAGCCATGACAGCTGAATGAAACTGCCGTTTAATTCCAGTAGTCTCTAGAATGATTCTACGGTTATAATCGGCGGCCACGACTGCCATTCGAAACTGCCATTTAGACCTGATTGATTTCATCCATTGGGTTTATTTATGCGGTTGTGATCGGCGGTTTTGAAACCGCTAAATGAAACCGCCGTTGATCCCCTGTTCTCTTATGATCAATTCGGCAGTTGGTGGCAGCCAAATGAAACCGCCATTGTTCTCTTGTTCTCTTGGGTTCAATTCGGCGGTTGGATCGGTGGTTTTGAAACCACCAATCGGCACATTTCAAATGTAAACTTGACTTTTCACCAAGATTTTTATTGGCTTCTATAAATACACCATTATTTCATTCTCTAAACACACGCTCTTACACTCTTTGACCATCAAGAACCCTAAATTTAAAAGAGAGATTTTTGATAGAAAAAGCAATCAAGATTGCTCACTTGATCACTCAAAATCATGTCCATGTGCATTTAAGTTCATCTAGCATCATCTAGGATCATCTATTGTGCATCCATGCATAGGTCTTCTTCAACACATATTACTTGGTAAGTATTTAACTAATTTCATCTAATCTTAGTGTTTTACTTAACAAGAAATCTCTTTAATTACTTGTATGATCTTAGATTATATTTTAGTTTACAAGATTGAGATTATTGTATTGAATGTTTGAGTGTTGTATTATGATAGTTATAACCTAGGATTGCTTATCTTATATAGCTATGCTTTATTCCATGACATATAGCCATTGATATCTAGGATTGATTTAATTGTCATCTTTTAATCCTAGATAAGTATTTAGTGTAACCTAGCATTAAATTACATATTGAATATCATGCATATTCACTTAGGTTGATTAATCTCTTCATTCAGAAGTAAGTCTTATGGCTAAGGTTGCTTAGACTGTAAGCAAATTGATCTAGGGTTGCTATTAAAGGCTTGCGTGTAGTAGAGGTGGGTTAGTGACCGTGTAGGGTTTGATGTTGTCAACCTAGGTTATGGACACCTTTACAAATAGTGATTTCGAGGATCGTGTGTGGCGCACATAACAGCCCATGGTTTTTCCTTGTTGAAGGTTTCCACGTAAAAATCAAGTGTCATTTAATTTCGGTACTATTACACTTGATTTATTGTATTGACTAGATTAGGGTTATTTTCATAAAATTGACTAATTGTGAAAATTTGGTAATAACCGGATTAAAATCTATTCACCCCCCCCCCCCCCCCCCCCTCTCTAGATAATATTAGAACATACCATGTATTTGTTTCAAATTGTCATGTCAATTTTTCGCAGTGGACCAAGATGACACTTGGACTCGAAATCCACTGGAATGGTTTTCACGGTTCACCACGATGACACCAAGACCACAATATGAGAAGAAGAGGCCTTCTCAAGCGACCAGTCCTTCGCACAAAGACAAGCAACACTAAGATGCAATTACAGACATTTTCGATCAACAAACGGAAACAAATTATAAACACAAACACACAAACCGTAAATCTGAATTCGGATATAGAACAAGCAAATGAGTTCACGGAACTCAAACAATGAGACTCACACGAATACCAAGGTATCGTTATACACGTGTGTGTATGTGTAGTGAGTACAACTAATGCAGTGACACATGTAATCAAGTTGTATATGTGTGCAAAGAATAATGCACTACAATGTAGGGACACAAATATGCAAATTGTTTGTGTGTGCTATAAGGTTTCTCAATGATGCAATGACACATAAGAATGAATTGTGTGTGCGCACACCTAATATCTTCAAGAGAACAAGTTGAGTAGATTATACCTTTGAAGCTTGGCTCTTAAAGATCTTGGGATACTGGGAAAGTTGTCTTTAATCACGATCATTATGTTGTTGACCACAAGAACAACCTAAACTACCCATACAAAAGCACCCCAATGGTTTTGGCACAGAAATAAGCCAATTACAAAATAATTGCACTTTCAGATTTTATTGAGTTCAGATTTATAGATTGCATATAGGCGATTTGTGTGAAAAAAGTTATGTTTTGATATCGTTTATATTCGAACTTGTTTCTTTTGATTATATAATTATTCTAGGGTTGTTTTTGATCTGTTTGAGTGTTTATTTGATGATTAATTGATGTGTTAATGAACTATAATAATTATGGATAGTACGTAAGTTAATATGGTTGAATTTATGATGCATGATGATAAGCAAGCACTACAAGAAAACTGGTCATCCATTTCAGACCATTCACTATGGGCTTGGGAGGCCTGTGATGGAAAACAGTTATTGACTACGAGCCCTTAAAAACTCGTAGTAAAGTTTGTTTTGTAAAATCATTTACAGTGGGCCTTTAAAAGCCCATGATGGATAATAATTATCTACTACGAGCATAAATGGGCTCGTTGTGAACAATGTATGTATTGCGGGCTTTGTCTGTAATCCTTAAAGTTATTAACTATGGGCAAAGTCTGTATTGGAAAGTAATTATATTTGGAGGGAAAACAAATGAATCCTGCTAATTTGCCAAAAATCCCCTAAATCGATCAATTCAGATCCCTCTCTAAAGTCGATCTCTACCAAAATCCCTCTAATGTTTACCTAAAGCCCTAAAAATCATTTTCTTTGAGAAAGTAAATCCCTAAATCCCCAAATGGGTTTAAGCAGTTTCAAAGTACGTGTGTTTCACTCTATGTTTCTTTTATCAATCTAATTTATGGTAATATATCTTTACTAGCAACTCCAATCTATATTCTCTACATCCTCAATCAATTAATTTCTGGTATAATTTGAAATTTTTTGACAAATTTCTAAAAATTTATTAATTTTCTTATTGTCACTTTTTTGTGGTGACAGATTGGAATGGGGTGCTTGTTGATTGAGTTTCCTTTCTTGTTTAGCTTTCTTTGTTTTGATTGTTATTCGCTGTAGTTTTGTTGGTTTTGTGCATCCTCTGTTCTGGTGGAGTTTGGGTTCTCTTTTGTGTTTTTGTTGGCTTTGTTTGGGGTCGTATTTGCTTATCTTTGCTTTTGGTTGCATGTACCCTTGTCTCTTGGGGTTTTTGATCAATAAAACCGATGTTCAAAAAAAAAAAAAACCCTCATCCGCAAATTTCAAATTATATAATGCTTTTGACATCTTTATATAATATACGCTTAGAAAAAGGCAGTAATAAAACAAATTTTATATCTCTAGTGTAGAGCTTGAATTGCTCAAGCAACTGCAATTAGAATCAACCTTCTTACAAAAAGATGCTCATATGATTCTGCATAGATTTACTTATTCTATTTTTATATTAAAGTGTCAAACAAATGTGCAATTAATCTTTAAATTACTTAGTCTATTTTTATATTAAAGTGTCAAACAAATGTTCTATTCGAAAATGTTAATTAAGCTGTTGGCAAGTTGTTGGCAAGAACACTAGCACACCATATCACATTGCTAAGCATTCGAAAATGTTGATATGGCTTGAGTTCAACACAATGCTTTTGATTTAGATTTTTTTTTTTTTTTTTTTGGTTAAGTAATAGTTTCTTCTTTCTGCATTGTGATTGTTGTAATATCCTGGTTAGAAGTTAGACCTGCCGTATTGATGCTACTGGTATGTAAAGTTAATGCCAATTTTGTGCAGTCCAAGATGGTTATTGAAGCAAGAAGTTCCAAAGATTGTGAAATCTATAAATAGACAACTTTGTGAGAAATCCATTAAGACAAAGGTAAGAATAGTTGATATCTATTGTGGATTATCTATCTTGTGATCACTTTAGTATAAGTGTCTCATATGCCTGCATTGTAGGTTGGTGCATTTTTTGTTTTGAGAGAGCTTGTGGTTGTCCTGCCAAACTGCCTTGTAGACCACATTGGATCACTTATTCTAGGAATTGAAAAGGCATTAAATGTGAATAAAAATTCTTTCAAGTTGAAGATGAAATATAATCTTGTGTAAATATACTGTCTGAACATTGTATGTCTTCCGAGAATGATAAAACAAGTTTTAATTCATTGGTGTTAGTTGACTTGTTTGTATCTGAGCACCAACAGCATCTCTGCAGTTCAATTAGTTTGTTGATGCTTAGCAATGTGATCTGGTGTGATTAAGCTGTTGGCAAGTTGATTAAGCAATTGGCAATTTGTTTCGAAAATGTTCTATTCGATTGTGTTTTGGCTTTATATATTTTTAGATAAATTTTTCTGCTTCTCATTTAGTTTTCATGCATATATTCTCTAGTCTTACACACTTAATTTCTAGGATTTACACATGGTGTACATGTGTTAATATCAAGTACTTCTATATATAGTTATACCTCTTTTTATTTTCCTGCTAAAATTGCTGAATTTTATTGTTCAAAGCTTTACTTTGACCTTGGTGACACTTTGTATTGAGTATGATATCCTTGTTCTATTTTAATATAATCTATAAAGAGTGCTTTCAAATTCTTGTGAATGTATCTTTTTAATATTGATTGGTATAATAAATTATTGATCAATTTTTCAGAGTTGGTTCCATGCAAATAGATAAAGATTGGCTAAAATTTTCAAGTTTGATACACCAAACTCAATAAATCTTATTTGATGAATACACATATAAGATTTCAAGTAATGATAATGTAATATATATTTTTTTTCCTTTTTCATCTGTACAGTAAGGAAAGAATATAGAGATGGTGCTAAAAATTTTGTTGTGGCTGCTAAAAGAAATGCTAGAAATTGTGATTTGATAGTTTACCCTTGCAAACAATGTATAAATCAAAATTTCCATCCTACTAAGATAGTGTACGAACACCCACTACTACAAAAATGTAAAAAGACATCGGTTGTTTACATCGGTTTTTTGATAACCGATTTAAAAAAACTTTTAGAAATCGGTTTTTATAAAAACCGATTTCTTAAATATTGTGGTTTAAAAAGACAACGGTTTTTGGGAAAACTGATATGGATTTATTTTCCAATAAGAAATCGGTTTTCCTTAAAACCAATGTCTTAAATATTACCATTTGAAAAGACAACGGTTTTTGGAAAAACCGATATGGTTTTTTTTTCCAATAAGAAATCGGTTTCCATTAAAACTGATGTCTTAAATATTATGGTTTGAAAAGACAACGGTTTTTGGGAAAACCGATGTGGATTCAAAAGCAAAATTCTGCTGAAATTCAAATCTGACCTATGTCCACATTCAAGTGCGCATCTTTAAACAAACTCAACTTTATTTTCTCAAATTTTGATACAAGAAATTAGACATGCAAACAAACACTTTTTGTTCAGGCACTATTCCAAAATTCGATTTAGAAAAGTGTGAAAATGAGAGATGAAAACATCTCACTCGCGGATTCACATCGTTTATGACCTTTGACTGAATAATTGATCATAACTTTCAAAATACCATCCAGAATTTTACGTTCTTTATACCGTTGGATTCATATCAAAAAATTAAAGAACATAATATTACAAAAATATTTATTTCTTTACCAAAAGATACAGTTTTAAGAAAAAAGTTTGCACAAAAATTGATCATCTTCAATCACTTCTGACCTTTGACTGAATAATCGATCATAACTTTCAAAATACCAGCCAAAATTTTATGTTCTTTATACCGTTGGATTCGTATAAAAAAATTGAAGAACCCAACATAGACAAAAAAAATTATTTATTTGCCAAAAGATACATTTTTAAGGAAATATTTTGCACAAAAATATCTTCAATCATTTCAGACCTTTGACTGAATAATTGTTCATAACTTTCAAAATACCGCTCAAAATTATATGTTCTTTATACCGTTGGATTCGTATTAAAAAATCAATGAATCTAGCATGGATGAAAAAATTTATTTTATTTCCAAAAGATACATTTTTAAGAAAAAAGGTTGCACAAAAATATCTCAAGAAAAACACATGCAAAACCACACAAAAAATGAAATGAAAAATAAACCCACCAATAAATTTTTTTTAATAGATGTTTGTAGTAGAAATTAGAATTTTGATTAGTTGAGTAAATTTAAATTTATCAAACAAGTTTTTTATTTTTTTTATTTCTAACAACTCATATAGGTTATATATAAATATTGTATAATTGTTAACACATTCAATCTTGTAGTCAGGTGGTAAAGGCTTACCACTTCGACTTTGAGGTTGCAAGTTCGATTCCTCATATTGACGATTAATTGTGATTATTATTAGAGGTGGGGCTGGCTAGCGGCGGCGGCCAAACGGTGGAGCGGTCGGACGGCGAGATTAATTTTTATAATTCATCAGTTTTACGTCGCGGTTTTTAAATTGGTTTTATATATAACCGATATGTTTTTGCATGCTTTTACATCGGTTAAAAACCGATATCTTTAACTCGCTTTTTTCTAAATCACTCAAATAGACATCAGTTTTAAAAATTTTAAAAACCGATTTGTTCCATGTAAAATAACCGATTTCTTTTGCGTTTTTTGTAGTAGTGACCTAGTCATTAATGGGATGGATCCTACATACACTAATTGGGTTTTGCATGGGGAAAACCCAACAAGTTCCGAACAAAATGAGAACCGTTCAAATACATTTAGAATGTATAGGAATGCTTGTTTGAAGATGTTTGTAATATTGAACCGAAGGTCGAAATACGAGATGAAAAACTCACTCGGAATGTGGAAGAGACAGAAACACCTTTGTATCATGGTAGTATGAAATACACCAAACTGTCTGGTATTGTAGTTTTATACAAACATAAAACTACACATGGTCTATATGATAAGGGTTTTGATGAACTTCTTGGCATTCTTCGAGACATGTTGCCACAAGATAATGTACTCCTTGATTCATTGTACTCAACAAAAAAAGTTGCTTAAAGTATTTGATTTAGGATATGAGAAAATACATGCATGTATCAATGATTGTTGTCTGTTTATAAAAGAATTAGAGCAACTTGAGGAATGTCCACAATGTGGTGAATCTAGGTGGAAATTAAAAAAACATTCTAATCATATATAAAGGGGTGCCTGCCAAAGTGCTTAGATACTTTCCGATAATACCTAGGTTTAGAAGAATGTTTAGAACAACAGAGTTGGCCAATGAGTTGACATGGAATTCTACCCATACAAGTCAAGATGGAAAGATGCACCACCTTGTCGATTCACCTGCATGGGAGACAATAGATGATACATGGCCATGTTTTGCCTTAGATCCACGCAATTTAAGACTTGGCTTGGCTACAGATGGATTTAATCCTTTTAGAAACCTAAGCTCTACACATAGTACTTGGCCAGTGGTTCTAGTTACATACAATCTTCCCCCATGAAAATGCATGTTTAAAGAAAATTTGATGTTGACACTACTAATTCCAAGGCCAAAGCAACCGGGGAATGATATTGATGTGTACTTGTAGCCATTAATAGATGATTTGAATGAGTTATGGCGTACAAGAGTTGAAGTATATGATGCATTTTCTAATTCCACCTTCAACTTAAAGGCTATTTTAATGTGGACCATAAATGATTTTCTTGCCTATGGAAACTTGGCAGGGTGTTGTGTGAAAGGTAGATATACTTGCCCTGCATGCGGGTTAAAAATATGTTCCAAGAGATTGAAATTTAGTAAAAAGAATGTTTATTTGGGTCATTGACGATTTCTTCCAATGAATCATACATTATGGAAACTAGATTCATGGTTTAATAGAAACGGGTGATAAACCTCGAATAATTTATGGTAAAGAAGTTTGACTTGCATATGCAGAAGTTGAAAATGATTTTGGAAAGAAGAGAAAAAATGGGAAAAAATGAAAAATCTAAATCCTACATGGAAAAAAAGTCAATATTCTTTGATCTTCCATATTGGTAGGTAATTCCTTCATTACCAAATTTTTTTTTTTAAAAAAAGCCTTATTCTAAATCTGTTATGTTATTTTTTTTTCCAAAACAAATTTAACTTGTTAATATGCAGAAATTATGTTTGCATCATAATTTAAATGTGATGCACATTGAAAAAAACATTTGTGATAGTCTTGTTGACACACTATTGAACATAAATGGGAAAACAAAAGATGGTGTTAATTCTCGTAGAGATTTACAAGCCTTAGGTATTAGGCATGAGCTTCTTGTGAAATAGTATGGCAATAGACTTTATCTACCTGCAGCACCACACACTCTATCAAAGGCAAAGAAACAACTATTTTGTAAACATTTGTTTAGTTTAAAAATGTTTGATGATTATTGCTCAAACATTAGAAATTGTATATCATTGAGTAAGTGTAAGATAGCTGGGCTCAAATCTCATGACTGCCATGTGTTAATGCAACAGTTGCTATCAATGGCAATACAAGGTCTCTTGCCTAAAGGGCCAAGAATAGCTATATTTTGGTTATGCTCTTTGTTTAATGACATTTGCCAAAGAGTGATTGATAGAAGTAAGTTAGAATCAATGGATGATGAAGTTGCAGTAACCATGTGCATGCTTGAAAAATATTTCCCTCCTTCTATCTTTGACATTATGATTCATTTCACAATTCATTTAACTAGAGAAGCTCGATTATGTTGACTGGTTCAATATCATTGGATGTATCCTTTCGAAAACTAATCCCCTAGCATTTATGGTATAATATTTTTAGTTTCATCATAGACAACAAATATAGATGGCGAATTTATGTTTTATTTTTTATTTTTATTATTTATAGGTTTATGTAAGAGATTGTGCATGACTAGAAGGGTGCATAGCAGAATGTTATTTAGCAGTGTAGCAAGTATATACCACAAGTAGCAGATGTTGGTAATAAGGATGATAGAAATCAGGATGTTGTTTATGATAATGTAGTAGAAGGACATCCTATTGATATAGGGATATCAATGACCATGTCTTCTGACATGTTATGCATTGCACATTGCTATATACTATTTAATAGTGCAAAAGTGGAACCATACATAAAGTAAGTACAACAAAATTAATTTTTTGAGTATATTAAATACAAATTATTTTTTAGTGATAACTTACTGTTGACATCCTATTAGCATGCACATTGAAGAGCTTCAACATTTAGATTCAAGTCTTTCAAGTAGACCCTCTTTACTACAAAAGGAGCATATATCAACTTTCTCAACATGGTTCAAAGCTAAGGTTGATAAACTTACCACAAATGATAGTTAACTTTTTTCATAGTTTTGTTTTTAGATAAACTTACTCCTTAGTAAATTTAAATAGGTCATTGATGAAGCAAGTAGCTTGAATATGTCAAACAACTTAAAATGGCTTGTATTTGGACCAACCATGCAAGTAACATCATATACAAGCTATTTTGTCAATGGGAAACGATACCGCACAATAGATAGTGAGAAATCTACTCAAGATAGTGGCGCTTCCCTTGAAACGGAAACTATTTGCACAATCAATGCAAGAGATGGCACTCAAGTTATCAAAAAGATTGTTTACTATGGGGTTCTAAGAGAAATTCTTCTTTTAGACTTTTATGCATTTCGTGTCCCATTATTTAAATGTGATTGGGTGGGCAGCAGGAGTGATGTTAAAATTGAAGACGGGTTCACACTATTTAATCTTCACCCGCGTGTAAATAAATTTGATAGAGATCCTTTTATTTTAACTTTGCAAGCAACACAAGTGTTTTACTCAAGGGAAAATGATACATCTAATTGGTATGTTGTCTTAAAAGCACCTCCAAGAGAATTTCATGATCTAGAAAAGTTTGACGAGCATGCTTATATGACGTCTACACCATTAAATGTATCTCAACTTGACTCTAGTATGGATGATGATGAGGAATATGCCCGAATTGACTGTAAGGACATTGTTGTAAAAATCTAGTGATATTACTTGTAATCTTCTTTTGATATGTTTAGTATATAAAATTGAAAGCATTATTGATATAAATATGGTTGGAATGTTATGTTTTGATCTTTAATTTAATTTTTATTATATTTTTTTGAAACTGTTTATATCTTTTATTTGGCTCCTTTGGACTTTTCTCTTGTGCCTTTTCGTTTGAGGCTATGTTGTTTTGGTTTTTGCTTTGCTTTGTTGTCTTTCTGGTTTGTTTTGTTTATGGGTGGTTGTTTTTGGCCTTCGTTGTGGTTGTTTTATTTGGTTGCTGTTCCGGCTGTCTAGCCAATGAATAAATTTCTGCTGTTCTAAAAAAAAAAAAAAAAAAAAAAAAAAAAAAAAAACATGAAAATTGTGGTTTTAGATATTTGGAGATGTTGATAGAAGTAAATACCGGTACTTCATCTTCAAGTCTTAATGACAATGGATCAAAAAAAAAAAAAAAAAAAAGGAAAGAGGCTCAAACCGATATGATTTTAATAAAATTGCAAAAGTTAATGAGATTGGGGTTCCTATTAATGATTTGGGCCAACCACATGGAGAATATTCCATACATTTAAGTACATCTTGTGGGGCTATGGCTGCTTAATTGATACCAATAACATACAAAAATTTGCTAAAGGTCCTAGAGATTATGGAAGAAAGCGAGTGAGAGACTACAAAGGTATGCCTCATTTTTTTTATTCATTGTTATTGTGTCTGGTGTGCTATTGTTGCTGGTTACGTGTTCCTTTAGGTGCCTATTTTCTTATGCAGTTACACCATTGAAACTGATGGTAAAGGACAATGCAAATGCTCGATTGGTCTGAAAATTTCAAATGCATAAAACGTAACATACTGTATTGAACCAGCAAATGCTACACCCTGCTAATAAACACAGTAGAAATACCTGCCAAATAATTTTGGTGTTAGTTTACTATGTACGTGTATGAAGTATGCATGTCTAAGAAACAAAGCTTTCCTCCATAAGAGTAGGAGTCTAGGAGAGTGATATGGCTGGTGTTGCGAATCTACAATGTGTTTTTGTCTCTATTTCAAACTATACTATACATGTCTTGTACCCTTTGACTTGTCTCTTCTCCACTTATTATTGTCATATGGAGATTTTATTGGTCCATCCAATACTAGAACCAATTGACAAAATTGTCAACAAATGGAATGTTAGCTGAGATGAGAATGTTAGGTAGCTTAGCTTGAGAGGACTTTGAAATATATTCACTCTTTACTTTTAGTCAGCTATTCAATATATTCACTCTTGACTTTCATATGGAGATTTGGCCTCTATTCACTACAACAGATTGGGTCTTTTATGGCTTGAGTTTTACGGCGCACATAAATAGCGCATCGTAAATGTTATCATTCACGACTTATGTTTATTGCACGTCATAATTGTGATTCATAATTTCTCAAAAACGGTGTGCATTTGAAGAACGCCATAAAAAAGAGATTATTTACGGCGCGCATATGAGAAACGCCGTAAAAAAGAGATTATTTACGGCGCGCATATGAGGAATGCCATAAAAAGTGAATGACTATTTACGACATTAAATGCAAGTGGTAATAGTGATATATAATTTCTCAAAGACAATGCACATTTGATAAATGCCGTAAAAAAAATATTATTTATGGCCCGTATATTGCATGTCTTTCCTAAACTGATGCAATATATGAATCATTTTGTTCGTCCAAAGTGGTTCTCTATCGTGATGAATTTTATTTTCTCCCAACAAGTTCTTCATAAGGATCAATAACTATTAATCTTGAGAGATTTTTTAATATTTTTAAAAAAGAACCAAACTGTTGGAATCGAAACCGAAACCGTTGGTTCCGAATCGAAAACCAAAATCGTTGGTTCCAAATCGAAAATTGGAACCACTGGTTCCGAATCGAGAATCGGAACCTGGGTCATTTCTAATTTTGAATACGATTAACGATTGACCATTTGATATAACAATATATGATTTTAACAAAATAGTTTAATTAAATGTTTTTTGGTTTCAATTTGTTTATTATGTAAAAATAAATTTTAAATTAGTGGAATCAATCTACAAATAAAATTTTGATTTAAAAAAATCAATAAAAATTTAATAACAAGTAGAGGTTATATATAAAAATTATGCTTTTATTAGCGCATTCAAAGCAACAACAAGGTGGATAAGGCTTGGCTGATGATCACTCATGAGTGCTAGGTTCAATACACCATGAGAACACCAGTTAATTGTAATTTATGTGTGATGAGCTGGTGGGCATGGGCGGGCGTCTGGGTTCGCGTGGGTGTAGGCATCGGTGGGTGGCTGTAGGAAAAAACTATATTAACTACGCATTTAGTACGCCGTATTTGGGGGAATTCACGACATACTGCTGAACGCTGTAAAATAGTCATTTACGGCGTTCTTTAAAACATATTAACGGCGCGTTTTGTATGCCGTATTTGAGGGATATCATTTGCGATATCATCTAAAGCGGTTTGCAGCTGAACACCGTAAATAGTCATTTACAGCATTCATTGCACGCTGTAAAAGGCTTAATCTGTTATAGTGGTTGTTTCCTGCCCATTGGGGCCTTTTATTAATAAAATGGATGTTTCAAAAAAAAAATTGCTAAGAATGCATAATAGGTACTAGATATTAAAATCTTTGTAATATGTATCAATTTTTATTCTGTCTATGAACATTAATTATGAAAGCAGAATATGTTTGGTTTGGATGGCATTGCTAAGGATCATGTACTTGCTTCAATGTCCACTTGTTGGCAACAATATAAGAGTAGGATAACAAAACACATTAGAAATGTTCTACCCGGTCCTAAGGCATCTAGAAAGCTCCAACTACTAAAGCCGGATAACATTTCAGATATAGCGGAATTGAACAAATTTGTCAAATTTTGACAGTCTCAAGAATTCGATGTAAGTCTTTCGAATTTAACTTCATTAAAGCAAGCAAAGTGTTATACAAGCATATGATTTACTTTTTTTATAATTATTATTGTTAGAAATAAGTAGACGTTATACTGAGCTGACCCAGAAGAATGAAACCCCACATACAACTAGTCGTAAGGGATTTGCACGATTACGGGAAGAATTGGTGTGTTAAATTATGAAATAGTATAATATCAACTTAATATGCTGTTATTATTATGAAGTTAAGTTATGATTTTCTTTGTTTGTGTCATTTGCTGTTAGAGGGCTACAAAAATAGCCAAAAATGAAGATACAAACGAAGTAGATAGAGTGGAAACTTGAATAGCTAGGCATAAGCACAAAGATGGAACACCGGTGAATGAAAATGTTGCAAACAAAATAGTACGATATGCTAACTTTTTACTTATATGCTTTGTAATTTAATCTAAGTTTATTATATTTGATTATTTATTGTTATGATTATTATGCATAAATAGGCAGAATTGGAGGCCATTCCCTTGGATAAGACAAAATAAATTAAAGATGATGATATAGTTCAAGTTTTAGGAAAGGAGCATCGAGGTCGAGTTTGAGGACTTGGTTAGGGTGTTACGCCAACAAAAGTACATGCAACTGTGATCGGCAAAACGACTACAATGCAACTTCAAGCAGAAATGAAAGATCTTAGGCAACTAGTCAAAGAATTGTAAAATGTTTTCAATAATCAGGTAATGTGAAATAAAATAATTTGGATAGAATTCATTGTTTTTCTAACAAACCAATATATACAATGAATCTAAAAAGAAAAGTTTGGTTCATTTCAGACCAATGATAGATTTGTAGCCAAAGAAAGAGTACATCAGGTAAATAAATAGAGCTATAATATTATTATTTTTCTTGTGTTTGACGTTTTTTAGTTCTAATACCTATGTTTTTTTTAGCCACAGTATTCAAGTAATTCGAATCTACAAGAAAGTAATAAAGGTGTAAATTCGTTGGATCTTCAAAGGTAAATATTATAAGAAGTTATTTTTTAAAATTGTTACGAAATCAACACATTTTTTGTTTTAATGATTCTGTTTTTTTTTTCTTTCTAATTTTTCTTTTAACACTTTAAAAAAAAAAAATTTAATGTTAATCACCACTTGGGGTTTCTACAAGTGAAAAGGATGTTTCACCTCTAAAAATGCAAGTTATTGCATTGGATTAGTAATGGACAAATAGTGGCAGAAACTAAAATTGATTGCACCAATCCCCAAGCATCAGTTCATCACAAGCTTCTTGGTTCGGATTATTGGAGAGTTTGTGTCACGAAGATAATGGTGAGTGATGTTCCGTTGATTCGTGATACTAGTGAATTACAAACACTTGAAAATGCTAGAGGCACGTTAATAGCTTGGCCATCAAATCACATTATATATTAGGATTTTAGCGAATGTTTCTAAGTAAACATAATTTTAGGACATCAAACACTTTTAACTATGATGTAATTTGTTGAATGTTTTCATGACATTACTTTTATTATTATTATTATTATATATGCAGACTTTTATTGATATATCCATGTCTACAATGATAACAATTTTAATGTGATAATAGATTCCAAAAAATTCAAATTACAATTATATATATACCAAAATCAATAGGCGGTTAAACATTTTTTTTTCTTTAAAAAAATCATCTACTACAGACATAGAATGTTATAAATAAAACAAATTATCACGTGCACAACCCGTAGTAAGTAGCTAATTCACTACGGGCAATGCATGTTGTAGTAGAGCCTATTAATCACGAACATAATCTGTAGTCAAAACGCAATTCACTACGGACGACGTACGTTTTAGTTGAGCCTATTTATCACGGACATAATCCATAGTCAAAATGCAATTAACTACAGTAGATGCACGTTGTAGTTGAGCCTATTTATCACAGACAGACTTCGTAGTTGAAATGCAATTCACTACGGGCAATGCTCATTGTAGTTGATCCTATTTATCACGGACAAGCTCCGTAGTCGAAACGTGCAATTATCCATCACAGGCTCGCATATGACGAGCGTTGTAATGGGCGTTGCCCGTAGTCGCTACACGTCTACAACGAGCATCGCCCGTAGTAAATAGCGGTTTTTCTTGTAGTGAAAGGCTGACCGATTTTCATCTAGCTATCATTGTTTGATTTATTGATTAAGTATTGTTGCTGCAATATTTATAAACATATAGGTGTGTTCTTTGATTGATTTGATTGAGTGTTAATTAATTAATTAATCGATTGATTTGATCGCCTGTAGAATTGAATGTTATATGCATACTTGTCTACATTGGTTGAAAGTGGATAACGTAGAATTAGTAGCTTTATTGTATGCTTGGTTGTTCAAGTGTGGTTTGTTATCGTGTGTTTGGCTACTGTTTTGTGATTGATTTATGAATATATAGTTGCTTATTTAAGTTGATTAATTGAGTAGTGAAAGCATGAAATTAATATTGCTTAGGTTTAATGTAAACCAAGAACTTATGCATACTAAGTTCTGTGTGATCTAAGTTGTTTCACGCACTTATTAGTGATTGTATGAGCAGTTGGTTGTTAATTTATTAAAATTTAATTAATTATGTTAAGTGAATACTTAATCTACTGTGTGTTAAGCTTGAACTAGTTCGTGATTAACTAGTGTATTGTGATTATGTTGTTTGATATTATTGTTGCATTATGTGTGCACATTCATACGTTTGCATTGCTACTGCTGGAGTAGCTAATGGTTTCGTAAGTGTACTTAAGTCATGAAGAAGGCATTAGACTAGGAGACCATATTGTTCATACAAGACATCTCAAGAAGCAAGTACCCGTATAAAGGAAGGAAAGCTTTGTAAATCATATCAACATGAGGCACACATAAGGTGGAAAGTGAGATCGATCCCTAGAGTTGAAACATTAGATACATAGTCAAGGCCCTTATGTAAGACAATTTGAGCAGCTTAGAGTTGTAAGTCCTTGGACTAGAGTGGAGTAAGGTTAGATACATAGGGTGGTTATCCAATAAAGGTATTAGGAGCAAGTCTATCTTCCTAGAGCTTCTAGGTTACATACTTTGTAGAAGGCCCTCAAGTAAGTCCATATGTGTGTGTGTTGATAGGTTGTTTGGAGTTGTAAGTCCTTCGTGCAAGAGCTTTCAGGTTAGAACATAGTCAGGCTCTTGCATAAATCCATTCGAGTAGCTTCGATAGTAAGTTAGCCCTATCTAGAGCCTGAGGGTGTGAACTTAGCTGGTCACTCGCGTAAGACCATTTGTGCAGCTTGGAGTACATCGTAAGTCCATGTGCTAGAGCTTGGAGTTGTGTTTAAGTTTGGCCACTATTACTAGGCGATAAGGCTAGCATGTTTCCTTATTGTAAGAGATGTGATTTACATAGTGAATTGTTTTGTTTGGACATGATCCCGTGGTTTTTCCCTTAAAGGTTTCCATGTAAAAAATCTCTTTTGTTATTTTTATTACTGCTCATTATTACTTTGTTGCATGCATGCTCAAGTGTGATTGGTAATTAAATTAGTTGATTAATTGATAATGAATTCACTGTTCTGTTACGTTCAGATCCAATATAAACATTGTGTAAAGTTTAGATGATCTAAACATTGTTGTGAACAATTTGTTTATTAAATGATTGTTTGTTAAGTATTATTTTTGTTAAACAACATTGTGTTTAGTTTAACCAAGTATTAATCTATTAATACAAGTGTGGGTTAATCATGTTGAAGTTGTGTTGCACTTTGATATATTTATTAAAGGTTCAATCTAATTCCGTGAATATTTTTTCTAAGACCTATTCACCCACCTCTAGGTCAGTCATAGCATAAACACTAGAACCTTACATATATGGTGTGTCAAACTTGGACTTATGTTTGTAACATGTGGTGAATAGCTTGTGCTCGTTGGGTGAGGTTGCTCTAGCGAGTTGACCATGGTTTGGCGAGCAGGCTTTGTTTAGCAAATAGGCTTTCCTAGCCTCTGATTGTCTTCGTTCGTAGTTCTGCCACGTGTTGTATGTTGATCAACTGGTGACATCTCTTAATGTTGACTTTTGGCTGACATGGACTGATGCTTCTCATGTTTTCCGCTACCTATGTTGATGTGTCAAACTGATAAAAAATCCCTCCAACAGAAGTCAAATTTGATAATGTTGGTAAGATTCAAGAGAAAGGGTATGAAATATCTACAAAAGATAGATTTTGTCATATTCGAGATGAAAAATTGGGCTTAATTGCTCAAGTTAATATGACAGTGAATCGTTTGTTTAAATTGTATATTCATGATAGTACTTTTCCATGTTTCTCTGTAAGATTAGAGGAAGTGACTGGCTAAGCCATTTTCGCTATAGGCATGTCAATTTTGGTGGATTAAAAATGTTGCAACAAAAAAGCATGGTAATTGATCTTCCTCAAATTACATGTCCTTCTCGAGATTGTGAAGAATGCATTATTGGCAAACAACAACAAGATCAGTTTCCAAAAGGAAAATCAAGGAGAGCAAAAAAGGTGTTGAAGCTAGTCTATTATGATATTTGTGGGCCTATTAATCCAACATCAAACGACAAAAAATGGTATTTTATAACTTTTATTGATGATTATAGTCGGAATACTTAGGTATATTTTTTGCATAAGGAATTTAAGGCTCTTACAACATTAAAATATTTATAGTCCTTAATTCCGCGATGTGTGTAAGTCCGAAGATGAGAAGAATAGAAAGTGAAAGATTAGCAGCGATCGAGGGGGTTTAGCTAGTGGAGTGTCATGAGAGATACCTTGGGCTTCCATGTATTATAGGATGACATAAGCAAAAATTGTTTACGAACATTGTGGATCGGGTATGGGCTAGAATAAAAGACTGGGGTGATAAGCTGTTATCTATTGGTGGCAAGGAAGTCTTATTAAAGGTTGTGGTTCAGTCAATACCAACATATGCAATGGAGTCATTGCGGTTGCCATAAAATTTGATTTCTGAAATTCAGAGGCTCTACGCAAGGTTCTGGTGGGGAGGTAATGAGAGAGTTTGAAAGATTCATTGGGCTCTTGAAAGTGTCTCTGTATGACAAAAAAAGAGGGGGGTCTTGGGTTTTGGGACTTGGCGACTTTTAATAGAGCACTTTTGGCTAAACAGTGCTGGAGAATTTTGAAGTACCCGGATTCCCTAGCAGCCAAGGTTTTAAATGAAAAATATTTCAAGGGTATGGATTTTATGTAGGCTGTTGCGAAACCAATGAGATCATATTTATGGAATAGTTTGATTTGGGGAAAGGGTCTTTTTCAGGTTGGTTTATGTTGGTGGATTGGGGATGGCTCTTCGATTCGAATATATCAGGATTAGTGGATTCCAAAAGCTTCAACCTTGAAGATTTAGTCCCTACCAATTTTGGGAGTTAGTCAACTAAAACGTGCAACTAGAGGATGGAATGTGGAACTTATAAAAAAGCAATTTTCAAGAGGCAGATGCAGCTGCTATTTTAACTATTCCATATGGGTTTAATCGTAAACTAGTTACATTGAAGTGGCATTATGAGCAGAGTGGGTGCTACATGGTCAAGAGCGGGTATTGGGTCGGTCGGTCCAATTTTTACGTGAGAACTTCGAAGAGTTCAACGTTCTTTGGTGGCACTAGCGGCTAACAAAGCATTTGTGATCTCAATGTATTATTTCTTGTCTCTTTTTGGCTTCATATTATGTCAAAAATGGGGAGAAATATGATATGTCTATATCTATCTTCTTTTTGAATTTTTGTATTTTTGTATTTTTTTTTTTTTTTTTTGAACTTCTTATGGCATGTGAAACAAATATGGCATGTCTAAAATTATCTAGAAGGGGGTGAATAGATTTTAATCAGGTAATTACCAAACTTTCGCAATTAGTCAATATTACGAAAATACCCCAATCTAGTCAATTCAATAAATCAAGTGTAAAGTGTTGAATTTAAAGAACACTTGATTTTTACATGGAAACCTTCAACAAGGAAATGACCACGGGACGTTATGTACGCTACACATGATCCTTGAAATCACTATTTGCAATGATGTCCACAACCTAGGTTGACCTCAACCATTCTCGGTCATTAACCCACCACTACTACCCGAAGGCCTTTAATAGCAACCCTAGATCAATTTGCTTGCACACTAAGCCACCTTAGCCACAAGACTTACTTCTCAATGAAGAGATTAATCAACCTATATGAATATGCATGATATCCAAATGTGTAATTAATGCTAGGTTACACTAAATGCTCATCTAGGATTAAAAGATGTCAATTAAATCAATACTAGATATCAATAGCTATATTTCATGGCATAAAGTATAGCTATATAAGATAAAGCAATCCTAGGTATAGCTATCAAAATAAAACACTCAATCAAAACAATATAAAACACTCAATCAAAACAATATAATAATCTTGATCTTGTATAATAGAATATGATCTAAGAACATACAAGTAATTAAAGATATTTCTTGTTAAGCAAAACACTAAGATTAGATGAAATTAGTGAAAAACTTACTAAGGCATTGTGTTGAGTAAAACCCATGCAAGAAAGCATCATAGATAAGCTAGCACTTCAAGAAAAGTGACCTATAGTGACACATTTCTTTGTGGCAAATTTTGAATATATCACTATAAATATTATTTTGTGACAAATTTTATTATTTGTCATTGTGTTTTTTTCAATTCAATTTTTTTTTTTTTTTTACAATTGTCACAACTAGTTAAAATTTGATAATTTGTGACGATTAATATAATTAGTCAAAAAATTACTTTATAAAAAATTGAAAGAATTTTTTAAAGGAAAGATTTAATTTTGTAAATACTTATTTTCTTTTCACTTATTTCATATTTCTGATGAGCCGTCGTTGTGTGCTCAACAAAATGATATTTTAAATGCGTTCGTTTTGAAAACCGATTTTCACCACTTAGATAGAAAATTAGTAAAGTGGTAAGTAGGATTCGTTCCACAGGGAATTAGAGTGATTAGTTGAAGTAATTAGCTAATCTAAATGCGATAAAATAAATCATAGATAAATGGATAAGTGTATAGGTTGTCAAGCCATCAAAAATACATGTAAAATAAACCTAATAAAACTAATAAAATGAAATGCTCAACAAATCTAGATAAGATATATGGAATAAACAATTAATATGAATTCTAGGAAGAGGAGTAGCTAATGGACAATGAGCAATTCATACATGGCTTCTTTAATGCACTATCTACATAATCAAGGACCAATCTCATTCGAAAGTGTTGTTTAGGTCGTCACTACGAACCCTAAACAACTTTCCACCGCAATGCCTAATCGATTAAGAAGAGGGGATCATGGCGGGATCGGTTAGAGATGATCAAATGGTCTAGGCAACCGAGGTTGATCACCCCTCCAAAAGCCTATCCTATTCACTATGTGCTCTAATCGATTAAGTGTGTCAATAACTCAACCAATTTTATAACAAATAAATCCTACAACATATTGTAACCAACATGTGTGTCAATACTCATTTAATCACATAAGTGCAAAATCTAATTAAAAAGTAAATAAAACTTAAATCATGCAAACATAATATTCAAAGCATTAATAAATACTCATGTCCAAAAAGTCTCTCAAATCATCCCCTAAAATGGGAGTTTTAATTACACATAAATACAAACAAGAAAAGGAAGTAAAATGGAGAGAAATCACCCTTGGGTCTCTCTTGTAAGCTTGATCCTTCCTTGAGCTCCCTTGCTTGAATCTTGTGCAAAGAGTGGGTGTCGAGGATGTGTCTAGATAGGTGGAGTCATATGGAAAGTGACAAAGGAAATGGATGGAGAAGATGGAAAGAGATGAATGATTTAGGTGGAGTAATCTAGATGTTGAGTTTAGGTAGAAAAGAAAATGGAGAGATAAGGAATGGTGGAGAGTGACAAAGGAAATGGGTGGAGAAGATGGAAAGAGATGAATGATTTAGGTGGAGTAATCTAGATGTTGAGTTTAGGTAAAAAAGAAAATGGAGAGATAAGAAATTGTGGAGAAAGGAGGTTTCTTGGTGGTCAAGAGATGTCAAGAGTTGTCAATTCTTAGCATAAAATGGTGTATTTATATGTTAGAAAAGCTAGGGTATGAAATGGGCATGAAAGGACAAGAATACCCCTAAAAAATGGCTTGAAAAACGTCCATTCGTTGTTTCTTGAAAGTGGAGTTCGCCATGGCGTCGCCCTAGGGTCGCTGTGGCGATAGGAAATGCGCAACAATTACTAAAATGGGCATAACTTTTTGTAGAAGACTCGAAATTGCAATCCATAAAAACCGCTAGAAAGTAGACTTCCGGAGCTTTCTGAATATATGTAATTGGAAATGTAGTTTTATCTGAGGAGAGAGATATGCCTCTTTAAAGATGAATAATCTGCACACACTTTTTACAATTTCAGCCCCTTTTGCCACCAATATTACTCCAATGCCTCTGAACTTTATAAAAATCTGAAAATACTTAATTTACACCATTAAATCATGGAATAATGCCCAAGAATCAAGCAAAAGGAGAAGGAAATGAGGGCCAAAATCATACCAATTTTGGTTTGATCAATTTCCTAAACCATATCATGAAGTTCCAAACACCTAATCATTATTCCTAATTTCATTGAAAATCTCAAGTCTATGACAATTTACTCAAGGTATGGTATGTCTAATTTTTTTTTTTTAGGGTTTCTTAAACTTTTTTTTATCCTCTCCTGCCTCCTTAAGATTGCCCTACAGTTCAATAATGGAATTAAAAAAAAAAATACTTTACATAATTTCTCTTTCTACGGTTTCTAATTTTCTCCGCCTAATCAAAATTAAAGTGATTCTTTACTTGATTTTTCTCCAATATATTTCTCTCTCTCTATTCTCTATTTTGTTTCTCTATTTTTTTTTTCTGAGCACATAATTTCTCCATGATTTCATTTCTATTGAATTCACCATTACATGATGACCGGTACGACAACAAAGACATGGGCAATCAAGTTGCTCCCATCATCAAGCTTGAGGTGATCATCATCGCCACCAGGTAAGGAAGAGTTCGTTGTCACCATCGTAAAGCTGAGGATGCAACAAGCACTCAGCGATCACTTCAATCTGACGATCTTTTTCCATAAGCCAATTATCTCGGTTTGTTCTCTAATTGTTTGCTTTTTATGTGTTTTTGGTTGTGTTTTAATTTATATGAAAAAAAAAAAAAAAAAGTGTTATTGTCAATTAATTTATTGATTAACCTGAGTATTGTATGAACTTGACATTATTTTATTCACTAGGCTGAATGCATAAAAACTGTTTGATGAAATGTCATGCTATTTAAAGAGAAAAAAAGAAGCAAATAATGCACCTTTTTTTTTTTTTTTTTTTTTAGTATTACATTTTATAACATAGAAATGCTTGGATTGTTAAGGTAATTGTTTATAATTATGAATGTACCTTACAATGTTTTATGTTGTTTGATCAAACCAAAATTGCTATGATTTTGGCCCTCATTTCCTTTTCTTTATACTTGATTCTAAGGAAATATCCTGTGATTTAATGGTGTGAATTAAGTGTTTTTAGGTATTTTTAAAGATCAGGGGCATTGGACTAATTTTGGTTAATTGAGGGTAAAAGTGTAAATTATGAAGAAAGATTGAAGTTATCGCAATATTAAAAGAGAATAGGGGAGCATTGTGTTATTCGCCAGGCAAGTCAGCTAGGGGCGCCACGTCATTATAGTGAAACGGTGTGTTTATGAGGCTGTTTGGGCCTCTAAACCCACCCTAGGCCAGTTCTAAATGCCCCCCGATAGAGACAAGCAGCCCATGCCACTTTAATGAAACAGTGCGTTTTCACTTAATTAAAAGATGGGCTCAGCTTGGCCCAATTGTATGGCCCAAGTCAGCGCCCCAAATGACTAATGTGCAGCCCGTGTGCACCCCTGCCCTGTTTTAATTGCACCCTATGTAAGACAATGAGTGGTAGTCTAAGCGAGCCCCTTGTCATTGTTAAATGCACCCCATTCAAAACAGAAGTGTAGCTGGCTGCATGCACCCCTTGTCCCTGCTGAGTGCACCCCATCTTCTTCAACAATCATCTTCTTCCTCAAGCTTCGCGACAGCCATGGCCTACCTCTCCAAACCCTAAGCACCGCCGCTTGAAGACACCCTTTTTCCTGCCTACCACCGTTCGAGACCGATCCCAAAAGAACGACAAGGTCAACAGTAACCTGGTCGTTAACTTCTTGGCTCCTCTGTCGGTCCGAATCCAAGCCGTAACTCCATGGTCGTCGCTCTCTTATGTCGCCACTTCCCGAAACCACGACAAAACCACGTAAATCGATGTCGCCATTTGCATTTCGATGTCGCCATGGGGACATGGAGTTGATTTCGGCTCCAGTTGCGTCACCAATTGCATTGCCCCTACATGTCACCATGAACCAAACAGCAACCTCTTCTATGTACATTTGTGATTGGGTGGGAAAATTACGTAATGATCCCCTCTTATGGACTAAATGGTAATTTGCCATGCAAGAGGAGTGTTTTGGTAATTTATCACCTCATGACCTAAATTGAGAAGCCTATAAATTCATCACTAGTTTCCACTCTTGGCAACTCTTGACAACCAAGAAACCTCCTTTCTACCATTCATAATCCCTCCATTTCTCCTCTACCTTAAACTCAACATCTAGATTACCTTCCCCCAATCATTTCTTTCTTCTCATTTTCTCCACATATCTCCTTAGTCACTTCCCATTTGACTCCACCTATCTAGACACATCCTAATCATTCACTCTTTGCACAAAGAGCATTAAAGGCAAGGAAATGATCAAGCTTACAAAAGAAGGCCCAAGGGTGATTTCCTAATCTTTTACTAGTCTTTCCTTTGATTGTAATATGTGTAACTAAATCCTTTTCTAAGGTTTTGATGTGAGAACATTTGGATTGGGTTTTGCCTAAGCTTTAATATATTTTAATCTCTATTTGTGTTCTATTCATTTTATAACTAGATTCTATGCTTTATATAATTGACATGTATACCCACTAGTTGATTATACTCTTGTTTAGGATAATTTGTTATATAATCTTGATTGGATTAACACCCTTGATAGATTGAGAACTTAGTGAGTAGGATAGATTTTCGAAGGGTATATCAACCGCGATAATCTAAACCTTTAATTGTAACAAACCGATCCCGCCGTGACCCCCTCTCCTTAATCGGTTAAGCATTGCGGTGGAAAGTTGTTTAGGGTTCATAGTTATTGTCTAAACACATTCTAGAAAACAATTGGCTAACATTTGTGAGATTGACTCACTAAGGTAGCTTGAGAAGCATTGCCCGTAATCCACTTGTGACTCCGTCAATTTCCTAGCAATTCTCTTAATTGTTTATTCCATATATATCTTATCTAGATTTGTTGAGCATTCTATTTTATTAGTTTTATTAGGTTTATTTTACATGTATGTTTGATGGCTTGACAAACCATACAACCATCCATTGCTTATGATTTATTTTATCGCATTTAGATTAGTTAATTTATTCAACCAATTACTCTAATTCCTTGTGAAATGAATCATACTTACCACTTTACTAATTTTATATCTTAAGTGGTTTTTCTAGTGGTGACATTCGATTTACAAAATGAACACATTTAAATATTATTTCGTTGAGCACAAAACGAGCTCATCACTGTTGCAAGCTAATATATGATTTTGTTTCATCTTGTATTCCAATTTGGTAGAGCCAACTAAATCAATTGGAATCTTAAAAATTAATCAAGATTTGAGTAAAAAAATGAAACTCACACATTTATCGAAGACTAAATATAACAATTACTTTTTGATATTCAATTTTAATGAGGATTTTATTTTCTATAAAGTGGAAGTGCATGTCTTGGAGATACGATTTTATGGCAGATAAGTTCTCTCTCCACTATCTTCTTGATTGTCTTAATATACCATACTAGAGCTTGTTGATTCGGTTGAGGTTCTATATATACATGGAGATGCAAAGTTTGGATGAGCCAAAAAAAAACTTCTTACAGAATACGAAGCAAGTTGAGTTGTGGAAAGCCATTCGGAAGTGTTCGAATGCCTAACATTCAAATATTATGGATTTAATTAAAGATGTTCTTTATTCTTTCTTTTTTATTTATGTTAAATTTAATATTATATTGAATTATGAATATTATAATTATTTTAATTTCATAATACAAGTATATCATATAGATATGATATGTCTTCTTATATATTTGTTTTCAATAAATATGTTAATTTGATCATAATAGTTTAAATTATTGACAATTGTTTGGAATATTAATATTACTGACAGAACTACTTAGATACTAAAACAATAGTAACCTTAAATTGTCACTAACTCTGCGTATAGTGACAAAATTTTCTAATAGTTAATTGTCTCTGAGTTTGTGAATAGTGACACAAATTTTAAACAATAAATTATCACTAAAAATATGTATAGTGACAAAATCTTCAAATGGATTATTGTCACCAAATTTGTGTACAATGACACATTTTTCAGATAATTAATTATAATAGTGACACAATTTTTAAACAATAAATTGTCACAAAAAATGTGTATAGTGACAAAATCTTCAAACGGTTAATTGTCACTAACTCGTATATAGTGACATATTTTTTGTTTTGTCACTCATTAGGGTCAATTAACAATCTATCACTAAAAGTCATGGTTTGTGACAATTACAAATAATTGTCACTAACCATAGTGACAATGACACTATAAGTGTCACAAATACTTTTAGTGATAGAGGTATAAGTGACGAATTTTTAGTGATACCTTTTTTGTCACGGTATTGATATTGTGACAAATTTTTCATTTATTATGACAAATATTTTTTATCACTATATGTCATTAAGTTTGATGCATATGAAAATGGTTTTGAGTGATCAAGTGTGAGTTCTTGAATTTTTTTTCTTTCTTGAAAATGTTATAAGTAAGAAAACTTATTTTGAACTCTCAAGTTTGACCTAAAGTCAAAGAGGCATATATACAGGGTGTCAAAATGATGCAACACCTTTTTTTTGACAAAATAGTTGTCGCCTTTTGATCTTGGAGCGACACTTCATGGCGATTGAAACTAATAATGCACGATGTGTATAAAACTATCTAGAGGGGGGTGAATTGATTTTATCCGATTTTACCCCATTTTCGTTATTAAACAATATTACGAAAATACTCCAAACTAGTTAAATCAATAAGTCAAGTGTAAAGTGTGGAATTTAAATAACACTTGATTTTTACGTGGAAACCCAAGCTGGGAAAAACCACGGGCTATTATGTGAGCCATACACGAACCTCGAATCCACTAATGGCAAAGGTGATTACAATCTAATCCCGGTATATAACTCACCACCACTACCTAATCCCAATATAAGTGAACCTAGTCCAATTGTTTGTGATTTAAGCAACATAATCCCGGAAGCTACACAAGACTTAGTTCTCAATGAAGAGATAATATGCCTATGTGAATATGTATGATATCCAAAGAGCAAATAGAGCTAGGGAATTCTAAATGCTTATCTAGGTATCTAGGATGATAAGATGACAATAAAATTAATCCTAGATATCAAATGCTAAATGACATGGCATAAAGCATGGCTATACATAGGTTAGGCAATCCTATGTAGCTATCACAATACAACACTTAATCAAAACGTCACAAACAATCTCTATCATGTATCTAGAATATATTCTAAGAGAATACAAGTAATTAAAGAGAAGACTTGACAAGAAAGACACTAAGATTAGATGAAATTAGTGAAAACCTTACCAAGCAAGATGTGATGTTGCAAAACCATTCATGGATGCATCCTATATGGTCATAGATGATACTTGATGAACTTTGATGCACAAAGGAATGACTTTGAGTGTTTAAAGGTAAGTTCTTGTGAATTTTGTCTCTTGAAATATGTTCTAAGAGAAAAATATGCTTTTGAAACTCTTGAGGACGACCTAAAATGAAAGTGGTGTATTTATAGGCGTCCAAGAAAACTACTACATTTTGGGCGTTACGACTGCTGCGGTTGGCCAACCGCGACATTTGCACCATGGCAGGGACAACAAATCTCTGTCACTTGCATGCTGCGGTTATCCAACCGCGGTAGAGACAACAAGTCTCTATCACTTGCATGCCGCAGTTATCCAATCGTGGTAGAGACAACAAGTCTCTGTCACTTGCATGCCACAGTTCGCCAAGACGGAAGCATAACCGCGGCAGAGAAGGGCAAGGCCTTCTCAAGCAGCTTCTCACACAATGCAATAAGTGCAAGTGTGTGAGTGAAGAAAATGCATCCTAATGCTTAACATGTTATGGCTTTTAACAAGCTAGATGCAATTAATTAATCATGCAAGAAAAGAGATTAATGATCATGAATCTACACATTTAAAAACACACAACATACAAGAATAAGAATTATGCATGAGTTGTGAGTGTGTGCGACTATATCTCTTCAAAGCAAGTAAGCAAATAGAAATTTACCTTTGGTGCTTCTTCTCCTGAGGACTTGAGAGGGCATTGATTGTGCAAAGCACCAACCATTAGAAGCCTAAAGCTACCCTTACATCAAACCCCAAATTGTGGTTTGTCCACGAAATAAGCCAATCAAACTTTAAGGAACTTACAGCGATACCATATAATCTTCTCTGTCGCCATTTGTTCTCAGGGCGACACCATATATTCTTCTCTATGGCCATTTGTTCTCAAGGCGACACTTCATGGCGACACCATACCTGATTGATTTTTAAGAATTAATCTTTCTATCGCTCCTGGTCGCCACAGCGATGATACCGCGACAACACTTTCTTCAGTGCTTCATGCCTTCTGTCACCATGTGCTCAAGGCGACACAATCAAAGGGCGACAATGCCATGTTTTCCCAGTTTGTGCACAATGTGCAAGTGTGAAAAGTGAAAAGTGAAAAGAATGCACACAAGTGTAATGAATACATATGCAAGCATGATAAGTGTGTGTGTGCAACTAAGTCTCTTCAATGAAAACTAAGCACAAGAGATATACCTTTCGAATGCTTATCATCTTAAGGTCTTGAGAGAGCCTTTGAGCTTGATCAAAAATGCCTAAGCTACCCTTACATGTCAAACCTCAATTGTGGTTTGTCACCGAAATAAGCCAATCAAACTTAAGGAACTTACAATCTCCCTCTTTATCTATTTCATGATAAAACCACAACTCACATTGATCCTCACAACAAAATTGAAACTAAAGGTCAACAATGATTTTCTACAATACAAAGAGAGATATATTAAAAATAAAAATAAATAAATAAAAACCTTCAAGTCTTTAATCTCTTGTAGAACAATCAATCCTTCAAAACAAAATGATTACACTTTCCAAAACAAGTGTATGTGAGGTGATCAAGTGAAGTTAAAACAAGCATTTGCATTAAAGAATTTTTCATTAAAGAAAACATGCAACATCATGCAATGAATGTGCAATGTAATGCTCCCCCTCAATAGGTTACTCCCCCTAAATTTGCAATCTCCCCAATATGCGAATTTGCTACTACAATTAGCAATCTCCCTTACCACATTCTACTCCCCTTTTTTGTCATGATATAGGCAAAAGAGTATCCCCCAACCGAGTCATTTTAGCAAAGAGAGATAGTAGTATACAAGACATTTACATAGTTATATACAAGAACATTATGCAAATCAATTAACTGGAGAGAAACAATGAGATTTATTTTTGAGAACATATGTGATTAAAAATGTTTTGCATACAAGACATGCTGCATTCAAGTCCAAAACTCAATGATATTTCACAAAGCAAATGATAAAGGTTTCCAATAGAATTCAAACCAATTCCACCATTTGTCATGAATCAAAGCAAGGATATAGATTATTCATTGATTCCAATTTAAGATGCAACTATATCCAACTTTATAAGCAAAACATGGCATGAGCGACTTTTGCATCCTATTCGATTTTTCTGGGTAAGATACCGGTATGATAATAGCCATGTTTTAACAAATAAAGAAAGAGAGACAAGAGATTTTAACATCCTTAGAACGGATACAAGATCCTTTATTCATTTGAAGTCTCATTATTGCTTTTCACACAAGTTTTGCATTTAAGAATTTGCAATCATCAATTCATGCTTTTCAATTTGAGCATGTCATAAGAATTTCATGATTTTTCATTTTGTGCATGTTATTTAAAGAATCATCATGTCGTGGAGATAACTATAGGTCATTCAAAGAGTACTTCCTAAGTAGATCTCCTAGTCCAAAAATTCATGTTTGAACAAAAATATGACATGGACTGTAAACAAAGCAATGGTTCACGCTTATTGAAGAAAATATCATATAAGCTATGTGCAACCAAACTACTCAAGCAATTAGTAACTGAGCATAATGTATATCAAATTTTTGCATGCAACAAGTATGCAATTGCTCTTTTTACTTGAGTTCCCTATATGAGGTTGATGACTCACTTTTTGTGTCGTTACCAAATTGTGAATTACCAAAAGAATGTTTATATAATGAATCTTTACGCAATATATTTTAATTTTTGAAAATGAGTATTGTGGTAAGCTTAGAATTCGTTCCACGGGGAATTAGAGTAACATGTTGAATTAATTAGCTAATCTATAAACAATAAAATAAATCATAAATGATGAATGAGTGTATGGTTTGTCAAACCATCAAACATACATACAAAATAAACCTAACTAAAAATATGGTGATATGAAAAATAGAAAACTCACAATCTTGATAAGAAAAATGGATGTAACAAATTAATGTTGATGCTAGGGAATTGATTGATTAGCAAGTAGGTATGGGTATTGCTTTTTAAGCCACTTTAAGGACCAATCTCTACATGTTAACCAATTTAGGTTTAGATTAATGTGGTTGATATACCCTCCACTAATCTATCCTATTTATTGGGTTCTTAATCACTCAAGTGTGTCAATCCAAGAGTGATTATATAACATGTTATTCTAAACAATATTGTAATTAACAAGTGGGTATACAAGTTAATCACATAATAAATAGAATCTAATGAATTAATAAATAGAACACATATAGAGATTCATTACAAAGCTTAAGCAAAAACCCACAACCAAATGTTTATCAAATCAATCCCCTAGATTAGGGGTTTAATTACACATAGTAGTAATCAAATAGAAAACAAGTAAATGGTAAGGAAATCATCCTTGGGCCACCTTCTTTAGTGCTTGATCCTTGTTCTCCTTTAATGCTCCTAGTGCAAAGAATGGAAGAGGAGGATGTGTCTAGATAGGTGGATGGCTTATGGTGAGTGACAAAGGATTTGTGATGTAGAAAATGGTAGGGAATGAATGGTCTAGGGAAGTAATCAAGATTTGGTGTGAGTTTTTGGATGGAAAGATTAGCTCAAGGATAGAAATGGAGGAATTTGGGAGGTGATTAATGGAGGAAAAAGAGATTGGAAGGAGAGAATAGGCTTGGTTTTCAAATCCTTGGTTTTCAAATTGAAAAGAGGGATGAATTTATAGTATTTTTGAATTAGGTCACGGATGGTAAAATTACCAAAACACCTCCTTTAATTGTCAAATTGCCATTTTGGCCCCTCTAGGGGGCCTTCTTGTAATTTTCCTCCAAAATTCAGCCAATCAGAGAAGAGAACAATGAGGCTCGTGGTTTGGCATCAAATGGTGACATTGGGGATGCAAGTGGCGACACAATCAGGTGTGGGAATCAACTCCTTGTCGCCATGGCGACTCCGGAAGGCCAAATGGCGACCTAGGGGCAAAATGGGGATTTTAAGGCATGATTGGGCTTGAATTGGAGTGCCGGATTTTGGCCAATTGGAGGGCCGAAACTTATACGACTGGGCAGCCGCTCAGATGGCCGTCATTTTGGGATCGGAACTCGACGACGGTGGGTCGTTTTTCAACGAGAACGAGCGGCAGCGTGATTAGGGTTTTGTAGTGCCATGGCTGTCGCTGGCTCGCTGAAGGAGAAGATGAATAGGTAAAGAGAAGGGGTGCATTCAGCAAGAAGGTGGGGTGTGCACAGGCTGCTGCAGATAGGCATAAAAGGGAGGGTGTTTAGAATTGAAATGGGGTGTAATTGGGTGCTGAAAGGTCAAGGTTTGGGCGTGCTTTGGGCCACACGTTTTGGGCCTGCGCATCAGGTGAAACGCACTATTTCACTTACACAAAGGAGTTAGGCTGCTGGTTTGGGCTTGTGCACGTGGGTGTATATATGAGCAGATAGGGCTGCACTTAGAGGCCCATCTTCATATGCCAAACGCACCGTTTCATGTTTTGGTGACGTGGCGCTACCTCTCTTCTTTGCGTGGCAAATTATATACTGCTCCCCTATTCTCTTCAAATATTACCATATCCTCAATCTTCCTTCACTAATTTACGCTTTTACCCCTATTTTCTTCAATTTACTACAATGCCCTTCAATCTTATAAATACCTGAAAATACTTAATTAACACCATTAAATCACAGAATAATGCCCAAGAATCAAACAAAAGGAGAAGGAAATGAGGGCCAAAATCATACCAATTTTGGTTCGATCAGAGGTCAATCACCACACCGCATCAATGAAGGGTATGAGGTCCTATAGACATACCAAGTCCATTGGACCTAGTTGAACATATGGGAGACATGTTATCATGTAGCAAGTGGGTTCATCATTTCTTATTCACTTAGGTGACACATTTTCAATCCTAGTGGTCAAAGGTTCAGGAGCTCTAGATGTCCTAAGATCATGTAAATGAGTTCTATCATTCCTAGGAACATGCATCTTAGCTCTAGCATTTTTCTTTTCAATTATGCATTCAACTCTATGCATTTTGATATAATGAAAGCAATTTGGTCTAATGTGACCATCAATACCACAAAAATGACAAGTGGGAGTAAAGTGAGGAATCATACCATGTCCTCGTGTATGCATTGGTGCTTTCCCTTGTCGTTTTGGTTATCTTAATTGATGGATAGGATCTTTTTATCTTTGTTGTTGACTAAGACAGGGTTGCTTGCTTGGTTGAGCTTGCAAGATCGGCCTCTTCCCTTGATGTATTTTAGGTTAAGGGAAGTTAGCATGAGGAACCCTTTTTGGTAGAGCTTGAGGTGGACTTCTTGAAGCCACATTCACCTGAGCACTTCTTGAACATTCTCCTAGGTCAATTTTCTTCCTAGGTAATTGAGGAGAGGGAGACTCCTTGAAAGTCATGCTCTTGACAAATATGGTTTTGCTTGGAGTGGAGGACTTCTTGTCCTCTTCAAACCCAAGACCCCTCTTGTCACTTGGCCTTTTTCTAATATCTAACATGTGGTCAAGTTTTTTAGTGTTAGAGCCCATCTTGGCCTTCAATTCTCTAGCATCTTCAAGCTCCCTCTTCAATCCCTCTTCAATCATCTTAGATAAAGCTAAACTCATCTTTTAGCTTATCTTCATCCTTTATGGATCTTACGACTTCCTCACTTAATTGGGCAACTTGCGTTGAAAGCTCTAAATTCTTCTCTTACAATCTTCTAATTTCTTTCTGGTTCCTCATCCTTGAGCTTTCAAACTTGACTATGTAGTCATGAAGATCCATACTCCACATTTCCATTTGTGGAGTGAGATGACGAATTCTCATCACTAGAGTCATCTCATATACTTTCCATCTCACCAATGGAGTTATTTTCCTTATCAAGACCTTCAATTTGGTCACTTGATGTTATATGAGCTATATCCCAATGAGTAGCTACACCAACTACCTCTTTAGCTACTTCTTCATCTATTCCTTCTTTGGAATCACAACTCAAGGAAACTTTGCCATCTTCTTCAACTTCTACACAAGTGGCTCCAAAAGCCATGTAGTTAATGGCAAACTCTTCATCACTTGAAGGATTTTCTTCACTCTCATCCTCATTCCATGAGGCGGCCATCGCCTTTCCTTTTCTTCTATCCTTCAAGTTTCCACACTCTGGGGAGATGTGCCTGAATCCTCCACATTCGTAGCATTGAATCTCCTCTCTTGAAGACATATCTTGGTTTGACTCATAATTCTTGAGCTTGGTCTTCTTCTTGAAGCCATCCCCCTTTGAGCTATAACCATTCTTTTGTAGATTCAAAAATTTCTTGAATCTCTTGACAATTAATGCCATGTCTTCATCTGAGTCATCCTCCTCCTTCTCTACCTTGGAGATCTTCAAGGCAATATTCTTTTTCTTCTTAGGAGGTGAGGAGGTGGTCTTCTTTCTTGACTCAAATGCAAGAATTCTTCCAAAAACTTCACTCGGCTTCATATTCTTGCAGTCGCTATTTTCTTCTAAAGCCATCACTTTGGACTCGAACCTATTGGGAAGTGATCTCATAATCTTTTGTTGATCATTCTATCCGAGTAAGGGTCACCAAGTTGATGACCTTGGTTCACAATGTGATCGAACCAAAACTGGTATGATTTTGGCCCTCACTTCCTTCTCTTTTTGCTTGATTCTTAGGCAATATCCCATGATTTAATGGTGTGAATTAAGTGTTTTCAGGTTTTTATAAAGTTCAGAGGCATTGGAGTAATATTGGTGGCAAAAGGGGTTGAAATTGTAAAACATGTGTGCAGATCATTCATCTTCAAAGAGGAATATCTCCCTCCTCAGATCCAACCACATTTCCATTTACATATATTCGGAAAGCCCTGGAAGTCTACTTTCCAAAGGTTTTTACGGATTGCAATTTTGAGTCTTCTACAGAAAGTCATGCTCATTTTAGTAACTGTTGCGCATTCCTTGTCGCAACGGTGACCCTAGTACGATGCCAGGGTGAACTCCACTTTCTAGAAGCAACGAAATGGATGTTTTTCAAGCCATTTTTGAGGGGTATTCTTGTCCTTTCATGCCCATTTCATACCCTAGCTTTTATAACATATAAATACACCATTTTATGTTAAGAATTGATAACTCTTGATAACTTTTGTTCATCAAGAAACCTCCTTTTTTCCACCATTCCTAATCCCACCATTCTCCTCTCTAACAAACACCTAGATTACTCCACATAAATCATTCCCCTCTTTCCATCTTCTCCACCCATTTCCTTTGTCACTTTCCATTTGACTCCACCTATCTAAATACATCCTCAACACTCAATCTTTGCACAAGACTCAAGCAAGGAAGCTCAAGGAAGGATCAAGCTTACAAGAGAGACCCAAGGGTGATTTCTCTCCATTTTACTTCCTTTCTTTGTTTGTGATTATGTGTAATTAAACCCCCTTTCTAGGGGGATGATTTGATACACTTTTGGACAATGAGTATTTATTAAGGATTTAAATATTATGTTTGCATAATTAGAGTTTATTCACTTTTTAATTAGATCTTGCACTTATGTAATTGATTGAGTATTTACACGCTTGTTGATTGCAATATGTTGTAGGATTTTTTGTGATAAAATTGGTTGAGTTATTGACACACTTAATTGATTATAACAAATAGTGAATAGGATAGGCTTTTGGAGGGTAGGCCTACCACGATTGCCTAGGTCATTCGATCGTCACTAACCGATCCCGCCGTGACCCCTTCTCCTTAATCGGTTAGGCATTGCGGTGGAAAGTTGTTTAGGGTTATTAGTGATGGTCTAAACAACACTTTTGAATGAGATTGGTCCTTGATTATGTGAATAGTGCATTAATGAAACCATATATAAATTGCTCAAAGTCCATTAGCTAATCTATCATTTCCTTAGACTTCTAATTAATTGTTTAATCGTTATCTTATCTAGGTTGTTGTTATTGGATTCCTATCTATTCATATTCTCTTTACATTTTATTGCTTTTATTTTCCATGTATGTTTGATGGTTTCTTAAACCATGCACCATTCAAACTACCATGATTTACTTTATTTTGCATTTTAAGAATTGTTAACTAATCCATCTAATTACTCTAATTCCCTATGGAACGAATCCTACTTACCACTTTACTAATTTTCTATCTATGTGGATTTTCTAAGTGGTGAAATTTGTTTTCAAAATGATCACATTTAAAACATTATTTTGTTGAGTACAAAACGACGGCTCATCAAAATTGGCACCGCTGCCGGGGAATTAAAGCGATTGTTGAATTACTTAACTTTTCTTTGTAGCTTAGAATTTTATTAGTTAGCCTACTAACATTTGTTTTCTTTTAATTGTTATCTTTTGCTAGTTTTTAGTTTGTTTATTGGAATTTCGTAGTTCTTTTGTTATTCATTTTTGTAGTTAGAGTTTTTTTAGTTTGTTTGTCATATTTGTTATTTTTAGATTTTCTAGTCTTGTTTTCCTTTTTCTTTTACTTTTCTTTTTTGTTTGTTTGTTTTCTTTTTAGGAACAATGGATCCTTTTGACTTGCAATTGGCAATATTCAACCGGGACATGGAATTATTTGCCTCAAGGCACTCGAGGGAAGAAAGAGCTTATAACTCGAATTCTTCCAATACAGGGCCAAAGGATGAGAATCCCAAGGAAGAAAAGCTAGAGGCCATCTGAGCATCATAAATGAAGTACGAGCATACTTTGAATGGATGTTTGGCAGCAAGTGCACTTAGGTTTTCGGGACTAGAAGCTTCGTTGAGAAGAATAGAAGTGCAACTTGGAGCTATCATGGAAGCCACGCAAGCGCAAGAGAGCCAAGAGTTCCCAAATCCACCTATACTAGAAGAAGCTACCACCATCCATTGGAAGGGTGAGAATGTAGAGCACAATTTTTTTCATAATTTTGCTAATGAGTCTTCTAGTGTTGTAGGTGAAGAAGAAAGAGAAGATGAGATGAATGAAGAAATGAAGGAATCAAAGCCTTATGCCCCTCCTACTATTTCTCAAAGCCGCCTACTCAAAAGCATTTGGAACACACCGATGCACACCAAATATTTCCAATATCTAATCTCGCGTTGGCATATCTTCGAAACCTTGGAATTTTATTGACCGATCCAAGTAGCACGTCTAGCGGGGACGTAAAACCAAGCACTCGGTGGGAGACACCCCAACTAGGTATAATTTCTTTCTTTGTTCATTTTATTTTTCTTTTTAGTTTTTACATTTTTGTTTAGAATAAGTGTGTGGTTTGATTGTGTTGTGTTTAGTGCCTGGGGTATTTAAGTTGTTTGTGTTTTGAGTTCTTGCCTTCCATGCTTCATTTATTCATTGTCCATGCATCTCAATGTCATATATAAATTAAAGACAATGTTTAGATTAGGTTTAGGGGTGTGGATTCATTATTTGAGTCATTTTTCATTTTATTTTTTTAAGTTTTTCTTAGACCTTTGCGAAAGTACCCTGTTTTGAAATTTCTGAAGCCAAATGTTTCATTTAAACTATACTTCTTGGTGAGGAAATAAATTATTTTACCTATGTTGTGTTCTTCAATTTTTCGATACGGTTCCAACGATATAAAGAATGTAAAATTCTAGGCGGGGGTTTAAAAGTTATGAACATTTATTCGACCAAAGGTCATGGGTGATGCCCTGTTTTGAAATTTTGCACGTGAACCATTTTCGAAGTCCGTTTCCACACTTTTCTAATTTGAATTTTGAAATATTTTCTAAATGAAAAGTGTGAATTTATATATCTATTTTTCTCTTCCAAAATTGGCAAAGGTGTTATTGAGTATTTTTGAAAATATGCACTGAAGAGCGGGCATAGGTCAAATTCGAAAGTCACCAGTTTTTTGGAATTTTGTCCTCCATATATAAATGTTCTTTCGCATTGTGTTTTTGGTTGGTTAAATTTGTTTCTTTTAGAGAAATAAATGGTGTTCCAAGCTCTTGTTGGCAATTGTATGTATTGAGTATATCTTTATTTTCCGGAACTTTCTAATGTCCTTAGTGCTTGTGTAGACTTCTATTGCTTCTTAAGGAAGTGTGTTGTGTTGCTTGTGCATTAAAGCAACGTTTTTTATCTCTTGGGATAAAACAAAGACAACTTGTGAGTCTTGGATTGACGAGCAAGCCAAGAGTGCTCATAAAAAGGGTAAGAGCCTTATCCTAAGAAAAGCAACATTTTGGAGTTTGGAGTGCCGGATGTTGGAGGCACCCCACCTATGTACAATTTCTTTTCTTGCTTTAAAATTTGTTCTATTTCTTTTTTTTTTTTTTTTTTTTTTAGTTTCTTGCTTAGAATAAGGGTGAGAATTGTTTGTGATAGTGGATTTAGGCTTGAATGATCACATATTTTGTCCACATGGATTGTGATGTGACTCTTGATGAGCTTACATTACTATACCTCTTGAGTTGTTGATGAATATATAGGATGATTTTGAACCACTTGATTCCAATCTTTGGGATAAATTTTAATATGGACATAGATTGTGTTTTAAACTCTTTGATTGTGGATGTGTGTTGTGCCGCGTTTACCGGTTTTATATGCCCCTAAGACATTGAGGACAATGTCTAATTTATGTTTGGGGGTGTGAGCACAACACCTTCCTTTGTTTGCAAATTGTGTGCAAATGTTGTGAGCCTAAATTTGCAAAAATTTCGAAAATCTTGTAATAATGCCATGCGTGAGCATATTTTGCTTGTTGAGATTGTGTCATTGTGTGTGTGAGTAATGAATTGTGCATCTTTGCCTTGTTTAGTTTAGATTAACTTCATGCCATTTAGGGTTGCATTGCACAAAATAGGCTAGTTCTTTTCTCTTGATGTTGGAGTGAATACTCAATTGTGCTTGAAGGTTAGGAATTAATAGTGGAGACTTCCCGTGAGGTTCACAAACATGACCTAAAAAGCTTAGTTTGAGGGAAAGTTTTTACTCTTTAAACACTCATTCAAACACAATTGTTATGCATATTTAAAATGTCTCATTCGCACTTAAATGTTGTTTGCCATAGAACATATGGACTGCTTGTAGATGCCTTAATTGACTTTGTGGACAAACCTTTAGAAATGATTTTAGGCAATGCATGTGAAAACCACAAAATTGGCCTAAATACTTCCAATCCCTCTAATGTGTGTGCTCCATTGACCATTTGAAGCCAAACACAATCAAGCTTTTCATTCATGAACCATATCAACATAAACCATATAGCCAATACACTAGACTTACCTTGTACCAAATGGTTTGCTAAGGATTAGGGTTTGAATGTAAGCTTTGAGGTGTAGAAAATGTAAGGCGTGTACCTAGGCAAGTATGTATGTGCAAAGACATTAAAAAGATGAAATGCAATGCTTGAAAAGAAAAGAAAAAAAAAAAGCAAAGAAAAGAAAAGCAAGCAAAAGAAACAAAAGAAAAGATGAATGAGGCATGTGGAATTAAATGAGCTACTCAATGAAATTTAAGAGTAGATAATGCACTTAGTGAATTATAAGTCTGGACGCCAAAGTGTGGATTATGCAAGTTGTAATGAGTAAAGTGTGCTAAATTTAGAATGTATGCCTAAGTGTGACCTTTGGGTGTTTGTTATCAATTTTTCCTATTTATTGACTCACCCCTCACCTTAGGCCCCATTAAAACCAAATTAAAGACCTATTTGATCTTTAGGGATATCCACTTTGAAAATTTTGGTTGATTGGCTTTCAATTCCTTTCATGAGACAAATTTTCAAAAATTGTGTTTTTAAATGATCATGTGCAATTATATTTGATATCCTAAACATGAACTCATATTGCATATAGATTGTGAGTGAAGCCTAGGAATCTGTGTGAAAATGAGAGAATCTGGTGAGGATTAGATGTTGATACGAATTACATTCTTTTCCGAATGGCACTCTAGCTTTTGAAACTTTAGCATATTGAATGTAGGATCATGTTGTGTGCAATGTTTACTTAGAGTGGCATGACTTTAATCTTCATTTAGCATCTCTTACATGCACATTTATCCTAATGAGCACAACGTTGATTAAATCTTTTCACTTATGGTTTTGCAACTCGAATATTGACTTTTGAATCTTTTTCAAAGAGTTGGCACTTTAATGTTGATTATGTGATATTTAGACATATGTCCATGTGTGCTTATGTTGTTTTGTTCGAGGACGAGCAAAAGATAGGTTTGGGGCTATTTGATCGAACCAAAATTGGTATGATTTTGTCCCTCACTTCCTTCTCTTTTTGCTTGATTCTTGGGCAATATCCTATGATTTAATGGTGTGAATTAAGTGTTTTCAGGTTTTTATAAAGTTCAGAGACATTGAAGTAATATTGGTGGCAAAATGGGTTGAAATTGTAAAAAGTGTGTGCAAATCATTCATCTTCAAAGAGAAATATCTCCCTCCTTAGATCAAACCACATTTCCAATTACATATTTTTGGAAAGCCCCGAAAGTCTACTTTCTAGCAGTTTTTACGGATTGCGATTCTGAGTCTTCTACATAAAGTTATGCCCATTTTAGTAACTGCTGCGCATTCCCTGTCGCCACGACGACCCTAGTGCGACGCCAGGGCAAACTCCACTTTCTAGAAGCAACAAAATGGATGTTTTTCAAGCCATGTTTGAGGTGTATTCTTGTCCTTTCATGCCCATTTCATACCCTAGCTTTTATAACATATAAATACATCATTTTATGCTAAGAATTGATAACTCTTGACAACTTTTGTCCATTAAGAAACCTCCTTTTTCCACCATTCCTAATCCCACCATTCTCCTCTCCAATAAACACCTAGATTACTCCACATAAATCATTCCCCTCTTTCCATCTTCTCCACCCATTTCCTTTGTCACTTTCCATTTGACACCACCTATCTATATGTTAGGGTTATGCTCAATAGCAAGAGTGTAATGTTGTACTTGACAATCTTTTCATATTAATAAAGTGATTTTTGTTAGTTAACAAAATCTTATATAGCATTTATTATTATAATTGTCAAAGTAAATAATCATAAGGTCAAAAGACTATGAGAAAAGAAGAATTGTTCGTACATCTGGATATGTATGAGGTAGACACAATTCTTTAGTTAGTCTTGAATAACGTTCACAACTTAAGTTAAAGGTTGGGCACCTTTATCTTGTTAAAGTTGTAGAATTCTTTTACTAGCATTTGAGTGGGATCGAATGTGTTGTGATGAGTCTAAAATCATCGAAGGGTCTTCGAGTAAAAGAATCTAGTGCACTGGGTGCATTGAATTGGATCACAATGAAATACTTTTTCTAGAACCGTCAATAGATAAAAGTCTTTTCATTATCAGGACAATCGAAGAGTCTATCTTAATCCTGAGATAAATGATGGACTTATGGTTGCAAGTGTTATCATTTGAGCTATTAATGAGTACGATTATATAGCATAGTCTATCCTCGATAGTTTGGTGGTATTCATTTGTTAATCGATAGAGGACTTCATTTATAGATATGGACATCGTGGCTCAATTTATTAAATGTGAGTAGAATATCATCATATGGATGCTTTGTGGTTTTGGATATGAAATCTTAACGTTGAGTTTTCAATAGTGTCTATTGAAAGATGACTTCTGGACAAGTCATAGTATATATCCAAGTTCAAAGTGTGGTCATATGAGTAAATATGGTAACTTGGAGAGCTATAGGTGGTCTATGAGCTATTGGCAATTACTGATATTCTTCACGAGGATTCATTATCTCCCAGATGATTGTCTAGGGTATGAATGAGTATCGTTAACTTATTCCATCTTTATTTAAGAGTGCAATTTTAGTTCTTTAGTGGAATGAACTAAAATTAATAGATTGAACCTAAGTGAATCATTTGTTGATTGTGATTGGGTTATGTCTATTGGAGCTTAAATTTAGATAGGCCCGCCAAGATCCCCAATCCGCACGGACTTGCATGAATCACTTGATATATTCTACCGGACTATTTGTGGGTCCATTTAGAATTGTATTTAATATATTAAGAATATAATTTGCACATTATTTATTTAATGAGCTGTTTAATATATTAATATATTAATGAAAGACGTGTGGGCTTGTTTCTTTTAGTAAGAATGGATCTAGTTCACATGTGGGCTTTTTATTAAAGTCCAAATGGATTAAATAAAATAAGAAAACAATATGTAGGCCCAAGTTCTAGTCATGGGCGGCAATTGCTAATTTTTAGCCCATAATATTGTTTTATTTTATTATTTAATTAAATGGAAATTAATTAATATGTTAATTAATTATTTAATTGAAAATCAAATCTTTTTCTGATTAGAAAATTTGTTTCCTAGTAGTTTACTACTATTAGTATTATACTAAATATAAAAGACTTTATTTGTTTAGTCAAATTAGGAAGTCTTTTATATAGTCACAAACACACTAAAGAGTTGGATTAGGATTTAAATATTATATACATGACAAATTGAATTCAAATTGCTATAAAATATATATAATATATATGGCAACTTATTGCCGAGATATAATATATATATATAAGCAGAATTCAAGTCAAAGAAAATATATATTATTTTGCAAAGTATTATGGTAGTGCGCAATATATATATACAAATATATTATATATAATGTATGTAGTGCTTTAACAAAACTAAAACACAATTTGAGTTGCGTGCAAGTTATATATACATATATTATAGGCGTACAGAAATACATATATATATATTTTTATTTTTTTTTCTTGATATATGGTCGGCCATATATATATATATATATATGTATATTTTAAAAAACCCTAGTTTTTGCAATTGAGAGATTTTTCTTTTGCTAGAGAAAAATAAAATTCAACTCTTAGACTAGTGAGAATTCGGCCAAGAGGGTTTGTGAGAGAAGAATTGTTCTTGCTTTGATAGTGTACTAGTGATCTTAACATCAAGAGATCTTGTACACACTTTCGAATTAGGTTCATGCGAATTTCAATCTTACGATTGTGAATTCAAAAGTGGCCGGAACATTCTTAGCAAAATTTTAGAGATTATAGTGACTAACAAAATCAGAAAAAGTGTTTGTTTGTCCATTCTCAGGTTCACAATTCAAAGAAGGGAGACCACGCTCCTAGGTCATTCATGTTCGTGATCGGCTTTGGAAGATCTAGCGGATTACCATCGACGTTTGTCAATCGGATCACGCGACAAAGGTATTTCATCTTTTCGTATGTATGATTAATTAATTAAAGGGTTAAGGTTCAATATGGGAAAATTTTTAAAATATACTAAACTCTTTTTAGTCTCGCTTCCGCTGCGTGCACGTATTTTTTCCCTACAATTGGTATCAGAGTCTGGTTGTACCCTTTAATTAATTAACGTATATATACGTGAATCTTTTTCTTTTTATTGTGATTATGCATGTTTAGAAAGAGATGGCACTCTAGGTATTCTCATATATAATTACATTGGTATGTATGGATTTATATATGTTATATTTTGATATAAAGTGAATTGTTATTACTCGATTTTGATCCTAGAATTTTAATGTATTTTTTGTTTCGGAATTGTAACAAGAAGGGTGGCCTATTATTGTCACAATTTCCTTCTTGGTAGTTGCTAATATTTTTTTTTTATGTATTATATTAAACTGCAGTATTTTTTTTTAATGTATTAAAAAATAAGTGCAGTATTTTTTATTAAATACTGCTGTGAATAAAAAAAAAAAATTACTGCAGTATTTTTATTGTTTAAATATGAATGTAATATGTTCAAGCATCGAAGATTCGAAGACTTGAAGCATTAATGGCAACCGGAACGAGTTTGGGACCATGCGCAACATAGCAACGTGCACGCGTGCAAAATTGCACGCAGCTGTGCATGTTGGACTGTGGGCTGCGCATGGCAGCCCCATGGAGTCCATGGGCTGCACACGGCAGCCCTTGTTAGGGTTGTGGAGTGTGCACGCCAATTGGGCAGCCGTGGGTGCTCACGTGATCCATGGGCGCTTGAAGATTTATTCACCAAGAAAGGAGATTTTTTGTATTCCAAACAATTGTAATTTACTTGCTTTTCTAGGATTGATCAAAATCGTGGCTATTTATTTTATGTAAATATTACAATATTTGTTATTGTTTGATAACATGTCATGTAGAATAGGAGTGTCACTCATATATCTCTTTTGGTATGAACATGCATTGAATGATTTAGGTATCTAATTGGCATCTAGATAACTTGGTAAATCATTTTTTGGGATTTAATCACATGCCTTAAATAATTGAGTGGGAGAAGGTGTATTGCAAACACCTATGGCCTCCAAGGTTAGTTGAGCTATATTGTTTTGTGGTAATCCCCCCAAGGGGCATCCATGAATGGAATATAGCAAGATACTTCCTTACAAGGATAGATTAGACAATTGACTCAAACAAGATCTACTCCCCAAGGGATTTTCGTGAGGGAATATATTGAGGGTCGAAATCTTGGTAGTACACTCAATGTGATTTTATTGATATCCTCCCAAGAGTTCTTGTTAATAAAATCATAAGGCTAAAATTGAAAACGTTGGTTGTTATGTTAACAATTAGGTGGGACCTAGTCCAACTAATAAATGGTGTGAACTCCCAAAGGAGGCGTAACATTTATGGGTGTTGGATCGAACGTTGAATTTTACGATTGAATTATAAATATTTAATTCAAGATAAATATTCGAAAATGCTAAACAATGATTATTTACTTATATATATATTTTGTTTTATTCAGAAATCTTGACCCCAACCCTAATGATCATCCAAAAAAGATAAAACTTTAACTAGTAATAATTATGTCAAATGGAAAAGGAAAATTGGGTTGTTGCTGCAAGCTGAAAAAAATATAAAGTTTGTTCTAACTACTCCTAAACCACCTACTCCTACTAATGAATCTAATGTGATCCAATGAGATGAGTATGAGCAGTGGAAGACCTCTAATGAGATGGCCAAATGGCTACCATCTCCGACGTGTTGCAACAGCAGCATGAAGGAATGAGGTCTGCTGCTGGTATGATGATGTCTCTAGAAGAGATTCATATGGTTGGTAAAGTTGCTACTATTAAGACCCGTCAGAAGGTCAATGAATAATAGAAGAAAAAGCAATTTGGGCCTACCAAGATGGAGACTAAGAAAGTAACCAAGATCAAAAGGAAGTGCTTCTTTTGTGGTGAAAAGAGACATTGGAAAAGTAATTGCCCAAAGTCTCAAAATAAGAAGGAACAAGGTAATGTGAATTATATTGAAACATGTTTTTCTGGCAGATTCTACAGATTCTTGGATCGTAGACTCTGGAGCCACTAATCATGTTTGTTATTCCTTATGGGGGTTTCAAGAAAGGAGAAGGTTGAATAAGAATGAAATCAATTTGCGTTTAGGCAACAGAGTGTTGGTGTCTGCTAGTGCAGTGGGAGATATTAGCATTCATCTAGATGCTAGTAGGCATTTAGATTTGATAGACATTTATTATGTACCTCAATTCAAGAGAAATTTAATTTCAGTTTCTTATTTAAATAAATTTGAATATTCAGTTACTTTTAATAAAAAATTTATTATTAGTAAGGATGACAAATTTGTTTGCAAAGGTTCATTGGAAAATGGTCTATTCTATTTACATAGAAATATCTCTCACTTGTTAGACACGGAATTAACACAACCTAATCATAAAAGAGTAAAATTATCAAAAGATGAAACCTACCTATGCCATTTGTGCCTAGGTCATATTAACCTTAATAGGATTAAAAGATTGGTTAGTGATGGACTTTTAAGAGACTTAAAAGTTGATGATCTACCAACTTGTGAATCCTGTTTGGAAGGTAAAATGACCAAAAGGTCGTTCAGGACCAAAGGCACAATAGCCACTGAATGTTTAGGATTAATGCATACTAATGTATGTGGTCCTATGAGCATTCAAGCTAGAGGTAGATATGAGTACTTCATCACTTTCACAGATGATTACTCGAGATTTGGCTATGTGTATCTCATGAGACATATGTCGGATGCTTTTGACATGTTCAAAGTATTTAAAGTTGAAGTGGATAATCAACTAGAGAAACACATAAAAATCTTGAAATCTGATCATGGTGGAGAATATCTATCTGGTGAGTTTCAGCAATATCTTATTGATAATGGGATCATTTCTCAATTTTCTGCACCAAGTACACCTCAACAGAATGGGGTGGCAGAAAGAAGAAATAAAACTCTTTTGAACATGGTTAGGTCGATGTTAAGTTATTCAACGCTCCATGTTTCTTTTTGGGATATGCTCTACAAATTGCAATGTACATTCTAAACGATGTACCATCGAGGTCGGTTCCTCAAACACCGCATGAGTTGTGGATTGGGCGAAAGCCTAGTTTACAACACTTAAGGATATTTGGTTGTCCTGCGCATGTGTTAAAAGGAAAGACATAAAAGATGGAGTCCCGTACAGAAACATGCATATTTGTGGGGTATCCAAAAGGAACTAAAGGGTATTATTTCTATAGTCCTTCAGATCTTAAAGTATTTGTTTCGACAAATGCTAAATTTTTGGAAAAGGACTATATGAATGAGTTTAAACCTAAAAGTAGAATTGTTCTGAATGCGATGTCAGAAGATACAATTCCACAAGAGGTTTCACAACCTAGCCCAATTGTAAGTTCTGTACCATCACAAGATCAATAACCTACCATTCCTCGTCGTAGTGGGAGGGTTGTGGGACAACCCGAGAGATACATCGGTCTGGGAGAATCAGTGGAGAATCTCCCGGACGACGATGATCCCTACACATATAAGGAAGCAATGGAGGATGTTGATAGTCGTCATTGGCAAAGAGCAATGCAATCTGAGATTGAGTCCATGTTCAATAACAAAGTCTAGTCCCTTGTAGACTTGCCTAAAGGGATAAAACCCATTGGGTGCAAGTGGGTATACAAGAGGAAAAGAGGTATGGATGGAAAGGTGGAAACCTTTAAAGCTAGATTAGTAGCTAAAGGTTACACACAGAAAGAAGGTATCGATTACGAGGAAACCTTCTCACCTGTGGCCATGCTTAAATCCATTAGGATACTCTTATCCATTGCGGCATCTTTAGATTTAGAGATGAAATTCCCTTTAAAGTGATTGTGTTTTATACCTAGAGGGGGGGTGAATAGGTATAGTCCCAAATTCTTCCGATGTTCAAAAATGCGGAATATAAGAATGAAATGAATACTTGAAATGATATAACAATTGTATAATATGAATCAATTCATGTAAATATCAATATACAATAGAATCAATAAAAGTGAACATATGGAAGATAAGGAAATATAAAGCGAAAATGAGACACAATGTTTTTACGTGGTAAAACCTCAAAGAGGAAACATCCACGGGTTGAATCCACAACCACCGGCAAAGCAAATCCACTATACGAAAAGGCCTTACACACTCAAAGCTATCAACACTATGATATCCACTTCAAGCTATCAAAACCTAATCAACCATCGGGCTAGTGATTCACAAAGCCTACTCTCTATCCAAGATGTGTCCTACACCTCTAGAGAGCAACTTCCTATCCAAGACTAAAAAGCCTCTAGGAAGATTTCTTTGCTTAGCGGTCTAGATCAAGAGATCCTAGTTAAGCTCTCCTAGCTCAACCATCCGGAGTATCAAACTCCTTGCTAAGACTTCTTGCTTAGTTATCCGAATCACCTTGATTTTAACTAAGACTTCTTGCTTGGCTATCCGGAATCCTTTCCTAGCCAAGTCTTCTTGCTCAAGACAAAGCTTCACTCACTTTGCAAGAGACTTCAACCTTTCACAAGGCAATGATCTAAGTGAAGTGCACACAAGCAATATGATGCAATCACAAACAAATAGAGCAAGTTGATCAAACACACTCTATGAACATGTAACTAGAGAATCTAGAATAAAGCTATCACAACTCAATCACAAAATATATCTAGAAACCTAAGCATGTGAATTAACATCATTCATATTACTTTTCATCAATCAAATACGACAATTAAAGAGATGATCAATAATGAAAGTAAGAAGAAGATGAATCACTTACAAACAAATAAAGCTAGATAATCAATCAAGCTCTATGAATATGCTTACATACATTCTAGGATATGCTTTCAACAATCAATCACAAAAATACCTAGAAATCAAAGCATGTATATCAATAAAAACAAGGTATGAATATTCAATATATCACACTAAAAACCTAGTTCTTAGATCATGAAATTAAACCTAGAAAATGTCATAAAGCACATCACATATATCATTTCTAGAATCAATTTCAAGATTAATTAAGTTTAGCAAATATATGTTCAAGTAAAATCACAAAGCTAAAACTCAATTACCAAATGATCAATCACCCCTAGAATATATTCTAACATCATTCTAAACACAAATCATCTATCAAATTGAAAGATTAAAGTGCAGATCAAAAGATGAAGTGAGAAGAAGTTTAACATACAACAATGAAACTCGGACTGAAGAACAGCATGGTGCGACCAATCACGAATTCAAATGACTCTAAAAATGCTTGAGGTTTGTAGCTCTCTTCAAGACCAACAATTTTGGTTTTTGAATCACTCAATTTCGAGTTCGTATGAGAGAGTTATGATCAAAATAAGAAAACAAAAATCAAGAACAATTCTGCAGAATTTCAGATTTGATGTTGTTCAAGTTTAATGGAAAATGGAGGGAAGAGAGGTCATTTAAAGGAAAGGGAAGAGGGGCAATTTTGTCCAAAACAATATGCCTTTCAGCCATGCCCACGTGTGGTCAGCGTGTGGCACACGTGGCCAGAGAGCTGGCTGGGCCGTGTGGCACACGTGGTCCACACGTGGTGGCCATACCATGGCCTTTGGCCAGCTTGCTCATCTCACGCACCTCGCACGTTCTTCGACCGTATTCGGTCATCCGAACTCCGAATTCGAATCCATTTTCAGATTACGAACCATGACTCCCTCACACACAACGAAGACTATGAAACTTTGACAAATGGTTGAGAATTCATCTCAGAAAATGACGACGAACACAACTCAACGAATGAGAATGCAAAGTAGCATAACTACATCGTATGGACTCGAAACTTAATGAATGAGTAACCGAAATGACCGGAACTCAATAAGGAATCAAATAAGACCATGTTCAAGTCCAAAATACAAGAAACACAAATAAATAAACACTATGCAACACAAGCATGCCATATCTAAGCGATAGTGAGAAAACATGCAATTCTACAAGATTGTTAACAATGAGATGAATGCATGTGCATACTAAATGTGTGTGAAAGTGTTATACCAAATGTTTGAACTATGATGCAGGGACACACATGTATGAATTGTGTGTGTGTGCGCTTACGCCTTGCAAGAGGAAGAAGAACCTTGATACCTTAGCATCCAAGTATGCGATGTTCCCCTTGAAGACGATATTTGCACAAGATGTTGCTTCTTCATCTTTGAAGCTCCTTTCTTTAAGAAACACTTAAGCAACTACTAATACAAATATAGAGAGTTTTGCAATGGAATCAAGCCAATACAAATAAAGGATCTTACAAGAGATTTGGCAAATGGACGTCAAGACAGCTTTCCTTAATGGAAGTCTTGACGAAAGCATCTATATGATGCAACCAGAAGGATTCATTGAAAAAGGCCAAGTGGAAAAGGTATACAAGTTGCAAAAATCCATATATGGATTAAAACAAGCATCCAGATCCTGGAACATAAGGTTCGATCAAGCTGTGAAAGGTTTTGGATTTGTTCAGAACCTTGACGAACCTTGTGTATACAAAAGGATCAAAGACGACAAGTTGTTTTCCTAATTCTTTATGTTGATGATATACTACTCATCAGAAATGATGTAGGTGTATTGACATCAGTAAAAGAATGGTTAGCAAAACAATTTGATATGATGGACTTAGGAGAAGCAAGTTATATTCTTGGTATCCAAGTAATAAGGGATAGAAAGAATAGAACGATTGCACTATCCCAAGCTTCATACATAGATAAAATCTTGTCTAGGTTTTCCATGCAGGATTCCAAGAAAGGTATGTTACCTTTCAGGCATGGAATCAAACTTCTAAGGAACAAGTTCCTAAGAATGAGCATGAAGAGAAATTCATGAGTAGGGTTCTATATGCCTCGGCAGTTGGAAGTCTCATGTATGCAATGCTCTGCACTAGACCAGATATTTGTTTTGCTGTTGGCATAGTTAGCAGGTTTCAATCGAAACCTGGTCCTAATCACTGAACGGCAGTCAAGCATATTTTCAAGTATCTCAGGAGAACGAGAGACAATATGCTTGTATACTCTGGAGGGGATTTGATTCCCGTAGGGTATACAGATTCTGATTTCCAGTCGGATTCTGACTCTAGAAAATCCACATCAGGTTCTGTGTTTACTATAGGAGGAGAAGCAGTCATATGGACGAGTATCAAGCAATCATGCATTGCAGACTCCACCATGGAAGCTGAGTATGTTGCTACATGGAAGCTGAGTATGTTGCTACATGCGAAGCTGCCAAAGAGGCTGTCTGGCTCCGCAAATTCTTGATTGACTTAGAAGTGGTTCCTAATGCAAATAAGCAGATCACTATTTACTGTGACAACAGTGGAGCAGTGGCTAATTAGAAAGAAACAAGAAGTCATAAGAGAGGAAAACACATTGAAAGGAAGTATCATCTTCTTAGGGAGATTGTGTATAGGGGTGACGTGACGATTACCAAAATCGCGTCAACAGAAAATCTAACGGATCCCTTTACAAAGGCTCTACCACAGAAGAGTTTTGATGGGCACCTAGAGAACATGGGAATGAGAGATATGACACATTTGCTATAGCGCAAGTGGGAGATTGTTAGGGTTATGTTCAATAGCAAGAGTGTAATGTTGTACTTGACAATCTTTTCATATTAATAAATTGATTTCTGTTAGTTAACAAAATCTTATATAGCACTTATTATTATAATTGTCAAAGTAAATAATCATAAGGTCAAAAGACTATGAGAAAAGAAGAATTGTTCGTACATCTGGATATGTATGAGGTAGACACAATTATTTAGTTAGTCTTAAATAACGTTCACAACTTAAGTTAAAAGTTGGGCACCTTTATCTTGTTAAAATTGTAAAATTCTTTTACTAGTATTTTAGTGGGATCGAATGTGTTGTGATGAGTCTAAAATCATCGAAGGATCTTCGAGTAAAAGAATCTAGTGCACTGGGTGCATTGAACTGGATCACAATGAAATACTTTTTCTAGAACCGTCAATAGATCAAAGTCTTTTCATTATCAAGACAATCGGAGAGTCTATCTTAATCCTGAGATAAAGGATGGACTTATGGTTGCAAGTGTTATCATTTGAGCTATCAATGAGTACGATTATATAGCATAGTCTATCCTCGATAGTTTGGTGGTATTCATTTGTTAATCGATAGAGGACTTCATTTATAGATATGGACATTGTGGCTCAATTTATTAAATGTGAGTAGAATATCATCATATGGATGCTTTGTGGTTTTGGATATGAAATCTTAACGTTGAGTTTTCAATAGTGTCTATTGAAAGATAACTTCTGGACAAGTCATAATATATATCCAAGTTCAAAGTGTGGTCATATGAGTAAATTTGGTAACTTAGAGAGCTATAGGCGGTCTATGAACTATTGGCGATTACTGATATTCTTCACGAGGATTCATTATCTCCCAGATGATTGTCTAGGGTATGAATGAGTATCGTTAACTTATTCCATCTTCATTTAAGAGTGCAATTTTAATTCTTTAGTGGAATGAACTAAAATTAATAGATTAAACCTAAGTGAATCATTTGTTGATTGTGATTGGGTTATGTCTATTGGAGCTTAAATTTAGATAGGCCCGCCAAGATCCCCAATCCGCACGGATTTGCATGAATCACTTGATATATTCTACCGGACTATTTGTGGGTCCATTTAGAATTGTATTTAATATATTAAGAATATAATTTGCACATTATTTATTTAATGAGATGTTTAATTATATTAATATATTAATTAAAGACATGTGGGCTTGTTTCTTTTAGTAAGAATGGATCTAGTTCACATGTGGGTTTTTTATTAAAGTCCAAATGGATTAAATAAAATAAGAAAACAATATGTAGGCCCAAGTTCTAGTCATGGGCAGCAATTGCTAATTTTTAGCCCATAATATTGTTTTATTTTATTATTTAATTTAATGGAAATTAATTAATATGTTAATTAATTATTTAATTGAAAATCAAATCTTTTTCTAATTAGGAAATTTGTTTCCTAGTAGTATACTACTATTAGTATTATATTAAATATAAAAGACTTTATTTGTTTAGTCAAATTAGGAAGTCTTTTATATAGTCACAAACACACTAAATAGTTGGATTAGGGTTTGAATATTATATACATGACAAGTTGAATTCAAATTGCTATAAAATATATATGATATATATGGCAACTTATTGCCGAGATATATAATATATATATAAGCAGAATTCAAGTCAAAGAAAATATATATTATTTTGCAAAGTATTATGGTAGTGCGCAATATATATATACAAATATATTATATATAATGTATGCAGTGCTTTAACAAAACTAAAACACAATTTGAGTTGCGTGCAAGTTATATATACATATATTATAGGCGTACAGAAATACATATATATATATATATATATTTTCTTGATATATGGTCGGCCATATATATATATAAATATATTCTTTTGTATATTTTAAAAAACCCTAGTTTTTGCAATTGAGAGATTTTTCTTTTGCTAGAGAAAAATAAAATTCAACTCTTAGACTAGTGAGAATTCGGCCAAGAGGGTTTGTGAGAGAAGAATTGTTCTTGCTTCGATAGTGTACTAGTGATCTTAACATCAAGAGATCTTGTACACACTTTCGAATTAGGTTCATGCGAATTTCAATCTTACAATTGTGAATTCAAAAGTGGTCGGAACATTCTTAGCAACCTTTTAGAGATTATAGTGACTAACAAAATCAGAAAAAGAGTTTGTTTGTCCATTCTCAGGTTCACAATTCAAAGAAGGGAGATCACGCTCCTAGGTCATTCACGTTCGTGATCGGCTTTGGAAGATCTAGCGGATTACCATCGACGTTAGCCAATTGGATCACGCGACAAAGGTATTTCATCTTTTCGTATGTATGATTAATTAATTAAAGGGTTAAGGTTCAATATGGAAAAAAATTTTAAAATCTGCTAAACTCTCTTTTAGTCTCGCTTCCGCTGCGTGCACGTATTTTTTTTCCCTACACTAGATACATCCTTAACACCCAATCTTTGCACAAGACTCAAGCAAGGAAGCTCAAGGAAGGATCAAGCTTACAAGAGAGACCCAAGGGTGATTTCTCTCCATTTTACTTCATTTCTTTGTTTGTGATTATATGTAATTAAACCCCCTTTCTAGGGGGATGATTTGATACACTTTTGGACAATGAGTATTTATTAAGGCTTTAAATATTATGTTTGCATAATTAGAGTTTTATTCACTTTTTAATTAGATCTTGCACTTATGTAATTGATTGAGTATTGACACACTTGTTGATTGCAATATGTTGTAGGATTTTTTGTGATAAAATTGGTTGAGTTATTGACACACTTAATTGATTATAGCACATAGTGAATAGGATATGCTTTTGGAGGGTAGGCCTACCACGATTGCCTAGGCCATTCGATCATCACTAACCAATCCCGCCGTGACCCCCTCTCCTTAATCGGTTAGGCATTGTAATGGAAAGTTGTTTAGGGTTCGTAGTGACGGTCTAAACAACACTTTTAAATGAGATAGGTCCTTGATTGTGTGAATAGTGCATTAATGAAACCATATATAAATTGCTCAAAGTCCATTAGCTAATCTATCATTTCCCTAGACTTCTAATTAATTGTTTAATCATTATCTTACCTAGGTTGTTGTTATTGGATTCCTATCTATTCATATTCCCTTTACATTTTATTGCTTTTATTTTCCATGTATGTTTGATGGTTTCTTAAACCATGCACCATTCAAACTACCATGATTTACTTTATTTTGCATTTTAAGAATTGTTAATTAATTCATCTAATTACTCTAATTCCCTGTGGAACGAATCCTACTTACCACTTTACTAATTTTCTATCTATGTGGATTTTCTAAGTGGTGAAATTGGTTTTCAAAACGATCACATTTAAAACATTATTTTGTTGAGTACACAACGACAGCTCATCACAATGTCTTTCACTTGGAAGTCGTTGAAGCGCTCACCCTCCTTTATCCTAATGGTCTCAAATTGAGTTTAGAGGACTTGGAGCTTGGAGTCCTTGACCACCTCGGTTCCCTCATGTGCCGTTTCTAGGATGTCACACGCCTCCTTAGCTATCCTAGTATTTTGAATCAATTTGTTTTGATTCTCGTCCATGGCACATAGGATGGCGTGCATCGCCTTCCTATTCCACTTAGATGCTTCAAACTCTTGCGCGTTCCATTGCACCTTAAGCTTGAGTACATCCTCTCCTCCACCCGTAAGAGTCATCATCAGTGGAGTGCAGCCGTCTTCAATCGCCATCCACATCCTACCATGGATTTGACAAATGTACAACTCCATCTTACCTTTCCAAGAGGCATAATTCAACCCGGTGAAAAGGGGAGGTCTCATGCTAGAAGCACCCTTATTGCCACCATCGTTTCCACTCATAGTGTTTATGAATGAATGAAATGAATGCAAATGCATGAATGATCAAAAATCACACAAAATGCAAAACACACCAAAATCAGCAAAGATCACCTAAGTATATTTAGGAACCCGCTCTGGTACCAATTGAAACAAATGTGGCGTGTCTAATATTATCTAGAAGGGGGTGAATAGATTTTGTTAACCGAAAATAGATTTTGTTAACCGAAAATTCGCTCTAGGTGAGGAATTTCAATTAACACCCTCAAACTGCTACCTGGTAGGCTGCAGCGGGGTAGGTACCTCTAGGTACCATGGTTTTGTATGAGTAAAAAGCTTGGAGTAAGGTGCACTAGGTAGGAGAAAAATCACCTCGCCCGTTGGGGCTTCAAGCATATGGAGACGGTATGGTACTTGAGGTTCCCTAACTGGTGTGAGGGGCTTTGATCCTGGTCTTTGGTTCCTGGTCCTGGTACTTGGTCCTGGTACCTGGTACCCAATATCCCGTATCTGGTACTCTTTTCTAGATCTCCTCTGTAGTTCCCTGACCCAGATAGTAAGCAAGTAGGAAGAGGGATAGTTGCTCTTCAATGATGTAGATGTGGTCGTGAAAGATGAGACCACCTCGGTTCTTCTAGCAAGTCTGAAGGTTCTTTCCCCTTCTTTTGTATATGGAACCTCATATGAATAGGTGGCCAAGAGGACTACAACCAGCGGGGTCGGAGTAATTCACATACACGCATAATAAAGGAAATAAGAGTGAGAGAATGATAAGTCTTTTGATAGAAGGTGGACTGGCTTAAGGGGGAAAAACATTACATATGATCACATGCTGAAAAACCCCTAGGTAGTAGTATCCCATGGAGAGAGTGACCTTCCTTATATTATTTATGAATAAGGCATGCTTCGAGGAGCTTATAAAAGTAGTAAAGTGATACAACATAAATGCTCCGGAGAGCTTACAATAAGAGGTGGGGTATAGCATTTTGGTGGAAAACCAGTCGAAATATCATGTCTTGTTGGAGAAGAAGAAAAAGAAAAATATCCTCATTTAAGAGAGAGCTTTGTTATATTTATAGGCTCTAAGCCTTGCTACCCACGCCTTGAATTAAGTCAATCAATCCACAATTATTGAAACACTGATTTGGCATTGATTGAGTTGAATATTTCCTCATTAATGGCGTTGTGAATGGCCATTAAAGAGTTGACTAATCTCTCTTTAATGACATTGTGAATGGCCATTTAAAGAGTTGACTATCTTCATTAATAAGGTTGACTATCTCCATTAATGGCGTTATGAATGGCCGAAGAGGTCAACTTTCCTTGTATTTGAACATTACTGCATATTGTCCTTCTTGTAGCATGGTTCTTTTCTTCCTTGGTAATCTGACATATGGTGCATTACGACCTCCCTTGTTGATGTCTTCTATGCTAGATGGTCGGGAGGTGTTTGGAGGACCAATCCAGGTATGGGGTACCGGGTATAGGGTATAGGGTACCGTGGTATCGGGTATGGGGTACCGGTGTGGCGCTACATGGGGGTACTGTGTATCATGGATCATGGTACCAGTATTCTTTAGGTATCGAGGAACCGAGATAGTGCAATAGCGGGGTACCGGGACAGTGTGGTAGCAGGGACCTCGGGACCTTGACTTCCATATTTCTTGGTGCCTAGGGATCTAGGCGACCTCAATCTGGACCTTGATTGATAGATGGGTGTGTTGATCTTGGTTCCTTTCCAAGGTAGCTAGCCGATTCTTGCGGTATCCTTCTACTCTATGCGATCTTGGCAAGAATGGAAAATTCTTCTTTAGACCCTTACCAAAAAAGGCGGTTAACAAATTTTCATCTGGTAATTATCAAATTTTCGTGATTAGTCAATATTACGAAAATACCCCAATCTAGTCAATTTAATAAATCAAGTGTAATGTACGGAATTTAAAGAACACTTGATTTTTACGTGGAAACCTTCAACAAGGAAAAAACCACGGGCTGTTATGTCTGCCATACACGATCCTCAAAATCACTATTTGTAATGATTTTCACAACCTAGGTTGACCTCAACCATTCTCAGTCACTAACCCACCACTACTACTCATAGGCCTTTAATAGCAACTCTAGATCAATTTGCTTGCACACTAAGCCATATTAGCCACAAGACTTACTTCTCAATGAAAAGATTAATCAACCTATGTGAATATGCATGATATCCAAATATGCAATTAATGCAATGTTACACTAAATGCTTATATAGGATTAAAAGATATCAATTAAATCAATTCTAGATATCAATAACTATATGTCATGGCATAAAGCATAGCTATATAAGATAAAGCAATCTTAGGTATAGCTATCAAAATACAACACTCAATCAAAACAACACAATAATCTCTATCTTGTATAATAGAATATGATATAGGAACATACAAGTAATTAAAGAGATTTCTTATTAAGTATAACACTAAGATTAGAAGAAATTAGTGAAAAACTTACCAAGGCATTGGGTTGAGTAAAACCCATGCAAGAAAGCATCCTAGATAAGCTAGATGATGCTATATGAAGTTTGATGCATATGAAAATGGTAAAACAAATTAACGGTGTGAACGATATAATTCTAGAGGGGGGTGAATAGATTTTAACAATTTTACCCAATTTTCGCTTTAATCAATATTACGAAAATACCCTAACCTATTCAATATATATAATAAGTGTAATATGTGCGGAATTTAAATAACACTTAATATTTACGTGGAAACCTTCACGGGAAAAACCACGGGCTGGTAAGTGCGCCACACTCTAACCTCAAATCTACTAAATATGTTAACGATTACAACATACTCCCGATAAATAATCACACACCTACCTAATCCCAGTAAGAGTGAACTTAGTCCAATTTGCTCATGTGACCACCTAATCCCAGTGTCCGACCTAATCCCGGTCTATCTCACAAGACTTCAATTGCTTGCGATTTACGCAACCTAATCCCGGAAGCTACACAAGACTTAGTTCTCAATGAAGAGATTAACACCCTAAGTGAATATATGATGATATTCAAAGAGCATACAAAGCTAGGGAACCTTAGATCCTTATCTAGGATGATTAGATGACAATAAATGTAATCATAGATATCAATAGCTAAATGACATGTCATAAAGCTTAGCTAATCATAGATTAAAAATAACCTAGATGTTGCTATCAAAATACAACACTCAATCAATCAACACAACAATCTCTATTTTGTATCTAGAATATATTCTAAGAGCATACAAATAATATAAGAGATTTCTTTGATAAATAAAACACTAAACTTAGATGAGATTAGTGAAGAACATACCAAAGGATGTGTGTTGAACAAAACCCATGCAAGTAAGCAAACTAACTATGCTTGATAATGCTTAGATAATATTTAGATGCATATGAGAATGGTTTTAAGTGTATAAAAATGAGTTCTTGATTGATTTTCTCTCAAGTATCTCTCTTTGAAGTTTAGGGTTCTAAGAGTCAAAGAACTACACTTTAGAGAATGAGAAAGTTGTATATTTATAGGCATCAAGAACAGAGCATGTGAAAAGACAAGTCTACCCCTGAAAACGCATCGACGGTTTCATTCGGCGGCCAGGCCACCGATCATAACCGTCGAATTAGTCCCGATAGAAACAGGGGAACAACAATGGTTTCATTCTACGGTTTCATAACTGTCGAATCAACCCGAGAGATTAAATCCATCAGGTGTGATCGACGATTTCGAATGGTGGTCGTGGCCGCCGATCGTAACCGTCGTTTCACCAAAGCCAAAGGCATTCTCCGTGAGCGGTCTTCGCACAAAACCAAGCACACCAACATGCAGCACAGACGTTTCCAAACATTCGGGAAATGAATTACAAGACACATAAACACATAACAAGATATAACAATCAAAGTGCTAGTGTGAAATGTGACATGTGAATAGTATGCACACAAATGCAAGTATGCTTCTAAATCTCTTCAAATAAAACTAAGCATAAGATATATACGTTTGGAGTGCTTGTCACCTTGAGGTCTTGAGGGCCTTGAGCTTGATTACACATTTCCTAAGCTACCCATACAAAAACCCCAATATGTGGTTTGTCCACGAAATAAGCCAATCAAAAATGGGAATCCTTACAAATGGTTTTGAGTGATCAAATGTGAGTTCTTGAATTTTTTCTTTCTTTCTTGAAAAATGTTCTAAGTAAGAAAACTGATTTTGAACTCTCAAGTTCGACCTAAAGTCAAAGAGGCATATATATAGGGTGTCAAAATGATGCAACACCGTTTTTTGATAAAAAAGTTGTCACCCTTTGATCTTGGAGCGACGCTTCATGGCGACACCATATAATCTTCTCTGTCACCATTTGTTCTCAAGGCAACACTTCATGGCGACACCATATATTCTTCTCTGTCGCCATTTGTTCTCAAGGTGACACTTCATGGTGACACCATACCTAATTTATTTTTAGGAATTAATCTTTCTTTCGCTCCTTGGTCGCCACAACGACGATACCTTGACAACACTTTCTTTAGTGCTTCCTGCCTTCTGTCGCCATGTGTTCAAGGCAACACAATCAAGGGGCGACAATGCCCTGTTTTCCCACTTTGTGCACAATGTGCAAATGTGAAAAGTGAAGAGAATGCACACAAGTGTAATGAATACCTATGCAAGCATGATAAGTGTGTGTGTACAACTAAGTTTCTTCAATGAAAACTAGGCACAAGAGATATACCTTTGGAGTGCTTATCATTTTGAGTTCTTAAGAGTGCTTTTGAGCTTGATCAACAATGTCTAAGTTACCCTTACATGTCAAACCCCATTTGTGGTTTGTCACCAAATAAGCCAATCAAACTTGAGGAACTTACAGCATGTAATAACTATTTGAACTTAAATGTCATATTCTTATTGAGTATATATTTGCCATATGGTATTTTGTATATTCTTGTGCTTTCAAGCCTACTTTTAGCTGATGTCAAGATAAGCTCATTTGAAGAAGTTCAAGACTTGTTGAAAATTAGTCTAGGATGATATCTCATTATAATGTGAGGGTGAGTTTTTGTGACCAATCTCCATTTGTAATGTTTAGAATTTTGCATAGGTGTTTTGACATAGAATTTGCCAAAGGGGGAGATTGTTAGGATTTTGAGTCTAGTTGGCATTATTCTACATCATAATGTTATTTGCTTTGTATTGTTTAGTTGTCCTAGTTGTGTGGTTTATCAAGCTTCAAAAGAAGATGGACAACGGTTCAAGCAAAGTGATGCCTTTGTGCGAGGAAAGCGCTATTGACTACAAAGGTAATAAGACATCTTTCCTCTTACAAGGCTTAGGTGTACACACACACAATTCATTCATAAGTGTCCTTACATCGTAGCTCTAAATTAGTATAACACATTCACATATGTTATTAGTATGCTCATGTATTTATCTCATATTGTCATACATTGTAGAAATGCATGTACTAGGACTATGTCTAGGAAATTGCATACTTGTATAATCTTGTGTTTATTTGTTTGTGTATAAGTGTATTTGGACTTGAATATGTTCTTAAATCATTCCTTTTTGAGTTCTGGTCATTTCAGATACTCACTCATTAGATTTCGAGTTCAAACTAGGAAGTTATGAAACTTTATGTTCTCTAACAATGTGTTATCTTCGTCTTCGTATATCGAGTCGAGTTCACATCCATTTTTCAAAGTTTTGTAGTAGTCCTTATTTGTTAGTGAGTTATGGTTCGTAATTTGGAAATAGATTAGAATTCCAAGTTCGGAGGCCAAAGGACAGTCGAAGAACACGAGGGGTACGCGTGAACTAAAACAAGAGGAGAGAAGACCACCTTAAGAGGTCTTCCCATGGAGGCATGTGGCTACCACAGGAAGAAGGCCTCTCAGCCTCCCCATGGTGGCCACATACCTCCACGGGGATAGTCAAGGATGGCCCTCCCAAGTGGGTCCCACTTCCTTTTGGTTTCCCTCCCATTCTCTTTAAATATTCCCTCTCTCTCACTTGTTCATTAGACAAGAAGAAAATTTGAAAATTAGAGCTGAAATTTTCTCACCAACTTTCTCATCTTCCGAACACCATAACTTTCTCATTCAGACTTTGAATTGAGTGATTCAAGTTGGAGAATCTTTGTAATCAAGTCCCCTACCTTCTCCAAAAGAGTTTGCAGCTGTTTGATCACGTTTTGTGGTGATTCTTCACTTAAAATCGAAACTGCACGGGATTCTAAGGTTTTGAATTAAGCTTCGTGATTTCATCTTTTATGATCTTCAATTACCTTGAGTTTTCTTCTTCCATATGTATGTGTTACTTTGATGAATGCTATTGAGAAGGATAGCTTCAATTAAAAGCTAATTTGATCATGATTAGATTCTTGAATGTGAGTTAGATTTTCTAAACCTATATTTTTCACATACTTGTGAGTTGTATTATAATTAGCTTTGTATCTAGGAATGTTTATGCATTGATTATTGATATTCTAATGATAAATGATTCCTAGTTGTGCTATGTTTCCTTAATTGAACATATTTGAAAATAGCACATGTTTGTATGTTTTAGAGCATTGATTGGATTCACTTAATTGATATTCGAATACATACTCTAATTGTTTACTAAAAGAAGTTTGATGATTTAATTTCACTTCTCTAGAATTTTCGTTTATGTACTAAATTCTTGTATATGTGCTTCATGAACATGTATTATATCAAGCTTTAGTTGCATGAATCAAATCTAGGATTAAAGTGTATTTGGTGATTTGGCACACTCTAGATTTCGGTTTTCATGTATTAATGACCTAGACTATTTTTGTCGTGAACTTTGTTGACTAAGTCTAGTTCTACATGAAGTGTACATAATCCATACATTTCATATGTTCATGCATCATTTGGATTGCAAACTAGAATATCATACATTGTGTGATCATTGTCTAATTCTAGTTTCCATAGTTCATATTGATCATTTGTCCTATGTTGATTGTGCTTGCATCATTTGCATCACATAGATCACTTGCCTTGTAAAAGGTGGAAGTCTTGGCTAAGAGTGTGAGGCTCTAAGTAAGTCCGATCACAGTCTTGTCTAAGAGTGTAAGGCTCCAGTTAGACAAGTAAGGGAAGTCTTGGCAAAGGGTGTCTCTTGTTGTTGAGTGATTCTTTAACATAGAGCAAGGGAAGTCTTGGCAAGAGGTGTGAGGCCTCTAGTAAGTCCAAGTAAGGATACTCTCTAGAGGCATGCGATGTGTCTCAGTTAGAGAGTAGGCAAGTTTCTCTCTAGTGGGAATAGATAGGAGGGATATCCAATAGATTGTGATACATGAGAGTTGGTCACATTTGAGGGTGTACTCTTGTTTAACTAGTGAAAAATATTTTTCTGATGGTTGTGGATTCAACCCGTGGACGTTTCCTCTTCGGAGGTGTACCACATTAAAAATATCGTGTGTCAAGTTTCTATTTCCTTATCTCTTTGTTATTTGTTTAATTTGAATCAAATTGATCTTGAATGTATTGTCATTGATTACATTCTTATGAGACAAGGTCTTTGATTGACTTTGTATCTATTATATGTACTTGTACAATTGAGACATTTATGATGAAAACAAGTAATTGTTGATTTGTGTATTTTTGGTATAACCTTCTCATGCAATTCATAAGCTATGTTTGATCTATCAATTGAATATGCTTATCAATAGTCTATACATACTTGGTTGTGTTTATTGAGGTGTGATATAAGCTATATAGAGGGACAAACTTTTGTTTGTTTCAAGGGATCGGAAAAGGCCTTAAAACCTATTCACCCCCCCCCCCCCCCCCCCCCCCTCTAGGTAAGCTTAAGGCAATTTAACTGTGATTGTATTTACAAAGGTTCACCAGGTTCTTCTGGTTTGAATGGTTCGAAAGCCTTGTGGAAGTTTCTATGGTGAGTTGAGTTGCCTCAAAAGGTTAAGGTTTTTATATGGAAAGCTTACCATAATTGGATTCCTACGATGGTGAATCTTGCCAAATGAGGAGTCCCATTAAAGCCAATTTGTCCTCTTTGTAAAAAGAAGGAAGAGACGACTTTGTATGCAGTTTGGGGTTACGAGAGCTGAAACTAGTTCATGATGATTGGCGGTTGACTATGGTAATGTACTCACAAGGTTATGGTTATCAGTTTTTGGATTTCATGTTGTACAATTTTACAAGGTTGAGTGGTGATGAGATGGGATTGCTCTATGTGGTTGCTTGGAGACTTTGGTATAATAGAAATTTAGTGGTGCATGGATCATCAAGAATTTGTATTAGAGATGTAATTGAATGGTCATGTAACTATATTTCTGAATTTCAAGTTGGAGGGAATCGAAGTGATGGAAGGGCCAACACAGGATGTGGTAGGATGGACTCCTCCAAGTTCAGGTATGTATAAGTTGAATACAGATGCAACCATTGATAAGAATGGGAACTGTGTGGGTTATGGTTTGGTGATTCGAGACTTAGATGGCCTTGTAATGGCAGCTAGTTTGCAAAAAGTTACTACCACTTTCTCACCACAAGTAGCCAAGGCGGTTGCGATACGCCAAGGTCTTCAGTTGGCCCAAGATTCAAGTATTCATCCGATTATCCTTGAAACGGATGCTGCAGTTGTGGTAGGATGGATCAAAGATGGGAACCATGCTGGTAATGTGTGGGTTTAATTATTTCTAATATTTGTGTTTTGATCCAATCTCTGAGTTGTGTTTCAGTTAATTATATTCCTAGAAAGGACAATCAAGTGGCCCTTTTTTTTTTTTTAGCAAAATATGCACTATTTGTTGACGAAGATTGTTTTTGGTCGAAGGAATTTCCTCCTTGTGTCAGGCGTTTTGTCTTAGTTGATTTCCAAAATTCTTTTTATTAGTTTTTTTGTTTCTAATGAAATTATTCTGAAAAAATAAAATAAAACAGTTTAACACTTATAATCATTTATTCCAAATCCATAACAATCTCAATAACCATAGTTTCTATATTTTCATCTCTATAAATCAATCAAACAATATTTATACTCAATTTGGGAACAAAACAAACATCAAACCTTCACTAACTTAATTATCCAGTTACCCAAATATTATATGCTATCACAAATCTAATTCAGTCATTAAGATTCATTATTTATTAATTTCCTTAAATACCCATAACATTTCTTATGCAACTTATACTATCAAAATGCAATGATAAGGTCAATTGATCAAAATATATTAAAATCCCTCATCCAATTCCCATAAATAATTGTTGAATAATCATTTATGTACATAAAGGGAATTTCAAATCTCAGAGGGAAACAAACTCTACAAAGAGAGCAAAACAACATAACAAAACTCAGTGAGAATTCTAAACACTAACCTAAATTCTGATTTATCACCCAACAAGGATTAAATCAATTTTTCTCCTATTTTTTTCTTCCTTTTTTCTTGCTTCACACTCCCTTCCGGCTTCCTCTCCTCTATATTTTTTTTCTTCTTTGCTCCACCGAATTCCACTCAATGACTTTATTTTCAATGTTTATCATTCTCTTTTTTCTTATTTTTTTTTTATCTCCCTTCTATCCTTAGCTTTACTTTGCACATGTCTCTTCACTGGCCACCCTTTTTAAACTCATCAAATTGCATTGGAAAATTATAATTTTTTTTTTTTTTTATAAAAGAAACAAGAACTAAGAAACATAAGAAACAGAACACGACAGGCTAGAGTCCAACCACAAATACCCTCTAATGGAGGAGAAGGACGACGAAGCAAGGTTATGTGCTAAGGAATTTCCCGCTCTAGGAATGGAATGAACACTTACAAATACCAGCTTCTAAAAATAAGGCCCTAATGTCATTGACAATAAAAACGCATCACCTAAATAATACTCCGAAGAGTTTAGGATAGATGTCACATTCGAGGCGTCTACTTCCGCGATCTGAACAAGAATATTGTAGAATTTAGCAAGCAGAAGACCCTCGCGAAGAGCAATAAATTCCCCAACCTCAGTAGAGAACGATCCCAGCCAGGTCTTGGAACTTGCCAAGATCACTTTGCCTCTCTCATATCTAATGGCAACACCAATTCCAATGGACGGGGAACCTTTGAGGATAACCACATCAGAATTGAGCTTGAACAAGCCCGAGGGAGGGGGAATCTAGTCGACAACTCTCGAAACAGCCAACAGGGCAGGAAAGGGTGAAAGTACATGGTGGATGTCTTGGAACTCAGCCAGTAAATCTGCCACCCAAACCGCTAACTACTCAGGATTCTTGCCACTATCTCCCCTGAGCAAAACATTGTGATTTTCCCATAGAGCCCATGAAATGAAGCAAAATAAAGCAAGCTCATCCTTACTTGATTGGGAGAACAAACATAAGAAGACCTCTATAGTTGGGATGCCACTGAGGTTGTCAAAGAAATTATCAAAACAGGAAGCTCCCCAAACTTTCTTGGTCTTACCACACCAGAACAAGGAGTGGGTAGTGGTCTCCATCCCTGAGCCGCATCTAGCACAATGGGGAAGAGGCACCACTTTTCTTTTCCACAGGTTGGCCAAAGAAGGGGTGGCATCCAAGTAGACTCTCCAAATAAAAATTCTAACCTTTGGAGGCAAGTGCAGGGACCACAACAAAGACCACCATTTTTGGATCAAGGAAGAGTTGGAAACCGAAGTTTTAAGTTTTTCAGAGAGGGCCAGGCGGTATCCACTCTTCACTGAAAAACAACCACTTTTCTCAAAATGCCAAGAGAGGTGGTCTTGGCCACCTTTCCGGAAAATTATAATTTCTTCCTCTTTAATCACATTAAATTTAGTTTCGGGCTTAGATCAACCATCCTTAGTTGGGCTTGGGCTTAATTCATATCAAAAGGAAAATTGGGCCCAATTTCATAATAATTGAGGCTATGTATATAAAAATGGTCTGGCCATTTCCATGATATTACAAAGATCCTCTCTCTTGTAAATACAGAAATTAGAAAATACAAAAATTATGGAGCAAAAGTTCTCTAAAGTTTTTCCCTATTTTACAAAAACTCTTCGGTATCAACAAATATTTTTCAAAAAATAAAAAAGAAAAGTATCCACAAATATTCAAGTTTTTATAATTCTTTTATCTTTCTCAAAGAAATGACTTCTAATTTCATAGAAATATTAAGTATATTCATGAGTACGTCACTCTCACTTTATGTATTGATACGTTTATATGATATGTGGTTCTCTCCTGAGGGGTTTTCCTCATGAAAACTTTAATTAATTTTTTCTTTTTATGTAATGGCTCCCCAATCTTTAATTTCTAGCTTAGATCTATCTAGGGGTGAAGCCAAGATCATAGCTTTGGGGGCCAAGACAAAACCAAATATTCAAATTAACACTAGACAAATATATTAATATTTAAATACTAAGTTTTTTTTAAAAAAAAAAAATTAATAGCTTCAAGTCTCATATGTAATATGGTAGAACAAATAAATTAATAAATAAAAAAGACACTAGCTTTATACATCGAATCTAATAAATTTCATCACGTTCAATTCATGACAGGATAATCCCATATTTATCGATGTAATCCTGGGTCATGCACCAAACATTTATTATTTTGGTTAATATCCTCTGTTAGAGATTCTATGGATTGATTTTCAAAAGCTAGGATATTAATATTATATGTTGACAAAGATGAACTGGCTTCTGATGTTTTAATTCTTTTGAAAAATTCATCAATTGTCGATGGGTTTCTCATCTGAAAATCAAATATAAAAAATTGAACTAATTTAAATAAATAAACATTTAAATAAAAAAATAGTATAATAAATGTAGCAAAATCATATATATATATATATTGAAAGAAGAATTCATTAAAGAAATCATATTAATAAATAATAACCTAAGAAAATAACAAATATATAAAAAATAAATAAATAAATAAATAAACCTTAAAATATTTATTAATTTGTAATTTTGTACTTGAAATTATTCGGATAGATGAACTGAAGAATAAGAAGAATTCAATTGTAACAGTAAGAATGAAATTGCTTAAGTGAAAAACTAGAAAAAAAAAATAAAGACCTATATATATAGGTTAGAATAGTTCATGATATCCGGGAAACCAAATCCTAAGAGGAATATATTTTCTCTTCTAAGTTAAAAGGAATACATAAAATTAGACTTTTTTATTTATTATAATAATAATATTTTTTATTTAAAAGTAACCTACCTACTAGGAAACAAAAAAAAAATGAAACAAATATATATATATATCCTATATATATAAAAGCGTCTTATTTTTTCAAAAGGGCAAGTCATGGTGTGACCATTTGCCTTATTTCCCTCTGTGTCCTTTTCCAATTCAGGTGTGATCAATTGATTTATTTCCCCTTTTATCCTTTTTCCCCCTTTTAACGTGTCTCACACCCAACATCATGAACACCAACATCAAACCCAGGCAAATCACACAAACCACAAGACAAAACTTAGTTCATCAACAAAACCCAAATTCAATTAAAGTTAAAACAACCTAAGAAATCAACTACATACACAGCAAAATCTAACACAACATACACATTGAAAACACCATAAAAATCCACAATAATCAAATATCATCCAAGTATCCAACCATCATCAATTTAAAAAAATAATAATTTAAATCACAATGATAAATATGGAGAAATCCTGAAAAACAAAAACAATTAAAAAAACAAAAAAGTTGAGGAGAAAAACAAATTTAACATTAAATCCAGCAAATCTAAAATCAGAGAAAAAAATTAAACTTTCGAAATCCAGATATAATTTTAAAAATAAAAATAAAAATCCAATCTTTGAAATCAAATTTTTGAACAAGAGACGAAACAAGAGAAGAAAATTGAAATAAAAATCTGTAAATGAGAAATCTAAAAATCAAAACCAGAGATGAAATCTGGAGAAGAGAAGAAGAGATTGGTTTAGGAGAGATGAGTTTGGAGATTTGTTTGGTTGGGAGTTGGGATTGAGAGAGAGATTTAAAGTCTGGGTGAAAGTTTCAAGTGAGGTCTTCTGGATGGAGAGATCCCAAAGTTTGCTTCAGATCTATGTAGTCCAAAAATGGTGAAAGCTCAAGACCCATCTCTGTTGCAAAAATAGAGATGAAGGAACAAAGAGAGTTTGGAGAGAAAACGTGAGTGAGAGAGAGAAATGGAGGAGAGAGAGGGAGAGAGGGAAAATGGGCAGAGTGTACTTTTTTGGTCACAATGTGTGTGGTATTTTTTTTAATAATATATATATATATATATATTTTATGGTCTTTGCCATTGGATTGATCCAACGGCTCTAGAAAACTTGGCAGATTGTGTTGGAATAAGAGTTGAATTATTTTTTTTTTAAAAACAAACCCCACATGAGCGGACCGCTAAAATATATGAGATTAAAATGGGAATTTATAAATAACATCTTCTTATAAATCGAAGCATATTTTATTAGTTTAATATAGGATTTAAGATGGGTATGAGTTAATTAAATATATGTTAAATGGCTTTTATTTATTTATTATTTATTTTTTGATAAAAAAATATAAATTATTAATTTAAAATATCGTGTTATTATATATATTTGGAGAAAATCTTCGATAGGACGGTTTCATTGCCACTTGGTGAGATCGTCCAATAAGATTGCACCATTTATCTCAAGATCATAAAGAGTTTACTTTTGCTCACCCCCAACACTTGACATGTGTCAGGAGAGGGGTATTTTTATCCAAAAACTGTTATGTGTTTAGACAAAAAATACCCCCTCCCTGGACACATGTCAAGTGTTCGGGAGGAGGGTAATGCTTACCCCTCTTGAAGGGGGGTGAGCAAAAATGGACTGAAATATATATTATTAAATTATAATTTCGTGCAATATCATTGGACAGATTTCATCAAGTGACAATAAAACCGTCTCATTTAAGATTTTCTCATATATTTAAAGGAAAAAGAAAAGAGCATTATATATAGTATATAATAATAAAATTACTTTAATAGACGGGTCTCAGTAAGAACTTCAAGTTCAATTACAATATTAAAAATACTAATAATTTTTTATTGTAAATATATTGTAAATAAGTTTACATTCATATATATATATATATACATATATACATATATTATATTTAAGGTTTAACAACTAATACTACAAATTTGACACGTGCATTGCACGTGCCTCTCCACTAGTATATATAACAAACCTCTTAAAAATAGGATTCACTTTCACACTTCACAGTGTTTCTTTGTGTGTAGTAAAAACAAGATTGATGGGAGCCCTACCACTAACTTTTAATATATAATATATTATAAAAATCCTTCAAACTGAAACTTCTAAAACTTTTTTTTTTCTTGGGAGCCCCTGGTTCTGTCACTCCTAAGACCAACTCCAATCAAAATAGTGTTTTTAGTGCAACTTTTACATTAAGATAGTGTAACTTTCACACTATTTAACTATTCCATCTCCAACCCATTGTACAAAATCTTACTTTATTCCTTTTTTTTATTATTATTTATCAACAAATACTTTTTCCAACCAATCAAAATCCACTTTGCAATTAAAAAAAATTGAAAAAATAGGAAACCCAGTGCAACAGTGTTGTGCAATATATTGTGCGACACTATTCATTGGAGCAAAGATGGCGTAAGGTATGGCACTGGGTTGGAGCAAGGTTTGGCGCAAGGTTTGCTGCAAATTGAAGGTATGCCGCAGGGTTGGAGTTGCTCTAATGGTTTTACATTACAATTCATAACATTTTTGAATAAATCCAATCGATTTTAAAAAATTTTGATGTGATTTTTTTTTGTTTTATGAATGATAAGTTTAATATAATATATTTATAAAAACAATTTGAAATTTTTCAAGAACCGAGTGAAGCTACTTTTTTCTTGCATTTCCAATGTTTCGTTCATTTTCTTATACTTTATTTTCAAAATATTGGAAAAAAAAAATAGTTTTAGTACACAAAACATATTGAAATATTTTCACAATTATACTTCGTTGAACTTATCATTTATTATAAAAATAAAAAAAATAAAAAATAAAAAATAAAATAAAAAATAAAAAATATCAAAATTCATTAATTTTGATTAGAATTCATTGAAGATCTTATGAATATTATTGTAAATTCATTAAAATTGATTGGATTTTATCAAACTTCTTATGAATATTAATATAAAGGATATATTGAGTAAACGCCTGCAGTGACATGTGTAAATAAATAGAGTAGAGAGCATCAGAGCAATATACTTACGGGCTTCAAAATCAATAGATAAAATTCATGTTAATTCCGCCGTAGAAAAAACTATTACAACAATTGCTGTACTGTAGATTTCACATACATTATGATACATGCATAGGATATATAGTACTACAAAACACAATATAACGAAAAGTAAAAATAAAAAATTAATCAAAATCCACCCTATAATACATGAACAAACATTTTAATTATCAAACTTTTCTCCCAACGCGAACAAGAAGTGAAGTAAATTTCCAAGGACTGCACCCGTCAATATTTTCATGATCCATTGAATCCCTCGCCGGACTTTGCAGTCTGGAGGACTGTGAAGAATGAACATTAGAGAAAGAAAACGAGGAGGAAGACGAAGAGCTTGAATTACAGGGCGATCCCATAAAATATTCTTCACCATCGGAGCTATACAACTCCAAGTTCACAAACTTATCTTCACAGCCTTTTTGGACCTTTTTATTATTAATTTCTCCATATTTCTTGTTGTGTTTCCAAAACATGAGCTTTGTTCTCATGGAAGCCTTTGGTTCTTCGATACTTATGCATGGTTTAGGTAACCCTAAGCTGAGCACCGCCGGTGGGGGGCTGAGTGGCGGTAGAATGTCTTCCGTCGGTGGATCTTTCGGTGTTCCCGGCTGCATTTCCCATTTAAATGGAACCCCTTCAGCGCTCCGATAGTAAAGTATACGTGAAGAGCATCCATCGGGAGAGTTTCTTGAAAGAACTTTGTTGAAGAACAACTCCTCTCCTTCAAGAACTGAAACCTTTCTGCCTTTATTACAATGGTTGTACTCCATTTTTTTTTTCCGTGAAGAAATTGAATGGTGTGATTGTGTTGATAGCTTTGAGTTGCTAGTTTTGGGGGTTTGTGAAGAAATGGTGATCTATAGAGAATGTGTTGAGTTTATATTTAATGTTGTGTGTATATATAGAGGATTCTATTAGCCGGTTACACAGGCGAATGATGGGGTTTTAGGGCACATGACCCCCCTTGTTTTGAGTCGTTTGACTATTGATAGCCAATTACGGTATTAATAGATTTTGCTAATGTCTAATTTAAGAGTAAATGTTAAGGAAAATTTTTGACCGATAAGAATTGCAAACGTGATAGAGTTAGCAGTTAGGGTCAGTTTACAAGTTTACCAATCAGAAATTCTAACCGAGGGAAAGGCGATTTCATTTGTGATATAGTTATTTCAGTTCAAAAGGTCACATTGGCTATGGGGAACATGTTTTACATTTTAGGGGTTTTGGTGAGGTGCAATGAAAAAACAAATCTAACCAAATTTATTAGGTAAAAATTGTAAAAAGAGTCATTGAATCTAATTCCATTTGATAGCTAAAAGAAAAGAAAAGAAAAAAAAAAATAAAAAAATTCAAGGGTGCATGTATGACACAAATCTATTATATTTATATTTATATTTTTTTTTAATTTTTATTTTAATATTCATCCGTTGGGTTACTTTTGATGTTACTTCTGTTTTGAGTGACTAGAATTCACTTTTGGTATAGGCAAGCAAACCAAAGAAAAAAAAATTATGATAGAATTTATCTTTGTTCTTAAGGTTACGTTAAAAAGATTGATAATTTTGTAGCTGTGTTAGGCGGTTTCTAGTGCATGTGCAAATTACCAAACCCTTAAGCTATGGCCAATCTTTTCTTGCTACTTACCTCACTCGTTAGCCACGTGTAGTGATCTTTAATTCAATGTAGTTAGCCACGTGTCACCACCACAACAAGCCACGGGCCCGAACAACGTGAAAAGTCAAAGCTACCCCTACTATTCTCCATCACATGACAAGAGTGCCCTTATGCAGCTGTAAGCCTGTAACATGTCTGCTCATTTATGGCCACAGCTACGTGAGGCAAGTTGAGTCTCTTTCTCAGATCAAAGAAAGCAAAACTGTCAATTTGGAGAAACCTTAAGATTGGTTTATTGAGTTTTATATAAGAGAATAAATTTTTATAAGGTTTGACTTAATTTTTATAAGATTGGTTTCTTTGCTACCTTGTACATGTGATTTCACCAACAAAGTGAGAGATGATTATATTAATGAAAACAATATGGAAGGGGTGGTTAACCAAATCGTTGAAAATGTTCAACAAATATTATAAGGCAAAAGTTCCTAAAAGCATTGGGACAGATTACACATAGGGTTATTATATGTTAAAAATTATTCTCACCCATCTCAAGAAATTTCCATCATTGAATTCGTCTAAATGTCCTGTCTAATTAACATCTTGTTGATTTAGAAGTTTTAAATTGCTGGCACATAAAAATAAATATAAAAATAAATAAAAATAAAAATAAAAATAAAATTTGAATATGTATGCATGAATGGATGGATTTGGAATGTATTGAATCAATATGAACAGAGGTCAGTGTATTTAGGCCAACAGCTAAGGTTTTTATGCCCGACTGAATGGAACTTTTATCTTGCCATGAAGCACAATACGGCAATACTTCACTCACCCTGCTGTCATACTTGCGTTGCAACCGTCTCTCCTTTAGTCCGAATATCAAAATAAGGTTCTTTGATTTATTTATTATTATTTTTATTTTTATTTTTTTGAAGTATTATAAGTTACAACTATTACAATAGGATTGTTGAGACCTATCAAGAAAAAGAGACAACGGTCCGGATAACTACTCCTATAAAGCAAGAGAAAACTCCTTATGCATGCTTGTAAAATGCGCATAGTGGGACTCAAACTTCTCACCACCATAAAAACATGGATGACATGTTAATTTTTGTAACTGATAATGAGAATATTGAACTCACAAAAATATTATTGTCATCCAATTTCGATATGAAAGACATGGGGCTTGCAGATGTGATTTTAGGTATTAAAATTATCAAAAGAGATAATGGTCTAATATTGACCCAATCACAATACATCGAAAAAATATTGAAAAAGTTCAATCATTTTGATTTCAAGCCAGTGTCCACACCATTTGATTCTAGTATAAAATTATATCCAAACATAGGAAGGGCAATGTCTCAATTAGAGTATGCTTGTGTGTTATAGGATGTTTTATGTATGAATGACTTGTACTAGGCCTGACATCGCATTTGATATAAGAAGACTAAGTAGGTACACTTGTAATCCAAGTCAGCTACACTAGCAAGTAGTCTATATAATTTCAAAGAATTTAGGCCCCGTTTGGTGCATGAGATTGAATTGGACTATTTCATGAGACTAGATTGGATTGAGATGAGACTGAGATTATATGAGATTGGATTGGATTGGACTAGACTAAATTAATACTATGCTGTGTTTGGAGAAACATGGGACTGGACTGAAATAATATCATATTTTGTTTGGTGAAGCAGCATATTCGAAAACAACTCTATAGTTTCAAATTAAGATAAAACCCTTTTTGAATGGGGATTCGATACACAAAAATGTTTTTGGAATACATTAGCGGATTTCTATTTAATTCAAAAAATGAAATTTTTTTTTTTTAATAGTTAAAATCCTCACATTAACTCAAATGAAAATTCTTCCTCTTCTGATCTCTTCATCGCCTAATGCCACATTTTTGCCAAACTTTTACCGGATCAATCCTAATAGACTCTAACCGAAATCCGGTAAATTTTGTAGTTTCATGGCAAAACGTTTATCTCCATTTGCTTGATTTCTTCAAAACAGATCGAAGTGATCATGCATCCACAAATAGATGGATTTTCACACTTGGTGGAGGAGCTATTTCTTGGGGTTCCAAGAAACAAATATATATAGCAGACTCCGGCCACCATGGCTTATGAATTTATTGCATTAGCATCATGTAGTAAAGAAGTAGAGTGGTTAAGAAATTTATTGATAGAAATTCCTTTATGGCAAAAACCCTCATATATCCATTGTCATAGTAAGGCAACATTGTCTAGAGCATATAGTCGGATATACAATGGTAAGTCTAGTCATATTAGCCTAAGACATAGTTATGTGAGGCAATTGCTCACAAATAGTGTGATAACCATTGGTTATGAAAGATCATGCCAAAATTTGGCACTCACAAAAGGCCTTGCAATTGATCTAATATATAAGGGGATGGGACTGAAGCCAACTTCTAAAATCACCGGTGATTGAACCTCAACCCAACACTTGAAACATTAAAATCTTGGGTTCAATGAGTAAGGTACATCATATGTTGTGATTGTAAGCACTATAAAATTGTATATGTGTCCCTAAGGTGAAAGTGCTTGATACCTATATGTTTTGGGAAGGTTAAGCTATTAAGCTTTTAATAGAGTTAAAGCAGTTTTTCTGTAGAATTTTTTATAGGGATATTCTTGACAACATCTACCCATATGAGTTCGGAGATGGTGCTATCTCCTATGTGACTAGGCTAGTTACTAGAGCACCCATGAAATAGGAAATATGACACAAAGTCAATCCACGTGTCGGTATTATGAACACCTGAGAAATTGAAAACTTATGTGTGAGATGTGTCTAGTTAATCGAATAAGATTGCTACTTAAGAGCTTGTCTACTATGCCACCTTGATTAACCTTAATGTATTATCACTAAGTGGAGGTTCAGGTCGAAAGACACCTTCATTTATGCATTAAGGTTTCCAAGTCTATGCAACAAAGATTTTCAAATACGTTTATTTTGAAAATGGTGGATAATTGTTAGAAAAATTTTAAAACAAATTAAATTTGAAAAGACACAACTTTTTGTCATAAATGAAAGAATGTGTCATTTCAAACAGACATTTTTTGTTTTAAATTTAAATTATAGGACAGTTATTTTAATGTTTATATATATACTGGTATCAAACCAGTGTACAGACTTCACTTCAATTATTTTCTTCTCCCTCCTCTATTTTTTGAAAAATCATACATTCTATTCAATGTAGAAAATAGAATACTGTCATAAATAGACTTGCAACTTTCAAAGGTGTTCTGGTTTGTTTTCGCAAATGCATAGTGCAAACAAACAAAGGCTTCATTGTATCCTAGAGGCGTACTCGCAAACTCAGTGCATCACAGAATTGGTGGAGACGAATAACGTCTTAAGGAGAACGACAACATATGTGCCTTAGGCCAGTTGTATTAGTGTTTCTGTTTTTGACTTAGTTTGTTCTTTGTTGTATTTAGTTGTAGACAATGTGATATTTGGGTTCGAGAAATAACAATCACAATTTTGGACAAAATTGTTCTGACACAAGTAAACAGAAATAATTGGGCATTTTGTTGTTACAAGTATGCAGAATTAAGTTTGTTTGGTATACAAATTTAAAAATAAAAAGTAGTATCATTTTGATTGAAGCCTATGCAAGTTGATTTGAAAGTGGTTTTGTTGTTTTTTTTTTTTTTTGTTGAAATATTTTAAGGATTGGGGAGGAGGAGACTCGAACCCACAACTTCTTGATTTCGGTATGAGAGGCATATCACTGAGCCAACCTCATCTTATCAGCTTGATCTTGTTTTTATAACAGAGAACAAAACTCCTTGTATATTAAATTTTAACTTTACAAACGTCATAAACTTTGATTATACCTCTTAGAGCTTGTTTGGTTGAGCTTTTAAAAAACATCTATTGGTAAAAGATCTACTTGTAGTAGATCTATTAGAAATATAGTTGTTGGAAAAAAAAAATCATAGATGTTTGGTTGGTAGATCTTTTTTTAAAAAATATCTATTTGGAGAAGCACCTCCTCATGAGCTTTTGCCCAGTAAATGTTTAAACTCTACTAGCCTCTACTTAATTTAAAATAGACAATCTCAAAAGCTCAACTAAACAACTCTAAAAAACTCAAATAAACGTTAGTAGACATTTTGAGCTAGTAGAAAGCTCAACCAAACAAGCACTTAAATACGATCTGATAACATCAACAAGTAAATACGAAAAGGGAAAATGAGACACAAATTCTTAAACAACTTCACCAATGTAGAAATAAGGGGTTTTGTCACTCTTTTAAAGTGGGTTTGCAAGACCATAACCACTTTAATAATTTGAGTATAAATAGTACCTATTATGGTGAATGGATAAAAATGCCCCCAAAGTTTTTATTTATTTTTGTTTTTTTTCACTTTTCAGTTTTCCAATTTAAAATAAAATAAAATTTGTTCTTTTTCATCTTCTTCATTGGACCTCCTTTGGAGGTTTAAATCGAGCTCCATCGACCTCCAATGGAGGTTTGTTCATTCGACCTCCAATGGAGGTCAAAGTCGTTTAACCACCGGTGGAGGTCTAATCAACCTCAATGGAGGTCGAAATCGACCTTCAATCTCCATTTGAAGAAGATGAAAAAATAATTAAAAATATTGGAAATTTTCATTTTTGTCCAATAAATCTTAGAAATTATAAATTTTTTTTTAAAAAAAAAAAAAAAAAAAAAAAAAAAAAAAAAAAAAACATCAAAAGTCCGATTCGAGACTTATTGAGTATTTCTAAGACTTATTTTGTAGTTTCTGAGACTTTTGAGGTATTTTCGAGACTTATTTTTGTTTTCTCTGTCAATGAATTATTGTTTGATTTTTTAATTTTTTATTATTTTTAATAAATCAAATTTAATTAGTTTTATTTGTAATTTTGTATTAAATTTAATTAAAGACAAAATTATCATGAAGCCCATATAAGACAAATTTAAGGGCATATTGGTTTTTTAAAGGTATCAGCACTATTTAATGGCAGCAGGGTCATTTTGCCCTCTGCCTATGTTAGTAATGGTACTTTAACGGAAACAGTTATAGCTATACCAAACATACCCTAATACACACCCGGAGCACTAGATACACTTCACATCATGAGAATTTATTGATTTTATCTGAATTATTTATATAAGGTGTTAACAGTTTACATCCCAAACAGTTCTACACATGAATTCCAAGATGTGATACCCTTTGGCCTTACCCAACTTGAAGCTATATTCAGAAATTATGAGCAAGTTATAGGTGAAGCAATTATAATATAACCATAAAGATAATTCCTTAATATGCTAAATATAGATATTGTTGTTAAGGGTTTTCTCCTACATCAATTATAGTCGGAACTAATATGTGGTATAAATATGCAAATGCAGACCCATGCGTACACTGCGAAATTTTGGTGTCAACAGATACGATATACTAAAGCATGGCGCTGCAGCATACATTACCACTTTAAAAAGATACTAATTACACTAAAATACAGCTCTAAAGTAGGCTTTTAAGGTCTTACAACAAACCCAGTGAACTACACGATATACTCTGGTTAGAAACATGTGTACAAAAGGCTTTTACATGTTTGCTCAATGCCATGAATCTTCAAATACGGCTGGGCTTCAAGGAATCTTGAGGCCAAAACTTTTCATACCCCCTGAACATAAAATAAAAAATAAAAAAGACAATAAGAGCAACACCACAAATGATGTGGTAACATTACAAAGTTTATATATCTGTTGATATGTAGATACATTCATTGCCACTTTCTTTTTTTCTTATAACAAAAAATGTCAGAGGCTTCCCAGGGTGGGTTCAACCTCATGAATATCAAGGAAAGTTAAATTGAAAAACAACACATGAAATCATGTATTACATTCGTAGTACGACTGACATCACGTATTCATGTTTGTGTGCATTAGACTCTCGGTTGATGATTAAGCCAAAGATTAGAAAGGAAAAAATTACAAAAAATGAGAACATAATGAAAAACACAAGGGTGTCAAACTTGTATTCTGACTCAGAAGCCAACCCCTGTTTATATAAATATGTTAATAAGGATATTTTAGGTATTTGAACTGCCCTTAAATCATACCATACTCCACCAATGTATTTTCCAAAATTAAATAATTCTATAGACTCCAAACGAGAAGAGATACTAAGATTGATAAAGATCTAAAGAACATAATTTAATTTCATACCTCGGTTGGTGAAGAGATGATAGATTCCCTGTCAGAGTTAAAATGGCTATTCAGTCTCCTGCATATAATATATGTATAAACTTAAATATTCACTCTAATAAGAGAGAATAGGCGTGTGGAATACCTTGGCCTCTCAGACTTAGCTAAATGTTTTGACATTATGGATGCCTGCAACAACAAAGAAAAAAATAAAGCAATTTTACATCATGCCACCAGATATTTGAAGTCAAAGTCACCAATGGCTTTAGCTCTACAGATAAAGCAAATGGAAACAATTTTAAGTAAAGAAAAGCTTTTTATCAACCCATCAATAAAACTATCCAAGTATCCATCAACACAGTTTTATTCGATTTGCAATTAGCAATGATGCTGGGATGCACAAACTTCTCAAAATGGTATCAGAGGCTCAGAGCCTTTGTCAAACTCCAATACTAAAATAATGTCAGAAGCTGTCAAATGGCAACTCAGAAAATTTTAATAAAGTACAAAATGAAGGGTGGACAATCAATACCAACCTAGACTCAAAATGAGAGGGGGAGTGTTAGAAAACCCACATGTGAAATATAAAAGAATGAGAAGGAATTATTAGCGATGGATGTCAACTAATAGGCTAGTATTTTGGGTTGTTAACCTATCCAGTATTCAATAATAAATAAACTCAATTTCAAAAACAGAAAAATACAACAAATATAAAAATCAAACACTGAGGATAGTGAAACAAAACCTTAACAAAATTCAGAAACTTCAATAATCAGAGAAAGAAACTCATCGAGATAGAATGGAAAGAAAAAGAAGATTCCAACATGGTAAATGACACCCAAATAAGAAAGAAACAGCTCTTAGCAAACAGAATTATAGGGCTACATGAAACTAAAAAATTGATCGGCTTTGATACAAACTTTACAAAGATGATTAACATCGTTGCGATTAGTGTAAGAATAAGTTTAGTCAATTAAATTGTTCTAGTCTATCCTGGAGATACCTGCTCTTGAATGATGCTCCTTGCCTCAACAAGTTGAGCTTCAAGTTCAAGCTCTCTCTCCGTTGCTTCAGAAGTAACTTCTGCTTCTTTCTGTGCGTCTTGTAACTGAACCATGCGCTCCTTCAAAATAAAAAAGCAAAGCGCATCGTCAACAAGACTCATTAGATAAACAAATAACAAATGATTATGATGACAATTACTTTTATAGAAGCCATCTTGTTTCGAAGACTTTCTTCTATTTGATCTCTAGCCATGCGAAACGGCAAGTCGAAGACATCCTGTAAATGATGATCTATTGAAGTGGACAGCATAATCAATTGAAAATAAAAAAATCCGCATCATAATCGACTGCCATACCGTCCTTCCACCCAATGGAGACTGTGAGGGGTCAGTTTCAAGTCTTTCATTGACAGCCACAGATTGCTTGGAGTTGGATGACCCATTTGGAGCATTTAAGAAGTCACGCATATCCACCTGTAACCCAGGCATGCCTATTAAAGATATAATTCATTGCCATACACACACACACACACACACACACACACACAAAAAAAAAAAAAATCTCTCTAAATCAAAGAAATGAAAATTTTAAACTACACTTGGTGAAGATGCCAAAAATGATAATACAAAAAATATATATATAATAAAAAAAAATGGTTTAATTTCAATGGGCTTCATAGCTAGATAAAAAGGGTTTGCAACATTACTCTCCTTTTCTGTCTCTCAACTCTCCCTCTGTCTCTCAACTCTCCCACTCCCTCCACTATTTTAGGAGATTCTTTGGGATACATGAAAACTGAAGTATTTATACCATGCAATGTGTTATGACATACTGCACTCCTCAATGAACATTGTGATTTCACCAAGTTTATAGCAGTCTTCATTCATAGTGTGCTTATGTATTCTAAGATTCAAGAGAAGCATGAGCATCATTTGAGCATAACCAACACTGTGAGGGAGCATCTTTGCTAAAATAAATTGTGAATTGTGGTTGATTAAGGTTAATTGACTCAACCATGCAATGGCTTTAGATGTAGTTGCAATCAACACCACCATAATTGAGACATCCTAATTCAAAAGAGCTGCAAGAATGTTTCTGATATTCACAGCTTCCTCATTTGGCGAGATACTACAAAAATTATTTAAAGTTCATACAGCATGATCCATTGATGGGATTGACTATAAAGGAAATTAAGTACAAATGGGATAATGATTGCAAGAAGGCATTCTCCATATCCAAAAAAAAGATTGACTATCATAGTATCATTGCCATTCTCATTGTTCACAGCTACAATGCACTTTACATGGTTTATGCAGACGCTTCTTAAAGCTAATTGGATGCCTCCTGCAATTGCAACAGACAAAGGCCAGTGGTTCTAAGCAGTAAAAGCCTCATGAAAAAGAATTATCAATTAGCATTGACAACAGTTGTATGTGTTATAGAAAGTGAGCAAGAATAAATAGTTGAGGGAATGACTGCAAGGAGAAAGATGAGAAGCAAAGCTGAAACACCAGAATACAGTGAACAAACACGATAGGAATTAGATGCTTTACCAAAAAAAAATCAACATATGTTGCAGAGATGGAGTATAACTGACACAATAAGTATCCAATTGCTCCAATATACAGAAATTTAAGAAGAAATACTAAGGAGTTGTGAACTTTAAGAGTTTTTTTTTAATGATAATGATGATGTCTGCATTATAAAATGAATAGAGAACGAGGAGGGACAACCATGAACTCTCAGCAGTCCAATACCATCAACATATCAACCAGCTGCTGTATGAGTAAGCAATTATATTAGACAACTATATTGTGACTATTATCATAAAGCCCAAGTGGGTTGAAACAGTTAATACAACTGTAGCAAGTCAAAGGGATGACAAATAACATAAGAAACTTCAAAATTGGTAAAATAAATTTGTTCAACCTATGCTATTTAACCTCATGTGGACATAATTGTTTTGAGCACAGGAATTTGTTCTAAGCTCCACTAACAAGATTTCTGTCACACTTCATGAAGTTAGTTTTCTACCACTGTGGGAAGGGAATGTGCCCTTAATTCAAAGGAGATACACCAAGTGAAATCATTGGTAACTTAAGAAACAAGCACTCTAGCTCTAATATGATTTTAGAGTGGATCAATGAACTAGTGCACCATAAATGTATATTCAATTTCACTCCATTCCATTAAGAGGGAAAATAAGGAAATAACTAATGTATCACACTTTCACTCCATTCAAAGTAAACAAGATTCCCAAGGAAACACTATCAGTTTATAGCATTCAACAGCCCTAAGCAGAGGCTAACAGACCCATAAAAATTGGCAACTATAACAAGTGCTAGAATGACTAACAAATACCTGCATTGAACGTAACAACGCCCTCAAATCAGTATTCTCTGCCATCAATTCTTGATTTTTAGCTTCATAAGCATCCACCTGCCATCAGCATATTGTCAATCATATGTCCACTAGTGGGTAGAAAACTCAAAATAATTCATGGAATGCATACAATTTTTTTGTAAAAATCATTATCAGTCTTCTTCCCATTCCATGTCCCACGCTGCCGCCCTTCTTTCTGTTCATAAATTCACAAAATCCATAAAAACTAATTTGAAAGTAAAACATAAAATGAAATTCTTCCAATAATATCACCAGTGTTACTGCATTCGATACCTGCAACAGATTCATGATCTCCATGCCTGATCTTGATTCCTTCTTTTTTTCCATCAACACTTGGTTTAATCTCTCCTAGAAGTCCCCGACAATAAATCCCGAATCACAGTCCACTCATGGAAAATTACTTCCTGTAATCCTACTTAGCAAAATATATATAATCACTTCAAAGGTCTAAACCCACTTAAAGTTAAATCTAACCTGCAACTTTATGTACTCCTTTTCTTTTTTCTTCATCTCATGTATTTGTTGAGTTCTCACTTGCTTTTTCACATAAACGAATCACATTAGGACTTGTCAAAATGTAAACTTGAGAATAAACAGAAAAATAAAAAAATTTGCCAATTCTCAACCTGATTACCGATGACCATCCTCTGAAATTCATCTCTTTCCTGTTGTAGCTTCTCAATTTGGGACTTGAAGGCAGCTGTAGCTTTGGCTTCCTAATATTAGCAAAATGCTATAAGTATCAACAAATTTATCAACAAATTTTCACTCTTATAATTACAATGTTACTAACCGTTCGGGTAATTGTTGCAATTTCCCTATCCTTGGCTTGTAACTGTCCTTCAAGCCTCTCAACTTTGGCCTCTAATCTTGATATGTCTGATAACAGTCTATACAATAAAAAAGAAAAGGAGTCTAATTCCACTCACCAGAATTGAAATTTTCGTTTTTGTCCTACGACTATACAAGATGAATACAAATTTAAACATCAACTTATGGGATTGTGTTCACACATTCATAAACAAACACATGCACATGTGAATCAACCTTAATTTGCTATGTCAACAAATCACTAGATGTTGAACCCAAATTGCCATACAATTTTTTTCTAATAAAACAAAATCTCATAAAGTTGCATAAAATGAACATCAAAGTTTATCAATCTTTTACCTTTGTTTCCTAAACCAAAATGTAAAGAAGTTATGGATCTCAACCTTAAGAAAGGATCACATTAAGAAAACAACAATTACCTCTGTCGCTGATCATTAGCAGACTCTCTAAATTCAACATCCCGCTGCCTCTGCTGCAACAAAGAGTATATACAATTGCAAGTTCTCGCAATGGAAACCTGACCCAAAACAACAACAATAAAACAAAAAATATCTAAAGAAAAACAGAAAACGAGAAATGCATATACGAAACGGAAGGAAAACGCACAGGATCATTGTTAAAGAGATCAAGCGAAGCCGGGAAGCCAAATGTAACAAGCGTCTGGTTCAAGTACTTTGCACAATGGTCCAAGTTCCCCACATCAGCAAATGCGTACTCCCTAAACCCACCAAATCAAAAACCCTAAAACACTTACATTTCCATTTCCAAAAACAAAATCAGAGAGAGAACTCACCCGATGAAAGACGAAGACTGAGTGGGCAACTGTGAAGAAACAAAGCCATTATCAAGTGTTTTCACTTTAAAAAGAAAATCAGAAATTACAAGGTGAGGGTTTAAGAAATCTTACCCTGGGATCGAAGTCGGTATCAGTGACTGGCATTGTTGCAGAGAAGAAGAAGAAGAAGAGTAGAGTCTATTTGAGTGAGTGAATGTCTCTCTCGTTTTCTCTGCCTCCAATGGATAGAATATATAGTTAGATACTTAGATAGATCTAACTCCTAACTCCTATTCTCCTGCTACTGTGGGGGTTGCGGGGTTCTGAAAAAAAAAAATCAAAATTTTAAAATTCGACATCTTTAATCGAGTGCAGCGTGGTATTGATTGGGCTGACGTGGCGTGTCTTGTTTGGTTGCATTTTACATCTTTTGTTTAAACTTTAAATGGAGGAAGGAGATAAATGGCGCCATAAAGTTTATATAATACAAGAAAGTTGCACTAAAATACCTTGAATTTTTTTCTGTGTTAATGTCTGACATCTGAAGAGTAGTTTAGGGCTTTTTGAAACTAAGATGAATTAAATAAAATTACTAAACTTACAACAGTTTTTCATTAAAAGATATTATGAAAAAATAAAACCAATAAAAGAGTATGGAAACAAAGGTTCAATAAACAAATTAAAATAATGAAATATAAAATTTTAAACTTACAAGATGAGTTTGAATGGAAGAGAATAACACTTTTACATTTCGGAGTTACTAAACAACCTCAAATAAATAAATAAATAAATAATTCTTAATTAAAAAATCAATTCAAATGATATGGTATATGATTTGTCGTTGCCCTATCATTTACCACATCATCTTATGATTTAAATGATAATAACAAATCATTTTTCACAAGATTTGGGTTAATTTGTTAGATTGTATAGTATTTCTCAAGTTGCTTAGTCCAAAAAAATAAAAATAAAAAAAATAATTAAACACATTATTAATAAGTTATGTTTTAAATAGAAGTATTGAAAGCCAGTTCTTGATTTGGTTGTCTATGAAGTATATCTTCTAAGTCATGTAGGAAGTAAGTCTCTTAATTTTTTTTGGCAAGTCAATATTTATTAAAATACAAACCAATTTTGAATTATCGACACAATGAAGTTGATTGAGTGATAAGACCCTCACACTTACATCTAGTGGCATAGGCCATGATTTCTAACTAGAGAGTGAAACTAAATAACTTGTCAAAATAATTTTAAACAAGTTTAATGATATAAAGAGTTTTAGTAATATAAAAAGGTTACAACCTAAAAGGCAAAATGCATATGCTAAATAAATAATAAATAATAAATAAATAAACCACATATTTTGAAAATATATAATAAAAATAATAATAAATAACCTACTATACAAGTGCATCACTATTGTGTTTGAGTGGCACCCTACGGGTGCATTTGGTACGCGGGACAGGACAGAACGGGACGGGACAATTTTCTCTTGTCCCGCGTTTGGCACTCTATTAACATGGGACGGAACGAGACAAGGTGGGACAAAAAACCCAAAAACTTGTCCCACCCAAATAGGTCGGGCAGACTTGTCCCATGCATGGGACAAGTCTGGAAAAGACATTTTTGCCCTCAATTCTTCCAAAAATTACAAAAATACCAACTATAAAATAAAACTCAAACCCATTTTCATGCTTCTCTCTCTCTGAAACCCACCCATCTCACATTCTCACACTTCTCTCTCTCTCTCGCTCTCCCTCTCTCTCTCTTCTTTGGCCGACCGCCGACGGTGAGGAGCAAAGATCTCCGTCTCTCCTGCTTGTCTCTCCCTCCATTCGACCTTCGATTTTGGAGGTGGTGGCTGGAGATGATTTCGATTTTGAGAAATCGATTTAGGGTTCTCGATTTGGGGGTTTTTGATTCACATCAATCGGAATACAAAATTGGGATTGCATCGTCGGTGCCGAGGTTTGTGCGGGTTCGTGAGGTTGTGGCTGGGTTTGATTGAACCCAATAATGGCTGGGTTCGTGAGGTTGATGAAGAAGAAATTCGATTTTCCAGATTTTTCTTTGATTTTGAAGAAGTGCTTCGATTTTCCAGATTTTTTTTTTTTTTCAGATTTTGTGTATATAATGATGATTATAGATTAATGAAGAAGAGGTTTGATGAATATCTCAGAATTTGTTTTCGATTTGATTATGATTTGATGAAGAAGAGGTTTGATAAAGATTTAGATGATGTTTGAATCTAATTTGATGTGTTTAACATTTTGATAAAGATTTTGAATTTAAGTAAAAAAAAAAATGGTTGAATCAGATGTTGGTGGAGAGTGGAGACCAATCTCCAGATTAGATCTCCACCGTCCATCAATCATGATGGACGGTGGAGATTCAATCTGGAGATTGGATCTTCACCTCAGTTTATATATATATATATATATATGTTTTCATTTTTCAGTTTGTGTTTTTTTTTTTTTTTGGGTAAATTCTATTTAATCTTCACCATCCATCACGAATATGAATGGTGGAGATAAATTTTAAAAAATATATTTTAAGAATATTTTGAAAATTTATTAATTTGATCCCAACTATTATCTTAAATAATCTTATAAAATTATTAATTAATAATATTTTTCAATCACAATAGGGGCATTTTGGTCATTTGAACCTCTTGTCCTGTCATGTCCCAATCATACCAAATGTATAATAGTACAGTCTACAGTCCTGTCCCAGGCATTCCAAACACAATACGGAACAACATGTCCTGTCCCGTCCTACCTTGTCCTGTCTCATGTCTGTACCAAACGTACCCTACGAGAACTCACAACACCAAATTCATCAATTGTCATATCTGAATTAATATTATTAGGAAGTTCTTTTTCAATATACATCGTTATGCAACTGGCAAGAAACTCATCTTCCATCCTATTGTGAAGTGTTTTATAAGCTCCGTGATAGAAAATGCTCATTATGTTGTTGCAGTAGAAATAAAAAGAATCAATGCATAACGAATTAAACTATCAATCAAGTAGAAGTATCATGACCTTTTAGTTTCAAATAATTTACGACACAATTTTGAAAGCGATGAAATATTTTGAAACTCAGTTATAATAAATTTACTTGGATTTAATGGGTCTATTGGGCTTACTAACTAAGTAAATTATCAAATATTTGAACTCAAAATTTTAAAACTTAGGTTTGAGCTTTATGATGGGATATTGAGCCAAATAGAAATTGAAATCCATAATTATGATCTTTATAATTATATATATATATAGTAATTTTCCAATTAGGACTTTTACGATACACACTTTAAGCATTTATCATGAAATTGCATGTAATTAAACATTTTTCGATGAGATTTTTTGTATACATCCTAAAAAAATTAAAATACAAATTTGGTAAAAAAAAAAAAAATGGAAATTTTTTGGATTTGAGAACTATTTTTTTTCTTATATTTCCCTATTTTTAAATGTTTTATCTTCAAAAAAATCGGAAAAAATTTGTTCTTGCACCCGAATTGTTTTTAATTTTTTTTTTCCATAAATGTATTTCAATGTTTTTATCGTCCATACAAAAAATCAAATCAAGATTCAATATATTTCATGCAATTTCATCAAAAGTGCTTAAAATGTGCATTGTAAAAAGTCCTCATTAGAAAATTACTCTCCCTCTATATATATATATATGTATATAATCTGTCTTTTGTCAGTTCGACCTGATATAAAATACATCAGTTCCTTGAATATGGGTCATTAGATTCAATTGCTTTGACTCAATGTGTATGCAATTGTCAGTGCTTATTCATAATCTACAGCCCACATTCAAGGAACTGGTATATTTTATATCAGGACAAACTGACAGGAGAAGGACAATATATATACAGTCTTTTTATTATCAATTCGAATTGATATAAAATATATCAGTTTCTTGCATATGGACCATTGGATTTAAAAGATCTTTGACAAGTGCATACAGCTAAGGCAAAATATTTAAATCCAATGGCCCACACACAAAAAACTTGTAAGTGCCTCATATTTTGATTGACTTATTTCGTTGACAAACCACATTTAGGGATGATTATGTAATGGGTAGCTTAGGTTCCATTGGCAAGCTTCCAAGCATCTCTGTGACTTCAAGATTAAGTGCAAGAGCAAAAGGTAATTCACTTAACTTGATTCTTGAAGAGATTAGGTACACACACACTTACATGCATTCTCATATTACTGCATTTGTGTTTACATGATTGTGTGCATTTATGTTTCAACTCACATGAGCACTTTTATGTTTGTGTTTGTTTTGGTATGATTGGTAAAATCTCGTTGTATTTTTAAAGAAATATATTTTTAAGATTTTTCGTATTTTTACAAGTCCAACCGTGTGTGGATTTGTCCCTAGATGAGTTCCAAGCGATTCGGAGACTTGTCTATATGTTTCAGATGATTTTCGAGATATTTGGAACATTCCGTGTTTTTATCGAAAACCAGAATCTAATTCCGAGCTTAGAGTGGAAAGTTATGTAATTTTTCATATTTATGATTGAGTCTGGATCTATATTATGAAAACGGATCGAATTTCGAATTCCAAGATTAAAACTGGATCAAAGAACACTCGGAACGGAAGTCGATTTGGTATGGCATGAAAGCCACACCAAGAGAAGCTTGGCGTGAAAGGCGCGCACCTCACGCCCACAAAGTCTCTCGGCCATGCGAGCCTCACGCCAACCTCATGGCTTCACTGATTTCAATTTTATTTTGTTGTTTTTTAAAGGGTGATTTATTGTGTGTTTTATGTTGCATATGATCTCTTTTGTTTTGTGATTGCTTGTTGCATGAGTGGATTTGTTTTGACAAATCATTAGACCCCTGATTTCCTCTCACGTGAGCTCAACTCACTGGATTAATCTTATTTGATTTTATCTCTCAAGTCCAAAACGGTGCAGCTTTGAAATTACCTAATATATATCAAAAGTCTAAAACGGTGCAGCTTTGTATTCGACCTATCATATATATATATATATATATATTTATTTATTTATTTATTTTCTTCACTTCGTGAGAGAGAGAGAGCAAATAATATACACTTTTGAGAGACAAATATTTTAGAGAAAGGAAGATCTCCCCTAGTGAGAGAAAGCAAAAGCTTGCTACTTTAACTCTCCAAACCCAAAACTCATCTCCATCTTGCATCATTCAACATCATTAAGCATGGGTTTTCATGGTTTCATGACTAGGTAAGTTAGAACTTCATTGAATATTATTTAATGTTCTTCTTACTCTAGATTAGGTATTTATCGCATGATTAAATACCCAGACTCTCTTTATTGCATATATTCATGAGTCTTGATAACATGATTGAGTTTGTATTTTGATAGCTTAATTGATTAGGTCATTTTTACCTAAAAGCTAAGTCATAAACATTCATGTGTGATTTATTGATAACTAGGTTGATAGATTGTCTTTTTATCAACTAGCTAAACCTTTGAATGTTTATGTGTTGTTTTGTTGACAATTAGGTTGCTAGAATCTCTTTGCATCTAATTGAGTCTTCATGTATGAGTATGTAGACATTGTTAATAACTAGAGTATTGATTTGCATTATAACATCTAGTTAAGCATTATATGTTTGTCTAGCATATTTTGTGTTGAGCATCATTGTCATGTGCACATAGACTTTTAATTTTCTTCAATGAGTCAAAGTCTTGTGGCTTCTATGTGAAGTTGCACAAGCATTGTACTAGCTACTTTGTAAAAGATCTGCTGGTAGATTAGAAGGTGGTCACTCCAAGAGTAGTGGATCGTGGAGATCACTTGAGGGTGTAATCTTCTCTTCATATAGAGGTTGTCTAGGATTGGTCTAGGTTCGATATTAAAGGTCTGGGGATAGTAATGGTGGGTTAGTGATCGAGAATGGTTGAGGTCAACCTAGGTTGTAAACATCATTACAAGTAGTAGATTCAAGGATTGAGTGTGACTAATAGAATAGCTCTTGGTTTTTCCTTGTTGAAAGTTTCTACGTAAAAATCAAGTGTTCTTTAATTTTTGCATTTTATACTTGATTTTATTACTTGTTGAATTGGGTTTATAATTGAATATTGACTAATCCGAAAAAGTTAGTAATAATCGAATTAATAACTCATTCCCCCTCCCCCCCTCTAGGTTGTATTTAGACACATGCATATATATTATTTGTTTCAAAACTGATATATCTTTTGTCAGTTTAAACTGACAATAAAAAAACTATATATATATATATATATATATATGAAAATTAGGGGTGGGCACCAACCCACCAACCCACCAACCCAATCCGATCAACTCGACCGAACCTGACTACATTGGGTTAGTAAAATTTAACCGAATCTAACACAAAAGAAATAATAAAAAATAAATTAAATAATTGTATTTATTATTTATTATTAGATCTATCATGAAATCTTATTTTTTTTTAAATATCTAAAAATTTTACGTGCATCATTTACAATTGGGTGGCTCTATTGCCACCCACAAAATATCTTCCTACACCCATGTTTAAATAAAACTTCTTTATTTATAAAATACTCTTATATTTAATTATTTAAAATACATGGCTTTATAATTGGAAATTAAATTTATTTCCTACAACCATAAGTTGAACACCCAATCTATCATAAACCCTAATAATATATGCTTAATCAAGCCCAACATCAATTAGGAAATATAATTATTTTTCACATATAGTCAATGAATGGATGAACAAAGAATTGATTTTATGGATTCATAATATATTTAGGTATGTTTACTTTAATTTTTATTATTGTCTTGAGATTGAATAAAAAATGGTTGCAGCTGTAGTCTTATAGAACTTGATCAAGTCTACATAGATCTCAAACACAACTCATTCTCACTCACTCTACTTTAATTCAACTACAAATTCTTATTAATTTAATTGGTTTATAAACAGAAAAACTAGGTGGATGGAGTTTAAAAAAAACCCAATTTTTAAATGAAAAAAAAATTGGTTTGTTTGGCGATTGAAAAAATAGTTTTTCTAAGACAAAAGAAGCTACATATGTAGAGAGGTACATAATTTTTTTCTTTTTTTTACGGTGGTGATATAATTAATTACCTTCAATTGCGGATGTATTTGGAAGAGTTCATGCAGGAGGACCAAGAAGCCAAGAAGGTTTTATTGCAGTGAACTTGCTTCTGCAACTAACAACTTACAATGCCTCTCCAATTCTCTTAAAAATTAAAAGAACTTTTTTTTTTTTCATCATTTGATTATATGATTTTTTTTTTTTTTTAATGTTAAATTAAATGCTTAAAATCATGTTGAATCAAAATAAAGTAAGATCATCATACAAAATCTGAAACTTACCTGTTCTTACAAATTTTGAAACTATGGGTGTAATTAGAAAAATGGATAAAATGAAAAAAAATATATATTCAAAATAAAAAAAATAAAAAATACTTAAAGGATAGTTTGGTATTTTAAACGGTGTAGGAAGTAAAATTAATAATTTTAATTTATTAGTATGGGTGTAGGAAAATATTTTGTAGGTAGCAGTAGAGCTACCATTTACAATATTATTATAAGTTCCTCAAAGTTTTGATTGGCTTATTTTGTGGACAAACCACAATTGAGGCTTGTATTGTAAGGGTAGATTAGGTGCATCATTGTTAGTGATCAAGTACAACAAAGACCCTCTCAATACCTCAAGATGATAAGCACTCCAAAGGTAAAATACTTGTGTTTACTTGCATTGAAGAGATCTTAGTTGCACACAAACAAAACTCATGCATATATACACTTCTTGTATATTGTGTGTTTTATGTTTGTACATTCAAGTTATTGAACTTTCTTCATGCATGTTTTATTTGATTGCATCTTGATTGATAATTGCCATGTCATTTTAGGCATTAGGATGCATTCACTTCACACTTTACACTTGCACATCTTTGATGGTTTGTGTTGTGTCTTTAGTATGTCGTGTAATTCGTTTCTCGAAGATGTCCGCACATGCACGTTGGTGACACACAAACGAGCTCTGTACGCCAGTCTAATGATCTCTCAACTGTCTGGTCATATACAGTGGTTATTTCGTTGAGCATGTAATGCATAACCGCGTAGGCCATACTACAACCAATAATTCATTTACAATGGCTAACCAAATACAGGATAACAACCAAAGTAAAAACATTAAGAATACGAGATACTCATACAGCACGTATGTTATATGCTCGTGTCCCCTTAATTAATCTCTAATCTAGGGGTGGGCAAAAAAGCCCATAAACCGTAAACCGGACCAAACCAAACCAAACCGCTTGGTTTGGTCAGGTTTCGTACTTTAAAAAAAAAAAAACCGTATGGTTTTATTATAGTAAAACCGTATGGTCCGGTCCGGTCTATGGTCCAAGCATATTAAACCCGGATCGGACCGTAAACCGAATACCTTTAGTAATTAATATTACTTATTATTGTATTACATATCACACGCAAATCTTTTTAATAGAATTTTAAAATAAAAGCCTAAAAGGTATTAAGGTATATCAAAAACCCTAATTTATTATTTTGTAGTTATTTACTTTTTTTTTTTGTAGCCACATAGTACTAGTCTGTCATACATGTTTCAACTTTCACGTTTGTTCAAGCCTTCAAGGTGAAAAAACTGCAAACAACCATTAACAAACAAAATCCAAGAAAGGGAAGGTAAGAGATTTCAATTTATTTTCATTCTTATACGAAATTATCAATGGCTTTACTGTCTTAGTGGCTATAATATTTTTTATTTTTTTTAATTTATGAAATTTTATATGATACTTTATTTAATTTTTATTTTTATTGTTCCTTTAGTTTTTTTTTTTTTTTTGATGATCCATATATAATAAAACAAAAACTGTACCAAACACAGCTAGTCTTAATATATAATATATTATTTCCTTTTCTTGTTTTGAAGAAAATAAGAGATAAGAAATAAGAATACAGAAATTGAAAATAAATAAATAAAAATCAAAAGGGAATGAATGATATCTTGGAAAATATGTTGGCTTAATTAGGATGTGTAAGCTTGTTGGTACTACTTGTAATTTATAAAAAATGGACGCCTTAGCTAACAGTTTATATGATCCATGTGTTAAGACTGTTAGTTATATACTTATATCTACTTTCCATGAAGTAAGGCAATGATGTATTTATAATTTTATAACAACTCTGTCCTTTATATATGGGGACGTCAATGAGGGACTCAACCCTGCCACGCGTTTTAATTTTTTTAATTTACTTTTGCTTTTTGCTTCTTTTTTTTTTTTTTTTGACAAGTTTTATATGTTAATATTATTATGCATGTGTTTGCTTTGTTGTTTCTTGTTGGTTTGCAGATGGAGAAAGAACCAGAACCTAGTAAAGACCAGAAAATTCAAAACTTGAGATCTGTTGTGTGGCTATCTTTTACTAGGATCAAAAAAGGGACACGAGCAATGTGCAACTTCTGTAAGAAGGATTATGCAGCAATTCCTGGTAAAAATGGTACTTCTACTTTGAAAAGGCACTTGGATAATTGTGGCAAATATCAAAACACCTTAGCAGATAAAAAGCAAAAAACATTAACTTGTGTAGAAGGTGGTGGTGAGGGTAAAACAGCTGATGTAGTGCCTACAATATATAATTATGAGGTTGTTAGGAAGACACTAACTAGGATGATAGTCATAGATGAGTTGCCTTTCAGTTTTGTTGAAGGGAAAGGGTTTTGAGAATTTATAAGGAATGCTTGTCCTAGGTTTGATATTCCATCTCGAAGAACAATTACAAGAGATGTGCTGCAGTTGTATGCGGATGAGAAGGCGATGTTGAAATGTATGTTTTTGACAAATAAGCAAAGGGTTAGTATTACCACAGACACATGGACTTCAATACAGAATGTTAACTACATGGTAATTACTGTCCATTTTATTGATGTGGATTGGGTTTTGCACAAAAGGATTTTGGGTTTTTGTGTAATACCTAATCATAAAGGCGAAACAATTGGGAAGCTCATCGAAACTTGTTTACTTGATTGGGGAATAGAGAGAGTGTGCACAATTACTGTTGACAATGCAAGTGAGAACAAATCGGCAGTAGAGTATATGAAGAAAAAGATGAGTAACTGGAAAGCATATGCGATGGTGTTAGCGGGTGAATTTATGCATTTGAGGTGTTCTGCACACATTATAAATTTGATCGTAAAAGAGGGGTTGAAAGAATTAGATGAGTCTATCGCTAGTATCCGTAACTCCGTGAAATATATTAGATCATCTCCTTCACGGCTAGAAAAATTTAAGTCATGTGCAAAATTAGAGAAAATTGATTGTGGGAGAGTTGTTGTGATAGATGTTCCCACCAGGTGGAACTCAACCTACTTGATGTTGGAAACTGCATTGATATTTCAAAAGGCATTTGAAAGAATGGAGGATGATGATGAACTTTATAATTCATATTTCAATGAGAGTGACAGTGGAAGGAAAAAGGAAGGACCACCTAATATGGTACATTGGGATAAAGCTAGGAAGTTTGTAAGATTTTTGAAGACATTTTATGACGTGACCTTGAAATTTAGTGCTACTTTAAGTGTGACTTCAAATCTGTATTTCAATGAAATATGTAAGATTTTGTCCCCCTTAAATTCAATGAGTGGTCTTGGAGGTCTTGAGTTGGCTACCATGGCAACTAATATGAAAAGAAAGTTCAACAAGTATTGGAGTTCAGCCGACCAAGTTAATAAATTATTGATTGTATCGGTTGTGCTTGATCCACGGCAAAAATTGGACTTTGTACAATTTTGTTTTGCTGCTTTTTATGAACCTACCAAAGCTGAAGAATTGGGAAAGGATATCAAGAACTTGTTGGTTACGTTGTATGATATTTACAATGTATGGTCAAATAATAGTGGTTGTAGCAGTAGTGGAACTAATGGTACCCAAACTTCCAATATTGTTCAGTTGTCTAGTCAAGATGTAACTTTCGAAATTGATCCTAATGATTTTCTAGTGTCATTTAGGAAGCTAAAGGAAAGGAAACTAGACATTGGTGCACAAAATGAAGTTGAAAGGTACTTGTTGGAGCCTACGGCAGATCCCAATAACAAAAATTTTGATATCTTGTCTTGGTGGAAACTTCATGGTACTGAATATCCAACTTTGTCTCAAATAGCAAGGGATATTTTTGCCATTCCAATGTCTACCGTTGCTTCCAAGAGTGCATTTAGCACGGGAGGTCGTATCCTTGATGCATTTAGGAGCTCTTTAACTCCTAAAATAGTGGAGGCCTTGATTTGTACTTAAAATTGGCTAAAAAGCTCATTACTTATTGAGGAACGCTTGGATGAATCATGTATTGAGCAAACTCAATTTTATGAAAGAATCGAGTCAGGTAATTCACTAAATTATTTAAGTTTTTGTGTGTTTATTTTTAACTTGTTCAATTATTAATTACACTTGTTTGTTTATTTTTGTTTTATTATAATGTAGAATTCGTGAAAGCAGCATCTACTGGAGCAACGGAAGATCAAGTTATGGTTGATTAATCGATATCAGATATGCTTTGCTGCTGGTATGGTTTGTTGGTGCTATTTTATTTTCGCTAGTTGTTGTTTTTTACTCCCTTTTGTATGGTCTGGTGAGGGGACATATTTTGTTGTATGGGCTACTCTAGATTGTGGATTGGTTTGTAAGGTGTGATTCGGTCTTTTTTGGCTTTTTAATACATTGGCATTTTCAAAAAAAAAAAAAAAAAAAAAAAAAGGTTATGGTTCAGCTATAAGTAAAAATTTAGAACATTATATGTATATTTTTTTACAACATCTTTAGTTTATTAATCATTGTACTTCTTTCTTTTGCAGATTTAATGCTTGGAAAAGTGGAGGACATGGAACTATGGAGGTGTCATCTGGAGGACATCATTTACCTATATTTATTTATTAGTTATATATTTTTTTTTCTCTTCCAATTAGAATAAACCTGGAAGCTTTTAGTTTATTTGGATTTTAAAATTTTATGTTCGAAAATTTGAATAATGTTCACAGACTGTCTAGACTATAGACCCTATTATGGTCTTTAAGACTCCATTGTTTGGTTTCTAGTGTATTACTTTATTTTTTTTTGGAAGATAGAGTATTACTTTATTTGGTCCAATAGGATGGTTTTGTTTGAATTTTAAATATAATATTTGAATATATTTTATTATTTTATACAACATAGTTTATATTTATACATGAATTGCTCACTTTATCATGCCATATATAATTATATATTTTTTAAATGGTCAAGCATTTGGATTTGAAGTCACAAACCGTCAAACCGAACCGGACCGAACCGAATAAATATAATTTGGTTTGGTATGGTCTGAAAAAAAGAATGGTCCAAATTGGTCTTATTTTTCAAAAGACCAAAATTTTTGGTTCAGTTCGGTTCTAGTCGAAACCGAACCAAACTGGATCGTGCCCACCCATACTCTAATCTCCCTCGATGTTTTAGAGATTACATCCATACATAAATGCTTGGATTCATTAAGGACTATGGGACACACACACGAGCTCTACACGCCAGCCTAGTGATCTCTTAACTTACTGGTCAAATGTAGAGGATATCACGCTGGACATGTTAATGTGAACAACGCAATATATAACACACAGCCTAAATATCATCCACAAGGTGGCTAACCAAGTGAAAGCATTAAACAATGAAATACCCCTATAACTACACGAGCAAAAGAGGAATTCAATTTATTTTTACTCTAGATAAGGATTCGGTTTTATCAATCTCCCTAGGATGGCTAAAAATGGAAACAAGCTTACCAAACAACTACATGCAACAAGTTGATTGTTATTCATTAAGACCATTCAATTTAAGCTAAGGGTTCATTCTTTTGATTTGGGAATTATCCCTAAATCAATCCATCACCCAGCCCAAGCCATGGGTGAGCAACTGTGTCTTTGAAAACAAAGACCCATTAAGTACAAGAATATTGAACCAAAGTCTAATTTAGTAAGTACATGCATCAATCAAACTTCTCCCACTCTTTAGAGCCAATACTTAATACTCAAATCATTCTAGACATGGTATTTTGGATCATCCATCAATCAATCAACAATCATGGGATGTTAGATTACTCTACTCCTAAATTAAATTACACTACTCTTAATCTCATTCATGGACACATATCAATTTAGACCCATCACACACATGAATATCACAACAAGAGATTTAATCATGAATAAAACAAAGAGTAGAACAAAACTCAAAGAATATAAGAACAATCATACATATATTGCAATAAGTGTAGGTTTACAAAATTCCCAAATCGAGGTTACACATAAAGGAAAACAAGAAATACAAGAGAAAGAGTAAATATAAACAACCCTTGAAGACAACTCCTTCAAAGATACTCCATGCTTTCCTAGCTGGAAATAGGTCCAAAAACCACTCATTTACCTTGTAATCTATTCCTAAATGTGGTGTAGGAAGTGTAAAAATGGTGGTGGAGGTGTATGGTGAGCTCCCATGGAGGAAGAACCTCCATGGGAGCTTGGATCTCTCACTTATTTGGTGGAGAAGATGAATAAGATGAAGAAAATGGAAGAAAAGTGGTGTGGGGCGGAAGAGAGAGAGAGAGAGAGAGAGAGGAGAAGTTAGGGATTCTCTAAAAACTGAGAGAAAAGGGGATATTTATAGTGGGAGGAGGCTTAGGGCAGAAATGGGGGTGAAAGGACGAGAATGCCTTTCATAAGTGGCTGATTTTGGGGGCTTCGCGGGTGAGTTTCCAACAGCGCACACCGTTACGAAAACGGGTATAACTTTCTCCAAAAACATCATAATCGCATGATTTAAGAACCATAGAAAGAAGACTTCTGGGGATTTCCATCCATAGGTAGCACGAAACCTAGTTCATTCTAAGGGGAGAGATATGGCCCTCACAAATTGAGTGTTCTGCAGGAAGTTTTCATCAAAATTCCGCCTTGAATTTTGCGCCCTAGGGTGCAAAACTGCAAAATAATGGTCTTCTGGTCCCTTTTCTGTGTCCCCTAAACACATAAACAAGGGTGCATAATCCCACTTTCAAAAATTGCACTTTTACCCCAAAATTCCTTCATTTTTGCAAAATAGCCCCTCTGCTGGAAGAATTTCCTGAAACACTTATTTAAAACATTAAATATCTGGTTTTACAAGGGAAACAAACATAAAATATGAAAGTAAGGGGCTACACAACGTGTAGAAATAAAAGTTATCAAGAGTGAAGAAATTCCTTCAAGTGATGAAGAGCTTGCCATTAACTACACGATATTTGGAGCCACTCGTGTAAAAGTTGAAGTAGATGGCAAGGATGCCTTGACTTGTGATCCCAAAGAAGGAATAGATGAAGGAGTAGCTAAAGAGGTAGTTGGTGTAGCTACTTATTGGGATATGGCTCATATAACATCAAGTGGCCAAAGTGAAGGTCTTGATAAGAAAAATGATTCCATTAGTGAGATGGAAAGTATAGGAGATTACTCTGGTGATGAGAATTCTTCATCTCACCCCATAAATGGAAATGTGGATAGTATGGATCTTCATGACTATATAGTCAAGTTTGAAAGCTCAAGGATAAAGAACAAGAAAGAAATTAAAAGATTGAAGAACGAGAATCTAGAGCTTTTAACGCAAGTTGCCCACTTAAGTGAGGAAGTGGTGAGATCCATGAATGATGAAGATAAGCTAAAAGATGAGTTAGCTTTATCTAATAGGAGTGAATAAGGGTTGAAGAGGGAGCTTGAAGATGCTAAAGAATTGATGGCAAAGATGGGCTCTAGCACTAAAAAACTTGACCATATGTTAGATGTTGCAAAAAGGCCAAGTGAAAAGAGGGATCTTGGGTTTGAAGATGACAAGGAGTCCTTCATTCCAAGCAAGGCCATATTTTTCAAGAGCATGAACTTCAAGGAGTCTCCCCTCCTCAATTACCTAGGAAGAAAATTGACCTAGGAGAATGTTCAAGAAATGCTCAAGTGAAGGTGGCATCAAGAAGTCCACCTCAAGCTCAACCAAAAAGGGCTCCTCATGCTAACTTCCCTGGACCTAAAATGCATCAAGGGAAGAGGCCGATCTTGTAAGCTCAATCGAGCAAGCAACCTTGTTTTGGTCAACAACAAAGATGGAGAGATCCAACCCAACAACCAAGACAACCACAACAATAAGGGAAAGCACCAATGCATACACGAGGACATGGTATGATTCCTCATTTTACTCTTTTTTGTCATTTTTGTGGTATTGATGGTCACATTAGACCAAACTGCTTTCATTATATCAAAATGCGTACAGTTGAAAGCATGATTGAAAATAAAAAGGCTAGAGCAAAGATGCATGTTCCTAGGAAAGATAGAACCCATTTACATGATCCTAGGACATCTAGAGCTCATGAACCTTTGACCACTAGGATTAAAAATGAGTCACCTAAGTGGATAAGAAAAGATAAACCCACATACTACTATGCTATCATGTCTCCCATAGGTTCAATTAGGTTCAATTAGTTTCAATGGACTTGGTAGGTCTATAGAACCTCATACCCTTCATTGATGCGGTGTGGAAATTGACCCCATATGGGGAGCCCAAGCAAAGAGAGATATTTTGCATACTTGTCACATGTAAAAATTTGATAAACATTATGCTTATTTATTAATTGCTTGAGCAGCTTGGTTGCACATATACTTATATGTTTTTCTTCAATAAGTGTGAACCATTACTTTGATTATAATCCATGTCATATTTTTGTTCAAATATGCATTTTTGGACTAGGAGATCTACTTAGGAAGTACTCTCTGAATGACCTATAGTTATCTCCATGACATAATGATTCTTTAAATGAAATGCTCAAAATGAAAAAGCATGAAATTTTTGTGACATGCTTCAAAATGACAAGCATGAATTGATGATTGCAAATTCTTAAATGCAAAACTTGTGTGAAAAGCAATAATGAGACTTCAAATGAATAAAGGATCTTGTATCCGTTCAAAGGATGTTAAAATCCAAATGTCTCTCTTTCTTTTTTAGTTGAACATGGCTACTATCACACGGGTATCTTACTCAGAAAAATCGAATAGGTACAAAAGTCGTTCATGTCATATTTTGCTTATAAAGTTGGATATAGTTGCTTCTTAATTGAAATCAATGAAAAATCTATATCCTTGCTTTGATTCATGACAAATGGTGGAATTGATTTGAATTCTATTGGAAACCTTTGTCATTTGCTTTGCCAAATACCATTGAATTTTGGACTTAAATGCAACATGTCTTATATGCAAAGCATTTTTAATTACACATTTTCTTAAAAATAAATCTACATGTTTCTCTCCAATTAATTGACTTGCATAATGTTCTTGTATATGACTATGCAAATGTCTTGTGTGCTACTATCTCTCTTTGATAAAATGAATCGATTGGGGACTACTCCTTTGCCTATCTCATGACAAAAAGGGGGAGTAGTATGTGGTAAGGGAGAGTGCTTATTGAGAGTAGCAAATTCGCATATTGGGGAGATGCTTAATTGAGGGCGAGTAATCCGTTAAGGGGGAGCATTTCATTATATATACATTGCTTGATGTTGTGCTTAATTTCTTTAAATGCAAATGCTTATTTAAATTTCACTTGATCATCTCACATTGCACTTGTCTTGGAAAGTGTAGAAACTTTGTTTTTAAAGGATTGATTGTTCTACAAGAGATTGAAGACTTAAAGTTTTAGCTTTTTAATATCTCTTTGTAATGTAGAAAATCATTGTTGACCTTTAGTTTCTATTTTGTTGTGAGGATCAATGTGAGTGGTGGTTTTTGTCACAAAATAGCCAAAATGGGAGATTGTAAGTTCCTCAAAGTTTTGATTGGCTTATTTCATGGACAAACTAGTATTGGCAAAATGGGCCACCCCGACCCGACCCGAACCAGTTTCGTTAGCGGGCTCGGGCCGACCAGGCCCGCCAACTTAACGGGCCGCCCGTTAAGCTGGTGGGCCAGGCTGCGCCCTATGTGTAGAGTTTACGGGCTGGGCCTAGTAAGGCTCGCCAGGCCCGCGAGATGTAAAGAAATTTGCAAAATTTGATTCTGGCAGGTCTTAACGGGCTGGCCCACGGGCCCGACCAACAGGCGGCTCATGGGAGGCCCACGAGCCTAGTCCACTGGTGGCCTGCCAGGCCCGCTAGAATTCAAATTCAAAATTTTTATTTTTTTTTTCAAAATTTGAATTTGAGGGGTGGCTTTTGTAATTAGCCAGGTGGCCGTTGGGGTGGGGGTTGGAATATCCAAAACTTTTAAATCTCTTACAATTTTTTCCAATTATACCATAACCTAACATTTTCCTATAAATACCCCCATCACTCTCACCTCATTCTCTACATTTTCTCTACTTCCCTACTATCTTATTCTCTCTATTCTCTACAATCTCCAACATCTCTCACTCACTCTTTCAACTATTTTGTAATTTATTTTATTTATTAAATATATTATTTATATACTATATACTATTATACTAATATACTATACACTATACATTATATATTATATATTTACATACCTCCCACTCTCTAGTTTCTACATATTCTAAGGCTCTTACTCAAAGGTATTGTCTTTTTTTTATATTTTTAATTAACTTTCATTTGTTATTTAATTATTAACTATTATTAATATGTTTATAACTAATGTTATTATTTGTTATGTTGTTAGGTATTCAATATTTCAATTGATTAATTAATTCCACAATCTCAAGTCTCAACTCTCAACTCTCAACTTTCAAGCCTCCAATTTAAGGTTAGTATGTCTACTTCTCTACTTTTGTTATTAATAACTTTTTATATAGTAATTATTATTATTTAGTGATTAGTATGTGTGTAGTTATTAGTTAATATTGTTGTTAGTAATTTGTTAATTTTATGTTTTTTTTATTGTGAGTTTAAAAACAAAATAATAATTAAAAAAATTAATTCCTAATTTTTTTCAAAATTTTCGAAATTATTATTATATTACAAAGATTATGTTTTTTTTTTTTTTTGGGTAGAGTTTAAGAAGAAAATAATAATTTAGACAAATTAATTCCGAATTTTTAAATATTTTTTCAAAATTAATAATATATTAGAATGATTATGTTAATGTTTTTTTGTAGAGTTTAAGAAGAAAATAATAATTTAAAAAAATTAATTCCAAATTTTTTTAAAAGTTTTTGAAATTAATAATATATTAGAATGATTATGTTAATGTTTTTTTGTAGAGTTTAAGAAGAAAATAATAATTTAGAAAAATCAATTCCGAATTTTTTTAAAATTTTTTGAAATTAATAATATATTAGAATGATTATGTATTTATGTTAATGTTTTATTTTGTAGAGTTTAAGAAGAAAATAATAATTTAGACAAATTAATTATGAATTTTTTTACCATTTTTTGAAATTAATAATATATTAGAATGATTATGTTAATATTTTTTTGGCATCATAATCATGTCTCGAAATTAAAGATGCGCAAATATTTGATATTATGATGTCCACTTTGAAAATTAATAAAATTTTCAGAGTTGGCATTATAATATCAAATATTAAGTTTGCACACATATAGTTGCCTACTGAGTACTCTATCCATAAAATTCTCAAAGTTATACGAGTCCTACCAAGTAACGAACGTCCAGAGATTCTTCCATCTAGATGACAAAACACATGTTTTAACAGCATCTCTAAGATGCTGTTAAAACATGTGTTTTATCATTGAGATGGAAGAAATCTCTTGACGTTCATTTACAATCTTAATTTCGATGATTAATTGATTATGATTATAAACTTGGTATCGACGAGTCACTTTGAGAATTTATTAATTTGATGGACATAGTACTCAGTATTTATCAATGCAAATTTTGATGAATTTGTTTTTTTTTTTTTTTACAAAAATTAATTCCAAATTTTTTTTAATTGTTGAAATTAATAATATATTAGAATGATTATGTTTTTTTTTTTTTAACAACAAAACAATAATTAAAAAAAATTTACTATGTTTAATTGTGTAAATGTATAATTGCATATTTGTATGTTTAATTTGTTATTTGTATATAAATGTATAATTGGCCCCTGATGCCGTCAAAGCATTAACATGCCTTAAGGATTGGCAAAATGCAAGATTCATACGACAACATCAACTTGAAAACAAAGAACTCATGGATGATTTCTCCACCATGACCATTGAAGAGAGTTCTGGTAGTAACCAGCCGACGAGCTGATGTAATTGTAAATACTTAATTTTTTAATTTTTTTTTTTCCGATTGCACTCTTTTTCCCTTACCAAGTTTTTATCCCATTGGGTTTTTCTTGGTAAGGTTTTTAACAAGGCAATCATGATTTGTAATGTATATTTTTCAACACAAATTTAATACGAAATTACAAAAATATTATTCATCGAAAACTAATTAAGTGTTGTATGAAATGAAAAATGTTATATTTCATATTAAAATTATTACATTAATAATTACATAACATTATTACAATGTATTAAAAAAAATATTCTAAAAAAAAATGTTTAAAATAAAAAAAATTCGAAGCCCGATGAGCTCGGCCTGTTAAGGAGCCCCGTTAAGGCCTTAACGGGCCGGCCCGTGAAAAGCCAGGCCCAGGCCGAGCTCACCATTTCACCTAATGGGCCGGCTTGGCCCGGCCCGTTTTGCCACCACTAGGACAAACCACAATTGGGGCTTGTATTGTAAAGGTAGCTTAGGCGTATCATTATTGGTTATCAAGCACAACAAAGGCCCTCTTAAGACCTCAAGATGATAAGCACTCCAAAGGTAAAATACTTGTGCTTACTAGTATTGAAAAGATCTTAGTTGCACACACACACACACACACACACACACACACAACTCATGCATATCCATACTTCTTGTATGTTGTGTGTTTTATGTTTATGCATTCAAGTTATTGAACTCTCTTCTTGCATGTTTTATTTGATTGCATCTTGATTAATTGCCATGTCACTTTAGGCATTAGGATGCATTCACTTCACACTTCACACTTGCACATCTTTGATGGTTTGTGTTGTGTCTTTAATGTGTCGTGTAATTCGTTTCTCGAAGATTATTCGGAAACGTCCGCGTATGCACGTTGGTGTGCTTGGTTTAGCACAATAATCGTCTTTGGAGAATGCTCTTGGCTTCTCCTTGGTTTCATCACATTTGGTGAAACGGCGGTTGTGATTGGCGGCCTGACCATCGAATGGAACTGCCGTTTGATTTCAAAAGTCTTTGGAATGATTCTATGGTTATGATCGGCGGCCCTGATTGCCAATCAAAACCGCCGATGAGACCTGATTGAATAAAACTCAGTTTTAGATCGACGGTTGAATTCGACGGCCATGAAACCACCGAATGAAACCGTCGTTATTCCCCTGTTCTCTCGGGATCAATTAGGCTGTTGGTGGCCGCCGAATGAAACTGTCAATTAACGCATTTCAGGGGAAAACTTGTCTTTTCACCAAGCCTTTTGTTACTCTTTATAAATACACCATTATGTCACTCACTTTCATTAACCTCCTTGATCATCAAGAACCCTAAAAGAGAAAGAGAGATTTTTAAAGAGAAAAGGCAACAAGATTGCCCTTTTAATTCTCTAAACACTTTTCCATATGCATAAATCATCATCTAAGCATCATCTAGGATCATTTAGTATGTGCTAATGCATGGGTCTTCTTCAACACACATGTTATGGTAAGTTGAACACTAATTTCATCTAATATTAGTGTTTTTACTTAGCAATTTATCTCATTTACAACTTGTATATTCTTAGATTAATTTCTACTTACACGATTGAGATTATGTGTTGAATGTTTGAGTGTTATATTTTGATAGCTATACCTAGGATTGCTTTATCTTATATAGCTATGCTTTATGCCATGACATATAGCTATTGATATCTATGATTGATTTAATTGACATCTTTTAATCCTAGATAAGCATTTAGTGTAATCTAACATTAATTGTATATTTGGATATCATGCATATTCGCATATGTTGATTAATCTCTTCATTGAGAAGTAAGTCTTATGGTTAAGGTGGCTTAGTGTGCAAGCAAATTGATCTAGGGTTGCTATTAAAGACCTACGGGTAGTAGTTGTGGGTTAGTGACCGAGAATGGTTGAGGACAACCTAGGTTGTGGACATCATTACAAATAGTGATTTTGAGGATCATGTGTAGCGCATATAACAGCCCATGGTTTTTCGTTGTTGAAGGTTTCCACGTAAAAATCAAGTGTCATTTAAATTCCACACTTTACACTTGATTTATTGTATTGACTACATTGGGATTATTTTCGTAAAATTGAATAATCGCGAAAATTTGGTAATTACCGGATTAAAATCTATTCACAACCCCCCCGGGTAGATAATATTAGAACACGCCATATTTTTTTCAATTATAAATGACAAATATTTATATCTTATTTGTTTCACAAAATCTTTCAGCAAAAGCTAAGATTATTTAATAATTATTTTTGAGTACTTTACCAAACGGACAAGAATCCTCTCCTTACCTCACCTCATCCTCACCTCACTTAATCTTATGACACATAAGTATTATAATGAATGAATGGTTAATATATGATTGACACTTTATTAACAACCAATCACATGTGAAGAAAATGTGAGGAAAATGTGAGGATGAGGTAAGGTGAGGAAAGGATCCTGGTCCTTACCAAACACCTGTTAAAGTTAAAATTATGAAAAAAAAAAATTAAAATATGAAAAATGCAATCCCAAATGAGCCCTTGTCCTCACTTTGACTCACTTGGTGCTAGAGATATGTCATATAAATTAAATTTCCATAATAGAAATTGTAGTATGAGTTGCGATGTTTACTATAATTATTTTCTGATTGGATCGGTTTTCTTATAATTATATAAAAAGGGCAAAAATATTTGTGGGATACTTAAATTTATCCTTTTTCTTTAATTGTCAGTCGGGTAAACATAATTTTTTTATATGAAAATTTTAACATTTTTCAATAAATCATTTATAAATGCTTACGGTTTGAATATAAACAAAGGCAAATTGCACTAACTCACCTTCATTATATGTATAATTGCATTTAAACCGGTGAAATATCATAATAGAAATAACTATCCTTTGACCAGTTGATTAACAGATGATCACCATTAGTCACTAACGGATAAGGGGTAAATTGATCTTTTTATTGAGTGTTATTAAATTATTAAAGATAAAATAGGTAGTTCATTCAAATTTTGCCATGTTACCCTATTTATTTATTTTTAATTAATTAAAAAAAGAGAGGTCTAGTGGAGACCAAATATCTTGTCCCATGAAAAAAAAAAAAACCTGTATCCAACTTACTTCATTCCACAATTTGCCTCTCCCATCAATGCGCGACAGAGGATATATCAAGCTCACTCACACTCATTTTCTTCTTCATTTATGAAATCGTAGAGAGTGATAGAGGCAACCTAAAAAATATAGAGAGAACAGAAAATGAGAGAGGATTTGTTAGCTAAAGAGGAAGAAAAGATATAGTTAGAAAAATATAAGTTTAGATTGTATGTTGAAGAAGTGAATAGGCTTGGTTGCATAGCCTCCCATCGCCACCATCTTAAACCATAAAGATATGGGAGGTCAGCTCCTAGATCCGATGTTTAATTATTATTATTTTAAATAATAAACAAAATTTGGATGTTTAGTTTTGTTTATATGTTTTTTTTCCTAATTTTATTATCATTTTTATATTATTTTTTCTGTTTTTTTATTTACTCTGTATTATATTTTTTATTTTTTATTTTAATTGTTATTTTTCTCAAGGGCAAAAGTGACATTACTCCTTATCTGTTAGTGACTAACGGTGGTCAACCGTTAGTCAATAGGTCAAGGGGTAGTTATTGCTATTATGATATTTTTACCGGTTTTAGTATAATGAAGGTAAGTTAGTGCAATTTGCCCTGTAAACAATATAAATCTAATAGAATCTCTTTTAAGAGATCAAATTCTTAAAATCATCATCAACGAAAACTTCCATAGGGTTGCTTAGACACATAATTTGAGAATTCTTATAATCTTATTAAGTATTTCTTTGTTCATTACAAGCATCGATACATATCTATCTGGTTGGCTTATTAAAAACTGAAAACAAAGTCGGGATATAAACCCTTAAAAATACATAAGAAAGTTGTCGGACAACGGCGGCTTACCAGCTTAGACAGATAGACCCTATCAATTTTCCTATCTTCATTTCTCAATTGGCTCTTTCCCTTTACATGACACTATTGGCTTTCTCTATTCTTCTTCATGATCACTAATATGATCAGGAGCTTCCGTAGACTGTTGTCCTCTAGGTTCTGATGCTTGGTTCCCAAATGAGCCATTGTCCTCATTTTGACTCCCTTAGTGCAAGAGATATGTCATATAAATTAAATTTCCATAATAGAAATTACAGTATGTTTAGTGTTTAGTGTAAAAATGTGCTTCGGATACTCTTATCGATCTGAAAGGACCGATGAGGGAAAACAATACGAGTAGTCGATGATTCTTTTATCAAGGGTTATCAGATGAGATTCGATGTCAGATCTTTTCTTATGGAATGCTCTTCTTTTAGTCTCCTTTTCTCTTTTCCTCCCAACATCCGATCCTTTTATCAGTTTATAATTGGGGTTTATCTAGTTTCCCCTTGTGACAGGTGTTTTGGATATTTTGTTGCCTCGTCACTTCGTCATTAATGATCGAGGAGGTTCACCCTCCGCTTCCTCCGAGACAAACATCGGTGGACGACGTCCTTCGGTAGGGGTCACCGGAAAAAACAGAGGGACCCGAGAGGTATTCGATGTCTAATGTGTATCTCCGAGACTCTGTATCCGATAGTTTTCGGATGCGTAAATCTGCTACCAACAACTGCCCCTCGGGGATGTAATCGGAGTGTAGGGTGCTTCCGTACGGAGCTAACGATTGCAGGCCTGAACGATGGGCCCTAGGCTTGGTCCACAACATTTTCGGGTCTGGCCCGTGCCTTTCCCCAATAACTGGTCGGCACGTATCGCCTAGCGAGAGCGACGTTTGGGCGGCGGTCACCTCGGAAAGGTAACCGCCGCGTCGTTTCAAATTTGCCTAAGGGCGGGCTCAGTGCCAATAAAAAGGGGACTATTTGCCTGAGAAAATCATTTGCTGATTTTCAAAGTTTCAGACCTTCTTCGGAGTTAACGTTTAAGGTAAGTCTCTTTTCCCTAAAATTCCCCCAACTGTCTGTGTCGCTTGTGTGTCCCGGTAGGTTAAAAATGGTTAGGAAAGTGAGTGCAATTAGTGCAGGGGACTCCGCTAGTTCGTCGGGTTCCTCGGATTGTTCATCGGAGGGTGAGAGCACTAGGAGTGTGTTTGCTGCAAGGGATGACCCGGTGGATAATGAACCGGAGGTGAGCAAACCGGGGTCTGGAGCCGGAGGAGGAGACGGGCTTTCGATTGACCCCGAAGCACTACTCCCGGGAAGGGAGGGTATGAGGCCGGATATAACTCCGAAGAGTACTTCTAACACAGCATGGACCATTCGCGGTTTGCTGCCAATCAGATCGGAGTGAATAAGGTGACGGCAGTCAGGATTGGCCAAATTGCTGTGGAGTTCTCTATCCCCGATTCAGTCGGTATGAGGATGCCTGCGGCGGGGGAGTTGGTTAGCAACCCATTTGGCATGTCGGTGGCATTTCATCCAGCCTTTTTGGAGATAGGGGCTAGGCTACCCCTGGATCCATATATCTGGAGAATTCTTCAGGAGTTTTCGATTGCCCCTGTCCAGCTAAACCCCAACGCGTGGAGGATTGTGATCGGCATGTTTGCTCTATGGCGCGGGCTAGGATTTTTCGAGCCGACACTCTGGGAGATTGGACACTGCTATAGCTTCCGTCCCCACCGAACGGGGGGTGACGGTTGGTAGGCCCTTACATCATATGATAAGCAAGGGGGCAAACCTCTAATAACCGGGCTGCCGACTTCTAACAAATAGTGGAAGAAGAGCTGGTTCGTTGCCGCTAGAGATTGGGGCAAAGACTTGCGGCTTGGTGGTCGCCGGCAGAGTGTTCGTTCGGTGTTCAATCTCCCAGGTGTCTGGGAACCCCCTCTATTATCACTCATATTATCTTGTTGCTCTCCTATCTTAGTTTTATCATTTGATTGATGGGGTTTCTAGCAGATTCGTGGGAGCATGTTTCTTGGGAAGAGCTTCGGAAGGTCGAGCAGAAGCACATTCAGAAAGCGTGGTCCGTTCCTGCTTCAGAGAGGAGCATTGATACGCTGATGAAGGACAGTAATCTCCACAAGATCGGTTTCATTCCAAACCTCTCGGAAGATCGAAGGAGAATTTCCGAGACAAATCTAGAGAAGAAAAGTAAGCACGGCAGTATGACCGGAAACAACTCCCACCATGTTGTGTACTCCCTAACTTCTTTCTTTTTATAGTTCATGGAAGCTGACAGCACTCAGGAAGAAGAGGATGGAAGGCAAGGGCAAGGGCAAGGGTGCGGATAACAGTGCAAAAAAGAAGAGGAGGATCGCGCCGGGGTTGTCCCTCTTCAAGCCCTCTGCCTCTGGCAGAGGAAAATCTTCAATGGACCTCAAGGAGGTGGTCACAATATCGGAGAGAGCCCCCATGGCTCCGATAGGTATCCCGGTGGAGAAGCCAGCGGTGATCCTCCTGGGCGACAAGACAACCGAAGGGGTCGTGGTAGATAAACCACTGGATGCCACCGCTTCTGTTGGATCAGAAGATACGGAGGGGGGCGTCCCGTTCTACTACGCGAACCCCCCTACGATAGGCTATGACCCAACTCAGGGCCCTATCACCCTCGAGAATGGCGTCGAGTTCCTTTGCTCTTACGGGAAGAATATGCTGAGAAGTAGGGAGTCTTGTCTGTTTGGGAAGATGTCCACAGTTGATAGGGTTCGGCAGTCGACGGGCACCCTCTAGTAGGTATGTTCTGCTATGCTTGCATTGTATTATTTTATTTACAAAGTTTATCATTTCAGTGTTTATTTTTCTCGGATGTCAGGCTATGGGAGCTCTCCTGGACAAGGAGAAAAAATATGAGAGCATAAAGGAGGTGAACGTTAGACTCCATGAAAAGGCGAAGAATGACAACGCCTTGATAGGCTCTCTAAGGGAGAAGTACGCCGAGGCCTCCTATTCTTATAGGAAGTCGAAGGCGGTGAGCAGGAGGAAGCATGATAAAGTGCTCGAGTACCGCCAACGTCTTCTGAGGGCAAATGAGACTATATATGTCATGAAGAGGGACCTTGGGAAGAATGCCATCGATATGTTCTTGGCCTCTGAGAAAGGCTTCGAGCGGGACAGAGACATCTTTGACCAGGCTGTCTCCGACCTCAAGGCCATGCTTGGCAGTATCTATCCCGAGTCTGACTTCTCCCAGTTCGATACGAAGGTCGCCAAAGCTCAAAGGGAGAGGGTCCGCCCTGAATCGGATCCGGTGGAGGACCTATCTTTGAAATTCAATGAAGTTGAGCTATCGGAGGGTGAGCCTACGGAAGTCTCATCCGATGATGAACGGTTTATTGAACTCCCGGGAGAAGATGGGGACTCCGCGAAGAAGTAACGGGCCTCCCCTAGCTTGTCAAGAAATGAAGCCTTCTTTAGTTTATCTTACCCTCCGGGGAATGTCCTGGGGGTATTTTTAATTTTAGTAATAGTGTTTTGTAAAAATAATATTTTGAATGGTTTATGGTTATTTATATATAAAGTAGTTGGTTTCGGAGGTTTCTTCTTTGTTTATATACAAATATATTGTCTTTCTGGGGGGCTCAATGTTTTCCCCTCTTATCTACTTGTTCCTATTATTCAATCTTGCCGTATTAAGGGTAGTTATTATTTCGGGGGGAAATCACCCTTCCCGAGAGAGAGCCTTATTGCTTCGTGCAAGGAGGCTTTCTTTCTCTCGGAGGATGTTTAGTTGCTCCATGTGAGGAGACTTCCTGTCTCCCGGAGGAAGTTAGTTTGCTCCATGTAAGGAGATTTCCTGTCTCCGAAAGGAGTTTAGTTGCTCCATGTGAGGAGACTTCCTGTCTCCCGGAGGAGTTTAGTTGCTCCATGAGAGGAGACTTCCTGTCTCCTGGACTCCCGGAGGAGCTTAGTTGCTCCATGTAAGGAGACTTCCTGTCTCCCGGAGGAGTTTAAACAATATAGAAATGATCAAGCATATATATTAGTGGGAAAGAGGGACCACCCTCGGTTACAAATTCACATTATGAATAAAACAACATCACTCGGGTCACTGGTAATATTTTTTGAGATGGTCGGCATTCCACAGGTTTCTGAGGGGAACTCCTTCCTCTGTTTTGAGTTTGTGTGCCCCATTCATGGATGCCGAATCTATAATATAGGGTCATTCCCAACTGTCTCCGAGGCAACCAGAGGCTTTCTTGTGCTCGGGATGACCTTCTTTGACACTAGGTCACCGGGGGAGAATCTCCGAATTTGGACCTTTGCATTGTAGTATTTAGTGATTTTGCTCTGGTGATAGGCTGTTCTAATTCGTGCTTGATCCCTCCTCTCCTTGATCTCTTCAAGGCTCCCCCGTAGTTCCTCCTCGTTATCCTCGGGGTTGTAACATGCTACTCTTCTCGTGGGTATCTGAAGCTCCGTAGGAATGACCGCTTCCGAGTCGAAGGACAAAAAATAAGGTGTCTCACCAGTTGCAGCGGTGGGGGTTGTTCGGATGGCCCATAAGACTTTCGGAAGCTTTTCCCACCAGCCACCCTTCTTTGCTTGCAGCTTCCTCTTTAGGAGGTTTTTGATGATTTTGTTCACGGTTTCTACTTGTCCATTACACTGGGGGTGCGAAGGGGATGAAAAGTTTAGCCTGATTTTGAAGTCTGAACATACCTCCCGGAAGTTTGAGTTGTCAAACTGAGTGCAATGGTCCGCAACAATGGTATTTGGTACTCCGAATCTGTAAATAACAGAGGTTTTGATGAAGTTGGTGGTGTTAGCTTCGGTAATGTGCTTGAGAGCCTCCGCTTCTACCCACTTGGTGAAATAGTCTACAGCAACGACCACATATCTCTTTTCGGAAGTACCTCTGGGAAGTGACCCTATTATGTCGATGCCGATTTTGGAAAAAGGCCAGGGTGACGCCATCGGGGTGATCGTCTCCGCGTGTAAGTGGGGTACCGGTGTTGTTTTCTGGCATCGGTCACATGCTCTAGAGAATTCTTTCGAGTCTTTAAAGAGGGTAGGCCAATAGTATCCTTGCTGAGCAATCCGGTGGCCTAAGTTCATACCGGCGGAGTGGCTGCCGCAAATTCCCCCATGCACTTCCTGGAGGATGAAAGAGGTCTGAGGTGGGGCGACACAACGGAGATATGGTAGCGAATAACCTCTTCGGTAAAGGGCTTCATTGATAAGCAAATATCTAGGGGATTGCCTCCTGATTTTGAGTGAAGCAGCCCTCTCGGTTAGCAGTGCTCCGTCTTGTAAGAATCTTACTATCGGGCTCATCCATAATTCAGACTCCGAGTGGTGTTCGGGTATCAAGACGTCGGTGGATGACTCCTCGGTGACACTTGGTTGTGGAAGAGTGTATACCGTGATGGTTCTCGGTAACTTAGCATCGGTGGTTGAGGCGAGTTTGGCGAGCGCGTCCGCGTGAGCGTTGTGATCTTTCGATATCCTGAGGATATTGTATCGGGGGAACGTTGCAACAAGTTTCTTCACCTCTTTCAAGTACCTGCTCATTTCGGTGTCTCTGGCTTGGTAGTCCTCGTTGACCTGATTGACCACTAACTGTGAGTCGCTGTATACCACCGCACATTCTGCCCCCATGTTATGAAGTATTTTTAGGCCGGTGGTCAATGATTCGTATTCGGCTATGTTATTGGTTGCTCTGAATCCGAATCGAAGTGCAACCTGCGTGACACATCCGTCGGGGGTCTTTATCACTATCCCTGCACCACTATCGTGCCGATTGGAGGAACCGTCTACATACATCTCCCAGAGGTTCAAAACTTCGGTGGTTGCTGACATCACATCCGGATCCGAGAACTCGGCCAAGAAGTCTGCTATAATCTGCCCCTTGACTACAGGTCGAGGTCAGAAGTTGACTTCAGGTCGGGGTCAGAAGTTGACTTCAAATTCGCTAAGTTTTATCGCCCACTTGATAAGCCTCTCGGTGGAGTCGGGTTTCTGGAGGACTTGTCGTAGTGGGTGGTTAGTCAGAACGGTAATAGGATGAGACTGGAAGTAAGGTCGAAGCTTCCTGGCTACAACCATCAGGCAGAGGGCCAACTTCTCAATTTCCGGGTATCGGGTTTTCGGGCCCGTCATTCCCATGCTAACATAGTAGACAGGTCTCTGGGATGATCCCTCTTGTCTAACCAGGGCTGAGCTGACCGAGGCCTCTGACACGGCTATATATAGGAAAAGTTTCTCCCCATTTGTTGGTTTGGATAGCATCGGTGGTCTCTGAAGATAAGTTTTTAATCCTTCCAGGGCTGATTGACACTCCTTGGTCCAGCTGAAGTCCCCCTTTGTTTTCAGAGCTTTAAAGAAGGGGAGGCATCTATCCGTGAGCTTAGATATGAAACGGGAGAGGTACACGATCATGCCATTGAGCTTTTGAATATCTTTGGGCTTTCTAGGTGGTCTCACACTTATCACAGCCTGAATCTTATCTGGATTGGCTTGGATTCCCCTCTATTGAACCATGAATCCAAGGAACTTCCCTTAAGCGACTCCGAAGGCACACTTCGCCTGGTTCAGACGCATGCGGTACTGCCTAAGTATGGTGAATGTTTCTCGGAGGTCTTGAGCATGTTGGTTCGGTGTGATAGATTTGGTAAGCATATCGTCGATGTATACTTCCATGGTCTTTCCGAGCTGATCGGCAAACATCCGGTTGACCAGTCTCTGATAAGTTGCCCCGGTATTTTTCAACCCGAGGGGTATCACTTGGTAGCAGTAGACTCCCCGGTCGGTAATGAATGCCATCTTGGGTTCGTCCTCTGTATTCATGCAAATCTGATTGTACCTGGAGTATGAGACCATGAAGCTAAGAAGGGCGTGTCCGGATGTCGAGTCCACCAGCTGATCTATTTTCGTGAGGGGGAAGCTGTCCTTAGGGCAGGATATATTAAGGTCCGTGAAATCAACGCACATTCTCCACCTCCCGTCTTTTTTCTTGACTAAGACGACATTCGAAAGCCATTCATTATAGTCTATGTCACGGACGAAACCTGCTTTAATCAACTTATCTATTTCGGTGGCTATTGCCTGGTACCTTTCGGTATTAAAAGACCTTCGCTTTTGGGAGACCGGTTTGAAGGTGGGGTTCACTGCTAAGGAGTGTGATATGACTGTTGGGTCGATTCCGGGCATGTCAGAGTGGGACCATGCAAATGTATCGGAGAATTCCAATAAGAGTTTTACCAGTTCATCTCGGATGCTTGCAGGTAAATCGGAGCCTATCAGAACTGTTTTCTTAGGATCTTCTAGGCGGAGGATTACTCTGGTTAAAGTTTCGGTGGGATTCCCTACTGGTGCCGAGCTAATCTCTCGGGGGTCCAAACTTGTGACTGTGATCTCGTCCCCCTGTAATGTCTCGGAATCATTCTCTCCTTCTTTGCTGAAGTGAGTTCTACCTTTCGGTTCCCTTGATCGTGGCACACGGCTCGGTCCGGGTGAGTTCGTTGCAATGTTAGATATTGTCAATACGGGATTGGAGCCAATCTGGATGCATCTTTTGTATTCTTCCTGATCAGCACAAGATTCTCCGGGACCGTTATCGGTAGGGAATTTCATCTTCAGCGAGTATACACTGGTTGCTGCTCTCAGGGCGTATAACGTCGGTCGTCCGATCAAGAGGTTGAACGGGAATGGTATGTCGACCACTTGGAAGCTGACCCAGACGGATCGTATACACGGTCTTGTCCCGAATCGGACCGGTAGCTCAATCTACCCGATTGGTCTCGTTCGATGTCCTCCGATTCCTCTGATACAGTATTGGGAGGCTTGAAGTTGCTGCTGCGTATAACCCAATTTTTGTAACGGATCCCAGTGAATTATGTCTAATGAGCTTCCATGATCAATTAACGTTCTCTTTACGGTCCTGTTCCCGATCTTGACTAATATGACGAGAGCTTCACAGTGAGGATAGCGGACTCCTTCTGAATCGTCTGGAGAGAACGAGATGGGGCCCCAGATACCGGGAGGGTCCTCCGGGGTTGATGTGAGGCATACGGGGGCCGTGGTTCCTTGTCCCGAGGATGTGGGAAGGTCTCCGGAGAGTGACTCCGAAAAAATGAAGTTTATCGGCTCGTCGTCGTCCGAGTTATGGTCGAAGCGAGACCTTCCTCTTGGGGGAACTTTCTTCCTGAAAGTTGTTGCAACAACGTCTCCCTGCTTTAGACATTCCCGTAACTTCCCATTCCGAACCAGTTCCTCTACCTGATCCCGAAGAGAAATATAATTCCTTGTTTCGTGACCGTGATCCTGGTGGAACTTACAGTTTAGCTTCCTGCTCCGTTTATCTGGTGGTGCCCGCATTGGTTCAGGTGTGCAGAGTAGACCGCTCTTGCTGGTGATCTCGAATACTTTGTCCATTGGATACTTCAGGGGGGTGTATTTTTCGAACCTCCCCCTAGGCGGAGGTGGTGTGGAAGCGTCGTGACTTCCGGTATTGACTGGCTTGAAGGCCTGATGCTCCCTTTCCCTATCTGAATACGGTTTTGTCCATCTTCTTGATTGCCCTAATGGCTTTGTGGACCCCGAGGTCAAATCCTCGGACTTAGTTTGGGTTATATCTTCCGCTGTGGTGTACTTCTCGGCTCTTTACATGAGCTCCCGATATGTCGATGGGCATCGCTTGGAAAGGGACCAACTTAGCCTTCCCTAAAGGAGACCCTGTGAGAATGCCATCACAGCTCCCACCTTATTAAAGCCTTGGACTTGCCTTGTGGCCTTATCTAATCTCTTCATGTACTCCCGGGTTGACTCAGTATCTGTCTGTCTGACTGAGTTCAAGTGGACCATGTTTCTGCGTCTTCTCCGACTTGAAGCGAAACTGCTCCGGAATTCCTTCGAGAGCTCGTGAAAAGAGGATATGCTTTGCCTTTTAAGATTGCCATACCATGTCCTCGCATCTCCGGACAGGGTTAAGGGAAAGATTCGGCACTTTACCGCATCGGAGGCAGTTTGCATATTCATCCAATCCAGATAAGTATCCAGGTGATCCTCAGGGTCCCCTGTTCCGGAAAATCCGCACATATCCTTCCAAGGGAGCTTGATGCTGTCCGGTACTGTCACAGAGGTGATGTTTTCTGAAAAGGGACTCTCCCGATTAGTAGTATGACGGTGATGGCTGAAGTGCATTTGTTCCTGAATATCTGCTAACTGCTCTTGAAGGGCACGGAAGGCCTCCTCTCCAGCCAACGTATTCCGAACCGTCTCCCTTTCGGGATAGTCTGATCTTCCTTCTTATCGCTTGTGCCGTGTTCTTCGTGGCACCTCCTCCTAGACGATATCGTCTCTATCCTCTCGTCTTCTTGTCGTCCCTGTGGTCCTATTAGGAATATCTTCCCCTGGGTCATCTTCTTGAATCCGTACTGTTAGCTAAGGCTGGGCTCTCCTGTCTCTCGAAGGGTCTACGTTTGTCCGAGAGTCTGCCTCATCAGAATCCCCTTGGATTCCTCCGCCATCTACCACGTTGACCACCCTGGTTACGTACTGGGCGAGTGCGTCTATTCTACTAGAGATGCCTCGTATTGCTGGATCCCCCTACGGTAGGAAGAACTGTTACGTTTGCGGGGGGATGTACATTGCTGGCGGATAATGCGATGGAGGAGGCGCTTGAGCGTAGTATGGATGAGGATGCGCCTATGGGTAATACTAAGGGTAACCTTGGTACCCTGGATGATGCATCTGAGATGCATAGGGGAACTGATACGGGTAATACCCGGGGTTCTGCTGCTGCCGATGTTGGTCACCGGTCGGGTTCAATGGGTTTTGTGGTGCGGTCGCTCCTTCGGATCCCGGATAGCATTGCTGCGACGGTGGTGGCATCTAGTGCTCTTGATCTCCGGGTTGCCGCAGTCCGAGATCTACGCTGGGGTATTGATTCATTTCTTCCGCGGAGGTGCTGGATTTTCCTAGTTCCCCCTCCTTCTAGCACCAATTGTTTAGTGTAAAAATGTGCTTCGGATACTCTTATCGATCTGAAAGGACCGACGAGGGAAAACAATACGAGTAGTCGATGATTCTTTTATCAAAGGTTATCAGATGAGATTCGATGTCAGATATTTTCTTATGGAACGCTCTTCTTTTAGTCTCCTTTTCTCTTTTCCTCCCAAAATTCGATCCTTTTATCAGTTTATAATTGGGGTTTATATAGTTTCCCCTTGTGACAGGTGTTTTGGATATTTTGTTGCCTCGTCACTTCGTCATTAATGATCGAGGCTGTTCACCCTCCGCTTCCTCCGAGACAAACATCGGTGGACGACGCCCTTTGGTAGGGGTCACCTGATAAAACAGAGGGATCCGAGAGGTATTCGGTGTCTAATGTGTATCTCCGAGACTCTGTATCCGATAGTGTTTCGGATGCGTAAATCTGCTACCAACATTTAGTATAATTATTTTCTGTTAACCGCCAAAATTGGCGAGGGACCAAAGAAGAATTTTCCACCTCGACATAAAAAGGAAGAAGGAGTCCGAACACAATCCGGATACCTCGACAGAGCGGATCCCGATTGGCCCAAATACGCACATGCTTCAGCGGGGTCCACCCCGCTAGCATCTTAGCTCAACAAAGTGGCCGGAAGCCGAGATACTCACCAGAACTCACAACAAGACCTAACCCGGTCATGACCGGGCTTCCTAGGGACCCCGCATCATCCCAACACTACTTCCTATGGACCTCGCAGCACCCCGACACGGAGTTCTACTGATCATCCTGTAACAAAGTCAGCTACATATCCCCCTTCTACCGTCAGAAGGACGCTTACTAAACATAGGCAGCCCGCTAAGTAAAAGCACACTAGGAAGCAAGATTTTAAATACTCAAAACTCCATGAAGATCCAGTAAAAACGTTGCCGTACAAAGGGGTTATACCCCCTCCCGCCAAAGGATCCTATTTTGAACAGGTCAACACAATAAGAGTCCAATTAGGAAGGGAAGAGATTGATTCCTCCTAGAAAGGAAAGACTAAATTCTGTACGTAAAAACTCCAAGATTACCTCCAAAAAAGAAGAGGATCCTGCAGCTGCCCAAACCCTAACCCGAGATTGTAGGAGTGCATGGCAAGCAAGCAGGACCTATATATACAACAGTTTATTCATCGAACTGGGGGGGAAAGAGAAAAAAAAACCCTAGTTACTACTTATCGACAGGCACAGTTCCTCCAACATCTCCATCTCCATCTTCGCGATTATGATCTATTCACCATTGTAATCCAAATAAGAAATCGTTCATGTATTGTAACGAAAAGTGACAATCAAATAGAACCTATTGTTTATTAATTTCATATACATTATATAGCTCTTGCTTTGATAGGGACTTTGTCGGTATCGAACTACGTGATACCCCTCCGACCAGGGTCAATCTTGATCTTGGTCCCCTTTAAAGTTGTTATTTGGAATCCAATCCCAATAACGATTTTCAGGTAACATTTTCTGATGAGATCGATTTTCTTATAAAAAGGGCACACAAAAAAATCGTGGGATGCTTAAACTTCGTTGAAAAAAGATAGCGTTTCGGATTGGACGTGAGAACTTCACTCGCGGAGGAAATGCTTTTCTCTAGGGATCCGACAACTTGAAAGCTAGTTGATTTATGCGGGAGCTTCAAGGAGAGAGATAGACTAACATATGAGAATTGAAGCATAAATGCAAGATGAATAAAACATGCATGAAGAAGTGTGTGTGTGTGTGCAACTAATCTCTTCAAGAGGCAAGTCAATTGATTTACCTTTCGCTCTTGCTCTTGAAGTCACTGGGATGCTTGGAAGCTTGTCAACGAGAACCTAAGCTACCCGGCCATTACATAGATATCGCAAAATGTGGTTTGTCAACGAAATAAGTCAATCAAAATATGATGACCTTACAGAAATAAACCTTATTCCTTGATTCATAAGAATTTTCTATTTGGAGGATTTCCTAAACCAAAGAGAATTGGGAGCTCACAAAGAGAAGTCATTTATGAATACCCAGAGTTTTCTATAAGAGAGGGTGGGAAATTCATTATTCAAGAATGAAGATTGAAGACTCATCAACATTCTCTTATTCTACCTTTCTTTAGTTTAAATGTTGTTATTTATTTATTTTTAGTTTTTATTATTTGTTTTATGAAGTATTTTTTTTTTTTTTATATGATGATTTCAATTCTCCACAAGAATTGTTTTTCTATTATATTTGCTTCTTTGATTGGCCATCTTAGGAGCATGATTTTAGGATTATGTTGTAAGATACAAGTCGGTCTACACCATACGATTCTATCCTTGATGTAGGACAATTGGCTTTGGAGTTTGAAGAAGAGATGGATAAAAAATTGGCTAAAAGAGCTGCTTCGAAAAACGAGCATAACTTTTAGCTCGGTCGTCAAATTTCCTATTATAATATGTTTTCGGAAAGGGTTTTCAGCACTTCATAGTGGGGCAACCCGGGCTAGCACGGTTGACATCGTTTTTATCCTCAAATTCGCTGTTTAGTGCAGGCTGTCAAGCAGTCGAAGTTTTTTTTTTATTATTGTTTTTGGGTTTTTTTCATTTTTAGTTGTTTTTGTTTAAAGGAAGGCTATTTTGGTCTTTTTGCCTCAATTAGGGTTTCTAGAGTTTATTTAAGGCTCTTTGTTTTCAATTTCAAGACATCGAATAATATTATTATTTTGGTTTTCAAATTAATTTTCTGGTGGATTCCAGTTTGAGTGATCTTAGGGCTTACGCTGATAAACCCTAGAACTTCTGTTCTGCGTCAATCCTTGTTTGTAACAATTGATTGAATTAAGACTCAGTTAAGGGAAATTGATTCATGAATACCTAAAATAAATATTTGATCTATTTTTATATGTTTTAGGGTTCATGCGATATTTATATTCTCTTTGTTCGTAATGGATTCCAATGATTAAATCTAAGTAGACATCATGCTAGGTTATAATTTGAGATACAGTATTTATGTAGACACCATACAACTTACAAACTATCTAAGAGAGAATTATACGGCTTGAGTGAGACACCATCACATTGTTGTGAATATCTTCATCATATCTGATTATTTTTCATTATTGCCTATAGATTGGATAATTGTTTAGTGGTGGATAGGAGATTCTAACTAGTGTTTTTCTATTGATCCTTACTCACTATTTTTCTACTGCGTTATAATTAGATGTTTATTTAATTTTCTTAGTTTTAATAATCAAATCAAAAGCCCCTCATTCGTGTGTGCATGTGTGCGTGTGTGCATGCGCATTTAGAGTATTTTATTTTTATTATTTTTAGAGTCTTAGGGGTCGTTTGTTTTTTTGTCTGAAAACTGAATAGTCCTGAATTTTACTGAAGACTGAATAGTGACTGAAACCTGAATCTGAATGACATGTTTGTTTGTTTTTTCCTCACATTTGAATTTACTGTCAACATGTTTGTTTTTTACAAATAAAATTGTCTTAAAAGAAGTAATTTTATATCTATACCCATGTTAAACAATTATACATATAATATAGAATGAAAACAATCCAAAAATAATAATTATGTATGATCATGAATCATGATCTTCTTCTTCGATTACAAACAAACTTTATTTTTACTAAGAAATAAAAAGGTTTTTTTTTAAAAAATAAAAATAAATAAAAGGAGAGTAGGAAAATTTACACAAAACACTCTAAAAAAAATATATATATAAATACATCACCCTAAAATCATAATAAAGTATTGACATTAAATACTAATATAAGAAGTGATTAGAGTTCTTTTTTATTTTTAAAGCTATTTAAAATAAGCAATATATTAAAATAAAGATTTCTATACAATATATAATTATGATGAAATTGGAAATATGTTATATATGGAGGATAGTATCGGAAGAAAAGATTTTAGATTGCATTTAATGTAATTCAGTGATTTACAATTAAGTGAAAAGTCAGGATTTTTTACTTATTATTTTAAGTTGTTTTTTGGTATTTTTAAGTTGTTTGACCACTTAAAAAAACAAACAAAATAACTTAATAATTATAATTCAGACCCATTAAGTCTTAAGTGGAAAAAACAAACGACCCCTTAGTGTGTATTAGGTTAGTGTCAAAGCCCCTTGCTTATCTGCTGTGCTATTTTATTATTTTTGTTTCCTATTTTGCAATCAACAATTGTGGCAGAGATCATTTCTGGAGATTTTTCCAACAACTCAGCCGATCCAGTTGTCAACGATATTAAGGTTTTGTTAGGAGATATTAAAGTTGGTTAAGTTCAAGCTATTCCCATGTCTGGAAACAGCGTGGCCCATACCCTAACAAATATGGCCTTCTCCTCAAAGTAGGATTGGTAAAAAGCTTTTGTGTGTTGCTTCTCTTATTTAGTTGGGATTTGTTGCTTCTTGTAAAACAAAAAATAAATAACGAAATGAGACATTATTTAAAGTTTTCGCCTAGGGTTTTCAATATTGTAGACACTACAATCTAAAATCAATCGGAACATGCATCAGTAACCTGCAAAACTAGAAATGGTGAACATAGAGCGTTTAGGAGAACGAATTATAATCAAAATGTTGGTACACATAGGTCATAGAACGACTGATGTTTGGAGATCAACATAGTGATGCATCATATATACTCTTAACCGCAAAACATTGTCTTTGGCGTCAGGAACCGAAATAAAAATTATTTTAAAAGATTTTGATTGTTACGTTAAAAGAAATATATTTTGACATGTAGCTCGTGAAGAGTTACGTGAACTAACAATTGAAACAACAATTTTATGTTTTTACGCATAGAGTTGTTCCTATTGTATTACATGTGCTCGTAACAAATGGTAAAGTCCATAATTTAAAAAAATAAAAATAAAAAAAATAAAAAAAATCCAAGATCCATGTTGTGGATTTCAAGTCACATTTTTTGTCCTCTCATATTTGCTTTGAATTAATATATTTCACACAGGCATCCTTTCCCCCGAACAATTAGAACAATTATAATTCGTGAAAATTGAAAAACATAGTCATCTAAATTATGTAAAAATTGTTTTTAACCTTATTTAAAATTTTAACTGTTTATAATCATCTTTCAAAAAATCTTTTCACCCTTTAGCCAAAATTACCAAAATAAGCTTTAGAAATTAATTTTTAAATTTTCTTCGTTTCTTCTTCTTCTCCCCTCCAGACATGTTTCTTCTTCCTTCTTCATCTTCTTCTTTCATTAAATAACATAAACCAAAGATTAAATCACATGAAAAACAATAATTTTGTTCATAAAACACCGATCAAAACTTAATAAATTGGGTTCTCGGAATGGAGTAAAATATTCGAGGGAAGTTGTCGGAGAAAAGTTTTGGCTAAAAAAAAAAAAACTCTTGGATTGGATCTGAAAGGGCTTAATGTTTGTAAATATCTTTCATTTATCATTATTTAAGTTCAAACTAATTAATTTAACATGAGTTTTGAGTTTTGGAAAGATATGTTGACATTTCTTCATTTTCGAAATTCTAGAATATTTCACGTAACGTGAAACCTTGTTCTTGGCAAAAACATGAAACCGTGGCCAATCGTTGAAAAACATAAAACCTTGGAAAAAAAAAGTGAAAATTAATGTGTTGTTTTATAAATAGCAATATTAGAAATAGGTCTGCTAGAGTGCTAGTTAAGCCTACCTAGAAAACTTTCTCAAAATATAATGGAATTTAATAGGACACTATCCAAGCAAGCTTTCATGTTAGCAAAGTTTCACGTGTGTATATATATATATATATTATGAGTAATGCTAGACAACCCAAAAATTTAGTTCAAATTTCAACCAAAATGATGTGGCAAGTGAGTTGTCATCATCACACATAACATAAGATGATGTGGTTAATGAAAAAATCACTTGCCATATCATTTGGGTTGAAATTTGGGCTAAATTTTTTGGTTGTCTAACATTAGTGATATATATATATATATTCAAAATGGTTTCAAGAGAAATATAAAATGTGAAATGTTATGATTTCACAGTTACTTAGGGTTTTAAAAAAAAATTCATCGTTCTTCTCTCCAAATCGACATCACCATTGGGATGGGCCAACCCGGTGGCGTTGTTGTTGTGCCTGGGCCCACACTACCCAAGTGTGGTGACGTTGGGACCACCGTTGCCTAGGCATGTCATCGTTTTCTTCTCTCCTAGTCACACGATGCCCAGGTGTCTCGCACTGCCCAGGCGACGCCACGCCTAGGCAGCGGTGGTTCTGGCGGCTCCTTCGACAATGAACACACACCTGCAGGTAGCGTCGTCTCCGACAAAGATGCCTTCAATGTGAAATGAGGGAGAGCCGAAATAGAAGATAGGAGAGAGAAGAGAGGAGAGATGGTTTGGGGATTGTTTTTGTATAGGATATTACAGCAAATGTGCAAAAACTAGGTTATAAACCGTTCAAATTTCAAACATGATTCAAAATAATTTCCTATTGTTTCTAATGACTAGAAATGAAATTTCCCATTATATTCTGAGGAATTCAATATTCATACATTCGTTTAAAATCTCATTCGATAGTGATGTGGTCCAAGATTCCTCAATAAAATTACATCTTCTCAAAGGAATTTTTTTTTTTTCCTACAATTATGGTATAAATTTGCAAATGCCTTGATGTTTAAATATTTATGTAAGTGATTAACATAGAGGACATGTTTACTAATCCTAAATAATTTTTTTTTTAAAAAAAAAATTTGACTTCAAGTGGAAAGGGAAAAGAGTGCAGCTGTAACAAAATTACATGATTCATACTTTGTGTACTAACTTTAATTTTATTAATTAAAAATGAAAATAAGTTGATTATAAAAATATCTTTATTTTTATATAACAAATAGAATTATTATATACTTTTAAAAATTAGGATATAAAACTTAATTCCTTGAGTTGGATAGGAGGTCGATTGTTTTTTTAACTCAATATTTAATGGGCTTGAATTGAATAGGTTGTTTTATTTGTCATTTTTTTTTAACGTCAAACAACTTAAAACATAAAAAATAAAAAATAAAAAAAAAAACAAAAAAACAAAAAAACCAAAAAAACAAAAAAGTAAAACAAAAATATATATTAATTTTTCACTTAATTCCAAATCATTGAATTTTCTCCTTTTCATTTAACATTTTATTAACAACAAACCAGAAACTCAATGATTTTTAATTTTTTTTTTTTTTTATGATTTTTTAAAAGTACAAATGAGAGAATTGGAATAAGAATACTACTAACCACCCAAACTTTTTTTTTTTTGGTTATTTATATCCCTTCAAACTTGAGATATTCCGTGTTTGGATGAGAGGTAACTTTTTTTTTTTTTATTATTTAATTTGTCACCAAAATTTATGCAAATAAGAATTCAGATCGCGTCCTTAAAAAAAAAAAAAAAATCAGATCTTTTTTTTATTATTTTTAGTATAATCAGATCCTGTTTTCACGCTGTACTCACCCTCACAGATGATATCAATAATTCCATTCATAAAATAAACAAAAGTGTGAATCATCCCGGATGTTTGTGATATTTTTTAATTATTAAAAATTGAGATATATACTTGATGAAGAAATAACAAATTATGATTGTAGCCTTGTAGGCATTAAATATTCTGAAGTTCGTATGAAATATCGTTTTGTAAATTTGTGGTAAACGTAATACTATATATATTTTTTTGAAGTATTAAATTATAAAATTGGGATTTTTTTTTTAGGGGAGAATTCAAATCCTCAACCATAAGGTATAGGTGTGAGGGGTTTACCACCGAATCAACCTCATTTCGTCAATAATTTACTGATATGTGTTTCAAAAATAAAAAATAAAAATAACCGATATGTAACATGTGATAATATTAAAAGATGCTTTTTATTTTATTTTTAAATATCTTTTTATATATTACATACGGAGTGTGTCTATTCAAATTTGGATATTGTTAGACTAAACAAATACCTTTTACCACCAAGCTACATCGAACTGTGATGAAACTTTTTATTGATAATTGTGGACAATAAAAGAAAACAATTTTTTTTATCGATCTTTTCTCTCTTTCTTTTCTCTCTCTCTCGAAAGGAAAACAGGGTTAGTAAAAGTAGAGAGTCTCTAGGGTATTTGTCTTCTTGATTGAAGTAGAGTTTCAAAAATTTTAAAGTGGGTTTTTAAATTGGTGGGTTTAGTGATGGCGGATTCAGAAATTGCTAAGTTGTATAAGAATTTATCATTAGCGGATGAAGATGGAGTGATTTATGAGAGGCCAGAAGAGGAGTTGTGTGAAGGAGAGGTGGATGTCGAGCTTTGTCTGATAGGGAAGATTTTATCGGGTAAAAGAGTGAATAGGGAGGCTTTTATTCATCTTATGGAACAGCTATGGAGTTCGTTTGGAAGGGTTGCGATTGAATCAGTGGGGGTGAATATTTTTATGTTTCGTTTTAACAACCAGGAGGAGAGAAATAGGATCTGGATTCGTGGTCCATTGCATTTCGACAAGAGTTTAATTGTTTTAGAAAAACCAGAGGGTTTGGGAAGTATCTCATGGCTGTGATTTGATAAGCTGGAGTTATGGATACAAATCCATGATATTCCAATAAGTTGTATGAATAGAAGAACAGCTAAGTGGATGGCAGATTAGATTGGGAAGGTGATTGAGATACCGTCTGAATCGAAGGACTGTTGGGGGAAGTTTCTGAAGGTGAAAGTTCAAATTGATATTAATAAACCTCTGAGACGTTGGATTAGGCTGAAATTGGATAAAACTGACAATATAGTGATGGTGAGTCTAAAGTATGAGAGGCTTTCGGAATTTTGCTATGTTTGTGGAAGAATTGGGCATGTCAGTAAGGAATGTAATGATGAAGAAGCAAAAATTGAAGCTTTGAAGGGGGTTTCTACAAAGTTTGGGTCATGGATGAGAGCAAATGTTCTTGATCGTTAGAAAACGAAGATAGATCAGCAACTTGATGGAAGTTTGAAGCTGAATAGCAGAGTTGAGGAGAGGGGTGTAGGGAAAGAAGTGGGTTTACAGAAATTGAGTTCTGATGATTTACGGAAAGGGGAGAAAGAAGGCGGTTTGAAGAAAGTGAGTTCTGGGTTGTGCATTAATCAGGTGGAAGATCAAACCGACTTGGTTAGGGATCCGAAGGTAGCAGCAAAAGGTTCGGCTTCAAATATCTTGGTTAAGTTTAGTGGACCCGGGTCATCAATGAGTTTTGGGCCGTTGAAGGAAGGCCCAATTGTGGTGGGTAATTTAAGCAGTAAGAAGTCAGAGGTTGAAGGTAAAGAAATGTTTGGGCCTCGAATGAATTATGGAGATTTGCCTGATAGTGAATTGGATTCTGATTTATATATGGAGAGTCCAAGTTTAATACTGGAAATCAAAGAAGATAATTTGTTGATAGTTGATTCTCAGCTGGAGGAAATATCAGTCCCTATGAAGCCTTTTGTTAGAAATTGGAAAAGATTGGCCAGAGCAAAGAAGCCAGAGCTTGGTTCGGGTAATCAGTCCAATTTTTTTCGTAAATTACAAACTGTCAATACGAAGGGGAAGAAGTGTATACAGGGAGCTGGTTCATTGTCTTCAAGTAAGCCAAAATTTGAAAGTGTAGGGAAAAGGTCTGGGCTTGGAAATTATTACAATCCTTCTCAGATGTCTATCAAACAGAAGGGATCTCTTTCAAGTTCTTTAAAAAGATGGGAGGTTCAATTTGGCAAGCGGAAATTATGTTTTGGTTTGTCAAGTGGGAGTGGTGAAGATAAAAAATTGCGTCTGTCAGGGGTGGATTCGGCTGAAATCAAATTGGCGAGGTCTAAGGAACAGACCCGCCAGGATCAATGATTGGTTTGAGTTGGAATGTTCGAGGTTTGGGGAATCCCCGAACGTTCTCGGCCTTGAAGAGATTGATGAAGAAGCATTCCCCGGATTTTATTTTTCTATCGGAAACGAAATTGTCAGGTGTTAAGGCAGCTAAAGTCAGAGATTTTTTTTATGGATTATGAAGTTTTCTGGGTAGATTGTGTTGGTTGCAGTGGTGGACTAATGATGTTATGGAAGAAAGATGTGACGGTAACAATAATTTCTTATTCAATTGGGCACATAGATGTGAGAATTTAGATGGAGGATGGATTTTTGTTGAGGTTTTCGGGGATGTATGGAGAACCTACTCCCAGTAAGAGAGTGAATTCTTGGGCTTTAATGAATAGGTTGAGTGAGGTAGATAGTTTGCCTTGGGTTTGTGGTGGGGATTTTAATGAGGTGTTGTGCCTGAATGAGAAGTTGGGAGGTTCAGAGAAATCTATTTCTGGTATGATTAGGTTTAGGTAGGCAGTGGATAAGTGTGATTTAATTGATTTGGGTTCCTCAGGTCCTTGTTTTACTTGGAACAATAAAAGGGAAGGGAAGTTTAATATACATGAAAGGATTGACAGATATTTTGCTAACAATGTTTGGAGGGATAGGTTTGATTTTGTAATGGTAGAGCATTTAGGTTTTAATTCTTCAGACCATCGTCCAATTCTGTTGAAGTTTGATAAGAATCGGAGGCTTGTGAAGAGTAGTTTTTCAGAATTTCGGTTTGAAACATATTGGTTAAAAGAAGAGGATATAGGAAGAGTGATTATGGATGCTTGGCAGGATAGGGGTCCCTCTTATTCGGCAAAGGAGTTTAATGAAAAGCTTAATCAGTGTGCTTTAAATTTGACAAGATGGAGTAAAATTCTGTTTCGGAATCTCAGTATTCAGATAGAAGCTAAAAACAGAGAGATTGAGAGGTTATACAAGGTTTGTGAGAAAGATGGAGTAATGGCAGTAATTAAGAATTTAGAAAAGTCTGTGGAAGAGCTCCTAGCCCGTGAAGAGTTATTCTAGAAGTTGCGATCGAGGGCGGATTGGCTAGCGGTAGGGGATAAAAATTCAAAATTCTTCCATGCAAGGGCTTCAGCTAGGAAGAAGAAAAATACGATACACAGATTGTTAAATACTGAGGGCCGGTTTGTAGAGTCAGAAGAAGGGATAGCCACGGTGGTTAAAGACTTTTTTCAAGCTTTATTTCAGTCTTCGAATTCGAGTCATACAAAAGTCAGTAATGCTTCGGTTCGTATTAGCTCCTGCTTTGATCATGCTCGGAGTGAAGAGCTGAGTAGGGAGTTCATAGAGGAGGATGTCAGGTTAGCTATTTTCGATCTTAATCCTTCTAAATCTCCTGGTCCTGATGGATTTCATGCAATATTCTTTCAAAAATTTTGGAATATTTTGAGGGAGGATTTTACTAGGGTGTGTTTAAGTATTCTGAATGGTAATACTTCTATTAGGGAGTTTAATTGTATCTCTGTGGTTTTAATTCTGAAAATTAAGAATCCTACTTCTCTAAAGGAGTTTAGACCAATTGTTTTATGTAGTGTAGTTTACAAGACTATTACTAAGGCAATAGCAGCTAGATTAAAGCCTTTTTTGCAAGAGATTATCTCTACTAATCAGTTTGCATTTGTCCCGGGTAGACAAATTTTCGATAGATTATTGCTTTTGAGACTCTCCACTCAATTGCTAGGAAGAAGAGTGGGAATAAGGGTTGGATGGCTATCAAATTAGATATGTGTAAAGTGTATGATCGTGTTGAATGGAAATTTTTAGAGATTGTTATGAGGAAAATGAATTTCCCTTCTAGTTTGATAGATATTATTATGGATTGTATTAGTACTACTACTCTTAGCTTTTTACTTAATGGAAAGTCAGTTTGTGAAGTGAGGCCTTCTAGAGGGTTAAGACAGGGGTGTCCTTTGTCCCCCTATCTTTTTATTCTTTGTGCAGAGGCATTTTTTGGTTTGATTTCTTATTCTGAAAATAATGGTAGGGGGCTAGGTGTTAGATGTGGGAGGGGTGGTCCTCTTATTAGCTACATGTTTTTTGCAGACGATAGTATCCTTTTTAGTAAGGCGACGAGGGAATGTAGCTCTAGTATTTGTGAGATTTTGGACGTGTATGCTAGAGGTTCTGGTCAGCAAATTAATTTTCAGAAAAGCAAGCTGACATTTAGTGTGAATGTGGCTGGCTATATTAAAAAAGATATTTTTAATTTGCTTGGCATTGAGGAATGTAATAATCTTGACAAGTATCTTGGGCTTCCTACTTTAGTGGGTAGAAATAAGAGATTATTGTTTAATGATATTATGGAAAGGGTTTGGAAGAAGCTAAGAGGTTGGAAGGATAATTATTTTTCCTTTGGAGGTAAGGAAGTGTTGATTAAGGCAGTGACACAAGCTATCTCGAATTATGCGATGAGTTTATTTAAGCTTCCGGTGGGTCTTTGTAAGGATTTGAGTTCTATGTATTCTAAGTTTTGGTAGGGGTCAAGAGAAGGGAAAAGAAAAATTAGTTGGGTGAATTGGAATTCTCTTTGTAGGCCAAAGAGTCAAGGTGGCTTGAATTTTAAAAATTTATCTTCTTTTAATCAATCTTTGTTAGCTAAGCAAGCTTGGATGATTTTGAAGAATCTTGAGTCTTTGGTTGCTAGGTTGTTGAAGGCAAAATATTTTTAAAATGAGGATTTCTTGCAGGTGGCTGCTAAGAATGTGATTTCCCATATTTGGCGTAGCATTTTGTGGGGGAAAGACTTGCTTTCTAAAGGACTTAAATGGGTAGTTGGGAATGGGAACCGTATTAGTGTGTTTAAGGATATGTGGATCCCCCGACCAAATACTTTTAGGACTATTACGCCTAATCCGGGGTTTGATATTTCAGTGGCTGAGTTGATGAGTAGTAATCATAGGTGGTGGGATATGGAGAAAATGGATAGGTTTCTGTTGGCTGCTGATAAGGAGCTGGTGCTTTCAATCCCGATAAGTTGGCAAGGAGGTGATGATTTTCTAGCTTGGCATTTTGGAAAGAAAGGTGTTTTTTCTGTTCAGAGTTGCTATCAGTTGGCTATTGCACAGAAGAATACTGATGCTTCTTCTTCTTCTGATCAGAATCAGAGGTGGTGGAATAAGTTGTGGGGTTTAAATATTCCTCCTAAAGTCAAAATTTTTGTGTGGCGAGCTTGTTGGAATGCATTTCCTTCTCTTCAAAATCTCTGGAAGAGGAAAGTAGTGGATTCTTACAGGTGCATTAGGTGTTCTTCAGCTGTGGAATCTTTTGCTCATGCCATTTTCTGGTGTAAAGTTGCTAGAAATTGCTGGTGTTTTTCGAAGTTTGCTGGGATACTGCAAGGGATGAATAGGGTATCAGCTTTTGATGTGTTTCTTTTCATCTCTTCTCTGTTTTCAGTAGAGGACTTGAGCAGTTTTTGTATGATAGCCTATGCTATATGGGAAAACAGGAATAATCTTAATTTTGAAGGGAATAGTAAGCCTTCGGAGCTGGTTTACTCGGGTTCATTGGCTCTATTGGCAGAATTTTAGAAGTCTAAGAGCGCAATCACAGTTCAGCTGCCCTCTTTGCAGTCTAGAGGGGGTCCCGACTGGTTGCCTCCTCCTCCTTGTCACTTAAAGCTTAATTCAGTAGTAGCTTTTCGTGAAAATGGTTTGTTTGTAGGTATTGGAGTAGTAATCAGAGATGAGAAGGGTTTGGTAGTGGCTGCTAGAACTAATCAGCTGCCAGGTTTGTTTTCTCCTGAAAATGGTGAATTGATTGCTCTGCGGGAAGGTCTTCAGCTGGCCCATTTTTATGATCTGAAAGTGGAGTTTGTTGATGTGATTTCTCCTTCCTTAGTTGCAATCCTTAACGATTCCGTTCCTTTTATAGGGGAATCTAAATACATTGTGAATGATATTAAAGTGTTGCTTTCGGTTGTTGACATAGTTAAGTGTTTAGAGGTTTCAAAATCTGGAAACTCTTTTGCTCATATGCTTGCACTTGCAGCTTTTAGTTCTGTTAGAGAGTTTTTATGGTTAGATTTTAGTTCTCTATAATGTGGTTGATAGTTGTAACGTTCTCAAGTTTATATATTTCAAAAAAAAGAAAACAATTTATTTAGGTGACTTCCGTAAACTCCATAAGATTTATTTTTTTTCCGAAAAGTTAATAAAACCTCTTTATCATTCACTAAAGGAAAAATTAATAACATCCCTCTAAGTTCTATAATAATGTTTTTTAGTCGCTTTTAAAATGATCATTGTTTTTCACAAGTTAAGAGTTGAAAGTACCACGATGCAAAAATGAAAGTACCGCTATTAACTATACCACTACAAAACACATGAAAATAAAATATTTTCCCGGTACACATGATAGTTTCATGTAACAAAAATATGTCATGAAACAAAGGATGATTCACAACGCCACTATGTGACAAATTCTGAATTAAAGTTGATTTGGACATGGTTTAATTATTCTTTTACGAGATGAGTTTGGTCAAATGGTATACTCTCACATCTACACTATAAGGTTGTGGGTTCAAATTTTCCTTCATTCAAAATTCTGAATTTATGTAATATTTTTTAAAAAATTATTCTTTTAAAATAAATTATTAAAATTAATAAATAACAAATAAAATTAACAAACATGGTTAAAAAAAAATTTATTAAAATCAAACACATGCATAACCTTTCAATTATTATTGAATGTGCAGAAAAAGATGTGTGTATTCAATAACATCCCTAGGATACTAACAGGTTAATGTTCTGTTAGTTTGACTTGTGTTGACCATGTGAAAAGACTATTATACCCTTACTAGTTTAATATTTTAGATTTATTTTGTCAGATTTAAACAATTAATTTTTATTCGAGAAAAAAATATAATAAAATATAAAATATTGTGAGAAAATTATTTAAAATTGAAAAAAAAAATAAAAATAGATTCACATGGAGATCCGCATATCACCACCGGGAGATCTTACGGTGGAGATCCACCGATCAATTTAGAACTAAAATCACCGAATAATTAGACACCACCATTACCATTTACCAAACCCCAAACCAACTTCCCAAGTCCAAAATTAATGACCCATAAAAATATACCTTGTTTTTCTTCATCAGGCATGGTTTAACATGAATGACACTGACACGAAACACATTCGGTGGTCAGGATTGTTCATGGGCATCCTAACGCAATTAATTGTATATGGTTGATTTGTTTAATTCGATTAGGACACCAATAATATAAAATAAATTGTTGTCGGTTCAAACTTTATTTGCGCTAGTATTTGATCCACCACGTATCAAATAGCATGGGCTCTTTGCAGTCTTATTTGTGTTCTTTTTGCTAAAATACTTGGATAAAAACAATTTCATTACTCTTATGGGAGCCGAAGTATACACCTCATCCGATCTAAGTTTTTTCTTTGTTGGTTTAACTATTAAAATTTAAAATTCTTGATGCAACTTAAAAAATAATCCTTAATAGAATAGATGAGGTTGATCAAGTAATGAGCCTATACTATAATGTTGTGAGTTCAAGTCATATCTCTCTTATCAAATCTTGAATTATTGTAATATTTTTTTTAAAAAAAAAAAATCATTTATAGCTTAACTCGAAAAATAATCAAATTTTTTTTTTTTTTTTTTTTAGAAAAGTGGACATGTATTTGATAAATTAAGTTTCAGAATAATCAACTTAACAAAAAAATGAAAAAAAAAAAAAGAAAAAAAAAAAAAGAAAGAAAGAATCTGCTTGGTAAAATTTAATGGGTTATATAAATGACTAATATATATATCTATTTTAGTCCACGAGGTGTTTGCTTTAGTGGTCCAAGGCTTAGGATGAAAATCTCAAGTCCTTGGTTCTACTCTTGACAATTACATTGTGACCAGTCATTAGGACGCTAGCTCAGCTGGTGGAAGGACGGGCTTGGGGCATGGCTAACTCTCAGGTTAGCGGTTCGAATCTTATATAATATACTCTTCGTTTTTATTCAGTTTAATATTTTTTTAGCTAGAGTTGTTTTTTTAAAAAAAAAAAATTCTTATGTTTTCATTTTTCCAGCTTTCCATTTATAATTTTTCCAAATTTGTTTTTAAATCAAATTTAATAATAATTTAAAAGATAAAAAATAATTTTAAAATAAATAAATAAATAAATAAATTTTTAAATAACATTAAACAAGTGTGCATAATTATTAAAATTTAAAAATAAAGATATTTTTTTTAAGAAAAAAAAAAGCTATTACAAATAATTTAAAATTTAGAAACAATTTATTTTTATGTATAAACTTTAATTTTTTTTTAATAAAAAAGCAAAAATATTTAATTTTTTTTATTTACTTTAAAAATAGTAAAAAATAAATTAATTAAAAATGAAGATAATTTAAAATTGTTAAAATAGTTTATTAGACATTGATTTCATACTAATGAACTACCATTATTTCATATATATATATATATATATTTCATATATATATATGAAATATATATATATAGAGTAATGTTAGAAGTTCCAAATTTTTTTCCTAAATTTTATCCCAAATGATGTGGCATATGAGGTGTCAATATCATATCGGTTACCATATAATTTCATGATTTATAAGATACTTGACTCTTCACGTGTCACATCATTTATGACAGAATTTGAAAAAAAAAAATTGAGACGTCTAGCATTACTCATATATATATACATATATATATATATATATTTATTGAAATTTGATACCGAGTCAGAAAACTTTCGAAACCTGTCGAAATAAAGTTTTTTATTACATGCGACTTGAAAGTTGAACCCCAAGTCCCTAACCCCACTAACATGAAAGAAGAAATACGCATCAGGTGAGCTAATAAAGAATACTTTATATTTTTGGAAGTCAAATTTTAATTGTTTAATTTAATCCAACACCTGTTAGTAAGAATGAGGTAGGAAGGAATTCACTTAAATAATTGTTTTCACATGCTTACATGACGCAAAGAAGAAAAAAACTTGGTTGGGATCGTGGGACAAACGTGTTAATGCACCAACCACCACTATAAGAAATTAGGGGTGTGCAGGATCCAATCCAATCCAATACGATCCATTGGATCTAAAGAGGTGATTGGATCGGATTGGATCCTAAATTCTAAAATCCATCGGATTGGATCATAAATTCTAAAATCCATTGAATTGCATCGGATCGGATCTTGGATTTCCGTTTGAAAATCCGCCGAATCCGCCAATCCGCCTAAAATATTAGGCCTTATTTTTATATTGGGCAATTTATTTTATTCACTACTTTCTAATGTAAATACCCAACCAAAATACAATTTTTAATGTTACTATTTTGGGTTTTCTTTCTCAATTTCTCTATAGCCAACAATCCACCATCTTCTTTTCTTCTATTCTATCAACATTACGGCTTATTAAGTTTACATTTGGAGCTGATGAATAATGTTTATAAACTTTTTGAATTATATAAAGTTTACAAGTTATGTAATGTATTTTTCTAATGTTAATTTTATTTGAGTTAATTAGTAATGTTTAAATAATTTATTTGATTTTATTTATTTCAAATTATAACTTTTATATATTATGAATGACTTTATATTAATTCGATTCATCGGATCATATCGGATCGGATCAAATAGTAATTAGATTGGATTAGATCAGATCGGATCAGAAATAATGCATTACTAAGGGAGGTCGTGGTCGATAATAACTTATGTCACAATTGGAAAAAAATATATTATTGAGAAATTCACAATAAAAATAATTTAATACATAAAAAACAAATTGATTATTTATTTGTTTGTTTTATTTTACTTGAATTTTCTATAAAGCTAACAATAAATTACAAATAATCTAATATACAAAATAATGAAGAACAATAAATTTTATTTTCATTTGAACAATTTATTTATTTCCACCAACTAATACAGTACATAATACAAGTCAAAATTAAAATAGTTCTAAACTAATTTTATATGTCTATTCAAATTCACAAGAACACATCTTCAAACATCTATAATCCCATTCCGCAAAAAGTCAATTTCCTCTTCTGCTTCTCTTCTTTTGTGTCTGAATGGAAAAAATACATAAGAATATTAAAAACATAATAAATAAATAAATAAATAAAATAAGCAAACAAAATATGATACCAAGTTTTTCACTTTCAGTAATTTCATCAAACAACTTATGTGCAAATTAAAAAATAATATTGAGATAAAAATTGATAATAAAAGAATTATCATACCTGCGACTTAAACAAATAATATAGGAAACAATACTGTTATCTAAGCCCAAGCAATTACATCTGGAAAAAAAAAAAAAAGTTTTTAATAACTGGATGATAAATCATAGAAAATATAACATGAATCTAGAAATTAATTGAATATTATACTGAGACAAAAAAGAGACACAAAATATTTCAATAAAAAATGCGAAAGTAAATAAGTAATTAATCTGTGATGTTGTGAGAGTTTACAAGATCTATTATATTAATAAAAAAAATAAAATATGAAGGGAATGAAAGAGGACGAACACACGTGATGTTGTTGCTTGCTTGTGAGAATTATGAATAGATAAACAAAATAAATAAATAAATAAATTGAATAGAGCGAAAGAGGACGACATAAAGAGGAGAGTGGCGGTACTTGTGAGTTGTGAGAATTATGAATAAATAGTGAATAGGGTTTTATTTAGATTCTAGCTATAATATTGATTAGGTGAGCGCGAGTTTATTACGTTAGTGTGTACCCACATAATCACATATATTAATTGCCAATGTGAAGTAAATTAATATTTTATAGAATATAAATTATGGATATTAAATTAATATTAAGCCTAAAAAATAAATATTAATCTTAAAATTAATAAATTAAATTAGAAATTTTAAAGAACTAATAAATTAAAATTTTGAAAATGGTAAAAACTAAAATAAAAGATAATATTTTTGATGATCAAATATTGTGGTCAGAAAATATTATTCTTTTTTGAGGGCTAGGTACATGTCAAAAATAATATTGGCGTTTCCGATGATCAACTATTGTGGTTGGAAAAGATTCATCTTTTCTGATGATTAGATACATGTGGTTATAAATAGTATTGGCATTTCCGAGTATCAACCGTTGTGGTTGGAAAATATTCAAGTTTTCCGAGGGCTAGATATCTGTGGTCAAAAATAGTATTGGCATTTTCGATGATCAACAATTGTGGTCAGAAAATATTCATCTTTTCTGAGGGATAGATACCTGTGGTCAAAAATAGTATTAGCGCCATTTTCACATTATTTTTGACGACTTTAGACAATATTTCCGACAGTATTTATTTCGTCGTAACAAATACACATTATTGTTACACTTCTTTGACGACCTGATTTTTTTCGTTGGAAAAGCAACAATAACTGACCATAATTTCACTCTGTTGGAAATAGTTGGTCGGAAAAGACACTTTTTCTTGTAGTTGCACTTATATTCTTATAGTACGGGTGCTCCGTGGTTCATTTGGGTTGGATATGAGCTGAGTTCGATACTCTAGTGGTTTCTGACTCCTTTTTTTTTTTTTTTTTTTTTGTGGTGGGGGGGTGGGGGGTGCTAGTAGTGGTTGCCTAGGACTGACATTGGTTGAATCGAGACTAGGCCTGAATGGATGAATAGGTGTAATTAAGTGCTATATCTTTTCATTACTTAATTGAGTTCAGTTACATCATTGGTTGCTCAATAGAAAGCTTACAAGTCTCAAGGGAATCTTAGCTAAAAAGGACTAATGACAGGGGTGTATGTGGACCTAGGTAGGCAAGTAGTATGATGGAAATGAGAGGTGGTTGTTGGAAGGTGGTAATAGCCAAGTAGTGTGAGGGTAGAAGCTGATCGTAGGATGGTAGTAGCCAAGTAGTGTGACCAAGTAGAAGGTGATTGTAGGATGGTAGTAGCCAAGTAGTTTTTTCTCAAGCACTATGTCTTCTATCTTAAAGGGGGTTCTTTCGAAAAATCCAGATCCCTTGCTCATTTAGAGTTGGGGTATTTATAAGGAGACATAGTGGTGGTGGGTGAGGGCTATCCCTATATGCGGGAAAGGCTTTGCTCGATCCTCATCGTTCTTTAGAATCAGGTGTATAGGTGGCACGCTTTGGAGGGTCGTGATTGCTCCACCTACACCACCCTACTGACTAGGTGCTTTAGTGAGTAGGGGGAGATCGAGTTTCTAGGCTGAGAGCAGTTAGGGAATCCCTATTGTTCATATGTACCGAGCCGATGGGTAACACACGTCATAGAGGGCTGTGACTGCTCCACCTATGCCCTATAGAGTTTTTGGTGCATCAGTGACATTAACATGACACTTTGGTGGCAATTCGTGCCGCTCAGATTGGTTGGAGACTTTCCTAGCTGGCAAGACTCGTTGCTTTCATTGTTCTTCCAAGCAAGAGACAACGTTAGCATCTATCGCTCTGCTCCTGTCAGGCACTTTTCACCAAGCTTTCCCTTCTCTACTTAAGCACCTTCTGCTCCTCTTTTGCTAGAAAAATGCAACTTCCTCCTTCGTGTATGGGGATGAAAGTGTTCGCACCGACCTCCAGTAGGTTGTGCAAGAAGGAAGACGCATCATAGAAAACACACCTAACATTAGAAAAATGTGCAAGCTATAGCCGCACCACCAAGTCACACCGACCCAGTGCAAGTTACAGCCCACACCAACAAGTAGCATTGATTTCTAGAAATATGTGTGACTTGAAGTCATACTTTTAGCCTGCATTGATCGTGCCACATCAACAAATGTCCATATTTCGTGCCATATCCTTTATCCCACTTTATATACCACTTTTCTCTATGAAATTGGAGACCTCTACATCTCCAGACCCATATTTTACATTTTTCATTCTTAGTCTAGAGAGAGAACCACATATTAGTAAGAGAGGAGCTTCAAAGGCTCCATAGAGGGCTCTCCTCTATGGATACCTAACAATCACCATCTTCTACACTTCCCTCATCCATCTTAGAAGAGATTCAAAGAAGAAAGGAGGGCTCTCAAGAGAAAACCCGAGCCATGCATGCAACAATGGAGATGAAGATACTTTAAAGGGATTTCTTCAACCGGTTTTCTCTTACAACTCGCTCTTTTTTGTACTTTCTTTTTTTTATCTTTGATGTGTAATCCCTATTTGGGAATGTTGTAAACCTACACTTGTGCTATTTATGTTATGATTTACCTTTGATTTGATTTGATTTGATTTGATTTTGTAAGTATCTCACTTTTTGATTGGCTTATTTCGTTGACAAAATCACAATGAGGTTCAATCTTGCAAGGGTAGCTTAGGATTGAAGAAATTCTTCTCAAATGCTTAAGGACCTCATTGTGGATATCAAGAGCTTCAAGGATGGTAGCTACTTGATCTTGACTCTCAATTTGAAGAGATTTAGTTGCATGAACACACATCTCATGATATCTTACATGTCCTATATACCATGTTGTGTGGTTCTTGTTGTTTCATATTCTCTTTTCATGCATGATCACTCTATCATATTCTATTTGTTCTTCGCCATGTTTTTTGGCCTTGAAATTTGCATGAGCCTTTTTCTAGAGGTTAATTTTTACCTTCGACCGCTCCCAGGACCGCTGTGATTTTTTCACAGTGATAGGATAGCGGTTCACGGACAAAGCCAACCGCCCCCATAACTGCTCCCGAACCGCTGTCATTTTTTGGCAGCGGCTGTCTTGGCAGAGCGAACCACTGCCGTGACCGCTGCGGCTTTCGAAGCGGTATGCGCAGCGGTCGTGTGCGATGTTTCATTTCCAAGAGTCAAAACGACGCCACTTTGTTTTGGATCTCATATATATATGTCTTGATAGCCTTTGGACGTTTTTTGTGAAAAAAAATTACATCTTTTTGAGAGTCATTGAGTATCTTTAAAGCAAAGGTATCAAGACTTCATTTTTATTACTCAAAACACAAACACCCATCAATTTTTCATGTTTCATTCATCATCTAGCATGTTCTAGTTTGATTTTTATAGGGTGTTCATCTTTTCTCACATGACTTGTAGTTAAAACATCATTAACATCACTTCACATGTTCTTTCTCTATAAGATAGCTCATTTATGACTTGACTAGTTTCAAGATAGCATTTATTGTGTTTTGTGAGTTGTTTGTGATAGCTATTGCCTATAGGGTTTATTTTGCACATATAGCTAGGTTGTATGAATGCCATATAGCCACATGATATCTAGGAATGTCTCTAACATGTTCATCCATGCATAGATAAGCTTAAATGTCTAACCTTGCATTTTAGCATCTTGAATATTGCACATATTCACCTTAGGTTGTGTTTATCTCTTCTCTTTGAGAGACAAGTCTTGTATTTACCTTTTGGTAGTTTGTAAGCAATGGATTAGATTCACTTTTGAAGGCCTACGGGTAGTAGTGGTATATTAGTAACCGTGTAAGGTTTGATGTGGTCAACCTAGGTTGTAATTGCCATTACAATTAGTGGATTGAGGTTTTAGTGTGGCGCATAAAACAGCCCGTGGTTTTTCCCCGTGTGGGTTTCCACGTAAAAATCTCGTATTATTTACTTTCCGCATTTTTACATTTTATTTTAGTTTTGACTAGTTGGGGTTATTTTTATAATCTTGATTAATCTCGAAAATTGGTAAAAAGGGATTAAAATCTATTCACCCCCCTCTAGATTATATTAGGACTCGTAATATATATTTTCAGATTTGATTTGGGTCTTGTTCTATTCCTATTATTATTTTAAGTTAGTCTCTTATCTTTACATGCATGTTAGTGGATGATTAGAAATTGATGTGCAACCATTAATGAGACCTTAGAATAGTGTAATGTAGTTTAAAGTAGTTTAAAGTAGTGTAGAGTAGTGTCTTATTCTTGTTGGCATGTTGGTGGATGATTCAAAATTGATATGCATTGTATGATTTGAGTACAAGAAAGTTAGGGTTCATGTATTGATTGAACAATTATGCATGGGTCTTGATTATTAGCTCTATTGAATGGGAGAAGCTTGTTTTATGCATGAGCTTGCTAGAGTATGCTTTGGTTCAATGTTTTTATGCTTAATGGGTCTTTGACTTAAAGACACAATTGCCCATTCTATGAATTTAGGTGAGTAATGACTCGATTTCGGTAATTTCCTTAATCAAGAGAACGAACCCTTGAACTTGAATTGAATGTGCTTAATGATTAGTAATGTTATCCTAAAAAATTAGCCAAGAGCCTTTTTGGATAACGGTTGACCACGACGTACGATTGCACCGCAGTTAGCTCGGGCTGATTGGTACACGGTTCCCCTTTACCAGGCTGGGTACCGGGGAATGCCCTTAGTCCAGTTACCAGGGACCAACTCAAGGCTATGAGCTAGTCCTGACGGGAGATATGAGGTTGATGAGGGGGTATGATCCCAAACAATGAATGAGAGTAATGAGAGATATAAAAACACAGTCACAAAAGTCCTTCTTATTAACTAGCGGGAAAATACATTGATCATGGCCTTTTTACATCATGAACATGGAGAGATGGACCGGGTCATGGTGACTCGTACACGGGTTGGTTTTGGTATGATCTTAGTAGCCAGAAATGAACACGTATGAGCTTTCTCCACATGGGGGAGTAGCCAAGTAGAATTATCACGCTAGGTGCTTTAGCTAGGCGGGGTAGTAGCCAAGTAGAACTGTCACGATAGGTGCTTTAACTAGTCGGGGTAGTAGTTATTTTTTCTCTTTTCTGAGTCTCTAGAAGCTAACCCTTTACTCTTGGTGAGTTGGGGCATTTATAGGGTACGTAGTAGGGGGTAGGTGAGAGATACCCTTTTGGTGGGAACTTTTGATTCAATCTCCACAGTTCCCTCCAGCTTTATGTTGAGGTGACAAAGGTTGGAGGGTTAGGATGATGCCATGGGGGCGTGTCCCTTGCTGTGATCCTGGTCTAAGTAGGTGGGAACGACTAGTTCCAAGGCTGAAGTTGGCAAGGTTGATCCTAATTGTCGCTTCCCAACTGGGCCATGGCTAGCATACCTGTGCTTTAAACCTAGATGGAGGCTTTAGTAGGGCTGATATGGCGATTATGTGGCGTTTTGAGAGGGTTTGATTGGTCGGAAGGGGCCTTTGCAACTGTGAGAGGTCGCTGTCAAGATGAGCCCTCGTAAGGGACAGTGTCTGTCATGCTGCACCCTGTCAGACACCCTTCTCCACCATTTCCTTCTTCATTCTTGCTGGGTTTCTGTAAGTATTTTGCTGGGAAATTACAACATCCTTCTTCATGCAAGGGATAGTTGACTTCCATCAGGGCTTAGGTGGAGGGGGAGCAGACCGTTGGTGTAGCACGGTCCAGTATGATTACAGCCATTGATTGTTTATCTTTCCTCTCCCATGTTTGCTGCTGCGCATTAATTAGGTGCCTGATGGGGTTCCGCAGGTCTTTTCCAGTCACTTTCTTCCTCTCATGTGTCTTGGCGCGAGAGCTAATGTCAATCTCCGGGATGGGATCGTCACTCGTAGGGCTCTGTAGGTTGTTTCTAGAATGTCTTCAGGATCCTCTCCCGGTACCGTTGGGGAAGCTGAGCTACCCTTTTAGGAGCGGCTGGCCCGTCTTTGCTTGGGGTGGGGTTTCCGTGCTAGTTTTTGAGTCAAGTCCTCTTCATTACCTGATGGTCGCTAGGGAGGCCAAGCTCAAGGTAAACCGGGCTCTACCCTCTATACTGGGTGTTGTATGGAATCCAGGTTCCTAGCAGATTGCGCTCCTTTAATCTCTAGTCATCTTAAAGGGGGCCGGGTATGTTTGACTACAGGGCCTTACTTCACACTAGGCGCTTCGAGGGAGGCGGGTTCCCTTGGGACCGCACCTTTCTCTACTTCTCAGGTCCTCTAAGGAGATCAGGCGTGCTTAGTTATCGCGTCCCCTTTCCTCCCAGGTGCTTCAAGGGAGGTGAGGCCTTTCTGAACCATGTTACGCTTCTGAACTTCGGGTGCCCTAGGAGGATCCGGAAAGCCTTAGTACCGGGTATCGGGGAGTGAAGGAGCTAGTGTAGTAGAAAAGTTCTTCCTTATTTTAATTACCCCTTTTTTCGGTTAACAAGTAATAATCATGATGTATATATTTGTTATGGTGAACTCATTTTCCTAATGTCACCACTATCTTGCATCTCTCCAATCCACCCAAGCCAATCTTGGTGTGCAATAATTCGAGTTCATTACCTTTAGGAGTAGTTTAGGGGTTGTCCTGTATCGTTTTTCAGACCCATTTTCATTTTCATTTTTCGAAAATGATTTCGAATATGCGTTCGTTACCGTTTTCCATTTTGTTTTTCATTTTATTTTCAAAACAAAAACAAAAACAAAAACAACATCAGTGTTAAAAGTGAAAATTTTCCAAAACAACTTTTTGATGTTTTTCATTTTGTTTTTCACTCTAAATAAAAAGCTCACATTTTTTTTTAAAACTTTTTTTCTCACTTTTTTCTCTCCTCTTCGCTGATCAAAAACAAGTCTTCATCTTCTTCTTCTTTCATTCTTTGCTCGTCGACTCCAGTTCTGCATCTTCTTCTCTTCTCTTCTCTTCTCTTCTCATCCTTCTTCTTCTTCTTCTTCTTCCCCTTCCTATTCTCCATGGAAGTGAATTGGGAGGAGCCAATCTGCTCCTCCATGGCCGGAGGGGGTGGGATCCTCCTCCGGCGACGCCGATCTAGTTGATTAGAAAAACTGGGCACAACATGTAATTTATGTTTATTATTTAATTTAATTGTTGACTTCAAAAAGTGATGATCAATTATAGTTGCTAGCCATTAAGGTGGTTGTTTACAACGAAAACTGATTTAGATATAAGAAACAGAGCAACAAACATAAATGGGTGATTTGGACCCTCTTTTTACAACGAAACAAAACAGCAACAAACATAAATAAATAAATAAATAAATTTTTTTTAAAAAAAACTGGGCATTTGATTGTTTATTTGGGGTTTAATTAGTTATAAGAAGTAACGACATGAGTTTGACGAAAACTGATGGAATTAAGGTGGTTGGTAATTGATTTGTAAAATTTTTAAATGGGTGTAGGTAGAGATTAATCAGGTGTCTGGAGAATTTTTTGGGTGGCATATTTGATTTAGATGAATTATTGACCCACATTTTACTCAAATTAAAAAATTACAATAGAAAAAATATTAGGAAAATTACAATGTTTGAAATTTTTCAGATAACCTACCAGACGCGTTTTTTACGTTTTCATATTCGAAATATCGCTTCTAGGGATATGCTACTAGACGCGTTTTTGGATTTCGAAACTGAAACCAAAAACACTATTTTCATTTTCATTTTTATTTTCGAAAAACAAAAACAAAAACAGCTTTGAAAAACGTTTAGGACACACCCTTAATTTATCTTAGACATAGTGTAATTTAGAAAGGCATGTACCTGGTTATTTTTATTCTTAGTTTTAGGTTTTTTTTTTTTTTTTCTCATGCTCTCACACTCTTCCGTATTATGCTTACACTTCACACACCATTCTCACCATTTTCATGTTCTTATTTACATTGCTTTCAATAAATGCTACAGCTAGAAATGGTATATATAATGATGACCCTTCTTGTGGAAACGAACCTATACTTGCTGATATGTAATCATCAAACAATCCATGCACTTGCGGGATAAACATACATGCTCATATATTTTAGGAATCACCCTAGGCGTGTCACGGCTCAGACCGTGGTGACGCATAATCTTACGCGCGAGAGGATTTTCTTAGGTGTAAAGAAAAAGGATGACTTATAGGTTTTGACTACCTTAGTGCTCCCATAGAATTACTATAGTTTCCTTATGTTTAGGGGTGTGTAGAAAATAGCAAGAGAGGCTAAGAGCAACATGTAGAGAGATTGAAAGAGAGAGACAAAGAGATTTTAATTAACTCTAATAGTAGATTTGAATGCGAGTGCGCTACATGGATGACACATCCAAAAAAAAGATTTTACTCCCAAGTGCATGAGTGTCGAAGTAATAATATAATCCGATAAGAACGGGATTGATCCTCAGGGAAGGAGTTTTAATGCTCACAAAAACCAACAATAATCTCAAGAGTGATCAAGAGAAATAAAACAATTTAATTGGTGAATGATTGATAAATAATGATGATGAAATTACTCAAATAAAAATATGTATGTTAAGGTTAGATGTTCCACTCTTGGTACATAAAATAAAAGTTTATTTAACTCTTTTTATAACACAATAGGAATCCACACACAAAGGAGGTTCCAATCGAAAAATATAACAATCTAAGCTTATTTGAATATATATGAAGTTATATTATCTTTCCATTTAATTAAGTTACAAGGATTACCCACTCTTCGATTCAATGGGTTTCAAGTACTCATTGTGCCGATCACTACAATGAATCAAGAATCCTTAGCCGATATAATTTAAACCATGCAATATCTAGAAGGATTCAAGTATCCATTGATAAGATTGTCTATAATAAGTCAAGATCCCTATACACAAGAGATAAATCAAGATTAGAGTCATGTTTCGTGTAAAAATGTTCCTTCGATGGATTTATCCTGGAGGTTTCTGGTCAATAGATTATGAAGTGACTATAAGTGAGAATATCTTATTCAACTTATTCAAAGAGATTACATAGAGAGGGAAATTATAGGGCATAGAGTAATTTAGAGTAATTTCCCGGGAGTACAGTTTGGTGTCAGTTAATTCTATATTGGGAAATGTCTCGATTACTTTCTTACTCTAAAAATCCTCTCTTTTTCAAAGGTGAAACGTGGGGTTTATATAGGTTCCCCTCTTGATAAGTGGGGAGAGGGGTATCGTGTCGCTTCATCATTGGTGATGTCCTGCCACGTCCTTCTATTTTAACAGCTATTGTCGGCCCACTAGCCAGAGTTTCCGACATGCAATCGGTGGGTGCTTTACCTCTGATAGAAGCTTGCAGATGAGAGGTGGTCACTTCGAGAGAGGCTTTGGTGGGGACAGACGACTTCGAGAAGAACCGAAGGCAGCATTCGGGAAACATATCGGAGTGACACTTACTACCAACAATTCCCTCTCAAGCCTTCAACCAGAATGGAGGATACCTTAAGGAGAAGCTAATAGTTATAGGCTTGAAGAGTGGACCTTACCCAGTTGGGCCCACACGGCTTTCGGGTTGGCACGCCCTTCTTCAAATGGCAAGCTGCCATGTGTCGTGTGGTGAGAGCGACGCTTGAGTGGCTGTTATCTCGGAAAGGTAACCGCCACGTCGTTTCGAATTCTCCTAAGGGTGGGTTTAAGGCCTATATAAATGGGGGCATTGGCTTGTGACCTTATTTGAGATTTTTTAGAAAATTTCAGAGCTTCTTCGAAGTGTAAATCTTCGGTAAGTTTCATCTTTGCTAAACTTTCTTCTTTCTGTTTGTATTCTTTTTATGTTTCTCGGAGTGTTAGCGATGGTTAAGAAGGTGGGTGCTTTTAGAGTAGAAGATTCCACTAGCTCATTGGAGTCATCCGGTGGGTCATCCGAGGGGGCGAGTACAAGGAGTGTGTTTACGGTGAAGGAGGATCCAGTGGATGATGAACCAGAGGTGATACAACCGTGGTTCATGGCCAGGGAGGGTGGCAAATTGCCAGTTGACCTCGAATCATTGCTTCCAGGAAGGGAGGGTTATGAGGCCGGATACAATTCAGAGGAGTATTTTAGGCACAACATGGACCACACACGATTTACGATAAACCAAGTCAGGGAGAATAAGATAACCGCGGTAAGGATCGGTCAGATTGCCATGGAGTTCTTGATCCTGGAATCTGTTGGTATAAGGATGCTGGTGGCAAGAAAGATGGTTAGTTACTCGCATGGTGTATCGATGGTTTTTCATCCGGCCTTTTTAGAGATTGGTGCAAGGCTACCTCTGCATCCATACATCCGGAGAGTTCTTCGGGAATTTATGATAGCTCCAGCTCAGTTAAATCCGAACGTGTGGAGGGTTGTGATCGGGATGTAAGCTCTGTGGCGTGGTTTAGGATACCCAGCTCCGACACTCTGAGAGATTGGACACTACTACAACTTTTGTCCCCATAGAGCGGGGGGTGATAGTTGGTGAGCCCTTGCTTCCTATGATAAGCAAGGGAGCGAACCTTTGATAACCGGGCTGCCATCATCCAACAAGGAGTGGAAGAAGAGCTGGTTTGTCACTGCGGGAGATTGGGGGAAAGACATCTAGCTCAGTGGTCGTAGGCAGAGTGTTTATTCGATGTTCAATCTCCAAGGTGTCTAGGAAATCCTTTCGTTTTAACTTAATGATTTCCTTTACTGCTTACCTCCCTTAATTTTATTATCTGATTATGATTTTCTGGCAAAGTCGTGGGAGCGCATTTTCTGGGAGGAACTTTCGAAGGTAGAGCAGGATCACATATCGGGGGCGTGGTTTGTTCTGCCATTAGAGAGGAACATTGATACTGTTGAGCGACCATAACCTTCGAGAAATTGGCTTTACCTTCGTACTTTTGAAAGACCGAAGAAAGATCTCGAAGACTAACCTTGATAAGAAGAGTAAGTGTCGTTTACTCATTTATGTGCTTTCGGAGGTCAGTTTCTCACCATGGTATATCGTAGCTCTTATTCCTTTCCTTTTATATTTTAGGGAAGCTGACTGCGATTGGCAATAAGAGGATGAAGGGTAAGGGCAAAGGTGTGGAAGGCGAGGCGAGTCCTGTCGGGATTGTCGCTCATTCCACCATTTTCTTCTGGAAAGGGAAAGGGTCTGTCGGTCTCCATAGTGGCCATAACTGTGTCAAAGACTGCCCCAGCTCCTTTGATGGGCGGCAGTGGACAAGCCGCTGGATATATCGGTCTCTATTAGGTTAGAGGAAACTGAGGGGGGGCGTTGCTACTTACTACGTGAACCCTCTTGCTATAGGTTATGACCCAACTAGGGCCCTATCACCCCCCAAGAATGGGGTCGAATTCCTCTGCTCATATGGGAAGAATGTGCTGAAGAGCAAGGAGGCCAATATATTCGGGAAGATGTCCACCGTCGACCGGATTAGGTAGTCCATCGGTAACCTCTGGCAGGTAGGTCTTGTTCTTATAAAAGTTATTGATTTTGTTTTATGCCAAGTTACTCATTCCGGAGTTGACGTTTCTCGGATGACAGGCTATGGAAGCTCTTCTAGATACGGAGAAGAGGTACGAAAAGGTGAAGGAGGTGAATGTCAAACTCCATGATAAGCTCAAGCGTGACAACGTGCTAATCGAGTCTCTGAGTGAGAGATCTGCCGAAGCCTCCTCATCATATAGGAAGTCTAAGGCCGTGAGTAGGAAAAAGCACGGGAAGTTGCTTAAGTACCGTGAGTGGACATAGAGTGTGAATGAGGCCATATCCGCCATGAAGAAAGACCTCGGAGAGAACGCTATCGACAGGTTCGTGATCTTCAAGGAATGCTACGAGCGGGATAGTGACATTTTCGATCAGGCCGTTGTCGATCTGAAGGCCATGCTAGACAACATCTACCCTGATTTGACTTTTTTGAGTTCCACACGGAGGTTGCCAAGGCCTAGAAGGGGAGGGTTCGCCCTGCTCATGATCCAGTGGAGGACCTCTCACTGATGTTCAAGGAGGTGGATCTTTCTGAAGATGAGCCGACGGATGTCTAGTCGGATGACAAGTGATTCACTGAGGATCCAGGGAGAACGGGCGACTCGGTGGGCAAGTAGCCGGAGGACCTCCTTCATCATATTCTAATGCTCCTTCTTCTATTCTCTTTTTACTTTTTGTATATTTTCTTTGTTGGTTTCCCAGGGGATGTCCCGATGATTATTATTTTTTGTAACATTGTTCGGATACTAGAATTATGTGTTTATAAAATCTTTTCTTGTTTATGTTTATGTGTAAGTTTATTGCCAAGTGAATGATTTCGGAGGTTTTCCTTTACTTTTATGTGTGCTTTCTTCCCCCGGAGGGGACTTAGGTTCCCCATGTGGGAGACTTTTATGCTCCATGTAGGAGAATATTTGCTCCCGGAGGAGATTTTCGTGCACTATTTAGGAGACTTTTGTGCTTCCGGAGGAGAGTTTCGTTCTCCATTTAAGAGAGTTTTGTGCTCCATTTAGGAGACTTTCATGCTCCTAAAGGATACTTTTGTGCTAAGAATGCTTTAAAAATGAGAAGTCTTCTGTATAAGAGGTAACAGTGTATATATATAGGAGAGTAAAGTTACATATTTGAACATATCCGATAAAAATGTTAGTTTAAGTGAAGCACGGTGGCGCTGCTTATTGGTAGTACTTCTTGAGGTGGTCAGCGTAACATGGGTTTTTTAGGGGAACTCCTTTCTCCGACTTAAGCTTATATGCTCCCCTCATGGATGCAGATTCGATGATATACGGCCCATTCTAGCTATCTTCGAGGCATCCGGACAAAGGTTTCCTTGTGATCGGAATAACTTTCTTCAACACGAGATCACTGGGGGAGAATCTCCGGGTCCGGGCTTTGGCATTATAGTATTTGGCAATCTTGCTTTGGTGATAGGTCGTCCGGACTCTTGCATGGTCCCTCCTTTCCTTGATCTCCTCGAGGCTTCCTTGTAATTCCTCATCATTATCCTTAGGGTTGTAGTATGCAATCTTCCTTGTCGGTATGCAAAGTTCCGTGGGGATGATAGCCTCCGATCCGAAAGACAAGGAATATAAGGATTCCCCTGTTGCTGCCATGGGTGTAGTTCGGATGGCCCCATAAGACCTCTGGAAGTTTCTCGACTCAACCACCTTTTTTCGAACGCAGTTTTCTTTTTAAGAGGGTCTTGATGATTTTGTTCACGGCCTCCACTTGCCCATTGCTCTATGGGTGAGAGGGTGATGAGAAGCTCATCTTGATACGAAAATCTGAACAAACCTTTCAGAAGTTGGAGTTATCGAACTGGGTGCTATGATCTGCCACGATAGTATCCGGTATACCAACCATGTAGATAATTGAGTTCTTGATGAAGTTGGTTGTGTTGGCTTCGGTAATATGCTTTAAGGCCTTCGCCTCTACCCATTTGGTAAAGTAGTTGACAACGACTACCACGTATCTTTTATCGAAGGTCCCCCTGGGCAGTGGTCCGATTATGTCGACACCGATCTTGGAGAAAGGCTACGGGGACGCCATAGGGGTAAGTATCTCTACATGTAAATGGGGCACCGGCACTGTTCTCTGGCACCAGTCGCAAGCCTTCGAAAATTCTTTCAAGTCTTTGAAGAGGGTAGGCTAGTAATATCCCTGTCTAGTTATTCGCTGGCTAAGGTTCATACCGGTGGAGTGACTGCCGCAAGTCCCTTTGTGCACCTCTTGGAGGATTATAGTGGTGTGAGGGAAGAAGGGAGGGAGGGAGGGAGGGAGGGATAGGGGGGCGCGATACAACGATGGTATGGTAGCAAAAAACCTCTTCGATATAGGGTCCCATTGATGAGCAGATACCTGGGGGACTACCTACAGACCTTGAGTGAGGCATTCCTTTCGAGTGATAGCGTCCCGTTTTGCAAGAATTTTACTATCGAGTTCATCCATGACTTGGGTTCCGATCCGTATTTGGGAATTAATACATGGGCGGAGGAATCCATTGTGATGCTTGGTTGTGGGAGTCTAAACATGGTTACCGTTCTTGGTATCTTCATGGCAGAAGTGGATGCGAGTTTAGCGAGTACGACTGCCTAGGAGTTGTGATTTCGTGATATCCGAAGGATGGTGCAACAGGTAAACATCGCGATGAAAGTTTTTACTTCTCCGAGATACCTGATCATCTCACTATCTTTGGCTTGGTAGTTCTCGTTGACCTGATTGACTACTAGTTGAGAATCACGGTATACCACCACGTGCTTCTCCCCCATGCTGTGAACTTTTTTGAGTCCGGTAGTCAATGCTCCGTACTCTACTATGTTGTTAGTGGCTTTGAAATCGAACTGGAGTGCGGTTTGGGTCACACACCCATCGGGTGTCTTGATTACTATCTCTGTGCCACTACCGTGCTAATTAGAGGAACCATCTACAAACATCTCCCACAGAGGTGTGACTTCGGTGGACATAAACATTACGTCCAGATCTGAGAATTCGGCCAGGAAGTCTGTTATGACTTGTCCCTTGATTGTGGCTTGGGGTTTGAAGTTAATCTTGAATTCGCTGAGTTCGATTGCCCACTTTATGAGCCTTCCGGCGGAGTTTGGTTTCTGGAGAACTTATCGTAGTGGGTAGTTGGTCAACACGGTGATAGGGTGAGACTAGAAATACGGTTGGAGCTTCCTAGCTACAACCATCAGGTTGAGTGCTAACTTCTCAATCTCTGGATACCGGGTTTCAGGCTTATCATCCTTTTGCTGACGTAGTAGACCGGCCTCTAGGAAGAGCCATCTTGTCTGACAAGAACCGAGCTGACAGAGGCATCCGAGGCAGCTATGTACAGGAAGAGTACTTCCCCGTTCGTGGGTTTTGATAGCATTGGCGGCTTCTAGAGGTAGGTCTTCAACCCTTCCAGAGCTAACTAGCAGTCGGGTGTTCAACTGAAGTCCCCCTTTGTTTTCATAAAGCTTTAAAAAAGGGGAAACATCTGTCTGTAAGCTTTGATATGAAACGGGAAAGGTATACAATCATGCCGTTGAGCTTTTAAATATCCTTGGCTCTTCTCGGTAGTTGTATGCTTATCACAGCCTGGATCTTATTCGGGTTGGCCTGAATCCCCCTCTGATGTACCATGAACCCGAGGAACTTCCCTAACACTACCCCGAAGGCACATTTTGTTAGGTTCAGACGCATGCGGTATTGCTTGAGTATGGTGAATGTTTCTCGGAGGTCGTGCATGTGCTGGGTTGAAGTGACAGATTTTGTGAGCATGTCGTCGACATACACTTCCATTGTCTTTCCGATCTGATCGGTGAAGATCCGGTTGACCAACCTTTGGTATGTCGCCCCGATGTTTTTTAATCCGAAGGGCATCACACGGTAACAATAAACCCCTCGGTCGACGATGAATGCCGTCTTAGGCTCGTCCTTCGCGTTCATCCGGATCTGGTTGTACCGAGAATATGCGTCCACGAAGTTGAGTAGGGCGTGGTCGGAGGTTGTGTCTACTAGTTGGTCTATCCTTGGGAGGGGGAAACTGTCTTTAGGGCAGGCTTTATTCAAATCTGTGAAGTCGACACACATCATCCAACTCCCATCTTTCTTTTTGACCAAGACCACGTTCGATAGCCATTCGTTATAATTGAGGTCCTTGATGAAACCTGCCTTGAGCAACTTGTCTATCTCGGTGGCTATTGCTTGATACCTCTCGGCATTAAAGGATCTTCTTCTCTAGAATACCGGTTTGAAGGCGGGATCTACCACTACAGAGCATATCAGAGTGGGATCAAGCAAATACATCTGAGAACTCCAACAGGAGCTTTACTAACTCATCCCGGATGTGTAGAGACAAATCAGAGCCTACCAGAATAGTTTTGTTAGGGTCCTCCAGATGAAGTATCACTCCGGTTAATGGTTCGGTGGGTTCCCCTACTGGCTACGAACCCACTTCCCGAGGGTCCAAACTAGTCATCGTGATCTCTTCCTCTGGAACATTCTCACAATCTTGAGCCTCGGCTATACCGGTGCAAGACCTTTTCTTGGGTTTCCTAAATTACTTTGTTTGTCTTGATTTGAGTGCAGCCACCACGCTGTTACATACCGTTAACACAGGATTGGAGCCTATCTGGATACACCTCTTGTACTTTTCCTGATCTACGCAAGCCTCTCCGGGGCCCATTTAGGTAGGAAATTTCATTTTCAATTAGTAGACGCTGGTCGCTGCTTTGAGGGCATACAATGTTGGTCACCCAATCAGAAGGTTGAATGGAAAATGTATGTCGACGACCTGGAAGCATACCCACACGGTTCAGATATATGGTCTAGTGCTGAAGTGGACTGGCAATTCGATTTGGCCTATCGGCCTAGTACGGTGTCTTTTGATCCCTCTGATATAGTACCTAGAAGCCTGAAGCTGCTGTAGTGTGTAGCCTAATTTTTACAACGGATCCCAGTGGATTATGTCTAGTGAGCTTCCGTGACCAATGAGTGTTTTTCTTATGGTCTTGTTCCCGACTTTCACCGATATGATAAGGGCATTGCAGTGGGGGTAGTAGACCCCATTTGAGTCAGACGGGGAGAAGGAGATGGGGTTCCAACTACCGGGAGAGTCTTTCGGAGTAAATGTAGGACATATGGAAACGGGGGTACCTCACTGAGATGATCATGGTGAGTCTTCCGAGAGCGATTCCGTTAGGATGAAGTTAATCGATTCATCGTCATTTGAGCTGGGGTCGTTACAGCGGGACTTCCCTCTCAAAGGACCTTTATCTCGTGGCGTGGCCAATGTGACATCCCCTTGCCTCAAACATTCTCTTAGCTTCCCATTCCGAATGAGTTCTTCGACCTGATCCTGCAGAGAGATGCAGTCTCTCTTTTCATGACCATGATCTTAGTGGAATATGCAGTGGAGTTTCTTGCTCCTCTTATCCGGTGGTGCTCGCATCCTTTCGGGTGTTTGGAGTAGGCCACTTTTGCCGGCAATTTCGAATACCTTGTCCATTGAGTGCTTCAGAGGGGTATATCTATCGAACCTTCCTTTGGGTGGAGCTCTCGTGGGAGGATCATTGGATTCGGTGTTGACGAATCTGAAAGCTTGATGTTCCTTTTCTTTGTCCGTGTATGACTTTGACCACTTTCTCAATTGCCCTGAGGACTTTGAGGATCCCAAAGTTGTATCCCCCATTTTCATTCGGGTGATATCTTTTGCTGTGGCGTATTTCTCGGCCCTCTCCATGAGTTCTCGATATGTGGATAGACCCCTCTTGAAGAAAGACCAACTGAGTCTCCCCTGAATGAGCCCTTGTGAGAATGACATGACGGCTCCTACCTCGTTGAAGCCCTGGACTTGCCTGGCGGCCTCATCAAATCTCTTCATATAGTCCCTGGTTGTCTCGGTAATTGTCTATCTGATAGAGTTTAGGTGGACCATATGCCTGCATCTCCTCTGGCTCGAGGTAAAACTACTACGGAACTCCTTAGAGAGCTCGTGGAAGGAGGATATGCTTTGTCTTTTAAGATTGTCGTACCATGTCCTTGCGTCTCCGGAGAGGGTTAATGGAAAGATTCTGCACTTTACAGTGTCGAAGGCGGTTTGCATGTTCGTCTAGTCTAAATACGTGTCAAGATGATCCTCGGGATCCCCCGTTCTGGAGAAACCACACATATCCTTTCGAGGAAGTTTGACGTTGTCTAGCATGGATATAGACGTTATGTTCTCCTTGAATAGGCTCTCCCGATTAGTGGTATGACGGTAATGGCTGAAATGTATCTGTTTTTGAATATCTACTAGCTGCTCTTGTAGGGCGTGGAAGGCCTCCGCCCTGGCCAAATCATTTGGTTCCATTTCTTGGTCGGGGTAGTCTGGTCTCCCCCTCTCTTGTCTATGCCGAGTTCTCTAGGGTATCTCTTCTTGGGCGACACCATCTTGCTCTTCTAGGCTTCGCATCGTCCCTATGGTCCTATGGGGAGCATTTCCCCCGGGGTTCTCCTCAAGAATTTACATTGTTCACTGAGGCCTCATCTTCCGCTCTCTTGGAGGGTTTGCATTCGTTCGAGAGTCTGCCTCATCTGATTCATCTTGGAGGCCTCCGTTGTCAAGAACGTTGACCACCCTAGTCCCGTTTTGAGTGATTGCATCGATTCTACTAGTAATGCCCCATATCGTTGGGTCATCTTGCTGTGGGAAGAACTACTGTGTTTGTTGCAGGATGCACATCACCGGTAGGTAGTGTAAGGGAGGAGACGTTTGAGCGTAGTACGGCTGAGGAGGCGTTGAGGGGTAATGCTGAGGAAAACCGTGATATCCCGGATGACACATCGGTGGTGCATATTGCATTTGATATGGGTAGTACCCGAGGTTTTGTTGCTGCTGGTACTGGTCACCTGTCTGGTTTGATGGGTTTTGCGGTATGGTCGTCGCCTCAGGCTTAGGAGGGTACAGCTGCGGCAGCGGTAGTGGCTCATTCTCCCGATCCCTCGGCTGACGCAGCCCGAGATCCACGCTGGGGTATTGGTTCATTTTTCTTGAGGGGGTGCTGGTCTCTTCCCCCTCCTTCTAGCGCCAATTGTTTCGTGTAAAAATATTCCTCTGATGGATTTATCCCAGAGGTTTCTGGTCAATAGATTATGAAGTGACTATAAGTGAGAATATCTTATTCCACTTATTCAAAGAGATTACATAGAGTGGGAAATTACAAGGCATAGAGTAATTTCCTGGGAGTACAGTTTGGTGTCAGTTAATTCTATATTGGGAAATGTCTCGATTACTTTCTTACTCTAAAAATCCTCTCTTTTTAAAAGGTGAAAAGTGGGGTTTATATAGGTTCCCCTCCTGACAAGTGGGGGGGTATCGTGTCGTTTCATCATTGGTGTTGTCTTGCCACGTCCTTCTGTTTTAACAGCTGTTGTCAGCCCACTAGCCAGAGTTTTCGACATGCAATCAGTGGGTGCTTTACCTTCGATAGATGCTTGCAGACGAGGGGTGGTCACTTCGAGAGAGGCTTCGGTGGGGACAGACGACTCCGAGAAGAACCGAAGGCAGCATCCGGGAAACATATCAGAGTGACACTTACTACCAACAAGTCAAATTAATAAAGAAAGAAAAGTATAAATCATATAAATGTATAACTAATGAATATAAATGTTAACCGCATTTTAAGAGTTTTAATAAATTTTTATTTTCATACCAAGAACTTCACTTTTTCACTTTAGCATAATGAAACTAGTTACTCATGCTAGAATAGAAATAAGAATGGAAATAGAAAAGGAAAAACATGTAAAAGAGAACTAATTGGCAAGAAGAAAGTTTATAATGAAAAAGAGAAATAATAATAATACATGTAAGCTAGGTTAACTTGCAATGCACCAAGATGATTCAAGAGATAGATAAAGATAGAGATGGTTTCAGCTATCTACAAGGCCCCTTTACATAGAGAGTTTAAAGGGTAAAAGGGTCACAAAAAGGGAACATGGTTAATACATGTTTTGGTTGAATTTAGCCATCTAATATTGACAAATTTGGATTGCCCCCCGATTTTGTGCTACTTTCTTCTGATTTGGCCTCTGATATAAGTAGAAGAAGTGTAGATCTTTGCCTTAGCTTTTTAGAATGGTGTGGTTCATAGTTATCTGAAATATGTAGCTCAAGTTATGCTCAAAACATTGAATGTGTGTGGAAACTGTGCATATGTCATCTTTCATCCTCTGTTTGACTTTCAAAACGTCTATATCTTGAGTTCCACATGAAATGCATTTTTGTAGGAAATTGAATCATCTTTCCACAGGAAAAAGAATGGATTAATACAATATTTGAGTGAAAAGTTATGCTCATTTCAAGTAACCTGCATCAAAATAACAATATCAAAAATAAAAAACAAAAGTGTAAATGTACTTAAGTTAGGAGAGTTAATGATACTACTAATGTAAAATAATGATTTCAACTCTTATTAAACATGCACTCTTATGTGTTCATCAATGAATGTAGGCTTATGTAATTTTTTGTGTCGTTTCTTTTCTTTATTGCTTTAATTATCTGCGTGCGATTTAGATTTGCGTTTGTAATTGTGTTTGCAGATTTTCTACAACAGCAGCTAGGAAAGTGCTTTATGATGATGTTGTTTAATTTTAGAAGGAAAAAAAAAAAAAGGTAAAACATGAAATGAGAACATTTTTGAAACACCTTATAGAGGGTCTGTTTTGGTAATTTTCTCATACAAAAAAGTTTAAAATGTAGTGTTGGAAGGGTTGTTTTAGTAACTTCTAGTTTTTTTTTAAAAAAGTGTTAAAATGCCACGATTTTATCCAAGATGCCATGTTTTCTCAAAAATGTCACGTTTTTGTTAAGGTTACATGTTTTTTTTTTTTTTTTTTTTTTTTTTTTTTTTTTTTGCAAAAAATTTTAAAAAAAATGTTACATATGCTTATTTTGTAATTTGTGGTTATGTACTGAATAGAAATTTTACAAAGTTGTTTTTAACCATTAAAACTTCATATCTGGTAAAAAACAAATTTCAACTAATTTATGTGGTCATTTTTGACTATTTTCACTAAAAATAAATTTTATATAATATATTTGGTAATTTTTGGAATTTCACTTCAATCAAAACTATTTCTTAAAGAATTTTTTTTTTCAAGAGAAAATCAAGAGTGACCTCCCCAAAAATTAAACTTTTGTTTTTAACCACACACGAAAGTTTAATTGTTAATAACCATATTTTTGAGAAATTACTTTAATACCCTCATGTAAAAACCATCCTCAAACTCTCTCTCTCTCTCTCTCTCTCTCTCTCTCTCTCTCTTTCTCTCTCTCTCTCTTCTCTCCTCTCTTCTTTATCCCGTCAAACCCTTCGCTAGACAACGTTGCCTGGGCATGCCCCGCCCGACGACGGTGTCACTGGGTCCATGCAGCCCTAGCAATTCGCTACCTGGGTTACGTGAACCAGATGAAGTCGCATAGCTTTTTGAACCAGGCAACTCGCATGGCATCACGCAAATAGGAGACGACGAGCTTGTGCAGCGCACGCCCAGGTGTTGTGACATGTCGACAGCGCCATTTGGGATTTCCCTTGCTAACAACAATGTTCAATGAAGGAAAAAAAAACCCTTAGTGATGAAGGAAAATTACCGACACTACCCTCTAGGAGAGTAGTTTTGGTAATTTTACCGTATATAAAGTTAAAAACATAATTTTAGAGGGTCTATTTCAGTAACTTTACCTTTAAAAAACATATTGACATTTCAAGTTTGCTTCAACATTTCAAGTTTTGTTTGCAATATTTCAAGTTTTTTTTTCTCTAGATTTCACATTTTTTTTTTTTCAAATTTCAAGTTTTTTCTCCAAATTTCAATTTTTTTGTAATTTTTTTTTTTTAAAAAAAAAACTATGTTGCAAGGATAATTTTGTAATTTATGGATATACACTGAATTTTTTTTTATTTAAAAAATATGATTATTAACAATTAAATTTTTATATATAGTTAAAAACAAAATTTTCATATTGTATGCGTTTATTTTTAGTGATATCTCATTATTTTTTCTTAACTATCAATTTATATTTAGAGTTAAAATGAAAACCATAACAATTGTGGTAGCCAAAAATAACACATTTCAAATAGTAACTGGACTTTTATTAATCTAGACTGCTGACAAACCTAAATACTTTATATGAATCAAGCCCAATCGTAGGCCCAAAAGCAAGTGCAAACCTTGGCTAAGTCTACAAAGACCAAGTCTGTGATGTTGCTCAACTATCAACAAATTCAAATATATTCAGATATCTTGGCCAAGATAAGTGGGATCACATGATCTCTTTGTGAAAGACAATCTCACATTTACTATAAATAGAGGCACCTTGTCATTTGCAAAAAAGGAAGAAAAAAAGAGAGGGACACGATTTGCTCTCCCACTCACATAAAAATAGAAAAGCAAGAGGACAAATGGAGCCCACTCAATATGTTTATTATTTTGGTTCAACTTGTTAAGTTTGTCAACTGATCCACAACAAACACCCTTGTTCTTGAAGACTATTCGACTAACATCCATATTTTCTACATCATATAAAACTCATTTGACAACGGTCTTGCCTCGTCTCCTCCTAGCAATTTAATTTGCTAAAACGCTCAGCCCAAGCGAACATAAGGCTCTCCGAACGACACCACCCAGGATTTGACAGCTTCATTTACGTGCCCAATGACTTACGAAAAATTCAACTAGAGATTTTCGGGCTCTTCAGTTTGGTGCCCACCGTGGGGCCCTGACAATTATGTAATGCAAAATCCACCGCACCAGATGTGATGTTCCAATTCCTGTAACCCCTTCGGAAAAGGTAACCCCTTCAGAAAAGGTAAAGATGTCTATTTCCAATTTTAGTTTTCTTCTCTGCCAAAAATCTGCTTCCATATTATCAAAATTATGTTCTTTGTTTAATGTTTCAAATAGTAAAGTTAAGTATTTAATTTCATTTAGCATAAAAAAAAGGCACTCGACTGAGAGCCACAAAAGCACTCTACGGAGCCAAAAAAAAAAAAGCGCTCTACGAAGCCTAAAAAAAATGCTCTACAACGAGCTACAACAAGCGCTCTTCCGAGTCTTAAAAAAAAATGCTCTACAATGAGCTACACAAGCGCTCTACGGAGCCTAAAAGAAAAAAATAATGCTCTACAACGAGCTACAACAAATGCTTTACGGAGCCTAAAAAAACGCTCTACGGAGTCTAAAATAAATGCTCTACAACGAGCTACAACAAGCGCTCTATAGAGCCTAAAAAAAACGCTCTATGGAGTCTAAAAAAAAAATGCTCTACAACGAGCTACAACAAGCGCTCTACGGAGCCTTAAAAAAACGCTCTACAACGAGCTATACAAAGCGCTCTACGAAGCCTAAAAAAACGCTATACAAGCGCTTTATGGAGCCTAATATATATATATATATATATAAAGAAGAGAAAAGGCTCTACATCGAGCTTACTATGAGTTAGATCGATGACTTCCAAGTTACGATCCAAAAATGCTCAACGATGAACTACACAAAGCACTCAACGATGAGCAAAAATGCTCTACGAGGATAAAAATAATAACGCTCTATGACAGCTATAAACAATGCTCTATCTCAAGCTACAGATAGCAAAAGTCAAATAAAAAGTGATCCAAGTAACACTACGCAACGTTGAACTACGACATCGTATAACCCGGTATGTTAAATGTATTTCATATCAATTTGCATGTTGAACTACAAAGGTCTATGATTTTATATTTCATATCAACTTGCATGTCGAACTACAAAGATCCCAGATTTTATAGTTCATATCAATTTGCATGTTGAACTATAGAGATCTATGATTCTATGTCAAGCCACCTACAAAATTTGAATCTCGCTATCGTTCTACAATCGAGCTAACGCTCTACAACGAGCTACAGCAAGTGCTCTACAGAGCTTCAAAAAATGTTATACAATAAGCTATAACAAGTGCTCTACGGAGCCTCAAAAAGCGCTTTATGATGAGCCCAAAATAATCAAGCTCAAACGACTTCTTAGAAATTCATTACAAAAGAATGGGGCTATTTAAATAATTCAACCCATGATTTTTCAATTCTACTTTACCAATGACTATCTTTTAACGCAAGAGTTCGATCGAAACAGTCCACTCTCTAACTTGAAGACTTCAACTCAGAGAGTGGGGGGCTAACTGTGGTAGCAAAAAATAACACATATCAAATAGTAACAAGGCTTTTATTGATCTGGACAGCTGACAAGCCCAAATACTTTATATGAATCATGCCCAATCGTATGCCCAAGAGCAAGTGCAAACCTTGACTAAGTCTACAAAGACCAAGTCTATGTGTAGACTAAGTTAGTGATGTTGCTCAACTATTAACAAATTTAAAGATATTCAGATATCTTGACCAAGATAAGTGGGATCACATGATCTCTTTGTGAAAGACAATCTCACATTTACTATAAATAGAGGCACCTCGTCATTTGCAAAAAGGGAAGAAAAAAAAAGAGAGGGACACGATTTGCTCTCTCACTCACATAAAAATAGAAAAGCAAGAGGACAAATGGAGCCTACTCAATTTGATTAATTTTTAGTACAACTTGTTCAGTTTGTCAAATGATCCACAACAAACACCCTTGTTCTTGAAGACTATTCGACTAACATCCATATTTTCTACATCATATAAAACTCATTCGACAACGGTCTTGCCTCGTCTCCTTCTAGCAATTTAATTTGCTACAACGCTCAGCCCAAGCGAACATAAAGTTCTCCGAACGACACCACTCAGGATTCGATAGCTTTGTTTACGATTCACTTTAATTGTTGATTTGAAATAAATTTTATTTATTGATAAATTGTCTAACTTGAGTATCGGAGAGTCCCCAACGGGACACCCTCCATCTCTCGCTCCATTCTACTTTATTATTTTTCACAAGATCTCGTAGTGCACGACCTACTAATTTTCGCTTTACCATTATCAGTGCCCAACGACTTACGAAAAATTCAACTGGAGATTTTCGGGCTCTTCACCAACCAGGTATGTAGTCGAACTCTAATTCAACAGCATATGTCTGACGGCATGCATGCGTGCGACACAAATACACAACGACCGTGCTGCCCAAATTCTTCGCAGGAGAATCTTTCTTTGCTGATTCTGCTGAAAAGAAGTAAGAGAGAAACAAACAAAAAAGGGCATTTTAGAACATTTCAACATCACCCCCCACCCCCCGGTACCAAAAAAAAAAGAAAGCTTTTTATTTACCTCTTATTAGTTTATTACTTGACTCAATCAACTCAACCCAAGAAGATCCAACTCCAAGTATTAAACTCATTTTAACCATGGTTAAATAGCGGTGTTAGGTGGGTTTGACTACTGACCAGTCTGGTTTGGTAGGCGTTGTTGGTTCAATCAAACCTGTTAATTCTTTTATAACTCTTCAAATCTCCCTCAGAGAAATCTCCTCACCTACACCACCAAACAATAAACCAACAAGCAAACACATTGTTGTGGGTGAGAGAGAAAGAGATCTTCTCTAATTCTCCGCCACCACCACCGAATCGCTCACCCTACAGTTCCTCCGGTTCACCATTTAAATCATGCAATCGTCATCGTCGGCGTCTTCTACCAATTCGTTCAAGGTGTCTCCGTTCGAGTTGATGTCGGCGATTATTAAAGGCAAGATGGATCCCTCCAACGTCTCCTCTGATTCCGGCACCGACTTCACTTCCGTTATCATCGAGAATCGCGAGTTCGTTATGATCCTAACCACCTCCATCGCTGTCCTGATCGGCTGCGTCGTCGTCTTGATATGGCGGCGATCCAGCGGCCAGAAATCCAAGTCCATCGAGCAGCCTAAGTCGTTAATCGTCGAAGAGCAGCCTAATGATGAAGTTGACGACGGTAAGACAAAGGTCACCGTCTTCTTCGGTACTCAAACCGGCACCGCCGAAGGTTTTGCTAAGGTCTGCTAAACCAACTCATATATACATACATATATATATATATATATTTATATACTTACACTATTAAAAGACTAGCTGATGCTGATGCTTGCTTCGTTTTAATCACAGGTTTTCGCTGACGAGGCAAAAGCACGATACGATAAAGCCAATTTTAAAGTGGTTGATTTGGTATGATTTGACTCTTTCAATTTCGAATTTACTTTATTGTTCGATGATGTTAATTTATTTTGAGATCATGCTTAACATATATATATATATATATATAACAGGATGATTATGCTGGCGATGAGGATGAATACGGAGAAAAGTTGAAAAAGGAGAATTTGGCTTTTTTCTTCTTGGCTACGTAAGTATTGATGATTCTCTTCGCTTTTCCAGTAATTAAAATTTCAATTTTGTTAATATGGTTTATTGGTTTATTGCAGATATGGAGACGGTGAGCCAACAGACAATGCAGCTAGGTTCTACAAATGGTTCAACGAGGTAGCTTTTTATTTGATTTAGCTTATAAAAAATGGTTGTACTATTTAGTACTTTTTTAGAGCAGAATTTGATTATCTTTTGAATGCATGACTGTGTAGAATAAAGAGAGCGTGGAATTGCCTAACCTTAAGTACGGAGTATTTGGTCTCGGCAACAGGCAATACGAGCATTTCAACAAGGTCTGAGATGAAATTCATATTTGATGTATATTTCATGTACCTCTAGTTTCAAGTTGTTGATGCTGCATTTTACATTCTTAATGTGTGTTCATCTGTTTTGGTGATTCTAAACAGGTTGCCATAGTGGTGGATAATATTCTCACCGATCAGGGTAACGCTTTTATGCTTGTTATTCCCTTTTCAGTTAATTTTTCCAAGCAATTTGAGGATGTGCGGTTGCATCTCATGTGCAGATGACATCGTAGATATTAATAATGATTTATTTATTTTAGATGTTTCTGAAATTGGATGTTAAGAGTATTTATTGTTTAGACTATCATCTCCAAAGTGCCTGACTGCAAACTGAAGCTTGGCTGACTTATGTGGATTGGCAGCATTTTGCTGGGACTATGTTGAATGTGTTTTGAGTGTTCTTTTTGCATCATTCATAGGAGCAATTTCGTGTTGTTGTGGTGCCCTTTAACCTTTTCACCTTAGTCTAGCAATGTCACTGCCAGTTAGTCAGTTACTTTGTTGTGGAAATAAACTAATCAGGTGTGTTGTCATTCCAGGAATACTTTCCAACCTCCAATTTTGTGGAGCGATGTTCTGTTTTGAAACCCTGTTTTAGGTTTTGACTTTCACAATCACGGTTTATTTTAACTAGATGGAAACACTGGAATGCAGGGCTACTGTATTGTTGTTTTAGAGTGCAATGTGACGTGACTGTATGGATTAATGGCATGTGTTGTGGTATTTTACTTATATGATTTTATTACATTCACTGTTAAATAGGTTTATGACTTGAAAAACACATCTCTACAGCTAATACTTAATACTGACTGTATGTTGGAACTAAATTTATGGATACCTATAGGAATCTTGTTTATGAAAACTTTGGAAATAGTAGCTGTATTGTGATTTCCAGTAATGGTACTTGCTATGCAGCCTAATCACGTTAATCATGTTTGTAATTAATTGTACAGAAACCAATCACACATACAATGCTTGGAGATAGATCTATTCCTCCATGTTATGAAAGATATATTCCACATTGTGCTGATTGATTAATTAATTTAGTTTCACATATTCACATATTTTTGTTTTCATTTGCAGGTGGGAAACGCCTTATCCCTGTAGGTCTCGGGGATGATGATCAGTGCATTGAAGATGACTTTACTGCATGGTATTAAGCACTTGGATTACCTTCTTGAATCAAAAACATGAAGTGTTTTTTTTTTACCTCTTCTTTTTCTTAAAAAAATATATCATCTCATTGGTTGTTTCTATGCTAGGCGAGAATTGGTGTGGCCTGAGTTGGATCAGTTGCTTCGTGATGAGGATGATGCAACTGTTTCTACCCCGTATACTGCTGCCATATCAGAATATCGGGTTGTATTTTATGACCCTGCAGATGCATTGATAGAGGACAAGAGCTGGAGCAACACAAATGGTCATGCTGTTTATGACGCTCAACACCCTTGCAGGTATGACACAACAAGTACTCATTAGTTTTCCTATTTGTGTTTTAGTCCAATATTATTCTCTAATACAGTCTGAAATACATTTTGTTTGCTTTTGAAGGGCTAATGTGGCTTTTAGAAAGGAGCTTCATACTCCTGCATCTGACCGTTCTTGCACCCATCTGGAATTTGACATTGCTGGCACTGGACTTGCGTAAGTGTTTTGTTTTTGGCTTAGATATATTATTAACCTTATTAGGTTCTTGTCGCCAATTTTCTTTTTATTTTTAGTATGAATACATCTTCTTATGCTCATAATTGTATTTCTACCTCAGGTATGAAACAGGGGATCACGTTGGTGTTCACTGTGAGAATTTAATTGAGACTGTCGAGGAGGCTTTGACATTGTTAGGCTTATCTCCAGAAACTTATTTCTCCCTCCATACTGATAAAGAGGATGGCTCTCCACTTGGTGGAGGTTCCTTGCCTCCTCCCTTTCCACCATGCAGTTTGAGAACAGCATTGACTCGATATGCTGATCTTTTGAGTTCCCCTAAAAAGGTTTGTTTGTTTTCTTGGCTCAATGGACAATCCAAATTCCTTTTCCTTTGTCTTTAACTGACCTTCAGTGTGGTAGATCAAATAATTGATTGTCTTGCCTCCTGTTTGCCAGTCTGCTTTACTCGCACTAGCTGCTCATGCATCTGATCCCACTGAAGCTGACCGATTAAGGCACCTCGCCTCACCTGCTGGAAAGGTTGTTAACTTTATATTAAATAATGTGGCATGGAATTAGCTAGCCTCATTAGTTTGCTTCTTATTGTATGTGAATATAACACAAACTTTCATATACAGGACGAATATGCACAATGGTTAGTTGCTAATCAGAGAAGCCTCCTTGAGCTCATGGCTGAATTTCCATCTGCCAAGCCCCCACTTGGTGTCTTCTTTGCATCAGTTGCCCCACGCTTGCTACCTAGATACTACTCAATTTCTTCTTCCCCGAGGTGAATGTATATATATATATATGTTATTATTTTAATGTAGTTCATTAAGATGTTGGTACAAATCCAGGATGTAAATTTTGTAAAATTTTTATTCTGCAGGATAGCACCATCTAGAATTCATGTTACCTGTGCACTGGTTTATGAGAAAACACCAACAGGCCGCATTCACAAAGGAGTGTGCTCAACTTGGATGAAGGTACCTGAATTCATATGTTACCTTATCCCCATTTTTGATTTGCAAGATTAAACCTTGAAGAGATAGGTACAATATCAGTAGTCACTGATTCCTGTATGACCATTTAGTGGAAAGAAGATAAAAATGTTCATGCATTAGTATGTCTATGTGTGTGTGAGTGCATGGATAGGGATTCCTGACTGTGGTAATCTTATTTAAATAAGCTATGCCTAGGCGAGGGGCAAGACTATCCCAGTTACATGGATCATGTAACATCTTTTTGCATGGGAATTTACTGATTGTTTCTTATTGCAGAATGCTGTGCATCAGGAGAAAAGCGACGAGTGCAGCTGGGCTCCTATTTTTATTAGACAATCAAACTTCAAACTCCCTGCTGACACTAAAGTGCCTATTATCATGATTGGCCCTGGCACTGGATTGGCTCCATTCAGGGGTTTCCTGCAGGTTGTAAATTGTAGACTAGATAATAAGTCGTTTTACTCTTTATATTGGATCATATATGAATATATGATAGAACCTTAAGCTAATTTGTGTATTTATGTTTTCCCTTTTCAGGAAAGATTTGCCCTGAAGGAAGCTGGAACAGAACTGGGACCTTCAATATTATTTTTTGGATGCCGGAACCGCAGAACAGTAAGTTCTGGTCTAATCGGTTGTCTGAATTCCCCATGGTTGGGATGATTGCAGGGTTTATAGTTTATTCAATTTTGAAACTTTTTTTAATAAGCTTTTTTTTGGCAGGATTACATTTATGAAGAGGAGCTCAACAACTTTGTTAATAGTGGTGCACTTTCAGAGTTGGTTGTAGCCTTCTCACGTGAAGGTCCCACCAAGGAATACGTGCAGCATAAAATGATGGAGAAGGTATTGGCACCTATTTCACCTACCAACGTCTTAAAATTTTAAGATGAGTTTCAGTTGTAAGTTATGATTTGAAACTAAAAGCACATATTTTCTCTGGATCCAGGCTTCGGATATCTGGAACATGATTTCTCAGGGAGGTTACTTATACGTTTGTGGTGATGCCAAAGGCATGGCTCGAGATGTTCACCGAACTCTGCACACAATTGCTCAAGAGCAGGTATGTTAATACAAATAAAATCTCTAAATCTAGAATTTGGCCAAATAGTTCCCACCTACCTATTACTATTAGAATGGGAATGTGCTTAAAAAACCTTACAAAGCACTTTAGTGTTGTCACTTCCTGTTCTATCATGGTCTTGAATATTTATCTGTTTTGTGCATTTTAAGGCAAAAATTGTTTTTCAGACACGGAACTATCATCTCTTGTGGTCCTTGATTTTCTCCCCCTTGGGGATATGTTGCATGTTTCTCTTACCCAATCCAACTATGTTTTGGACCTCAGGGATCGCTAGACAGCTCGAAGGCAGAGAGCATGGTGAAAAATCTGCAAATGACTGGCAGGTATCTACGTGATGTGTGGTGATAGATAATTCCTCCATTGTGCTTTATATTGAAGAATCTTGCATAATATAAATACCGAGCCCAACTTATTTGGGATAGAAGAAATACACAGAAGGGCTACTTTGCGATGCCTACTGTTCGTTCCCCCACCCCCCGGAAGGGCATTTAAATGTGTTATAACTGTTGGTTATGTGATTCTTTTTACTCATGAAAGATTTTTTGGTTGATGTAAGTTATATATATACAGATACTGCGATAATTATGGTTAGGATAGGTTATGAAATCAAGATTTTCCTTGTAAGAACCAATAAAGCGGTTCACATGACAATATAAAATGTTGTACTCCCATTTATTTAACTGTTTTGGTATAAATTCCAAGTTTGGTTTCTGAAATAATTGTCTACCAAATTCATTATTATTGATACAAGCATCGCATAAATATGGCTGTTCAAGAAAATTGAGACGAGCAGTCCGAATTCCGATCCTCCATCTGGATGATTGGGGGGATCTCTCAGATTGTAAGTTTTCTATTTGATTTATATATTTTCAGTGGGTGTGTTCAATTGAACTAAAGAATGAACTCCCCAAACTTGATAACAACACCATCAATGAAACTCAAACTAGAGAGGGAAATGGGGAATATGGTAAACTAGAGGGATCATTTTGATAATATCCGTTGTATAAATTAATGGTTACGTGTCTCACACAGGGTTCTCTCATGTTTTAATAAAATATAAGAACATACTATTCCAACCACTCCCGAGTGATGATTGGTGGGGACAAATACAATGTAGCAGCACCACAAGAATTTCAACACAGACCACAAGTTGTGGTTGTTGAAAGTTGAAACTTTCCAAATCAAGCAGCAGCTGCCTACGTGGTGGACATTCACAAGCCACAAACACATCAAAATGAAAACCTGGAGGCACTAAATGAATGGTTGTGACTTGTTACCATCTGTGGCCAATAATAATATTGCTGACTTCTTGTAAACACAATCTCGCTAACCAGTTATATCATTCATTTGATGTCTCTCCATTTTTTTTTTTTTTCATTTTGTGACACGAAATCTAACTAAAACTGACCAACGATACCGTTGTAACTTGTACGATTGTATTTATAGCTCCCCTGGTACCGACGCTGACTGATGGCCACTGTTGGTGTTTAACCTTAGCTCTTTCATTTAGTTGAATGTGAAACTCAATTGACTTTTTTATATATATATTTTTTTATTCTTTTTATTTTATTTTATTTTATTTTATTAGAAGTGGGGATTCGAACCTAGGACCTCAACATCATTGGCAAGGGTGGCTCACAGATTTTGAGGCCCTAAGAGCATCCACAATGGTAAGTCCGAAAAACAAGACCCATTTGTTGCCACATCAAAAAAATAGGTCTTTCCATTTGGATCCACTTAATTTGGATCTTTTTTCTCCACAATGAGGCTAAATTGGAAAAGTAAAAGTGAATCCACTTTTTTAACTTTTTTCCAAACAATTATTACTCTTCTTTAAAATGTTATATATACATATATTAATAAATAAATTATATAATATATTTTAAGTATCAACATTATCAATAATTATTTAACAAATCATAATTAATTTAAAATAAAAAAAATTATCAATTTAAAATTATCACAACCGAATTACATCAACAATAAAAATAAATATTTAAAACAAAATATTGTATACGATTAGACATGGCTTCGATTTCGGTTCGATTCCGGTTTCGGTTCTGAACCTTCAAAACTGGTTCCGATTCCGGTTTTGAAGGATCGGTTTTGCTTCCGGTTTTGAAGGTTTGATTCCGATCCGATTTTGGCGGTTCCGACGGTTAGGGTCTGGTGGTTCCGATGGTTTGGTTTCAGTTTCGGTCTGGTTTTCGACGGTTCCGACAGTTCAGTTTCGATTCCAGTTTTGTCGGTTCCAATGGTTCAGTTTTGGTTTCGGTTCCGGTCCAATTTTCGACGGTTCTGACGGTTCAGTTCTAGTTCCAGTTTCGGTTCCGACGTTCTGGTTCCAACAATTTAATAATTGAAATTAAAATTATTTATATTTTTTTCATTATATATAGGGAAAATTGCATAAACTTACCCTAAGTATATATATAATTGCACTAAAACCGGAAAAGTTTTCATAATAACACAAACATACCCTCTTACCCATTGACTGACAGTGGTCAACGGTTGACTATTGTTAGTCAGTAATGGTAGAGGGGCAATTAGGTCTTTTCTCATACTATTAAATCAATGAAAATAAATCAAAATAAATTATCCAATCACACATTGCCACATTAGCCCTAAAACTTTCATTAATCAAATATACAATAAAAAAACTGTTCAAAAAAAAAAAAAAATTTAATAATCTTTAGGAAAAAAAAAAAAAACAAAACAAATATTATCACCATCACCAATTCACTACCACTCTTCTTCTACATTCAAACCTAAACCTAATCCACCACAACTCAAACACCCAAACCCTAGCTACCACCACCTCTCAAACACTCAAACCTTAGCCACCACCACCGCCGCCACCGCCGCTAAAACCACACCGACCTCCACCCTTTACGAACGTCGATCTATTCCTAGCCGCCGTGTATTCTCTCTCTCTCTCTCTCACTCACTCATCGTGAATCCCTATCTCAAGAATCCCTCTCCATCGATCTCCTCTATTTTCAATCTCCAGTATATATTATCCCTTCTTTTTCTTCTATTCATCAGTGAAATCGACACGGGTGTTTGGTGGTTGTGTTTGAGGTTGGGTTTTATTTTAGTGGGATTTTTGGTGTGGTGGATTTCAATTTCAGTTAGGTTTTTGGTTGGGAGAACGATTGAATATTTTGGTTTCTGGAAACTGATTGGAAGATGGAGGAGATTGAGAGTAGAGGGTGGGATTAGAGGCGGCGGATGGAGGAGGAAGGGAGATGGTCGGGTTCGCGGCGAAAAGAAGACGAAGGCTTGTGCGGCGGTGGCGCAACACGACGGCAGGTCGAAGATGATGGGGTTTGATGTGAGCAGCAGTGAGAGGAAAGAAAGAGATAATGGTGGTGTCTGGGGTTTGATTCCAAATCTGGAAAATTATATATTTTTTATTGAAGTTTTTTTTTAAAATTTTAATTTTTTGTTTTGTATATATTTTCGTTGATTTGTTTTTTGTTGATGGTTTGTTTTGATTGGGAATTTTTGGGATGAAGGTGATGATGTTGGTGTGGACAAAGGTGATGAATTTAATTTAATTTTTTTTTTATTTTAAAAATTAAGTTAATTTTTTTAATAAATAAATCAATTTCGGGATAACATGATAGGGGTAAATTTATCTTTTCAAAGATTTGGTTGGTCAACCGTTAATGTAACGGTTTGACCACTAACGGTAGGCGATGTTCATGTAATTAAGACCATTTGTTGAATATTTTGCTACAAAGATAAAACTCAGGGTAAGTTTATGCAATTTTCCCTTATATATATAATTATTGAAATTAATAATAATATATTTTAATTATAATAATTTAATATATACATATTAAATTTATTTTTTATTTGTCATTATATATATAATTATTGAAATTAATAATAATATATTTAAATTTAAATAATTGAAATATATATATTAAATTTATTTATATTTTTTCATTATATATAATTATTGATATTAATAATTATATATTTTAATTTAAATTATATATATAAACCCAACCCAATGATTGTGAGGTGTTGGAAACCCAATTCCAATCATTGGACAAGATCGAAATGAAGTTTCACATTTGGAATCCAATTTGGGTTTAGTTGGGTGGAGCCCACAAATGAGTTTTATTTTTTGGGTCTATTTTTTTACTATTGTAGCACCATTGGATCCAAATAAAAACGGGTCTCCTAAAAATGGGTCTATTTTATCCACCATTGTGGATGCTCAGGGAGAAAAAAATAGACCTCAATTTTATAAGTATAATAAAATTAAAATATTAACGATAGTAATTGGAAATATTTAACTAAATTTAGAAGATTGCAATTGAAATTTTTTTTTCATGTAATATAATATATTAACTATTAAGTAATAGGATAGACAACAACAATTAGCAAGTAGTAATCATATTAAAATTAACCACTTGATTTATCACGCAATTAGAAAAAATTAAAACAAGATTAAATTCTTAAATTTGAATTTATATACCTTTTAAATGTTAGAATTTCTTTTTAGAGATAATATAATATTGCAATCCGTGGAGATGTAACTCTTAAGCATAAATAAAAAAGAGAATAACTTGTAAGCTTTTAGAGATAAACAAATTAAAGCAAAATGAGAGTTGTAGCTGTACTTGAATTGTTGTAGATAAATGAAAATGATTTTATTTTTTTATAGATAATTTTTAAATAGTAAAATATTATTGTTAAGAAGTTTAAGGGTTTTATTAATTGTAACGATGCTTGAAACATGGACACTCAATAATCATTTCTTAGTTAAATAAATCATTATTAATATATTCCTGTTTTTTAGAAACATTTCCCTATAACTAAGCAATAATAAACATAATAAAAAAGGCACATCATTATATTTTTAATAGTAATTTTAATTTTTTTCAAAATTTATAAATAAATGAGACCTCTAATTTTTTTGCCTTTTTTTTAAGGCCTTAAGTAGATACCTCACTTCCATCAAAAAAAAAAAAAAAAAAAGTAGATGCCTCACTTGCTTATGCCTAGAGCTGGCAAAGATAAAGGGCTCTTAAAGATTTTAAGAGCAAGTTTTTTCTTTTTGATATACCACCACTCCGATCAGATACGAGCCATTTCCACTGAACCACATTGATAAGCGGTGTTACAAATAAGGATTTATGAAGTATAATATCTAGCCCGAAGCAACTAATAGAATTGACATGAAAATGATGTATTGTCATTTGTTTCCCACACCAATTTGACAGTTGCCTTTGTTTCCCCAAAAAGAGCTTCAATAAAATGGCCATACCGCATTTTCGGTACTCCTAATTACTAATTATAATAGCAATAATAAATTTAAAATCATGATGAGAACACATATATGACGAGATATTCAAGATCTAAAACGAGATATTCAAGCAAAATACTTTTACAGAGCAGTAAGACCAGGAATCGATCCAAGTTAAACCAATTTGTTTGTCAGGCCCTAAAAATGACATGGGCATTCAGTCAGTTATATTTTACGACTTTCATTTCGGTACAAGTACAATAAAGCAAGGTTCAAGCCAAAAAGGCTAGGGTTCTGTAAGAAAATGACTACAATTCCGGCAAAGTCAGCCTAGTCTTGATCAGCATCTTCTATTTCTTCATCCTCTGGTACACCACGGAGATAGAGCACATTATTGCACCTATGGACAAAAAATTATAAATCAAGTAGATTGTGGATTCCGCAAAGGTTGAGATCCTCTGTATAAACAAAGCTATATAATTCCTTAAATTTTGCATTATTTTGTAAAAAAGCATGACACACGATAATGCTCTTCCATGTTGTATATTGAGGAAACTTAAAGACTGCGATTTTCTGGTCCAAAATACAGTAGTTTGCTCCAATCAAAAACTCATATAAACCAATTCACGGTTTTCTCATTTAATATCTATTAATTTATTGAAAAACTCTGAATTCTTAAGTTTGATACATCTAAAAAGTACTGGAAACACCAGATTTAGTGGTACCAACGGAACATGAAAATTAGTTCCTCTGCCTCAGACTTGATCTTAACCATTGAGATTTGAGACATGAAGGCATCTCCATAAAAAAACCATAAATTTTTTCTACAACACTCAGCTTTAGCTACCACTCCATAAAAACTAAGCAAACCAACCTACCAGCATGTCTAAGAATCTAATCTTTTACACCTCTAGAGATGAATATATAATAACCAATATGGCCAAACTTTAAACATCAAGCGACCAACCTATAATCAAGCGATATAAAATATGACAAATCAAGCAAAAGAGTTTGGAAAGACTAACAAACTTAAGATCCAATCATCCACATAATCCCAAGATTGAATCTTATTGACATTATCATGAGAACAAGCTACAGAATCCATGATAGATCTGGTAGTTTCAGGCCCGTGCCCTTATGATTGTCAGTTAAATCTGATAGATTCTCTCCTATAAATAATATAAGCATAAAAATTCTTGACACTCCACTTAGCTTACTTTAAAGCCAAGAACCCAAAGGAAAATTTGTAAGCACATTCATTGTCAATCTCAAAATTTTTAAGTAGCTTTTCAACATTCTTTGAATACATCAAAGCAAGTTTCTACCAAATTGCATATACTAATCAGAGAGATTTTCTCAGAACTGTTGCATTTTAAAAGAGACTATAATTAAAGGAGGAAACTCCGGCATATAAAGGACATTACCTGATCAAAATCTCTCCAAGATTTCCAGTGAATTGTCCATCAATATACTCTTCAGTATTGCCTAGCTGTAGGTAAGTAAAATAAACTTTTTTTAAAAAAAAAATGTGAGGAAAAACGTGCAGCCTACAAAAAGAACTGTTGAAACACATTGGATTGCCTTGATAATTAATTATATTAACAACATCAATGCGGATAGATCAAACATAATGTATTGCACACGAAAGCATTATTTAAAAACATAATTCAGGAAATAAGAAGTTAAAACAAACACACAAAAAATAAAATAAATTGAAGTTATGTTTGATACCTGCAAATTCATATACGAATCTACGGAGGCAAGGAAACCTAAAAAGGAACCAAGAAAAAACAGAAATGTTAGAATCACCAATGAATAGAACCAATCAAAAGATACAAAGAATGAAATTAATAACCTTTGTACTCCATTCCCCACTTGAGTTTGACAATTACAGTCTTTCCAGTCAAATTGTTCAAGAACGGCTTCGGGTTAACTGGTATGGTCTGAAACATTAACAATAATTCATATCAACAAAATATTCACTTTCACTTTTTAAACTAATAGATCTATTGAAAGAAAAACTCAAACCTAAAAATTGATTAACGATTTCTCATTGAAACAAAAATGATACAAGTTTACTGAAATGAACAACATATTCATACAAATTGCCATTCAATGATATTAATTGTTTCTCTGACGACACAATGAACAAATTGCCATTCTGTAACTAATAATGTATATCAATCACAATTTCTGTAACTATCGGAGGTAATTGAAATATACAGGTAAACTTCTTGTAGAGTCAAAACATAGTGGTTCAAACAAAACTGGATGAAAATCACAAGAAAAATTACTTACAGCCATAGAAGACGAGTATAGAAGCTCTTCGACTTGGACGCTTTTGGTCTGTTGTTGTAAAGGGTTTTAGGGTTTTTGTATCTCTTTAATTCATTATTTATTTTCACTATTCAGGCATGGGTTGGGTACTTGGGTTAGGTCAGATCCATATTAGTGTCAGCGGGTCGGCCCAAAAGATTTTTTTTTTTTTAATTACGGCCCAAAGGTTTTTATATTATGAGTTGTGGTATTTACACCCTTTAAAAACTGTATGTACACCTCTCTCGTAATAACACCCCATAAAAACTCTAGTTTGTTAATAAACCCCACTTAATGACAAAAATACCCTTTCTTTATTTGTATTGTATTTTTGTAACCACACCTCACCTATACCTATTTTATTATCTAATCAATTTTATTATTATTTAAAATTTTATTATTTTATTTCTTGTTTTTCAAAAAAAAAAATAAAAATAAAAATAAAATTCTAACTCTTAAATGCAGAAATTATAACAGAATGAATTTGGGTTTATTTACAATAGTTTACACATAAATTTTATTTAAAAAAAGTTTCAGAAATTCGTCATATGTATATGTAATGAAGGGGAAATGGAATAAAATAATCCATTTTGTTAAGCTTATTAATTAAACAGCCATCCGGTTAAAATAAATAAATAAATAAAAATTAAAGGGGCAATTGCCCATAAAGCAAGCAATGCACAGGCTAAACAAACAATCAATGTTTTTTTTAGGTTATGTACGTGTTTTGCCGGTGTAATATACAGGCACAGAAAAAATACAGATGGATAGTTGTGAGGAAAATCAATATAATTTTTTTTTCTCTATTCTTTATCTAATAGTGTGGGTTCTTGTGGTGTGAATTGGGAAGACTTTTCAAGTTCGTAATTGTTTTCTGATCGGTTCTATAATCCATAGACAATTTTAAATTTCCAATTTGTATTTGAAAGTAATATTTAGAAAATAAATTAGGGTTTGAGAAAATGGAAAGGGTTTTGGGATATAGAAAACCGATTAATAATTTTTGGGAGTTACAAACTATTCAGTCATTTTAGTCATTTTAATCAAGGGTAATATTGAATTTTTGAAAACGTATTAATTTGGGGTGTACATATAACTTTTGAGGGGTGCAGATATTGTCACTGTTATATTATATTAGAAGCCCAATTTCAAAATCGTAATAAAATATAGGACTTGTTAGGTCAATCGTGAAAAGTGAGATGGTTCGAATAAGGCTCTGTTTGGTACGGATGAGAGATGGAGGGAGGAGAGCTCTAATTTATTGTTTGGTTGAAGAGACAAGAGAGAGGAGAATAGCAGATGAGGGATCTCATCTCCCTCAATGCCCATAAAAATCAATCCTTCCCTCATGGGACAGATGAGAAGATAAGGGATCTCATTGGCGGGAAAGGACAACATTACCCTTCAATTTATAAAAGGGTAATATAGTAAATTTATAAATTATATATCAATCCATTTAACTCTCTTTTCAACAATGATAGATGTTATCCTCTCAATCCCTCATACTCTCTCTTTTTCTTAATTAATCCATCTCTCATACTCTCTCTCCCTCCTACTCCCTCATACCTCCTCCTACCAAACATAGCGTAAAGAGCAGATTGTGAGGCTGGAAAAAAAAAGAAGTTTAAAATTAAAAACCTCTCCTCACCTTGCAACTATTATTGAATGGATACATAAATATGCATTTATTCATAAACCTCCCATGAGTTCTAACGACATTAAGAGTTCCATTTGCTTGACTTAAGTTGACTAAGTGGAAAATCTATTATGCCTTTTACGGTTTATAAAAAAGTCTGTTACACCCCGAACTTGACGTGAGTTGACAGATTAAAAATACTTTTATACCCTTTAAAATATATGAAAAGGTCAATAATTCCTTAAAGTCTTAACTTTTCCATTTCTCTCTCACACCAATATTTTGGATTTTTTGTTTTTTTTTTTTTGTTTTTTTTTTTCTTTTTTAATAAATTGATTGTTTTGGGGAATTATCATTTAGGTCTCTATATATATATTTTTTGAATTATTTGCGTTTTAAAACTGTTTATTCATTTTTCACTGGGTTGATCCTAGGTTTTTTAAAACTCATCAATTTGGTCATTTTGACTAGATTTTTAATGGTCAACCTTAATAATAATAAAAAAAAAGTAAAATGGCATTTTTACCCTTGACCATTTATATTCTTTTAAAAAATAAAATGAAATTGTATAAAAAAATTAAAATAAACATAAAAATTAAAACCCAATTGTAAAAAATTTTTTAAAAAAATTGATAAGTTAAAAAAAATTAAAACCCAAAAAAAAAAAAAAAAAGTTAGAAAACAAAAGCAAAAATTGAAAAAAGAAAAGGAGGTGAAGATCCAATCTGGATCTCCTCCTCTATGGAGATCCAAATGGATCTCCATAGAGATCCCATCGCTAGGATCTCCATTACACATGCAAGAATTGAACCTACAACACCCAAAATCTAGAGCCGACACTAATTCAATATCAAACATATAAATGTGTAGATATATACAACTATATAGTGAGTAGAAAGAGATAATTACATTGACTTTGAGTTGATTGATGATCTTCAACCTAAAAGAATCAATGATACCATCATTCATTAGAGACTCCAAAACGCAGAATCAATGGTACCATCAATGGTATCACTAAACAACCCACTTTTTTATTTTCACGCAGGAACCCCAACTTAGCTTCTTCTGCCCACAAAATCAAAACAAAAAATCAACAATTTTTACAGGATCTTCATGATAGGAAACTTGCTTTACTTGACCGCAAGTAGGCCCAATATAACATTTAGTGTGAGTGTGTGTGTTAGGTACCAAGCTAATCTCAAGGAATCTCACCTTGTTACGGTAAAGATGATCATTTGGTTTGTGAATGGTACCTCAAACCATAGGATTTGGTACTCTTTTGACACTAATCTAAGTCTTGTTGGGTATAGTGATGCCGATTGGGCGGGAAATTGTGATAATAGGAAAAGCACATTGGGCGGTTGCTTTTTCCTTGGGAACAATTTGGTTTCTTGGTTTTGCAAGAAACAAAAATCTATTTCCCTATCCATGGCCAAGGTGCAATACATTGCTGCCGGTAGTGCTTGCACTCAATTGATGTGGATGAAACAAATGCTAGCCAACTATGGCTTGGAGCAAGGTACTCTTACTTTATTTTGTGATAACATGAGTGCCATTAATATTTCTAAAAATCCCGTCCAACATTCTAGGACAAAGCACATTCACATTATACACCACTTCATAAGAAAGCTAGTTGAGAGCAAAACCATTGCATTGGAACATGTGGGAACAAATGACCAACTAGCGGATTTGTTTACAAAACCCTTAGAAACACTTAGATTTGGGAACCTTAGCAAGTCTATTGGGATTTGTCTATTGGATTGAAGTGGTATGTCTTGACCTTATATGGGGAGCTCAAGCAAAGAGAGCAAAATTGCATGATCATGCATTGTGCTACATTGATATATTTTATGCCTCTTACTTAATTGCTTGAGATGATTGGTTGTACATGTTTATATATAAATATATATATTTTAATAAGTGTGATTCATTGCCTTACTTGCAATTCATGTTATATTTATGCTCAAACATGCATTTTTGGAATAGGAGATGTACTTTGGGAGTACTTTTTGAATGACCTTTAATTAATTCCTATGACATGTTGATTCTTTTTGTTGATATGCTTAAAAGTGAAAAGTATGATATGCTTGATTGCTTTATCTTGAATGAAAATTTGTGTGTAAAAGCAAACTTTGAGACTTCAATTATTAAGGATCTTAAAATCCAAAGTCTCTCTTTTTTTATTTGTAGAACAAGGCTACTATCATACGGGTATCTCACCTGGAAAAATCAAATAGGGTGCAAAGTCGCTCATGTCATGTTTTGCATATAAAGTTGGATATAGTTTCTCTTTAAAATTTGAAATATTTAAACTCTATATCCTTGCTTTTTCCATAACAAAGGGTGAAATTGGTTTTAATTCCTTTAGGAAACCTTTGTTGTTTGCTTTGCCAAATACCATTGCTTTTGAACTTGAATGCAACATGTCTTGCATGCAAAACATCTTTGTCACACATTTTTTTCTTAAAATAAAACTCCTTGAATCTCTCTTACTTAACTGAGTTGCATAAAATTGCTTATATGATTATGCATATGTGGTTGTGCTACAAGCTCTCCTTGCTAATGTTTACCTATTAGGGGAGACTCCCTTTGCCTATCTCATGACAAAAAGGGGGAGTAAGGTTGGGGATAATTTGTTTTCTTTGGCATTGAATTTAAGGGGAGTTGAGAGGGAAAGTAACCCATGTTGGGAGTGGATGCATTTAGGGGGAGTTGCATTGCATTGCATGATTACTTAATTTGATTGTATTTTTTTTTGGCAATTGCAATTTCTCTTGTTCTAGCATCTCTCACACACTTGCTCTTGAAAAGTATCTTTCTTGTTGATTGTGTGTAGGTTGGTTTTTTCTGCAAGCCTTGGATTGACTTGAAGATGCTCAAGACTTACTATAGGGCTTTATTTGTAATGTAGAAAATTTTGTTGACCAACAATTTTTTGTTTTTATAAGGATGCTATGTGAGTGTTGATTTTGTCACAAAATAGCCAAATGGGGAGATTGTAAGTGCCTCACTTTTTGATTGGCTTATTTCGTCGACAAAATCACAATGGGGTTCATATATGTAAGGGTAGTTTAGGATTGAAGAAATCATCATCAAATGCTTAAGGATCTCATTGTGGGCATCAAGAGCTTCAAGGAAGGTAATTTACTTGACCTTGACTTTCAAATTGAAGAGATTTAGATTGCACACACACACACACACACACACACATATCTCATTTATCTACATGATTTGAATTTCTTTGTGTGTATTTCTTGTTTAATTCTTGCATGACATGCACTCTCCACACTTGCACAATTTACATTCATTTTTTAGTATATACCGCGGCCTAGGCAGACTGCCTATGGAGTGGTCCACACGGTGCCCAAGTCTAGCGCCTTCATGCATGATTTACTACGGCATAGGCAGTGTGCCTATGGAGCGGTCCACGCGGTGGTGAAGTCCAGAGGCTTCACGCTTGGCATACCGCTAGGTAGGCACATTGCCTGTGCAGCGGTCCATGCATCATTAAAGTCCAGAGGCTTTACGCTTGGTGTACTGCAGCCTAGGCACCCTGCCTACCCAGTAGTACGCGTAGCGATCGTGTGCGGCATTTCATTTCCAAAAGCCTAAATGACATTATTTCGTGTGCATCTCACTATAAATATGTTGTCTTGTCTTGTTGACACTATAGAGCTGATAACTTGTGTTTTTGAAAGCAAAAAGAGTGACTTGCAAGATAAGAGAGAAAGAAGTGATTTTTATCTTTCAAAACACAAAAACTCATCTTCCATTCATGGTTCATTCATCATCTAGCTTATTCTAGGTATGATTTCTCATGGGTTCTTCATATGTCTCACATGACTTGTAGCTAGAACATCATATTCATCTTTCACATGTTCTTGCTTTTCAAGATTGCTCATTTATGACTTGACTAGTTTCAAGATTGCATTTTTATTGTGTTTTGTGAGTTGTTTGTGATAGCTATTGCCTATAGGGTTTGATTTGCACATATAGCTAGGTTGTATGAATGCCATATAGCCACATGATATCTAGGAATGTCTCAAACATGTTCATCTATGTCTAGATAAGCTTAAATGTCTAACATTGCATTTTAGTATCTTGAATATTGCACATATTCACCTTAGGTTGTGTTTATCTCTTTTCTTTGAGAGACAAGTCTTGTATTTGCCTTTTGGTAATTTGCAAGCAATGGACTAGATTCACTTTTGAAGGCTGTGGGTAGTAGTGGTAGATTAGTAACCGTGTAAGGTTTGACGTGGTCAACCTAGGTTGTAATTGCCATTACTATTATTGGATTGAGGTTCTAGTGTGATGCACAAAACTACCCGTGGTTTTTCCCCGTGTGGGTTTCCACGTAAAAATCCTGTGTTATTTACTTTCCGCATTTTTACACTTAATTTTAGTTTTTGACTAGTTGGGGTTATTTTTGTAATCTTGATTAATCTTGAAAATTGGTAAAAAAAGATTATAATCTATTCACCCTCCCTCTAGACTATATTAGGACTCGATATATATATTTTTACAATGGGTTTACATCGCCGATGAGGAGATCCATCTCATCAATGGAGATCCATTTGGATCTCATGAAGACCTAGAGGGATGGTAATGGGTCGGGTCCTACTAAACCCAGACTTAGACCCAAACCCCAACATTTTCGCGGGTTCGGGTTCAGGTCTAGACCCATTGGTCTTAAGTGTAGGGAAAAATATACCGTAAAAGTACACGTAGCGGAAGCGAGACTAAAAAAAATAGTTTAGTAACTTTTAAAATTTTTTCCTTTATGAACCTTAAACCCTTTTAATCAATTAAAGATATATAACATATAACAAAAGAAGAATACCTTTTGTCGCGTGATCCGATTGACTTACGTCGATGGTAATCCGCAAGATCTTCAATCCTAGCACGAACGTGGATCACCTAGGAGCGTGATCTCCCTTTTCTTTGAATTTCAAGCCTGTGATTGGATAAAACAAACTTTTCTTTTATTCGTTAGTCACAAAAACAATCAAAAGAAACCTCAGATTATTCCGGTCACTTTTGAGTTCTCAATCTTATGATCGAAACTCGCGTGAACCTTGATCGATGTAGTATTCACAAGCTTATTGATGAATCAGCAAATAAAATACCATTAAAGAATAATCTATGTTTCTTTTTGTTTTAGTAGAATAAAAGCTCTCTTTCTATGAGTTGAGAAGAAGAAGAAAAATAAAATTCTGCACCCCAAAACCTAATGTGGCCGAAAATTATAAGTGCCCTTATATATGTGGCAAAATTTCTTTCTTCCTTTTTCCTAGGGTGGCCAAAATCTCTAGCCAAAAATAGACTAGGGTTGCCGCAATTCTCTAGCAAAAAAGAGTTTGAATTGCACCCTAATTCCTATTTTGTTTAAGACTTCCAAACCCTAATCAAACTCATAAATATTTTATTCCTTATTTGACTAAAATAAAAAGACTTCTTATTTGATTAAATAAATAAAATTAATTATTTATTTCCTTATCAACCAAGTCTTTTAATTTAAGTATACTACTACCAATAGTATACCAATAGGAATCATATTTCCTAATCAGAAAAGATTTGTTTCTTAATTAAACAATTAATTAATTAATTAATTAATTCTTATTTAATTAAACAATGAAAACAAAATAATATTTAAGGTTAATTAGTCACCTTGCCGCCCCATATAAAAAATATTGGGCCAAATATTATTTTCTTATTTCATTAAATCCATAGGACTTTAAATAAAAAGCCCACATGTGAACTAGACCCATTCTTACTAAAAGAAAAAAGCCCACATGTCATCCATTAATATATAAATATAATTGAGCAGCCCATTACATAAATAATGTGCAAATTATATTCTTAATATATTAAATGCAATTCTAGATGGACCCTAAATTGGTCCGGTAGAATATATCAAGTGATCCATGCAAGTCCGTGTGGATTGAGGATCTTGGCGGATTATCTAAATTTAAGCTTCAATAGACATAACCTAATCACAATCAACAAATGATTCACTTAGGTCCGATCCATTAATTTTAACTCATTCCACTAAAGAGCTAAAATTGAACTCTTAAATAAAGACAGAAAAGGAAGATGTTTCCTCATTCATACCATAGACAATCATATTGGAGATAGTGTATCCTCGTGATTAATATCAGTAATCGCTAAGAGTTCATAGACCGCCTATAACTCTCCAAGTTACCATATTTACTCATATGACCATGTTTTGAACTTGGATATTTTGACTTGTCCAGAAGCCATGTTTTCAATAGACACTATCGAAAACTCAACATTGAGATTTAATATCCAATTACTTCAAAACATCCATATGATGATATTATACTCTCATTCGATAAATGGAGCCACAATGTCCATATCTATAAACGAAGTCCTCTATCGATTAACAAATGAATATCACCAAACTATCGAGGATAGACTATGCGATATAATCATACTCATTGATAGCTCAAATGATATCACTTGCAACCATAAGTCCATCATTTATCTCAGGATTAAAATAGACTCTCCGATTGTCCTGTGATTGCTTCATTTTTACACTAAGTGTAGCCCCATTTCCATATCATTTTGAGTTCGTTTCTTGGGTAAAACCGGGTATTTAATATGATAAAATAAGTGTTTCAGGTATTTTTGGAGTTCAGGGGCATTGGTGTAATTTTGTAGAATCAGGGGTCAAAGTGCAAATTTGAAGAAAAGATTGAAGTTTATGTGATTAAAGAGAAGATGAGGGGTCCCTTTTGTAATTTGCCAGGCGGCGCAGCACAGTGTGCCACGTCATTAATGAAACGGTGCGTTTCATGTGTGGGTCGCGCCCGACCCGGCCCAAGATCCGACAGGCCCAACCGGTTCATGCCCAGCAGCTGAGTACACCCCAGCTCCCTGCTAAGTGCACCCCTCTGCATCAGCGCACGCCATGTCATAAGTGAAACGGTGCGTTTTGGTTTGGTGCTGCTGACATCAGCATGACGTCACGATGACGTCATCATCTTCAACCTCTGCTCGCCCGATTGCAGACCCGCGCGGGTCGACCCGACCCGGTCGTGACCCGAATTCTGACCCGGTCCCGTCCGACCATTTTCTGGCCTGTTTTCCAGCGGTTCTCCGCCCAGATCGACGACCGGCGCTCCTCCGGTCCGTTTGGCACCATTTTTACGCCTCCATGTGCACTTTTTCTCTCACCTCCAATTCCTCCAACTTCCATGGCTTCCACACCTCCATTTTCTCCAACCGCGGCATGCAAGCGGCACCCTCGCGACAGTAATATGCCGCGGTTTAAGTGCCGCGGTCATCCAACCGCGGCACCCTCGCGACAGAAAACTTCCAGACTTGCCGCGGTTCAGTTGTCGCTTCCGCCAACCGCGAAAATCCCCAACCGCGGCAGTCCGTCTCTTGGTCGTTTTGGACGAATTCTTGGTCGTTTTGGACGAGTTTCTTGCCCTATTTTGGACCCATATATATAGATCTCTTCATCTAAAGAGAAGAGGAGAGGAGCCACACAAAAAGAAACAAAACACTCTCCAAAGAGAGAAAACTCTCCCACTCCTCCAAGACTCCATCTTTCCTAAATTCCTACACAATCCAAGAGACACTTGACACCAATCTATGATCTTTTCTTGTTCTTGGGAGAAAGAAAGTTGAAGGAGCTTGAAAAAAGGAGAGGAGCAAAAGGAAGAAGAGGAAGCTCTCCATTATAGTTTTCTCTAACTTTTTCTCTTTTATCCTTTGTTATAGCCATGTATTTATTTGAGATTATTTGTTGTATGGCTATTAGTTGTAATATGAGCTAAACTTTCATTGTTAGGATTTGATGAACCCCACCCATGAATATTTATATGTATTGACCTTTGTTTATCCCTTATGTGCAAGATTGTTGTTTGTATGGGTATTGTTGTGTGCTTAATGCTTTTCAATTGGTTGATCTCCTTTTGAATGACTTTTGTGGTGTGTTATGTACTGACCGGAGACGCACGCCACGTGCTCGATAAAATGCCCTCTATGCATGTCTAGAAAAGTAGACCTACTTAGGCTAGCGTATAGGATTCCCTAGTGTGCCAAGGTTCTTAATGAACTTATTCATATATTCCGAGTAATCGAGAGATAGGCTTGGGTATGATTTTGGGTGTGATCTATTCTACTCGACCGAGATTTTGGGTTAACATTTGGGTGCATGAATCTATGAATTACATGAGCATGTTTTGGGTGAATAATTGAGTCTAGAACGGAAATCGACATAGGGTGGGGTGTAGTCAAATCCTAGCATACTTCTCTCTATTATTACACTTGTGTTTATTTTCGTGTTATTTCTTTTTAGTTTAGTTTAGTTTAATTTACTTAATTGGAAAACCAACCTTTTTGTTTGTTTGAATAGCAAATAGACTAATCAATTTCGGTAATCGGTCACTCGATCCCTGTGGGAACGAACTTTACTTACTATTGTGCTACTCTTCGACCTCGTCCTATTTCGAGTGTCACTTGAGTGATAGCCAAATTTTTGGCGCCGCTGCCGGGGATTGAGCTGAATGATTGATATCGATACTAGTTAGTTTTTTTGCTAATTTGAATTTTTTTCTTTTTCTTTTTCTTTTATTTAGTTTCTTTTTATTTCTTTGATAGCTTGTGTTTCTTTTTGTTTCAGGATTCTCTATATTTTTTTTCATGCAAAACTCGTGGCCAAGTTACCCGCAAATGAGCATGTCATCTGAAGATAAGATAAGAGAGCTCTTGCAAGATGCTATAGCCTCTCAAGGGGAAATCACACAGAATTTCAGTAACGATATGTCACTTAGTTGGCCAGACCAATCCATGGAGATGACATTTGAAGGGAACTTCAACAACTCTTACAACCAAGATTGGAGGATGCACCAAGACTTCTCAATGAGCTATGATGAGACCGATGGCTTTGAAAAACCTACCTCATCGTGCCAACCAATGTTCAAATCATTTGAAAAAGAGAAGAAAGAGTTGATCAAGATGTACGAGGATGTTATGAATATTGATAGGGATTTAATATCAAAAATGGATGAGATGAAGGAAGGGAAGGCTCGACTTCAAGAGAAACTAGAGGAGACTTCCCGAGAGAAAGAAGAAATGTGGGAAGAATTTGAGAAAATGTTGCAGCTCACGAGGAAGGAATTTGAAGGCAAAGAAGCCTTGGAAATGGAAAAGGTGAAAATGCTTCAAGAGCTAAACAAGAAACTCATATTTGAAGTAAAGACGCTTAGAGTTGATAAGGGCATACTCCTAAAGAAGAATGGGGAAGTCTCGGACAAGAATAAAGAGTTGGAACTCCAAATTGAGAGACTTGAAGTTGAGAAGAATTCCGCATCAAAGGAATTCGAAGACCTTGCAAAGTTGTTGGAGCTAACGAAGAAGACGGAACTTGACCACCTTGCAGAACTTGCAAAGGCTAAGCAAGAAATTGAAGCAAAGTTGACGAAAGCGATTCAACTACCAAAAGAAGAGAGGCTTAACATAAGTCAAGGAGATTCAAGTGCCGAGGTCAAAAAGTCAAGTACTAACAAAGCAAAGAGGATGAGTAAGAACCCTCCACCTCCACATCCAACAAAGACCCACCAACAAGGTATCATTCCTAACCCTATCACCGTGTGCCACCATTGTGATAAGATATGTCACATTAGACCAATAGGCCAAGAAAATGAAAGGCGTGGCACACGAGAGAACATTAAATATAGGAAAAATTATAGGCACGTTAGGAAGGTATGGGTTGAGAAATCTAGGAGTAGGAGAAGTCCACCTAGAATTAGGAAAATTTGGGTGAGGAAAGACCGACTTGACCAAGCAAAAAATATAAGCAAGGATAGGATGGTGAAGTCATCTACACTTGTTTGGGTTGTAAAAAGTGGTGAATTCCCTAACTTGGTAAAGCCTCCCTTAGTTGATAACATTCCTAGCACATGTGCATAGTGTTGAAAATTTTCTTTGTGCATTATTTTAAGCTATTTTTGTTTTATTTTAATTTTGTATTTATTTTCTTTGCTTAGATTAAGTGTGTGGCGTTGTATTTTGCCTAGTTTTTAGGTTTGCGGCGTGCTTGTATAGGGTTGCGTTTGGCCTCCCTCCCGCTTCTAAGCTAATATTGTCCAATCCGCTTATGTGCAAACATTGGGGACAATGTTTCGTTTAGGTTTGGGGGTGCGGCCATTCTTTGACCATTTTTGATTGATTGTTTTGTTTGTGCTTGTTTTTGTGAATATTTTTTTCAATTTTTGCATGATTGGGTGTTTGGTCCGTTCTCTTGCTTCGAGCCAAAATTTTGGGGCATTAGCTTGCTTTATGAGATGCTTTTGGGTTGTGCCGTTTGAGGCAATTTTGCATGTGTTGAGCCCCTGAGTGTAGGCAAAGGTGGTGCTAGTTAAAGCTACACCACATTGCTTGCACGCATCTTACCAGACTCGAAAGTGTCTGAGTAATTGGGTATCGCGCTTAAGATGTCTAGATCATTAGTGGAGACTACCCGCGTGAGGCCAGAGCCTAAATAGCGTCCTTATGAGTGTGATTTAATTTATTGTTTCATCTTAAACACTCTTCTTGTAGATATTTAAGCATAAATAAAAGGACCTCACTCCATACTTTGGGCTTTAAAGAACGTTGTGAAAGAGCATCATCTTTGTTTCGCCTTTGTTTGCGTGCTTAACTCGTACCTATAGAGATGGCGTAGGCTATGTGTGTTGAGTCACTACAAATATCCCAAACACGTCCCATGCCTTGTGTGTGTGCTTAAATTTCCTATCTATGTTGACCTACACACTAAACCCCATCACTATATCCTCCCATGTCATACACATCACCACATCTTCCATAAACACTAAACCATCCCATGTGCTACGGTTATGGCTTGTTATCGTGTTAAAAAGAAGCTCAAGGAAAATCAAAAATGTAAAAGTAGCGTGTACTTAGGCTAAGAAGTGTAAAGTGTGCATGGATTAAGGCTTAATGTTTTTATGTGCAAAAAAAAAAAAAAAAAAAAAAAAAAAAAAAAAAATTTAATTCAAGCCTTATGCTCTAATGTGTAAAAGTTGCAAAAATAAAGCAACTTAAAGTTTAGCACAAGTTAATTGATTAAATAATTCATGCCTAGGCGCTTTTATTGTGATGAGCACCTAAATAAAAGTTTAAAGCATAGCCGATAGCTAGCCAATAATACCGTACCCACCTAGCCTCTCCACCACCTATTCACCACATCCCCACTTGAACTTTAGAGAAGTCCTAATTGATCTTTAGGAGGAGTTAAGCTAGTTGATGAAGGTTTCATTTGATGTTTGCTCTTGTTCTTAATGTCTAAATCCGTTCTTGTGGTCCATTTGTATTTAAACATTAGCGGTTTTTCAAAGTTTGTCATATGCGTGTAAATTTGAAAATTCTTGTGCTTAATTTCCAACCGCATATGTTTGTTGAGTGAGCCTAGGTTCTGAGTGGTAAAATGAGAGAAATCCGGAGAGGTGTAGAGTCGAAGCGAAATGCTATCATGAGACTCTTGTGTTCGATGCTTTTGAAGCTTTGTTCACTAAGAAGTATGGAATTGCAATCTCTCCTGTTGTAGCACCTTGGCTTGCACTTCCCAAGCTTGTTCTCAGGGGTCTTTTCATGCATGTGTCTCAATTCGGTTCGCCCATCATTGCATCTCTGTCTATAGTTGGCTCAGCAGGAAAGACGTTTGTGGGTGTCGTTCTGTAAACCCTCACGAGACTTCACTCGTCCTACTAGGGATCGCCTAGGGGTTTAAAAGACTTATCTTGTGCATTTTATTTCTTTATGTTTTTGCTTTATTTTATTTTATTTTTCTTTTTGTTTGTTTGTTTTGGTTTTGCTCGAGGACGACCAAAAGATAGGTTTGGGGGAGTAAGGTTGGGGATAATTTGTTTTCTTTGGCATTGAATTTAAGGGGAGTTGAGAGGGAAAGTAACCCATGTTGGGAGTGGATGCATTTAGGGGGAGTTGCATTGCATTGCATGATTACTTAATTTGATTGTATTTTTTTTGGCAATTGCAATTTCTCTTGTTCTAGCATCTCTCACACACTTGCTCTTGAAAGGTATCTTTCTTGTTGATTGTGTGTAGGTTGGTTTTTTCTGCAAGCCTTGGATTGACTTGAAGATGCTCAAGACTTACTATAGGGCTTTATTTGTAATGTAGAAAATTTTGTTGACCAACAATTTTTTGTTTTTATAAGGATGCTATGTGAGTGTTGATTTTGTCACAAAATAGCCAAATGGGGAGATTGTAAGTGCCTCACTTTTTGATTGGCTTATTTCGTCGACAAAATCACAATGGGGTTCATATATGTAAGGGTAGTTTAGGATTGAAGAAATCATCATCAAATGCTTAAGGATCTCATTGTGGGCATCAAGAGCTTCAAGGAAGGTAATTTACTTGACCTTGACTTTCAAATTGAAGAGATTTAGATTGCACACACACACACACACACACACATATCTCATTTATCTACATGATTTGAATTTCTTTGTGTGTATTTCTTGTTTAATTCTTGCATGACATGCACTCTCCACACTTGCACAATTTACATTCATTTTTTAGTATATACCGCGGCCTAGGCAGACTGCCTATGGAGTGGTCCACACGGTGCCCAAGTCTAGCGCCTTCATGCATGATTTACTACGGCATAGGCAGTGTGCCTATGGAGCGGTCCACGCGGTGGTGAAGTCCAGAGGCTTCACGCTTGGCATACCGCTAGGTAGGCACATTGCCTGTGCAGCGGTCCATGCATCATTAAAGTCCAGAGGCTTTACGCTTGGTGTACTGCAGCCGAGGCACCCTGCCTACCCAGTAGTACGCGTAGCGATCGTGTGCGGCATTTCATTTCCAAAAGCCTAAATGACATTATTTCGTGTGCATCTCACTATAAATATGTTGTCTTGTCTTGTTGACACTATAGAGCTGATAACTTGTGTTTTTGAAAGCAAAAAGAGTGACTTGCAAGATAAGAGAGAAAGAAGTGATTTTTATCTTTCAAAACACAAAAACTCATCTTCCATTCATGGTTCATTCATCATCTAGCTTATTCTAGGTATGATTTCTCATGGGTTCTTCATATGTCTCACATGACTTGTAGCTAGAACATCATATTCATCTTTCACATGTTCTTGCTTTTCAAGATTGCTCATTTATGACTTGACTAGTTTCAAGATTGCATTTTTATTGTGTTTTGTGAGTTGTTTGTGATAGCTATTGCCTATAGGGTTTGATTATCACATATAGCTAGGTTGTATGAATGCCATATAGCCACATGATATCTAGGAATGTCTCAAACATGTTCATCTATGTCTAGATAAGCTTAAATGTCTAACATTGCATTTTAGTATCTTGAATATTGCACATATTCACCTTAGGTTGTGTTTATCTCTTTTCTTTGAGAGACAAGTCTTGTATTTGCCTTTTGGTAATTTGCAAGCAATGGACTAGATTCACTTTTGAAGGCTGTGGGTAGTAGTGGTAGATTAGTAACCGTGTAAGGTTTGACGTGGTCAACCTAGGTTGTAATTGCCATTACTATTATTGGATTGAGGTTCTAGTGTGATGCACAAAACTACCCGTGGTTTTTCCCCGTGTGGGTTTCCACGTAAAAATCCTGTGTTATTTACTTTCCGCATTTTTACACTTAATTTTAGTTTTTGACTAGTTGGGGTTATTTTTGTAATCTTGATTAATCTTGAAAATTGGTAAAAAAAGATTATAATCTATTCACCCTCCCTCTAGACTATATTAGGACTCGATATATATATTTTTACAATGGGTTTACATCGCCGATGAGGAGATCCATCTCATCAATGGAGATCCATTTGGATCTCATGAAGACCTAGAGGGATGGTAATGGGTCGGGTCCTACTAAACCCAGACTTAGACCCAAACCCCAACATTTTCGCGGGTTCGGGTTCAGGTCTAGACCCATTGGTCTTAAGTGTAGGGAAAAATATACCGTAAAAGTACACGTAGCGGAAGCGAGACTAAAAAAAATAGTTTAGTAACTTTTAAAATTTTTTCCTTTATGAACCTTAAACCCTTTTAATCAATTAAAGATATATAACATATAACAAAAGAAGAATACCTTTTGTCGCGTGATCCGATTGACTTACGTCGATAGTAATCCGCAAGATCTTCAATCCTAGCACGAACGTGGATCACCTAGGAGCGTGATCTCCCTTTTCTTTGAATTGCAAGCCTGTGATTGGATAAAACAAACTTTTCTTTTATTCGTTAGTCACAAAAACAATCAAAAGAAACCTCAGATTATTCCGGTCACTTTTGAGTTCTCAATCTTATGATCGAAACTCGCGTGAACCTTGATCGATGTAGTATTCACAAGCTTATTGATGAATCAGCAAATAAAATACCATTAAAGAATAATCTATGTTTCTTTTTGTTTTAGTAGAATAAAAGCTCTCTTTCTATGAGTTGAGAAGAAGAAGAAAAATAAAATTCTGCACCCCAAAACCTAATGTGGCCGAAAATTATAAGTGCCCTTATATATGTGGCAAAATTTCTTTCTTCCTTTTTCCTAGGGTGGCCAAAATCTCTAGCCAAAAATAGACTAGGGTTGCCGCAATTCTCTAGCAAAAAAGAGTTTGAATTGCACCCTAATTCCTATTTTGTTTAAGACTTCCAAACCCTAATCAAACTCCTAAATATTTTATTCCTTATTTGACTAAAATAAAAAGACTTCTTATTTGATTAAATAAATAAAATTAATTATTTATTTCCTTGTCAACCAAGTCTTTTAATTTAAGTATACTACTACCAATAGTATACCAATAGGAATCATATTTCCTAATCAGAAAAGATTTGTTTCTTAATTAAACAATTAATTAATTAATTAATTAATTCTTATTTAATTAAACAATGAAAACAAAATAATATTTAAGGTTAATTAGTCACCTTGCCGCCCCATATAAAAAATATTGGGCCAAATATTATTTTCTTATTTCATTAAATCCATAGGACTTTAAATAAAAAGCCCACATGTGAACTAGACCCATTCTTACTAAAAGAAACAAGCCCACATGTCATCCATTAATATATAAATATAATTGAGCAGCCCATTACATAAATAATGTGCAAATTATATTCTTAATATATTAAATGCAATTCTAGATGGACCCTAAATTGGTCCGGTAGAATATATCAAGTGATCCATGCAAGTCCGTGTGGATTGAGGATCTTGGCGGACTATCTAAATTTAAGCTTCAATAGACATAACCTAATCACAATCAACAAATGATTCACTTAGGTCCGATCCATTAATTTTAACTCATTCCACTAAAGAGCTAAAATTGAACTCTTAAATAAAGACAGAAAAGGAAGATGTTTCCTCATTCATACCATAGACAATCATATTGGAGATAGTGTATCCTCGTGATTAATATCAGTAATCGCTAAGAGTTCATAGACCGCCTATAACTCTCCAAGTTACCATATTTACTCATATGACCATGTTTTGAACTTGGATATTTTGACTTGTCCAGAAGCCATGTTTTCAATAGACACTATCGAAAACTCAACATTGAGATTTAATATCCAATTACTTCAAAACATCCATATGATGATATTATACTCTCATTCGATAAATGGAGCCACAATGTCCATATCTATAAACGAAGTCCTCTATCGATTAACAAATGAATATCACCAAACTATCGAGGATAGACTATGCGATATAATCGTACTCATTGATAGCTCAAATGATATCACTTGCAACCATAAGTCCATCATTTATCTCAGGATTAAAATAGACTCTCCGATTGTCCTGATAATGAAATTACTTTTATCTACTGACGGTTATAGATAAATTATTTCATTGTGATCCAGTTCAATGCACCCAGTGCACTAGATTCTTTTGCTCGAAGACACTCCGATGATTTTAGACTCATCATATCTCATTTGATCTCACTCAAATGCTAGCAAAAGAATTCTACAATTTTAACAAGATAAAGGTGCCCAACCTTTAACTTAAGTTGTGAACAATATTCAAGACTAACTAAAGAATTGTGTCTACCACATACATATCCAGATGTACGAACAATTCTTCTTTTCTCATAGTCTTTAGACCTTATGATTATTTACTTTGACAATTATTAAACTATAAATGCTATAAGATTTGTTTAAACCAGAAATCACTTTATTAATATGAAAAAGATTGTTAATTACAATATTACACTCTTGCTATTGAGCATAATCCTAACAATCTTCCACTTGCGCTATAGCAAATGTGTCATATCTCTCAAGCCCATATTCTTTAGGTGCCCATCGAAACTCTTCTGAGGTAGAGCCTTTGTGAAGGGATCTGCTAGATTTTCTGCTGACACGATTTTGGTAATCATCACGTCACCTCTTTGAACAATCTCCCTTAAAAGATGATATTTTCTTTCAATGTGTTTACCTATCTTGTGACTTCTTGGTTCTTTTGAATTAGCCACTGCTCCACTGTTGTCACAGTAGATAGTGATCTGCTTATTCGCACTGGGAACCACTTCCAAGTCAATCAAGAATTGGCGGAGCCAAACAGCCTCTTTGGCAGCCTCGCATGCAGCAACATACTCAGCTTCCATGGTGGAATCAGCAATACAAGATTGCTTGATACTCCTCCATATAACTGCTCCTCCTCCAATAGTAAACACAGCCCTTGATGTGGATTTTCTGGAGTCAGAATCTGATTGAAAATCAGAATCTGTATACCCAACGGGAATTAAATCCCCTCCAGAGTATACTAGCATATTATCTCTCGTTCTCTTAAGATACTTGAAAATATGCTTGACTGCCGTCCAGTGATCAGGTTCAGGTTTCGATTGAAACCTGCTAACTATGCCAACAGCAAAACAAATATCTGATCTAGTACGGAGCATTGCATACATGAGACTTCCAACTGCCGAGGCATATGGAACTCTACTCATGAATTGCTCTTCATGCTCATTCTTAGGAACTTGTTCCTTAGAAAGCTTGATTCCATGTCTGAAAGGTAACATACCTTTCTTGGAATCCTGCATGGAAAACCTAGACAAGATCTTGTCTATGTATGAATCTTGGGATAATGCAATCGTTCTATTCTTTCTATCCCTTATAACTTGGATACCTAGAATAAAACTTGCTTCTCCTAAGTCCTTCATGTCAAATTGTTTTGCTAACCATTCTTTTACTGATGTCAATACACCTACACCGTTTCCGATGAGTAGTATATCATCAACATAAAGAATCAGGAAAACCAACTTGTCGCCCTTAATCCTTTTGTATACACAAGGTTCGTCAAGATTCTGAATAAATCCAAAACCTTTGACAGCTTGATCGAACCTTATGTTCCAGGATCTGGATGCTTGCTTTAATCCATATATGGATTTCTGCAACTTGCATACCTTTTCCATTTGGCCCTTTTCAATGAATCCCTCTGGTTGCATCATGTAGATGCTCTCGTCAAGACTTCCATTAAGGAAAGCTGTCTTGACGTCCATTTGCCAAATCTCTAAATCTAAAGATGCTGCAATGGATAAGAGGATCCTAATGGATTTAAGCATGGCCACAGGAGAGAAGGTTTCCTCGTAATCGATACCTTCTTTCTGTGTATACCCTTTAGCTACCAATCTAGCTTTAAAGGTTTCCACCTTTCCATCCATACCTCTTTTCCTCTTGTATACCCACTTGCACCCAATGGGTTTTATTCCTTTAGGCAAGTCTACAAGGGACCAGACTTTGTTATCGAACATAGATTCAATCTCAGATTGCATTGCCTTTTGCCAATGGCGACTATCAACATCATCTATAGCTTCCTTGTACGTGTAGGGATCATCGTCGTCCGGGAGATTCTCCACTGATTCTCCCAGACCGATGTATCTTTCAGGTTGTGTTCTAACCCTCCCACTACGACGAGGAATGGTAGGTTGTTGACCTTGCGTTGGATCGGAACTTACAATTGGGTTTGGTTGTGTATCCTCTCGTGGAATTGTATCTCCTGACATCTCATTCAGGAAAATTCTACTTCTAGGCACAAAATCATTCATATAGTCCTTTTTCAAGAAATTTAGCATTTGTCGAAACAAATACTTTAAGATCTGAAGGACTATAAAAATAATATCCTTTAGTTTCTTTCGGATACCCTACAAATATACATGTTTCTGAACGGGACTCCATCTTTTCTGTCTTTCCTTTTAACACATGCGCAGGACAACCAAATATCCTTAAGTGTTGTAAACTAGGCTTGCGCCCAGTCCACAACTCATGCGGTGTTTTAGGAACAGACTTAGACGGTACATCATTTAGAATGTATATAGCAGTTTGTAAAGCATATCCCCAGAAAGAAATAGGAAGTGTTGAATAACTCAACATAGACCTAACCATATCCAAAAGAGTTCTATTTCTCCTTTCTGCTACCCCATTTTGTTGAGGTGTACCTGGTGCAGAAAACTGAGAAACTATCCCATTATCAATAAGATATTGCTGAAACTCACAAGATAGATATTCTCCACCACGATCAGATCTTAAGATTTTTATGTGTTTCTCAAGCTGATTTTCCACTTCAGCTTTAAATGCTTTGAACATGTCAAAAGCATCCGACTTATGTCGCATGAGATACACATAGCCAAATCTTGAGTAATCATCTGTGAAAGTAATGAAGTACTCATATCCACCTCTAGCTTGAATGCTCATAGGTCCACATACATCAGTGTGTATCAATCCTAAACATTCAGTGGCTCTGGCACCTTTGGCATAGAACGTCCTTTTGGTCATTTTACCTTCCAAACAAGATTCACAAGTTGGTAGATCATCAACCTTTAAGTCACTCAAAGGTCCGTCACATACCAATCTTTTAATTCTATTAAGGTTAATATGACCTAGGCGTAAATGCCATAGGTAGGTTTCATCTTTTGATAATATTACTCTTTTATGATTAGGTTGCGTTAATTCTGTGTCTAACAAGTGAGAGATATTTCTATGCAAATAGAATAGACCATTTTCCAATGTACCTTTGCAAACAAATTTTTCATCCTTACTAATAATAAAATTTTATTAAAAGTAACTGAATATTCAAATTTATTTAAACAAGAAACTGAAATTAAAATTTCTCTTGAATTGAGGTACATAATAAATGTCTATCAAATCTAAATGCCTACTAGAATCTAGATTAACTCTAATATCTCCCACTGCACTAGTAGACACCAACGCTCAGTTGCCTAAACGCAAGTTGATTTCATTCTTATTCAACCTTCTCCTTTCTAGAAACCCCCATAAGGAATAACAAACATGATTAGTGGCTCCGGAGTCTACGATCCAAGAATCTGTAGAATCTGCCAAAAAAACATGTTTCAAGATAATTCACATTACCTTGTTCCTTCTTATTCTGAGACTTTGGACAATTACTTTTCCAATGTCTCTTTTCACCACAAAAGAAGCACTTCCTTTTGATCTTGGTTACTTTCTTGGTCTCCATCTTGGTAGGCCTAAGTTGCTTTTCTTCTATTATTCCTTGACCTTCTGACGGGTCTTAATAGTAGCAACTTTACCAACCATATGAATCTCTTCTAGAGACCTCATCATATCAGCAGCAGACCCCATTCCTTCTTGCTGCTGTTGCAACACGTCAGAGATGGTAGCCATTTGGCCATCTCATTAGAGGTCTTCCACTGCTCACACTAGTCTCATTGCATCACATTAGATTCATTAGTAGGAGCAGGTGGTTTAGGAGTAGTTATAACAAAATTTATGTATTTTAGCTTGCAGCAACAATCCAATTTTTTTTTTTTTTCCAATTGACATAATTATCTCCAGTTAAAGTGTTATCTTTCAGGATGTTCATTAGGGATGGGGTCATGATTTCTTAATAAAAACAAAACATATATAAGTAAATAATCATTATAAAGCACTTTTAAATATTTATCTTGAATTAAATGAATAACTCAATCATAAAAATTCAACGGTGATCTAACACCCATAAATGTTACGCCTCCTTTGGGAGTTCGCACCATTTACTAGTTAGACTAGGTCCCACCTAATTGTTAACATAACAACCAGCGTTTTCAATTTTAGCCTTGCAATCTTACTGACAAGAACTCTTGGGAGGATATCAATAAAATTACATTGAGTGTGTTACCAAGATATCGACCCTCAACTTTCTCTCACGAAAATCCCTCCTTGGGGAGTAGATCTCGTTTGAGTCCATTGTCTAGTCTATCCTTGTAAGGAAGTATATTGCTAAATTCCATTTATGGACGCCCCTTGGGGGGATTACCAATAAATAATTAAGCTCAACTAACCTTGGAGGCCATAGGTGTTACAAAAACACCTTCTCCCACTCAATTATTTAAGGCGTGTGATTAAATCCCATAGAATGATTTACCAAGTTATCTAGATGCCAATTTAGATACCTAAATCATTCAATGCATGTTCATACCAAAAGAGATATATGAGTGGCACTCCTATTCTATATGTCATGTTATCATACAATAACAAATATTATAATATTTAAGCATAAAATAAATAGAAACAATTTTGGCCCATCCTAGAAAAACAAGTAAATTACAATGATATAGGAATACAAGATCTTCAAGTGGCCCATCAACAATACGCTCATCCTTCGGCCTCCTCCCTTGGGATTGCACGGCCCACAACCCCACATAAGGGGCTGCCATGCGCAACCCATAAGGCTTTGCAAGGCTGCCGTGCGCAGCCACCAAGCTTTGGGCTTGCCATGCGCAGCCCAATCCACTCCTAGGGTGCGCACGGTGCTCGTTCTCGGTTCCGGTTGCTTCACGTCTTCGATTCTTCGATGTAGAACGTGTTACAATTTAATTTAAACAAATAAAAATACTGCAGAAGTTTTTTTTTTTTTTTTTTTTAAACACAGCAGTAAAAAAATACTGCACTATATTTTTTAATACATTAAAAAAAAAACTGCAGTTAAATGTAATACATAAAAAAAAAATATAGCAACTACCAAGAAGGAATTATGGCGATGATAGACCACCCTTCTTGTTACAATTCCGAAACCAAAATTACATAGAAAATCTAGGACCAAAATCGAGCAATAACAATCCACATAAAACATATATAAATCCATACATCACATGTAATTATATATGCGAATTCCTAGAGTTCCATCTCTTTCTAAACATGCATAATCACAATAAAAAGAAATCGATCCACGTATATATACGTTAATTAATTAAAATGGTTCAACCTAGCTCTGATACCAATTGTAGGGAAAAATATACCCGCAGCGGAAGCGAGACTAAAAAAAATAGTTTAGTAACTTTTAAAATTTTTTCCTTTATGAACCTTAAACCCTTTTAATCAATTAAAGATATATAACATATAACAAAAGAAGAATACCTTTTGTCGCGTGATCCGATTGACTTACGTCGATGGTAATCTGCAAGATCTTCAATCCTAGCACGAACGTGGATCACCTAGGAGCGTGGTCTCCCTTTTCTTTGAATTGCAAGCCTGTGATTTGATAAAACAAACTTTTCTTTTATTCGTTAGTCACAAAAACAATCAAAAGAAACCTAAGATTATTCCGGTCACTTTTGAGTTCTCAATCTTATGATCGAAACTCGCGTGAACCTTGATCGATGTAGTATTCACAAGCTTATTGATGAATCAGCAAATAGAATACCATCAAAGAATAATCTATGTTTTTTTTTTTGTTTTAGTAGAATAAAAGCTCTCTTTCTATGAGTTGAGAAGAAGAAAAAAAATAAAATTCTGCACCCCAAAACCTAATGTGGCCGAAAATTATAAGTGCCCTTATATATGTGGCAAAATTTCTTTCTTCCTTTTTCCTAGGGTGGCCGAAATCTCTAGCCAAAACTAGACTAGGGTTGCCGCAATTCTCTAGCAAAAAAGAGTTTGAATTGCACCATAATTCCTATTTTGTTTAAGACTTCCAAACCCTAATCAAACTCATAAATCTTTTATTCCTTATTTGACTAAAATAAAAAGACTTCTTATTTGATTAAATAAATAAAATTAATTATTTATTTCCTTGTCAAACAAGTCTTTTAATTTAAGTATACTACTACCAATAGTATGCCAATAGGAATCATATTTCCTAATCAGAAAAGATTTGTTTCTTAATTAAACAATTAATTAATTAATTAATTAATTCTTATTTAATTAAACAATGAAAACAAAATAATATTTAAGGTTAATTAGTCACCTTGCCGCCCCATATAAAAAATATTGGGCCAAATATTATTTTCTTATTTCATTAAATCCATAGGACTTTAAATAAAAAGCCCACATGTGAACTAGATCCATTCTTACTAAAAGAAACAAGCCCACATGTCATCCATTAATATATAAATATAATTGAGCAGCCCATTACATAAATAATGTGCAAATTATATTCTTAATATATTAAATGCAATTCTAGATGGACCCTAAATTGGTCCGGTAGAATATATCAAGTGATCCATGCAAGTCCGTGTGGATTGAGGATCTTGGCGGACTATCTAAATTTAAGCTTCAATAGACATAACCTAATCACAATCAACAAATGATTCACTTAGGTCCGATCCATTAATTTTAACTCATTCCACTAAAGAGCTAAAATTGAACTCTTAAATAAAGACAGAAAATGAAGATGTTTCCTCATTCCTACCCTAGACAATCATATTGGAGATAGTGTATCCTCGTGATTAATATCAGTAATCGCTAAGAGTTCATAGACCGCCTATAACTCTCCAAGTTACCATATTTACTCATATGACCATGTTTTGAACTTGGATATTTTGACTTGTCCAGAAGCCATGTTTCCAATAGACACTATCGAAAACTCAACATTGAGATTTAATATCCAATTACTTCAAAACATCCATATGATGATATTATACTCTCATTCGATAAATGGAGCCACAATGTCCATATCTATAAAAGAAGTCCTCTATCGATTAATAAATGAATATCACCAAACTATCGAGGATAGACTATGCGATATAATCGTACTCATTGATAGCTCAAATGATATCACTTGCAACCATAAGTCCATCATTTATCTCAGGATTAAAATAGACTCTCCGATTTTCCTGATAATGAAATTACTTTTATCTACTGACGGTTATAGATAAAGTATTTCATTGTGATCCAGTTCAATGCACTCAGTGCACTAGATTCTTTTGCTCGAAGACACTCCGATGATTTTAGACTCATCATATCTCATTTGATCTCACTCAAATGCTAGCAAAAGAATTCTACAATTTTAACAAGATAAAGGTGCCCAACCTTTAACTTAAGTTGTGAACAATATTCAAGACTAACTAAAGAATTGTGTCTACCACATACATATCCAGATGTACGAACAATTCTTCTTTTCTCATAGTCGTTAGACCTTATGATTATTTACTTTGACAATTATTAAACTATAAATGCTATACGATTTGTTTAAACCAGAAATCACTTTATTAATATGAAAAAGATTGTTAATTACAATATTACACTCTTGCTATTGAGCATAATCCTAACATTAAGAAGACCTAGACCCCCCCCCCCCCCCCCCCCCCCTCCACGGACCCGCGAATTTACTAAGGTCCGGGTTAGAACCTGCGACCTAATCAACTGAATTGTGTTTCTTTTTGGAATTTTATCTCTTCAATATTCAAACCCACTTTTAAATTGTCACTTAAACCGAAAACAACAAGAAAGAATAGAAATTTGGGTCAAAATCTCTTTTTTATTATCTTCAAAGTTACTCTCTTCTTGATCTTGATACAAGTGCAACATACAAATTGAACTATGAATCCAATCCAGATTCAAAATATCTGTCTCTCTATATATACAACCATTGAACCCCACCAACCCATTACTGTTTTCTACACATTCTTTCTCTAAAGAAACTCTCCTCCAAATCTCTCTCTCTCTCTCTCTCTCTCTCTCTCTCTCTTGACTACCGCAACAGGTTACATCTACAATTATTATTGCTATGAAGCATAACATCGTGAAGATGATAATATTGTAGATAATAGTGAAATGGGTGGTCTTGTAATTTCCTCAAGAAAAGCTCTTTTATTCATAGAATTTAGAATTTTATGTTTCCATTGATGGGTTCACCAAAAATAGCGACCTTACACTTCCCATCGACAAACCCACCACAATTTCATGATGGTTTGTTATTATCTCAAGCAAGCTCTCTCAATTATATGTCCCTTACGAATAGTTTTTGCTTTTAAACTATTCGGGTTCGTGAGTTAGGGTAGGGTTTTTTTTTTTTTTTTTTTTTTTTTTTAAGACCTGATACGGGTTGCTTGATTTGTGCCCAGACCTGACTTGCAATTCGAATATTGAGACCCATACCCAACCCATGTGGTTGTTCAGTTCAATTTGGACGGTTAAGATGGATCATTTTTTTTTTTTTTTTTTTTTTGTAATTTGATCACCACCATATATATCTAAGATAGACAGCAGAGATCAATCTACCTATTTTTATTTTTAAATTATTATTTTTATTTAAATTGCTCTCCACCGTCCATCTAAGATTTGGACGGTGGACATTTATAATTTTTTCTTTTTATATTATTTTTTATATGATATAACTATTTAAAATATTTTTTATTTATTGTTTGGTGTTGACACGTGACATCTTTTTATTTAAAGACAAAAAATACCCTTGAAACCGTTAACTTTGACTAACAGTTGATTCATAGAGGGATAAAAATTGATGGGTTTTTGAAATTATAAGGATTAAGTCATTGAAAAATGGACAAACAATTAAAAAAAGGGAAAGGATCATTTTACCCCCTAACCTTTACTCTATTAGAAAGGTGAGGACAGGGTTTGCCCATATCTGCTGTTATTTCCCCCGAAATCGAAATAATATAAAAAGTACCCCTTCTGTTAATATTTCCATCCATATTAGGTTTGACTATTAAAATTGAGACGGCAAATGGTAAATGACAGTAATTAAAAAAATTAAACAAATTAAAAAAAAAAAAAAACTCTCTCTTCAACGTCTTCAATTCTTCTTCTCCGTGACCACCATCATCTTCAATTGTTCTTCTTCTCCACCTTACCACCATTTCATTTATCTTTTTTTTTTAAAAAAATAAAATAAAATAAAATCCCAGACAATCATCATCATCTTCAAAAACAAAAATCTTCATCTGAACCTAAACCTAAACCTAGCAACTCATCAAATCTTCATCTGATTTTAAAAAAATGAAACTTAAATCAAACCCAACAACCAAAATCATACCCAGAAAAAAATTATACCTAGAAAAAAAGAAAACCACCATTCAGAAACTCTAGGTCTTTAGCCACCACCCCCAAATGATACTCATATCGTTCTCGTTGTTGAGCCTCGCCAATGGATTCTTGCCACCGCGTACGATGCTTCACAAATTGTCTTCAACTGGAAGCAACAATTACTTGACCACCGAAGAACTCTGGTTCAATCAGACTCTCGATCATTTCTCTCCTTATGTAACCTACCTCTCTCTCTCTCTCTCTCTCTATTTTATTTCAAAATGTTTCTTCGATTTTTTTTTTTCATTTGTACAACTTGTTTTGGTATGTATTTATCTTCATCGATTTTTATAAAGTTTGCTTAATTAGTCCTATAAATTTACATCAAGTCAGCTTATTTGTCGAAATTCTGAAAAGAAAAATAAAGGTTTCGCGATTTTTGCCAAATTTTGTCTTTAAAGATGTGTAATGTGGTGGTTGGTAATGATTAGGTATGAGATAAAGAAACTCTTGTCTGAATGTGGTTTTAAGTATTCTGTTCCTAATATTATACAATCGAGAACGAAGAGTTAATTTTTAAGTCCTTATAATAGACTTTTGAGTATAGTAGATTTAATTTATTTATATATATATTTTTTTTGATAAAAAATAAAATGATCCAGCCAAATTTTTTTTTTCTTTCGATAAAAAGGTTTTTTTTTTTTTTTTTTTTTTTTTTTTTTTTTTTTAATTATTTATTTATTTATTAAATGAGTATAATAAATATTATAATTAAATACTTTTAATAACTCACCATCTTTTTTTTTTTCAATTATGATTTTTAATTTTCTTTTTAATTTTCTTTTTCTTAAATATATTTTTTACTTAATAAATATCTTGAGGGTTAATGGTCATTTTCTTATTGGCATTGAAGGGCAAAATCGTCTTTAAATCCACTGTATTTGCTTTTCCGTTGAAAATGCTAACATAAGGGTTTTGTTGAACATTATTTCGATTTCAGGGGGGAGACCGACCAATATGAACAAACTTTGTCCTCACCCTTTTAATAGGGTAAACGTCAGGAGGTAAAACGATCTTTTCCCTTAAAAAAACATAGGGACCAAAATGATAATTCCATTTTTTTTTTAATCATATTTTCAAACAGATTATTAATCGTTTTGTAGTGTTTTTGAAAAAAAAAAAAAAAAAAAAAGGGAAAAAGGTAAAAATAAAATTTGGATAAATATTTAATAATAACTAAAAAAGCAAAACCATGGAAATGGTGTTAAGGATTAAGGACCGATATCCATTGTTAGAGATCGACAAATGATATCCACCGTGCAGCGAAAATCCATCTCCAACTCGCCGATGGATCTCGACCGCACAATTAAGAACAAAAAAAACAGAGATCTAGTCTTTGATCAACACATCTCTAACAAGACCAACAACCTACCAATAACTGATCCTTACCAAATATACACCACCCAAACATCATCAATCCTCATATCTGCAACACCCAATCATCACCAACACCCTTATCCGCACCATCAACATCTCCTCCATGGAGATTGCACCAGAGGAGTTCCAGCAGTTTTGGGAACTTGAGATTGGTAGAGTCTGTCTTCTAATATATTTTTTTTCCAAATAGATAAATGAGAGAAAGAGATAGAGAAGAGATTTTTATTTTTTATTTTTTAAGAAAATGTTCCAAACAGGGAGAGAATATGACAAAGGGATATCACCGAGAGTTTTTTATTTTATTTTTTTATTTTTTTATTTTTTTTTATTTTTAAGTTTTCAATTTTTTCCTAAGGATAGATGAAAGTACCATTATGCCCTTAAGGGTGCGTTTGGTACGCGGGACAGGACGGGACAACTTTCTCTTGTCCCGCTTTTGGTGCGTCCGTAACATGGGACAGGACATGACAAGGTGGGACAAAAAACCTAAAAAATTGTCCCACCCAAATAGCTCGGCCAGACTTGTCCCATGCATGGGACAAGTCTGGAAAAGACATTTTTACCCTTAGAACTTTAAAAAATTACATACATATATATACACCAACACCTGAATACCATCTCTGGCCATAAGCAAATTGGACTAGAGCCACTTTTAAAGGCCCGCGGGTAGAAGTGAAGGGTTATTGACCGTAATGTTTGATGAGGTCAACATAGGTTGTAAACTTCATTTCAATTAGTGGTTTCGAGGTTCGAGTGTGGCGCACTAAACAGCCCATGGTTTTTCCCAGTGGTTGGGTTTCCACGTATACATCAAGTGTTATTTAATTTTCGCACCGTATTACATTGGTTGTATTTATTTTGACTATTAGGGGTATTTTCATAATCTTGACATGAAAATTGGGTAAAATTAGTTAAAATATATTCACCCCCCTCTAGATTAATATTGAACACACCGTAATTAGTTTCACATAGCTTGATAATTTTTTCACTAATTTCATCTAATCTTAGTGTTTTACTTAACAAGAAATCTCTTTAATTACTTGCATGTTCTTAGATCATATTCTATTTTACAAGATTGAAATTACTGTGTTGAATGTTTGAGTGTTGTATTGTGATAGCTATAACCTAGGATTGCTTTATCTTATATAGCTATGTTTTATGCCATGACATATAGCTATTGATATCTATGATTGATTTAATTGACATCTTTTAATCATAGATAAGCAATTAGTGTAACCTAGCATTAATTGCATATTTGGATATCATGCATATTCACATAGGTTAATTAATCTCTTCACTAAGAAGTAAGTCTTGTGGCTAAGGTGGCTTAGTGTGCAAGCAAATTGATCTAGGGTTGCTATTAAAGGCCTACGGGTAGTAGTGGTGGGTTAGTGACCGAGAATGGTTAAGGTCAACCTAGGTTGTGGACATCATTACAACTAGTAATTCCGAGGATTGTGTGTGGCGCACATAACAACCAGTGGTTTTTACTTGTTGAAGGTTTCCACGTAAAAATCAAGTGTCATTTAAATTCAACACTTTACACTTGATTTATTGCATTGACTAGAATGGGGTTATTTTCGTAAAATTTACTGATCACGAAAATTTGGTAATTACCGGATTAAAATCTATTCACCCCCACCTTTAGATAGTTTTATACACACTGCGTAATATTTGTTTAAGTGATCAATGAATGCAAATGCAAACAAGCGCGCAACATAGAAGATGATATTAATACATCCTATAGGAACTAGACATAGTCATGAAAGTCCACAAGTCAAAGTTGTGTAGTTACTATACATGAACAAAAACCTAGAACAAGTGAATCACCAAAAACACACTTCACTCCTAGATTTATTCATGCAACTAAAGCTTGAAACAAAGCATATATGTTAAGCACATATTCAAGACTTTATTATTGAAACAAAAATGTTAGAATCACAAGATATGATCAATCAAATCTCTAGCAATCATTTAGAGCATATATTCACAAAATAATAAATTAAATCCTAATAGGCTCTAAATATAAAATTAAATATGTTAATCCTAGATATATTCAACTAAAGAGTCCTAGCACATAAAAAAGCTATCAATAATCAAAATAAGATCAATCAAAGCACAAATAGCCCTAGGTTATAAGCTAGTCACAATACAACACACAAATATGTGAAATCTTAGATTTAAGAAAACCTAGACCACCTTCAAGTCTATAATTAGACAAATCTAGCTTATAATTGAAGCTCTATCTCTTATCAACATTTTTTCAAGTCACATACACTAAAATAGGAAGGAGACCCAAGGTAATTGAACATTTGAAAGTGCAAATCACAAAAGATAATCAAAAACCTTGTTAACTTGAGTGCAGTCACAAAAGACTTTGAGGTTGCTTGGAGATGATAGAGGACTTCAAGACAAAAATTTTCCAACTTGAATCACTCAATTTCAAGTTGAAATGAGTGAGATATGGTGATTTGAAGTTGAGAGAAAAATCTGAAAATTTTATGTAGTTTTTCTTCTTCTTCAATTTCAAAAATGAGAGGGAGAGGGGATTTTAAAGGAAGGAAAAAGGGAGGATTTCAGGCAAGAAATGAGGGGCTGCCATATCAGCTCCATGTGGCCTCCATAGGGGCAGAGGGCATCCCTTCCCGTGGGGCCCACGCACCTGCACAGGGAAGTGGTGCAAATGGCACTTTGCCATTTTCATCTTCCCTTGTGCAACTATCATGTTCTTCAATCGTTCTCCGGCCTCCGAACTCTGAATTTGAAACTACTTTTGGATTACAAACCGTAACTCTCTCACGCACATGGAAGACTATGAAACTTTGACCAAACACTTGGAATTCAACTCAATACAAAAAGACGAAAATTGTGCACATTAAACACACGGAATGTTTCATTACTTCTAACTTGGAACTCGAAACCGAAATGTTCAGAACTTAATGATGAACAATATGAGAACATATTCTCTGATAATAATAAAATACAAACAAACAAACACAAGAACACACAAGTATGCCATTTCTTATAGATAGTCTTGGAACATGCATTTTAACAATGTTTGTCGGTTTAAATATAATGCATGTGCATACAATATCGTGTGTTTGAATGTGTTATACCAATTGAATACAACGATGTAGGGACACATATGGATGCAATGTGTGTGTGTGTGTGTGCCTAAACGACTTTGCAAGAGGATTGAGGTCTAATTTTACCTTTGATATGCAACAATGCTTACTCCTCTTGAAGGTTTCACTTTGCTTGATGAGTTACCAATCTTCTTTGAAGCTTGATTAACCACTGAACCTAGACAACTAATCAATACAAAGGAAATGTTGCTTTGAAATAGAATTATGCCAACATGACTCAAAAACCTAACACGAGTTCAATCCGGAGAGAATCCAAGTCATCAAGGAAGAGGTTGGCCTATACTCCAAGAAAAGAGGACTGCCATCCTACCTCTAACATGGAGATGGTGTAGGCCAAGGAAGGCACTGTTTGGGTGTGCTGTGAGCAACATGTGTTTCTTGGCGGTAATATTCGCTTTTAAAAAAAGAAGAGTAAAATACATCATCTTTATTTTTATTTTTTTTACAAAAAAATTTAAAACAAGGTTTTTGAATGATGTTTCAATAATTTTTTGTCTTCAAAAAGGTTAAGATGTCAAGTTCTTACAAAAAAAAAAAAAAAATGGAAAAGATATTATAAAGATATTTTCATAATTTGTGGTTGTGGACTATTTTTCTTTTTTACAATTGGGTTCTTAAGAATTAAAACTTCATAACCTTTAAAAAAAGAAAAAAAAATTAAAACTTTGTATACGATTTAAAACAAATTTCATAAAATGTACACAATTAATTTTGATAATTTTTGTTGGGTTTTGTTAAGCTTGAAATAAATCGAACAAGTTCGGAAGGAAGCGTGGCGTGGACAGTAGGCGCTAAGTGTGGCACACACAGCGGTAGATTCCAAAGAGCTAAGTGTGGTGTAGACCACAGCCAAGGCAAAGTTGCACACCGTGGTTTTCTGAGCGATGGTTTCTAGAGGTTTTATTGCAATTAGGGCATGAGCTGAAAACCGTAGCCCAGACCACGGTGACAACGTTTTTGGTGCAAATCAGGAAATCTTGTGTGGGAAGAAAAGTACTCCTAGTAAGTTTTTGCTTGCCCTAGTGCTACCAAATAAATACTCTTGTTTCCCATTGTGATGAGGTGTGTAGAAAATAGCAAGTGAGGTTGAGAGCAACTTGTAGAGAGATTGTGTAAATTCCTCATTTTTGATTGGCTTATTTCGTACAAACCACATTTGGGGTTATGATGTGAGGGTAGTTTAGGCGCTTCATTGTTGGTGATCAAGCTCAAAGGCCCTCTTAAGACCTTAAGATAATAAGCACTTCAAAGGTAAATCACTTGTGCTTATTTCCATTGAAGAGACTAGTTGCACACACACACTTCTCATGCATGCCTTGTCTTCTTGCATATGTGTCACACTTGCACCTCTTTGTTGAATTTTGTTGTACGATAGTGTGCCTTGTAATTCATTTCCCATAGTTTGTTTGGAAACGTCTGCGCATGCACGTTAGTGTGCTTAGTTTAGCATGAGGATCACCGTCAGAGAAAGCTCCTGACTTTTCCTTTGGTTTCACCATAATTGGTGAAATGATGGTTGTGATCGGCGGCCCTGACCGCCGAATGAAATTGATGTTTTATTCTAGTAGGTTCTGGAATAGATCTGTGATTATGATCGGCAGCCTATCCGCCGAATGAAACCGCCATTTGATACTTAATGTCTTGGGTTCAATTATGTGGTTATGATCGGTGGCCATGACCGCCGAATGAAACTGTCATTTGATACCTGATGCTCTCGGGTTCAAATTTACGGTTTGATATCAGCGGCCTAACCGCCGAATGAAACCGCTGATGGCACGTTTCTGGGGCAAATTTGTCTTTTTGCCCAAATTGTTTTTTCTCTCTATAAATGCACTATTATATCATCTTCTTTCAATTAACTCTTTGAACACCAAGAACCCTAAAGAGAGAAAGAGAGATACTTGAGAGAAAAGGCAACAAGTTTGCTTCTTTAATTCTCCAAACTCATTTCCATGTGCATCAACACATCATCTAAGCATCATCTAGCTTTATCTAGGATGTGTTCTTGCATGGGTCCTCTTCAACACATATGACTTGGTAAGTTGAACACCATCTTCATTCATTTTAGTGTTCTTACTTAGCAAGAAATTTCATATATAACTTGTATGCATCTAGATTAAACTTTATCTACAAGATTGAGATTTTTGTGTTGATTGATTGAGTTGTTGTATTGTGATAGCTATTGCATCTAGGATTGCTTTTATCTTATATAGCTAAGTTTTATATGACATGTAGCCACATGATATCTAAGATTGTTTAACATGCTCATGCATGATAAGATAAACATTAAATGTGTTAACCTAGCATTTATGCATTTGATATTAACCTAGGTTGTGTTCTCTTCATTGTGATTAAAGCCCTATGACTAAGTAGCCTAGTGCACAAGCAAGTAGGTCTAGAATCACTATTAAAGGCACGTTAGGTAGAGTGGAAGGGTTAGTGACCAAGCATGGTTTGACTTGAGGTCAACCTAGGTTGTAAACTATTATTCAAGTAGTGAATTTGAGGACCGTGTGTGGCTATCACAATAGCCCATGAGTTTTTCCCAGTTATGGGTTTCTCACGTAAATCAATCAACATGCAATTTATTGTTTTCTGCACTTAGATTTAGTTGATTGTATTTTGCTTAGATTGGGTGTTTATTAAATATTGGCTAATAAAAAAAATTATTAATTAACTTGATTAAAACCTATTCACCCCTAGGTATATTTAGACACACCTTAATAGTTTCAGATTGAAATAGAGAGGTAGAGAGATTGTAATCAACTCTGATAGTGGATTAAGTGCAGGTGCGCTCTATGGATGTAGGTAAATTGCTGAACCATGTAAAAATATTTCATGTCATCTTATTTTTCTTCTTTTCTTTATTTTTTTCATATTATCTTCATGTGTGATTGTGATTGTGATTATGATTTGTGTAACCTATGATTGCGGATTTTCTACAACAACTGTTATCAGAGACTAAGTCAAGAGGATCTACGGCTTTACGCAAATATAGGGTTTCTTGAGGTCAGAATTTTTTTTCTCATCGAGTGAAGATGGGATTAGAAAAATATTCTTACAGGATTGAGAAATTCGATGGTACAAATTTTAGTTTCTAAAGAATGCATGTGGAGGATTATCTATACTAGAAGGACATGCATTGGCCGATAAAGAAAAAGCCGAAAAGTATATCTGATGCAGATTGGATGGTCAAGCGGATGCCTAAGGGTTTTGGCGACGAGGAGTGAGAACTCCTACCTTGTAGAGCACTAGGAGCAATTCTTCTGAGTTTGACAAAGTCGGTTGCCTTCAACGTCAAAGATCAAGAGATATCAACAGATCTTATAAAGACCTCATCAAACCTATATGAGCAGCCTTCTATAGCGCGAAAGATCCATATAACTAAGAAGCTGGTAAATTTGAATATGTAAGAGAATCAGAGTCTCAAGGATCACCTGAACTAGTTCAACGAAGTTAAAAATGGGTTAAGTTCAGTATCCATGGTGTTTAATGAGGAGTTCTTAGGTAGCATACTACTCACCCAAATGCCAGACAGTTGGGCAACGATGTGTCAATCGATTGCCAATTCGTTCAGAAAAGAGAAGATAAACTTCCAACAGGTTGTGAACATGATCATGATCAAAGAAATCAGGATGCGTGAAACAAGATAATTGTAAGGATTCCCATTGTTGATTGGCTTATTTCGTAGACAAACCACATATTGGGGGTTTGAATTGTAAGGGTAGTTAGGTGATTGAAGATCATGCTCAAAGGCCCTTTTCAAGACCTCAAGGGAAGAAGCACTCCAAAGGTATATTTCTTAGTGTTTCTTGTAATGAAGAGAAATAGATGCACACACACACAACACTTGCATAATTCTTATTCTTGAATGTGTTGTGTCTTCATTGTGTGTATGCATTAATTGCTTATTTAATCTTTCTTCATTCTTGTCCATATGGGTGCATCTTGCTTGGTATTGCTCATCATTTCTTTCATTTTAGGATGTTGCATCAGGTGCAATTTTGCGCCCTGTTCTGCGGCCAAGGCCGCAGAATAAGGGTCAGAATTCATACTCTCTGTCCTCTTTTCTGCGCCCTTGGTTTTTGCGTTTAGGGGCCGCAAAATCCGTCAGGTGCATTTCTGCGCCCTTGTGTTCTGCGGTCAAGGCCGCAGAACAGGGCGCAGAATCGGCGGTTCTTTTGCAAATTTTTCAAAACGACGTCATTTCATCTAGGGGTCCTATATAAGTATCATCTTCTTCCTTGCTCGTTTTTAGAGAGCTCAAAATCAGACCTTAGAGTGAGAAACTCAAACCCTAGAGAGAGAAAGCTTCAATCTTGCTTCTTTAACTCTCCAAACCCAAAACCCATGTGCATCTAACATGTTTCATGCATCAATCTTCCATGGGTCCTCTTCATTTATGACTTGGTAAGTAGAACAAACACAACATCTTCATTTATTGTTCTATCTTAGTCAAGACATGTCTTTTATTGCTTAGTTTAGCAAATCTTCACTCTTATTGCATATTTAGTGAAGTTATGACATGATTGGGTTTTGTGTGTGGTAGCTTACATGATTAGGATGATTTTCCCTAAATAGCTAACCCTAGAACATTCTTGTACAATTGGTTGATGATTAGGTTGATAGATTAATGTTTATTTATCTAGTCAAGCTTAATTGAATGTTCTTGTGGATTTAATTGACAATTATGTTGTTAGAAATTCTCTATAACTAATTGAGTTCACATGTTTGGACATGTTGACATTGTTTGATAGCTAGGATTGTTTTGTGATTGATAACATCTAGCTAAGCTTTATGATATGTCATTTAGCTTTTGATATCTAGGATTGATTTCATTGATATATCATCATTCTAGGTAAGCATATAGAGTTGCCTTGCTCTTGTTGCATTTTGAGTATTTCATATATTCACTTAGGTTGTTTTCTCTTCATTGAGAACTAAGTCTTGTGTTGCTTCCGGGATTAGGTTGCATAAATCACAAGCATTGGGACTAGGTTCACTTATACCGGGATTAGGTAGGTGTGTGATTACTTCCGGGATTAGGTTGTAATCGTTTTACACATTTAGTGGATTCGAGGTTCAAGTGTGGCTCACTTACATAGCCCGTGGTTTTTCCCGTGAGGGTTTCCACGTAAATATCAAGTGTCTTTTAATTTCCGCACCATATTACACTTGCTATTGTATATTGACTAGTAGAGGGTATTTTCGTAATCTTGACCATTAACGAAAATTTGGTAAAATTGGATAAAATCTATTCACCCCCCCTCTAGATTAATATTGAACACACCATAATTTGTTTCAATTGGTATCAGAGTGGGTTCCTAGATATACATAGGTGATCCTTGCTCATTTTGGTGTGTTTTGCATTTGTGTGTTTTTTGTTCATTCATACATTTTGCATTCATTCCATTTCATTCATATACAAAATGAGTGGAAACGGTGGCAACAACGAGGGGGCTTCTAGCACACGTCCTCCCCTTCTCACCGGATTAAATTACTCCTCATGGAAAGGGAAGATGGAATCCTACATATGCCAACTTCATGACCGAGCATGGATGTCGGTTGAAGATGGATACGATCTTCCCATGATGACTCCTACGGGTGGAGGAGAAGATGTTTTGAAGCCCAAGGCACAATGGAGTGCACAAGAATTTGAGGCGTCAAAATGGAATAGGAAGGCAATGCATGCCATCCTATGTGCCATGGATGAGAATCAATACAAGTTGATTCAAAATACTAGGATTGCTAAGGAGGCATGGACAATCCTAGAAGTTGCTCATGAGGGAACCGAAGTTGTGAAGGACTCCAAGCTCCAAGTTCTCCAATCCCAATTTGAGATGCTCAAGATGGAGGAGAATGAGTGCTTCAACGACTTTGAGATCAAGTTGATGGACATAGTCAACCAAAGTCATCAACTTGGTGATCCCTATTCGGATAGGAGGATCAAGCAAAAGATAATGAGATCCCTACCGGATAGGTTTGAGTCAAAGGTGACGGCTTTAGAAGAAAATAGTGGATATAAGGATATGAAGCCGAGCGAGGTCATTGGAAGACTTCTCGCCTACGAGTCTAGGAAGGTTCCTAGCTCCACTCCTCCTAAAAAGCAAAAGGGAATTGCTTTGAAAGCATCTAAGGATGAAAAGGAGGTGAAGAATGACTCGGATGAAGACATGGCCTTGTTTGTGAAAAGATTCAACAAGGTTATGAAGTTTGGAAAGAAGGGATTTGGTTTTAGAGGCCAAGACAAGAAAAAGGTTCCCTTCAAGAAGTTTGAACCAAGGCAAGAGAGGACCGAAAGGAAAGGGGTCCGTTGCTTTGAGTGTGGTGGGATTGGTCACTTTGCTCCCGAATGTGCTAATCACAAGGAAAAGAAGAAGGTAAAAGTGATGGCCGCCACTTGGAGTGGAAGTAGTGATGACTCCAATGAAGAAGATGATTCTTCGGATGATGAAGACATCATGGCTAACTTCCTAGCTTTTGCCTCTTCTCACAAGAGCAAAAGTGGTAGTGAAAAAGAGGAAGAGAGTCAAAGGGAAAGTGACTCTAGTGAAGATGACTCCGATGCTAACTCCACTAATGGATATGTGGAAAAAGAAGTGTTAGTTGAATATCTTAAGGAGTTTAGGAGCTTAGAGATGAAAACAACTAAGAAGATCAAGATGTTGAGAGAAGAAAATGTTGAGCTTTCATCTCACAATGATCTCTTAAGTGAAGAAGTGGAAAGACTTAAGAAGAGAGAAGATAAGCTAAAAGAGGAGTTAGCTTTATCTAGGAGGAATGAAGAAGGTTTGAAGAGGGAGCTTGTTGAAGCTAAGAAGTCACTTACTAGGATGGACTCTAGCACAAAAAAATTAGATCACATGCTTGATGTTGGAAAGAGTCCATGTGACAAGAGAGGTCTTGGGTTTGAAGATTGTCAAGAGACCACCTCCTCTAAGAAGACCGTGTTTGTTAAGAGCTTAGGCAACATAGAAGCTTCTCCGGTGCACACTCCTAGGAAGAAAATAGATCTAGGACAAAGCTCAAAAAATGCACAAGTGAAGGTGGCACCAAGGAGACAACCTCAAGCCAACATTCCTCATCTATTGGCTCAAAAAGGGAAAAATCCAATCATGCAAGTCCAACATTGGAAGCAAGATAGACCGGTTCAACAAAGAAGATGGATTGAACCCTCTCAACCACAAAGACATGGGAGGACTCCTATGCAAGCTCAAAGACAAGGTATGATTCCTCAATTCATTCCCATTTGTCACTTTTGTGGTTTTAATGGTCACATAAGACCAAATTGCTTTCGATATATTAAAATGTGTAGAACTAGAAGCATGATTGAGAAGAGAAAGACTAGAGCCAAGATGCATGTTCCTAGGAATAATAAGACTAATTTGCATGATCCTAGGATTACTAGAGCCCATGTACCAAAGACCTTTAAGAAAGAAAATGTTGTTCTTAAATGGATTAGAAAGAATGAAAATGTTTGCCATGTTGCACAAATTGCCTTGAAGGCAAATTCTTCTAATCTTTGGTATCTTGATAGTGGGTGCTCTAGGCACATGACGGGAAACAAGAGTTTCTTCGAGACTCTTGTTATGGAGGAAGAAGGAAATGTCACCTTTGGTGATGGATCCAAAAAGAATGTCATAGGGAAAGGAACCATCTCCGTTCCCGGATTGCCCTCCTTATCCAATGCTTTACTTGTTGATGGCTTGAAAGCCAATTTGATTAGCATTTCTCATCTTAGTGATGAAGGATATTCCGTCTTGTTTAACAAAGAGAATTGCTCTATCCTAAAGCCCAATGGACAAACCTTATTGAAAGGTATGAGATCTAGCGACAATTGCTATTGTCTTGAAGCTAGAATAGTCTCAAACAATGTGTCCAAGGATGAGCAAATTGAGTTGTGGCATGAAAGACTTGGCCACATGAACTTTCGGGATCTACGGACCCTTGGAAAGTTTGAATGTGTGCGTGGCCTCCCTAAGCTTGGGAAGAAAGCCAATGGTATTTGTGGACCTTGTCAACAAGGAAAACAAACTAAAAGCATGCACAAAAAGGGCAAGTATCTCTCCACCAAGGAGCCCCTAGAGCTTCTCCACATGGATCTTATGGGTCCTATGCAAACCGAGAGCTTGGGTGGAAAGAGATACATTTTTGTTTGTGTAGATGATTTCTCTAGGTTCACATGGACATATTTTCTTAGAGAAAAATCCGAAACTTTTGATAAGTTTAAAATGCTTTGTACTAAACTTCAAAATGAAATGAATTCCAACATTAAAAGCATAAAACGGATTAGAAGTGACCATGGGAGGGAATTTGAGAATGCTTCGTTTGAAACCTATTGTGATAGTATAGGTATCTCCCATGAGTTTTCGGCTCCTAGGACACCTCAACAAAATGGAGTTGTTGAGAGGAAAAATAGGGTCCTTCAAGAGATGGCCCGTGTGATGTTGCTTAGCAACAATGTGCCTAGGAATCTATGGGCCGAAGCCATCAACACGGCTTGTTATATAGGAAATAGAGTTTTTCTAAGGCCCGGTACTAGGAATACCTCCTATGAGTTATGGAAAGGCAAGAGGCCAAATGTTAGCTACTTCCACACATTTGGAAGCAAATGCTTCATTTTAAATGACCGAGATCAACTTGGCAAATTTGATGCCAAGAGTGATGAGGGTATATTTATTGGCTATGCCTTAAATAGTAGAGCCTATAGAGTTTTCAATAAGAAAACTCTAAGTGTCATGGAATCATCTAATGTTGTATTTGATGATGAAAGGCTCAAGTGTAGTAATCATGAGGAGGAGGTTATTCTTAGTGATGATTCTCCTTTGGAGAAGGTTGTTGTGACTCCTAATGTGGGGACATCCAATGTTGTTGAAAATGACACACAACCTATTGATAGAGTTCCTAACTTGGACTCTAATGAACCCGCTCCATGGGTTAGAAGACTCCATAACAAAGAGGATGTTATTGGAGATGTGAATGAGGGTGTTAGGACTAGAAGGCAAATAGCTAATCTTATTAGCTTCACATGCTACACCTCTCAAATAGAACCCAAAAAGATTGATGAAGCTCTAAATGATGAGTTTTGGGTTCTTGCCATGCAAGAAGAGCTAAACCAATTCGAAAGGAATGAGGTTTGGACTCTAGTTCCTAGGCCTAAGACCACTAATGTCATAGGCACAAAATGGATATATAGGAACAAATCCGATGAGGATGGCAACGTAGTGCGTAACAAGGCAAGACTTGTTGCACAAGGGTACTCTCAAATTGAGGGTATCGACTTTGAGGAGACTTTTGCTCCCGTTGCCCGCCTAGAGTCCATTAGGCTTCTCTTGTCCATCTCTTGTGTGCACAAGTTCAAATTGCACCAAATGGATGTTAAGAGTGCCTTCCTCAATGGCTTCTTGCAAGAGGAAGTGTTTGTTGAGCAACCCAAGGGGTTTGTGGATGCACACCACCCCAACCATGTCTATCGCCTCAAGAAGGCTCTTTATGGGTTGAAACAAGCACCGAGGGCTTGGTATGAGCGCCTCACTCAATTTCTTGTCAACAATGACTACACAAGAGGTAGTGTTGACAAGACTCTATTCATCAAGAAAGACAATGATGAGCTTTTTATAGCTCAAATATATGTTGATGATATAGTGTTTGGATCCACCAACAACACCAAAGTCCAACAATTTGTTGATGTTATGTCTCATGAATTTGAGATGAGCCTTGTTGGTGAGCTTAGTTACTTCCTAGGTTTGCAAATTAGGCAATTAAGTGATGGGATCTTCATATCCCAAGCCAAATATGCCAAAAACCTAGTGAAGAAGTTTGGTCTTGAGAAAGCCAAACATTGTAACACACCCATGAGCACCACTTTGAAACTAAGCAAAGATGCTAGTGGTAAAAGTGTAGAACAAACACTTTATAGGGGTATGATAGGAAGCTTGCTTTATTTGACCGCAAGTAGGCCCGACATATCCTTTAGTGTGGGTGTGTGTGCTAGGTACCAATCCGATCCCAAGGAGTCCCATCTCTCTTGCGTCAAGAGAATCATTCGATTTGTGAATGGGACTTCTAACTATGGGATTTGGTACTCATTTGACACTAATGCTAGTCTTGTAGGCTTTAGTGACGCGGATTGGGCCGGAAATTGTGATGATAGGAAAAGCACATCGGGCGGTTGCTTTTTCCTTGGAAACAATCTTGTTTCTTGGTTTTGCAAGAAGCAAAACTCAATTTCCTTGTCCACGGCGGAGGCCGAGTACATAGCCGCGGGGAGTGGATGCACACAACTCCTATGGATGAAGCAAATGCTAGTAGACTACGGATTCAACCAAGGTACACTCACTCTCTTTTGTGATAACATGAGTGCTATTAATATTTCCAAGAATCCGGTTCAACATTCTAGAACTAAGCATATTGACATCCGTCATCATTTCATTAGAGAACTAGTTGAAAATAAATGCATTGTACTTGAGCATGTAGGTACAAATGATCAACTAGCCGACTTGTTTACAAAACCTCTAGATGCTACTCGATTTAAAACTCTTAGTAGATCTATTGGAATATGTCTTGTGGAGTGATGAGTTCTAGTTATTTGACCCCAATAAGGGGAGCTCAAGCAAAGAGAGCAAACTTGCATGAATTGTCATATGCAAAAAGTTAACTTCTTTTATGCTCTTTTATGATTGTTTGAGAATGCTTGGTGAATAACATTGATTAATGCTTTAATAATGTTTTTAATAACACCTTGCACGGTTGCCTAGCATGTACTGCATGATTTCTATTTTTGCTTGAGTGTGCTTATCCATTTGAGGAATGTTCTACTTGTTAGTACATGTGATTGACCTCAAATTATTCTCCATGTTCATGATTCTTTGATATGCATTCTTAAGCTCTCTCTTGAAAAAGGGCTACTGGCAATATGACGTGCAGCCGCCCAATGTAGGAAATGGCTACTCATTTGAAACCGAGTGAAAGCCTTCAAGAGAGTTACATTAGCATGATAAACAGAAATACATGCTTTCTAGGATAAAGGAGAAAAACAGAAAAGTTGAAATGTGTTTGATGATGTGTGTGATGCATTGCTTAATAAAGACCTCAAAATTGTTGATTGATGATGTGTCTTGCAATGTAGAAAAGATGATATATTTTTTGATGTGATTAGTACACTCTGCACACAAATGCTTGGTTATATATCTTCTTGTCATAACAACAGGGCTCTAATTGGTTTGACTTCATTTGGAAAACCTGTTGATTGTTGCTTTGATTGATTCTTATGCATGAGCTCAATAGTGCTTGTATTACATGCTAAGCAATTTTTACACACACACACTTTTCTGTGAATAAAATCTCCTTGAATCTCTCTCAATTCTTGAATTGCATAAAGTTCGTTTATATGATTATGCAAATGCCTTTTGTGCAAATAGTTCTCTTTGCTAAAGCAACCCAATAGGGGGAGCTCCTTTGCCTATCTCATGACAAAAAGGGGGAGTAGGATGTGGTAAGGGGAGTTGCTAATTGTTGTAGCAATTGTGCATATGGGGAGTTTATGGTTTGAGGGGGAGTAACCCTTTGAGGGGGAGCATTGCATACTCATACATTGCATGATATTATGGTTAAAAGATTCATATGCAAATGCTTGTTTTTCTTTCACTTGATCATCTCACATACACTTGCTTTGGAAGTGTAATCTAATTGTTTTGAAGGTTTGGTTATTCTACAAGAGATTGAAGACTTGAAGTTTTATTTTCTTATCTCTTTGTACTTTGTAATGTAGAATTTCCCGTAGTTTCATTTATCTTGTGAGGATCAATGTGAGTGGTGGTTTTGTCACGAAATAGCCAAAGGGGGAGATTGTAAGGATTCCTATTGTTGATTGGCTTATTTCGTAGACAAACCACATATTGGGGGTTTGAATTGTAAGGGTAGTTAGGTGATTGAAGATCATGCTCAAAGGCCCTTTTCAAGACCTCAAGGGAAGAAGCACTCCAAAGGTATATTTCTTAGTGTTTCTTGTAATGAAGAGAAATAGATGCACACACACACAACACTTGCATAATTCTTATTCTTGAATGTGTTGTGTCTTCATTGTGTGTATGCATTAATTGCTTATTTAATCTTTCTTCATTCTTGTCCATATGGGTGCATCTTGCTTGGTATTGCTCATCATTTCTTTCATTTTAGGATGTTGCATCAGGTGCAATTTTGCGCCCTGTTCTGCGGCCAAGGCCGCAGAATAAGGGTCAGAATTCATACTCTCTGTCCTCTTTTCTGCGCCCTTGGTTTTTGCGTTTAGGGGCCGCAAAATCCGTCAGGTGCATTTCTGCGCCCTTGTGTTCTGCGGTCAAGGCCGCAGAACAGGGCGCAGAATCAGCGGTTCTTTTGCAAATTTTTCAAAACGACGTCATTTCATCTAGGGGTCCTATATAAGTATCATCTTCTTCCTTGCTCGTTTTTAGAGAGCTCAAAATCAGACCTTAGAGTGAGAAACTCAAACCCTAGAGAGAGAAAGCTTCAATCTTGCTTCTTTAACTCTCCAAACCCAAAACCCATGTGCATCTAACATGTTTCATGCATCAATCTTCCATGGGTCCTCTTCATTTATGACTTGGTAAGTAGAACAAACACAACATCTTCATTTATTGTTCTATCTTAGTCAAGACATGTCTTTTATTGCTTAGTTTAGCAAATCTTCACTCTTATTGCATATTTAGTGAAGTTATGACATGATTGGGTTTTGTGTGTGGTAGCTTACATGATTAGGATGATTTTCCCTAAATAGCTAACCCTAGAACATTCTTGTACAATTGGTTGATGATTAGGTTGATAGATTAATGTTTATTTATCTAGTCAAGCTTAATTGAATGTTCTTGTGGATTTAATTGACAATTATGTTGTTAGAAATTCTCTATAACTAATTGAGTTCACATGTTTGGACATGTTGACATTGTTTGATAGCTAGGATTGTTTTGTGATTGATAACATCTAGCTAAGCTTTATGATATGTCATTTAGCTTTTGATATCTAGGATTGATTTCATTGATATATCATCATTCTAGGTAAGCATATAGAGTTGCCTTGCTCTTGTTGCATTTTGAGTATTTCATATATTCACTTAGGTTGTTTTCTCTTCATTGAGAACTAAGTCTTGTGTTGCTTCCGGGATTAGGTTGCATAAATCACAAGCATTGGGACTAGGTTCACTTATACCGGGATTAGGTAGGTGTGTGATTACTTCCGGGATTAGGTTGTAATCGTTTTACACATTTAGTGGATTCGAGGTTCAAGTGTGGCTCACTTACATAGCCCGTGGTTTTTCCCGTGAGGGTTTCCACGTAAATATCAAGTGTCTTTTAATTTCCGCACCATATTACACTTGCTATTGTATATTGACTAGTAGAGGGTATTTTCGTAATCTTGACCATTAACGAAAATTTGGTAAAATTGGATAAAATCTATTCACCCCCCCTCTAGATTAATATTGAACACACCATAATTTGTTTCAATGGGCATCTTCTTCAGGACTAAATATGGAAGGTAGATAAGGCATGGGTAGATATCGGAACAAGAATCAATGGGTAGATCAAAGTTAAGAGGCAAATCCAAGTCTAGAGCCTATAAAGGCAATAATTCAGATAATCAGAAGTGAAGCAAGAAAGACATCAAGTGCTGGAATTGTGGCAAGATGATTCTCTAATCTAATAAGCATAGATCCAACAAGAAGGACGATGACAAGAGTGAAGCGAATTGTATTTCAGAAGAGTCAGACAACAGAATCTTGGGTGTCGGACTTAAAGGTGTCATCCCATGCAACATCACATAGGGAATCATTCGAGAACTACATCTTCGGAAATTTGGGTAAGGTATATCTTAGTGACGATCAAGCATACGACATTATTGGTAAAAGAGATGTGAAGATTCAGCTGAATGAGTCAATTTGGAAGCTTGACAATGTGAGGCACGTACCGAACTTGAGGAAGAATTTGATTTCTATAGGGTAGTTAGTATCAGACGGTTATGTGACGACTTTCACAGGTGAGAAGTCGAAGATCTAGAAAGAAGCTATGACAATCACCTGAGGAACTAAGAACGGGTCATTTTACATGACTATCGATGTATATGGATCGGCTGCAGTGGCAAAAGGTAGAGAGGATCTGAATATGTGGCACCAGAAGATTATGTACATGAGTAGTCAAGGGGTGAAGTATTTGCATTTGAGAGGTAAATTACCAGGGTTAAAATCTAGTGAGGTTGATTTGTGCGAGAGCTGTGTACATTGAAAGAAGAAGCGAGTGAGTTTCAAAAAGTACTGACAAAAGAGAAGCTAGAATTGGTGCACGCTAACGTATGAAGTCCAACTTCAGTCTTATCTGCCGAAGGTAAATAGGATTTTGTCATGTTCATTGATGACCACTCTAGGAAGGTGTGGGTTTACTTCTTATGAGAAAAGTCTGATGTGTTTGAAGCTTTCAAGAGGTGGAAAGATATGGTTGAGAATGAGACAGGGTTAAAGATCAAATAGTTGCGTTTAGACAATAGTAGAGAGTACGAAGACAACAAGTTCAAGAAGTTTTGCTACTAGAATTGGATAAAGCTCATAAGGAAGGTTTCAAGCACACCACAATAGATGAATGATAAATTGATTGAGAGAGCCAGAAGAATGCAACTATAGCCAAGGTTGCCAAAGCAGTTCTAGGCAGAAGTAGTCAATATAGCAGCGTACTTGATCAATAGAGGATCATCAAAGCCTTGGACCCCGCTATACAAGAAAAGATCTGGACTAAGAAAGAGATAAGACTTTCTCATTTGAAAGTGTTTGGGTATGTATCTTATGTACATGCAGGTGATCATGCAAGGAGCAAGTTGGATGCCAAATCAACGAAGTACACCTTGGTTGGTTATGGTGAATAAGAGTTTGGATATAAACTATGGGACTGATCGAACCAAAATTGTATGATTTTGGCCCTCACTTCCTTCTCTTTTTACTTGATTCTCAGGCAATATCTCATGATTTAATAGTGTGAATTAAGTGTTTTCAGGTATTTATAAAGTTCAGAGGCATTGGAGTAATATTGGTGGCAAAAGGGGCTAAAATTGTAAAAAGTATGTGCAAATCATTCATCTTCAAATATGAATATCTCTCTCTACAAATCAAACCACTTTTCGGATTACATATATTTGGATAGCCCCGGAAGTCTACTTTCCAGCAGTTTTTATGGATTGCAATTCTGAGTTTCCTACAGAAAGTTATGCCCATTTTGTTAGGGTTATGCTCAATAGCAAGAGTGTAATGTTGTACTTGACAATCTTTTCATATTAACAAAGTGATTTATTTTTTGTTAGCAAAATCTTATATAGCATTTATTATTATAATTGTCAAAGTAAATAATCATAAGGTCAAAAGACTATGAGAAAAGAAGAATTGTTCATACATCTGGATATGTATGAGGTAGACACAATTCTTTGGTTAGTCTTGAATAACGTTCACAACTTAAGTTAAAGGTTGGGCACCTTTATCTTGTTAAAGTTGTAGAATTCTTTTACTAGCGTTTGAGTGGGATCAAATGTGTTGTGATAAGTCTAACATCATCGAAGGGTCTTCGAGTAAAAGAATCTAGTGCACTGGGTGCATTGAACCAGATCACAATAAAATACTTTTTCTAGAACCGTCAATAGATAAAAGTCTTTTCATTATCAGGACAATCGGAGAGTCTATCTTAATCCTGAGATAAATGATGGACTTATGGTTGCAAGTGTTGTCATTTGAGCTATCAATGAGTACGATTATATAGCATAGTCTATCATTGATAGTTTGGTGGTATTCATTTGTTAATCGATAGAGGACTTCATTTATAGATATGGACATCGTGGCTCCATTTATTAAATGTGAGTAGAATATCATCATATGGATGCTTTGTGGTTTTGGATATGAAATCTTAACGTTGAGTTTTCAATAATGTCTATTTAAAGATGACTTCTGGACAAGTCATAATTTATATCCAAGTTCAAAGTGTGGTCATATGAGTAAATATGGTAACTTGGAGAGCTATAGGCGATCTATGAGCTCTTGGCGATTACTGAAATTCTTCACGAGGATTTACTATCTCCCATATGATTGTCTAGGATATGAATGAGTATCGTTAACTTATTCCATATTTATTTAAGAGTGCAATTTTAGTTCTTTAGTGGAATGAACTAAAATTAATAGATTGAACCTAAGTGAATCATTTGTTGATTGTGATTGGATTATGTCTATTGGAGCTTAAATTTAGATAGGCCCGCCAAGATCCCCAATCCGCACGGACTTGCATGAATCACTTGATATATTCTACCGGACTATTTGTGGGTCCATTTAGAATTGTATTTAATATATTAAGAATATAATTTGCACATTAGTTATTTAATGAGCTGTTTAATTATGTTAATATATTAATGAAAGGCATGTGGGCTTGTTTCTTTTAGTAAGAATGAGTCTAGTTCACATGTGGGCTTTTTTTTTATTAAAGTCCAAATTGATTAAATAAAATAAGAAAACAATATATAGGCCCAAGTTCTAGTCATGGGCAGCAATGGGTAATAATAAGCCCATTATATTGTTTTGTTTTATTATTTAATTAAATGGAAATTAATTAATATGTTAATTAGTTATTTAATTAAGAATCAAATCTTTTTCTGATTAGGAAATATATTTCCTAGTTGTATACTACTATTAGTAGTATATTAAAAGTAAAAGACTTTATTTGTTTAGTCAAATTAGGAAGTATTTTATTTAGTCACAAATACACTAAAGAGTTGGATTAGGGTTTGAATTCTAATGAAGTCTTTGTATTCTATTTGGAAAAGGACTTTGGTGATCACCTTGTTGGACAAGGTAAGAATTCAGAAACCCTAAATAAACTAGGGAGGATTTTCGGCCACCCTAAAACACCTAGGGCAGAAAATTCGGTCACTATAAATATATATATAGTGAGAATTTTCGGCCAACCCTAGTTTTCTTTTTAGAAGAATTTATTTTCTTTGGCAAATAGGAAAAATAAAAATCCTACTCTTTTTTCTAGTGAGAATTCGGCCAAGGTGTTTTGTGAGAGAAGAATTGTTCTAGCTTCGATAGTGTACTAGTGATCTTGACATCTAGAGATCTTGTATACACTTTCGAATTAGGGTCAGGCGAATTTCAATCCTAGGATTGTGAATTCAAAAGTGACCGGAACATTCTTAGCAAACTTTTGGAGCTTATAGTGACTAACAAAATCAGAAAAAATGTTTGTTCGTCCATTCTCAGGTTTACAATTCAAAGAAGGGAGATCATGCTCCTAGGTGATTCACGTTCGTGATCGGCTTTGGAAGGTCTAGCGGATTACCATTAACGTTAGTCAATCGAATCACGCAACAAAGGTATTTCATCTTTTCGTATGTATGATTAATTAATTAAAGGGTTAAGGTTCAATATGGGAAATTTTTTTAAAATATACTAAACTCTTTTTAGTCTCGCTTCCGTTGTGTGCACGTATTTTTCCCTACACGTTTTCATAGCTGCTGCGCACTCCCTGTCGCCATGGTGAACCTAGGGCGATGCCATGGCGAACTCCACTTTCTAGAAGCAGCGAAATGGACGTTTTTCAATCCATTTTTAGGGGTATTCTTGTCCTTTCATGTCCATTTCATACCCTAGCTTTTCTAACATATAAATACACCATTTTATGCTAAGAATTGATAACTCTTGACCACCAAGAAATCTCCTTTTTCCACCATTCCTTATCTCTCCATTTTCTCTTCTACCTAAAACTCAACATGGGTGATTTCTCTTCATTTTACTTCCTTTTCTTGTTTGTAATTATGTGTAATTAAAACCCCTATTTTAGGGGATGATTTGAGATACTTTTGGGCATGAGTATTTATTAAAGCTTTAAATATTATGTTTGCATGATTTAAGTTTTATTTACTTTTTAATTAGATCTTGCACTTATGTGATTAAATGAGTATTGACACACTTGTTCATTACAATATGTTGTAGGATTTATTTGTGATAAAATTGGTTGAGTTATTGACACACTTAATAGATTAGAGCACATAGTGAATAGGATAGGCTTTTGGAGGGGTGATCAACCTCGATTGCCTAGACCATTTGATCGTCACTAACCGATCCTGCCATGACCCCCTTTCCTTAATCGGTTAGGCATTGCGGTGGAAAGTTGTTTAGGGTTCGTAGTGACGACCTAAACAACACTTTCGAATGAGATTGGTCATTGATTGTGTAGATAGTGCATTAAAGAAGCCATGTATGAATTGCTCATTGTCCATTAGCTACTCTATCATTTCCCTAGAATTCCTATTAATTGTTTATTCCCTACATCTTATCTAGATTTGTTGAGCATTCCATTTTATTAATTTTATTAGGTTTATTTTACATGTATGTTTGATGGCTTGACAACCCATTCACTCATCCATTTATCTATGATTTATTTTATTGTGTTTAGATTAGCTAATTAATTCAACTAATTACTCTAATTCCCTATGGAACGAATCCTACTTACCACTTTACTAATTTTCTATCTAAGTGGATTTTTAAGTGGTGAATTTGGTTTTCAAAACGATCACATTTAACATATTATTTTGTTGAGTACACAACGACAGCTCATCAAAATTGGCGCCGCTGCTGGGGAATTAAAGCGATTGTTGAATTATTTAGCTTTTCTTTGTAGTTTAGATTTTTCATATTTATTTTGTTATTCATTTTTATAGTTAGATTTTTTTTTTTTTTAGTTGTTTGTCATTTTTGTTATTTTTAGATTTTCTAGTCTTGTTTTCATTTTCCTTTTATTTTTCTTTTAATTTTCTTTTCAGGAGCAATGGATCCTTTCACTAATGTACTTGGAAGAATTTAATAGGCAAATGGAGTTGTTTGCTTCAAGGACTTCGGGAATAGGACAAACTGAGGGTATAGCTTGCGCATTTTGTAGAATGTATGGGCACGAGACATGGGGTTGCCATTTAAGAGGAGAGCTTTCCAATGATGGAGGACAAGCCCAAGCACCAAATTCTTACAATTCATGGCCTTTGCATGAACCATGTGATGATTTCGACAATCCGGCGTCTAGCTATGAACAGTGTGCCGATTTGTACAAGCCGGATTGGAGAAGAGATCAAGACACTCAAGCTAATGCCTATGTACGATCTCAAGAGGAGACTTTGAATGATTTTATTCAAAGTGCTCAAGCCTTCCAACAAAGATCTCAAGCCTACATACAAGCCAACGAACAAGGATGGCAACAACAAGATCAAATGTGGCAACAACGAGATGAGAGGATGGAAGTCTTAAGTAGAAGAATGGAAAGGCACTATGAGATTATTGTCGAAGCTATGCAAAGTATGGTACATGAAGAGTCTTCAAGCAATCCGGAGAAGGAAAACGCTACCACCATCCCTTCAAATGGTGAAAACGTCGAAACCGAAGTTGGCCATGAACTTTCTAATGATTTGCCTTGTGTTTCAGGAAAGGAAATAGAAAAGGAGGAGATAGAAGATATAGTGAAGGAAGCGGATGACGTCTCTTTTGAGGCATCGTTCCTATACGAGGTGTCCATGCCTTATGTCCCTCCCATTGCTCATTCATGCCGCCTATACAAAAGCAATTGGTATAGGATGTTTTCTAAATTTTCAAAACCACTTTTTCAAATGCACTTTTACTTGCCTTTGCTTGTTATGATTGGGAACACACTGATGCGCACCAAATATTTCCAAGATCTAATCTCGCGTCGGCATATCTTTGAAACCTTGGAATTCAGTTGACCAATCCAAGTAACACGTCTAACGGGGACGTAAAACCAAGCGTTTGGTGGGAGGCACCCCACCTAGGTATAATTTTTTTCTTTGCTCATTTTCTTTTTCTTTTTAGTTTTCACATTTTTGTTCAGAATAAGTGTGTGGTTTGTTTGTGTTGTGTTTAGTGCCTAGGGTAATGTTTGAGTTCTTGCCTTCCATGCTTCGTTTATTCATTATCCATGCGTCTCAATGTCATATATAGATTGAAGACAATGTTTAGATTAGGTTTGGGGGTGTGGATTCATTGTTTGAGTCATTTTTCATTTTATTTTTTCAAGTTTTTCTTTGACCTTTGCGAAAGTTCCCTGTTTTGAAATTTCTGAGGCCAAATGTTTCATTAAAACTATGCTTCTTGGTGAGGAAATAAATTATTTTGCAAATGTTGCATTTTTCAATTTTTCGATATGGTTCCAGCAGTATAAAGAACGTAAAATTCTGGGTGGCGGTTTAAAAGTTATGAACATTTCTTCGACCAAAGGTCATGGGCGATGCCCTATTTTGAAATTCTGCACGTGAACCATCTTCGAAGTCCGTTTCCACACTTTTCTACTTTGAATTTTGAAATATTTTCTAAATGATAAGTGTGCATTTACATGTTTATTTTCCTGTTCCAAAATTGGAGAAGGTTTTATTGAGTATTTTTTAAAATATGCACTGAAGAGAGGACATTAGTCAAATTCAAAAGTCACCAGTTTTTTGGAATTTTGTCCTCCATATATAGATGTTCTTTCGCATTGTGTTTTTTGTTGGTTATATTTGTTTCTTTTAGAGAAATAAATGGTTTTCCAAGCTCTTTTTGACAGTTGCATGTATTGAGTATATCTTTATTTGCCGGAACTTTCTAATGTGCTTAGTGCTTGTATAGATTTTCTATTGCTTCTTGAGGAAGTGTGTTGTGTTGCTTGTGCGATGAAGCAAGGTTTTTTTATCTCTTGGGATGAAACAAAGACAACTTGCGAGTCTTGGAGGGACGAGCAAACCAAGAGTGCTCATAAAAAGGGTGAGAGCCTTATCCTAGGAAAAACAACATTTTGGAGTTTGGAGTGCCGGAGGTGGGAGGCACCCCACCTAGGTACAATTTCTTTCTTGCTTTTTAATTTGTTTTATTTCTTGATTTTTAGTTTCTTGTTTAGAATAAGGGTGTGGATTGTTTTTGATAGTGGATTTAGACTTGAATGATCACATATTTTGTCCACTTGGATTGTGATGTGACTCTTGATGAACTTACATTGCCATATCTCTTGAGTTGATGATGAATATATAGGATGTTAATGAATGCAACACTTGATTCTATTCTTGGGATAAATTTTTAAATGGACATTAAAATGTGTTTTTGAAACTCTTTGATTGAGGATGTGTTGCGCCGAATTTACCAGTATATGCCCCAAAGACATTGAGGATAATGTCTAATTTAGGTTTGGGGGTGTGTGCGCAACACCGTCTCTTGTTTGCAATTGTGTGCAAATGTTTTGAGCCTAAATTTTTTTCAAAAAAATTCGAAAATCTTGTGATAATTCCATGTTTGAGCATATTTTGCTTGTTGAGATTGTGTCATTGTGTGTACAAGTAAGGAATTGTGTATCTTTGCCGTGCTTAGTTTAGATTAACTTCATGCCATTTAGGGTTGCATTGCTCAAAGCGTGCTAGTTCTTTTCTCTTGATGTTGGAGTGAATATTCAATTGTGCTTGAAGGTTAGGAATTAATAGTGGAGACTTCCCGTGAGGTTCACAAACACGGCCTAAAAAGCTTATTTTTGAGGGAAAGTTTTCACTCTTTAAACACTTATTCAAACACATGTTATGCATATTTTAAAATGTCTCATTCGCACTTAAATGTTGTTTGCCATAGAACATATGGACTGCTTGTGGATGCCTTGATTGACTTTGTGGACAAATCTTTAGAAATGATTTTAGGCAATGCAAGTGAAAACCACCAAATTGGCTTTAATACTTCCAATCCCTATATGTGCGTACTCCATTGCCCATTTGAAGCCAAACACAATTAAACTTTTCATTCATGAACCACATCAACATAAACCATTTAGCCTAAACACTATACTTACCTTGTACCAAATGGTTTGCTAAGGCTTAGGGGTTGAATGTAAGCTTTGAGGAGTATTAAAATGTAAGGCGTGTACCTAGGCAAGTATGTATGTGCAAACACATGTAAAAGATGAAATGCAATGCTTGAAAAGAAAAAAGAAAATACAAGCAAAGAAAAGAAAAGAAAAGAAAAGCATAGCAAAAGAAAGAAAAGAAAAAGAAAAAAAAATGAATGAGGCACTAAGTGCCTAGATCAATTATGTGGAATTAAATGATCTCCTCAATGAAAATTAAGAGTAGAAAATGCACATATTAAATTGTAAGCCTGGACGCCAAAGTGTGGAATATGCAAGTTGTAATGAGCAAGTTGTGCTTAATTAGAATGTATGCGTTAGTGTGACCTTTGGGTGTTTGTTATCAATTCTTCCCATTTATTGACTCACCATTCACCTTTGGCCCCATTACAACCAAATGAAAGGCCTATTTGATCTTTAGGGATGTCCACTTTGGAAATTTTGGTTTATGCATGTTCTTTCTGGTTCATGGCTTTCAATTCCTTTCATGAGACAAATTTTCAAAAAATGTGTTTTTAAATGATCATGTGCAGTTATATTTGATATCTTGAGCATAAACTCATATTGCATATGGATTGTGAGTGAAGCCTAGGAATCTGTGTGAAAATGAGAGAATCCGGTAAGGATTAGATGTCAAGGCGAATTACATTCTTTTCCTAAAGGCACTCTAGTTTTTGAAGCTTTAACATCTTGAATGTAGGATCGCGTTGCGTGCAATATGTACTTAGAGTGGCATAACTTTAATTTTCATTTAGCATCTCTTACATGCACATTTTTCCTAATGAGCACAACGTTGATTAAATCTTTTCATTTATGGTTTTGCAAGTCGAATATTGACTTTTGAGTCTTTTTCAAAGAGTTGGCACTTTAATGTTGATTGTGTGATATTTAGACACATGTCCATGTGTGCTTATATTGTTTTGCTCGAGGACGAGCAAAAGATAGGTTTGAGGGTATTTGATCGAACCAAAATTTGTATGATTTTGGCCCTCACTTCCTTCTCTTTTTGTTTGATTCTTGGGAAATATCCCATGATTTAATGGTATGAATTAAGTATTTTCAAGTATTTATAAAGTTCAAAGGCATTGGAGTAATATTGGTGGCAAAAGGGGCTAAAATTGTAAAAAGTGTGTGCAGATTATTCATCTTCAAATAGGAATATCTCTCTCTTCAGATCGAATCACATTTCAGATTACATATATTCGGAAAGCCTCAGAAGTCTACTTTCCAGCGGTTTTTACGGATTGCAATTCCGAGTTTTCTACAGAAAGTTATGCCCGTTTTCGTAGCTACTACGCACTCCCATCGCCACAGCGACCCTAAGGCAACGCCATGGCGAACTCTACTTTCTAGAAGCAGTGAAATGGACGATTTTCAATCCATTTTGAGGGGTATTCTTGTCCTTTCATGTCCATTTCATACCCTAGCTTTTCTGACATATAAATACACCATTTTATGCTAAGAATTGATAACTCTTGACCACCAAGAAATCTCCTTTCTCCACCATTACTTATCTCTCCAGTTTCTCTTCTACTTAAAACTCAACATCTAGATTACTCCACCTAAATCATTCCTCTCCTTCCATCTTCTCCACCCATTTCCTTTGTCGCTTTCCTTATGACTCCACCTATCTAGACATATCATCAACACCCACTCTTTGTATAAGATTCAAGCAAGGAAGCTCAATGAAGGATCGAGCTTACAAGAGAGACCCAAAAGTGATTTCTCTCCATTTTACTTCCTTTTCTTGTTTGTAATTATGTGTAATTAAAACCCCTATTTTAAGGGATGATTTGAGATACTTTTGGACATGAGTATTTATTAAAGCTTTAAATATTATGTTTGCATGATTTAAGTTTTATTTACTTTTTAATTAGATCTTGCACTTATGTGATTAAATGAGTATTGACACACTTGTTCATTACAATATGTTGTAGGATTTATTTGTGATAAAATTGGTTGAGTTATTGACACACTTAATCGATTAGAGCACATAGTGAATAGGATAGGCTTTTGGAGGGGTGATCAACCTCAATTGCCTAGACCATTTGATCGTCACTAACCGATCCTGCCATGACCCCCTTTCCTTAATCGGTTAGGCATTGCGGTGGGAAGTTGTTTAGGGTTCGTAGTGACGACCTAAACAACACTTTCGAATGAGATCGGTCCTTGATTATGTAGATAGTGCATTAAAGAAGCCATGTATGAATTACTCATTGTCCATTAGCTACTCTATCATTTCCCTAGAATTCCTATTAATTGTTTATTCCCTACATCTTATCTAGATTTGTTGAGCATTCCATGTTATTAGTTTTATTAGGTTTATTTTACATGTATGTTTGATGGCTTGACAACCCATTCACTCATCCATTTATCTATGATTTATTTTATTGAGTTTATATTAGCTAATTAATTCAACTAATTACTCTAATTCCCTATAGAACGAATCCTACTTACCACTTTACTAATTTTCTATCTAAGTGGAATTTCAAGTGGTGAAATTGGTTTTCAAAACGATTACATTACAACGACAGCTTATCAGGGACATAAATAACGCGTTGATTAATTTATGTGAGAAACACCCCAACTTATGCTAGCCACGCACGGTCCTCAAATCCACTATTAGAATGAAAGTTTACAACCTAAGTATATCTCAAGTCAAACCATTCTTGGTCACTAACCCTTCACTACCCAACGGGCCTTTATTAGTGATCCTAAACCAACTTGCTTATGCACTAATCCACTTAGTCACAAGGCTTAACTCTGAAAGAAGAGATTACAACCTAAATGAATATCAAATGCATAAATATTAGGTCAACACATTTAATGCTTATCTATAAATATGTCGGACAATCCTATATATCATGTTGCTATATGTCATACATATACCTTAGCTATATAAAATAAAAGCAATCATAAATGCAATAACTATTATAATACAAAACCCACAAACAACATAAAAAATCTCAACTTGTAGGTGTAAGAAACTTAATCTAGATACAACAAGTCATAAAAAAGATTTCTTGTTAAGCAAGAACATTAAGATGAATGAAGATGGTGTTCTACTTACCAGTCATGTGTGTTGATGAAAACCCATGAGTGAAAACAACCTAGATGATGCTAGATGATGTTGGATTCATGAATGGGTGATGGGTATTGGGTTTTGGCCAATAAAGATTGAATCTTGATGACTTTTCTTGCAAGACACTCTTAAAATCTCAAAGATATGAATTTATAAGCACTAAATCAACTAAGAAGAGAATATGGCATATATATATGAAGCCTTAACCAAATAGACGTCGTTTTGAACAAGGCTGTCAAAAACCCTTCATAACCATGGTGCGTACCATAGTACAGATAAGGTGTCCCTATCACGGTACACACGATCTGGAAGATCTAGAAGACTTCGCGGTTAGGACTACTGCAGAGGCAAGGTCACCAACTGTGGTACCCTACATGTGAAACACACTAGTTCTAGCCGCTGTGGGAAACGCGGTATATGCATGGGCATGGAGAGCGATCTACACAGCGGTAAGAGACAAAATCTCTTTTCCCGGGCTCTCAAACACACATAATCTATATGAATGTTGTGCAAGTGTGAAGTGAGTAAAGAACATACATGAGAATAGATATAATCATGAAAGAGCACTAAGAATGTAACACACACAAGAATATATAACATATGAAAATGCAAGAGTGTGTATGTGCAACTAAATCTCTTCAAAGGAGTTTGAGCACAAGTGATATACCTTTAAAGTACTCTTGATCTTGAGTTCTTTGAGGAAGCCATGAGCTTGATCATGAGCAATGAAGACCTAATCTACCCTTACACATAAAACCTCAAAATATGGTCCGTCAGTGAAATAAGCCAATCAAAATATGAGAACTTTACAACCCGAGTACTATGATAAGGCATGTCATGGAGAAGATACGAGCAAGTGGGAGCTTTCAATAAAGGATGAGATAAAGTTGCTTGTATTCAATCATACTTAGGAGTTAGTCGAGTTGCATGCAGAAAATTAAGTCTTATAGAGCAAGTGGGTGTTTCGAATCAAGGAGGAGCATGATAGTTCCAAGAGATACAAGGTGAGACTGGTGGTCAAAGTCTTCTAATAAAAAGGAATGTGTTATCTGAAAAAATGATGTGCTGACTTTTAGACAACACTTAGACCGGATGAAGCAGTGTTTCACAGTTGGAGGAGACTAAGTGTGGATTGGTGAGCTGGGTCACGGTCAAAGGCACGGTTCAAATACCAGGCTTAGGTGTCTATAACGAGGTTGCTAGGTTATAGGGTACCAAGTGACACCATGCGCTAACCAGGACTGGTTCCTATAAGTCCTGCTATCAGTTGTGACAGAACCTAATGATGGTTAGAATTGACATTGGGTAGGGCTGAGCTGGACCACCATCGGACTATTGCTGCTGGGGGATGGAACGCGATCAAGGCCGTTGACTCTTACATTTCCTTTCTTTTTTATAACTGGGTGAAATTAATGTCCACCTACCAACTGTCCTCTTCTAGAGTTCCCTCTTTAGTTGAGCCGGTTCACTTCCAAGGCTTGCATCAGCCCTTGATCGGCATTCTGGTGATCTTGACAACCACTCTAGAATGTTCTTCAATATTTAGGGCGTACTGGTCCTCATAGAGTGGTTTGGGATCTCTAGATAACTTTTCCTTCCTTTGGACCCTTCCTTGCTAGGTGGGTTGTTTTGACGGACGTGAACGGAGTGGCATGGGTAGTCATAGCATGCTGGTTGGCCTCAGTTATACCGGGAACCTCGGTATTTCCTAAGACCCGATGTTAGAGGGCAAAGTGAGCTCACGCTAGGCCAGATTGTATTGAGATGGGATAATCCTTGGTTGATAGGGGATTTTAGGTCTGGTCTTGGTTCCACGGCGCCTTACCGAGAAAAGTGCTTCTTTGATTCTTTAGCCATATTTGGTGGTTAACAGAAGGTATTGATTACACGGACATATTTTCTCCTGTTGTTAAACTAACTACGATCCGGTTATTATTGAGCATTGTCGCAACAAAGGGGTTATATTTTGAGCACTTGGATGTGAAGAATGCATTTCTTCATAGGAATTTGGAGGAAGAGTATACATGCAGCAACCATAAGGGTTTGCGGAACATGGCAGAGAAGAGATGGTTTGCAAATTGACGAAGATCTTGTATGGTTTGAAATAAGCTCCCCGACAATGGTATAAGAAGTTCAATGTGTTCATGTTAACGGAATGTGTACTTCAAATGCAATGCTGACCACTTCTATTACTTCAAGGAGATTAAGTAGAGTTTCATTATTTTGCTGCTTTAGGTTGATGACATGTTAGTAGTAGCTGGTGTAGATTTCGAAGAGATTAACAACTTGAAGAAAAAGCTCTTGAGTGAGTTTAAGATGAAGGACTTAGGTGTAGCAAAGCAGATCCTTGGAATGAGGATTAGCAAAGTCGAACATATTGGTACTTTATAGCTATCTCAAGTGGAGTACGTTCACAATGTGTTATAGAGATTCAACATGGGTGATGCATAGCCATTCAGAACACTATTTGCTAGTCACTTCAGGTTATCTAAGCAGCAATGTTCAGAGACAGACGAAAAGAAAAACCTTATGGCCAGGGTTCCTTATGCCTCAACCATTGGAAGCCTTATGTACGCCATGGTTTGCACGAGACAAGATATTTCCCATGCAGTGGGAGTGTTGAGCAGATACATGTCTAATCCAGGCAAGCAACACTGGAAAGCAATGAAGTGAATCCTAAGGTACCTACGGGGTACTACTGATCGAGCCAAAATAGATATGATTATGGCCCCTATTTCCTTCTCTTTTTACTTGTTTCTCGAGTATATTTTCGTGATCTAACTATGTTAAACAAGTGTTTCAGGTTTATTAGTTCCACAAGGGCATTTGTGAAAATGGAGAAGAACTTGATACAAAAGTGCAAAAGGGTGAAAAACAGGGCATTGTCAGTGTTCCAGATGTCGCCTTTGTGCACACCGCGACTGAAGGCTTGAAGTAATGAAGATCCAAGCCAAGGAAAAGTTGATGTATTATCGTTGTTATGCCATACCACGACAAAGAGATTAAAACTTGATAAATCAATCAGGTGTGGTGTTGTGGTGGATTGTTGCTATAGAGCCACAACTGTGACAGAGAAGAAGAAGATGAAGAGTTCGATCAGGTCAAGAGTCGCTATTGAGTGTCGCTGTGTGAACCAACCGCGACCACTCTTGAGATCTCAGATCCCAATGTCGCCCTCAGATGTTGTTGTCTTTCTAATTGCGAAAAAGATGAGAATCAGCCATGCCAACCAGATAGAAGAATGAATGACCGTCTGTCGCGATGGGGTCGTGGTCTCCAAAACCGTGAAAATGAAACTGCAACACATGCTACATCAGCATTTTTGGCAGTTAAAGGACAGATCTAAGAACCACTATAAATAGCATCTTCTCCATTTGAAAACAGAGACTTCAAACCATGAAATTCTCAGATTTTGACTAGCATTCTCTCTTCCATACTTCACACATTCACCTTCCCCTATCTTTAATCTTGGACTACCTTTTCCATCCAAAAACTCAACACAAAATCTTGAATACTTCACCCAATCACTCCTCTCCTCCCATTCTCTACAATTCCCTATCTTTGTCACTACCTGTTAGACATCCATCTTCGAGACACATCCTTATCTACCATTCTTTTTACTAGGAGCATCAAAGGAAAGAAGGATCAAGCATTACAAAATGAGGCCCAAGGGTGCTTTCCTAATCTATTATGTTAGGTTTATAGTTTGTGTTGACATATATTCCATATAAAAATGTTGTTCATCTTGTATTGTTTAGTGGTTGCATTGATGATGATTCAAAGCTTCAAAGAAAGATTCAACTACAATGCATGCAAGATGGTGGCTTGTTTAGGGGAATTAGCTTCATTGTTCATCAAAGGTATAATTGACCTCATTCCTCTTACAAGGCATAGGCACACACACAAATCATTCATAAGTGTCCTTGCATCATTGTGCACCATTTATATAACACTTTCACATGTTTTTATATGCTCATGCATTGAACTCAAATGCTCATACATTTTATAGTTGCATGTTCTAAGACGATGTCAAGGAAATGACATTCATATGTGATCTTGTGTTTGTATATTTGTGTTTCTTGTGTTTTGGACTTGTACATGATCTTAATTGATTCCTTATTGAGTTCCAGTCATTTCGGTTACTCATTCATTTAGTTTCAAGTCCAATTGATATAGCTACGCTACTTTTCGTTCTCATTCGTTGAGTTGTGTTCATCATCATTTTCTGAGATGAATTCTCAACCATTTGTCAAAGTTTCATAGTCTTTATTGTGCGTGAGGGAGTCACGATTCGTAATCCAAAAACGGATTTGAAATCAGAGTTTGGATACCCGAATACGGCTGAAGAACGTGAGAGGTGCACGGGAGAAGCAAGATGGCCGAAGGCCATGGCCTTGCCACCCCGTGTGGAGGCCGTGTGCCACACGTCCCAACCAGCCCTCTAGTCCTGTGTGGCACACGGGCCCCACACGGCCCCTGGGCTGAGGTGGCCTATTTTTATTGGCTGGAAATTCTCTCTCTCTCATTCCTTTTAAATTCCTCCATCTCCCTCTATTTGTTTACAAGAAGAAAAAGTTTGAAATCCCGTCTAGAATTTTCTCTCCAATTTTCTCGACTTCCAAACACCATAACTTTCTCATTCAAAGTGGGAATTGAGTGATTCAAGTTGGAGATTGTTTGTAACTGATTCCTCTACCTTTACCAAGTGATCTTGCAGTTGTTTGATTGATTTTTGGAGTGATCTACTCAGAAAACTGAACCAGCTCGTGAAATCAAGGTAGAGTTCATATCTTGGTGATTTCATCTTCTTTAACCTTCAATTTGCTTGGGGTTTCTTCTTCTATATGTATGTGTATGTATGGTGAATGCTATTGAGAAAGATAGCTTCACAATCAATCTAATTGAAAAAGTTTAATTAGAGACACATGTGGACTAGATTCTTGGATTCTTTGTTTTTCACATGATTGAGAGTTGTATTGTGATTAGATTGACATCTAGGATTATTTGAGACTTGATTGATTCATTTTATGATTAATAATCCTTAAAATGTGTCTTTGATCCTTGATTGATGATATCTAGGATTTGAGCCTTTGTATGTGTTTTTAGAGATATCTAGGATTGAATTGTTTTTAACAATATCTCCTATCTCTAAATCTTTGGCTAGAATACTTGTTGAATACATTTTGTGATTCTAGCATTTTTATGTATGTTTATAACATCTTGAATTTGTGCCTCATGTATATGAATTGTTCAAGAGTTATTTGTGTGAATGAATCTAGGAGTTTTTATGTGTTAGTTGATTTCACATGCTCTAGTTTTTCATTCATGATTTTGCATCTAGATTTCTATTTCTTGTGTTCTTACATCTATAGATCTAGTTGTTCCATGGACTGTATTGATCACATGTTCTATGATGTTTTGATTGTTTGCATCATTTGCATTCACATGATCACACTAGGAAGTCCTTGTAAAAGACATGAAGTCTTGGTTAGAGTCGGGATGACTCGGATAGCCAAGCAAGAAGTCTTGCCTAGAGTCTTGAGGACTTGGATAGGTAAGCAAGAAGTCTTGTCTAAAGTCGGGATGACTTGGATAGATAAGCAAGAAGTTATGGCTAGAGTCGGAAGGACTTGGATAGTCATGCAAGAGAGGCTCTCTAGAGGCAAGTGTGCCTTGTATAGAGAGTTGGCTTATATATTGGTAGGCCTGGGTGTTTGGTTAGAGATAGAGTCCGATAGAGCGGGGTACATGGGATATGTATGCACTTTTAAGGAATTTCTAATCTACCAACGATGTTGGCTAGGTATGATTTCCAATATATGGTGGCTTCGCATCATTGAGGGATTTTGTATCTTCTAATAGGGATTGGGTAGACATAGACTCCACATGGGTTGGTGATCTAGGATTGGTCACTTAGTGGAACTTCTAATTTACTTTCCAATATATATAGTACCCAATGGTTGTATTTCAACCCGTGGATGTTTTCCTCCTTGGAGGTTTTACCACGTTAAAAAAATCTCTTATGTTAATTCTTTCTATCTCTTTCTTTTATATTTGTATATGTGTTTGTTTTAATATTGTAGCACAATCTTCACTTGTGATGTATTTGGAAACAAGATTTTGTAAAGTGTGATTTGTAAGCATATTCATTTTGATCATAATTGTAAATATAATTCTTTTATTCATTGATTTTTGTGTATAGGTATTCTTTGATTGATTCTTGTACATATTGATCATTATTGTAAATACAAGTATTATTTGTATTAATTTTAATATAGTTTCTTCTCGAGCAAGTTGTAGTGTTCATACATTATAATACTTTAAGCACAACTTGTGGAATGTGCACTTCATTGAATATACTTGTACATGAGATACATGGTTTATTAGTATATGTTGTGTAGACTAAGGGTGGTGAATTGAGCATACTTGTGCAAGTTGTTTTTCTCATAACAATCTTGTTCAAGGTTTATTATATGCTCACCAAGGTTTTGACACTATTCACGAAAGAGTTTTTAAAACTAGTGTGGGTTTTGACACTATTCACGAAATAGTTTTTAAAACTAGTGTGTCAACCTTTTCACACCCCCCCCCCCTCCTCTAGGTTGTTTAGTATAACCTTGTAGGCATTTTCAATTGGTATCAAAGCGGGTCACTTAAAGCAATTAGTGTGATTCAGAATCTACAAGGTTATTTACTATGATAACAACCTTTAGTCTATAATTGTTTGTATTGGTTGTCCTCCTTTGTTGATCAGGAAATTATTTGTTTTGTTGAAAATACTCATGTAAGACTTCTTTAAGTCTAGTGATGAGCAAACTTGGTTGGATTGTCAAGAAAGGTTTCTCTTCTCCATGTTTTATATTTGATGAAGTAGTTTCTCTAAACCAATATGTTCATGAAGTAAGAATAAGGTTTATTTTTTGAGAAGTTGAAACTTTTAGACCTTTTTGTCATTATTAGTGGTGTAAGTTTTTAAACACCTTGTTCTTAATAAATATTCAAATATGGCAAAAGAGGCATGGAATTAATTCCAAGCTACTTGTGAAATAGGTTCTTCTTGTTTTATATTTCATTTGTCTACTAACAATTTTGTTGATAAGCTTGAAAAAAATGTTATTGACAAAAGCAAAGAAGAAGAAGTTTTCCCAGAGGATGATCGTTCTAGACATGATCAAAGACCACCAACTTCAACTTGATGGCAAGATCTCAATCTCTTGAGAAGGAAAGAGATAAAACTTTGAAGGAAGTTGAAGTGAAGAATGAAGTGATCAAATGTCTAGAAGAGAAGACGGTTGAAGTTGCTCTTGTGTTATATAGTTTAATGATTGATTTTGCTAATAATGTGTTTCTTTTTGTAGGAAACAATCAAAGGCAAGGAAGAGGAGTTGACAATCATGAAGGCCAAAGAGCTTTGTAAACTTCATGAAGATTCAAGTGACATAGGCTTTATAGATGAGCAAATGGAGTCTCCTACAACTAAAGGCAAGTCACTAAGGAACAAAAGGATTTCAAAGGTCAATCTTCCAAGGTCAAGTGCAAAATCAAGAAGTGTAAGGAGCCATCACCGTCGGTTGTATTCCGGTTTGCTTTTTTTTTTTGGAATGTTGTAGTGCATACTAAATCTAGATGCCATGTGTTTATTAGACAATGCAAACTAGGGAATGAGATGCATGTTAGTGAGATGAGAAATTCTTCTATGAATGTTTCTTGCATGATTACACTTTGAATTTTGTGCGTGTTAATGATAATCATATAAGGAACATTGTCAAGAAGATTTTGGTGAAAATGAGTGTTTTACATGATTATTTGCATAGTCTTGATAATATCTTTGTTGATGGAAATAATGTTGTGTATGACATGAGAATTTCCTTATAAAGAAGATAGTTGATGATTTATCTTCAAGATATAATATTGCCTTGAGAAATAATCACGATGGTTTATGTATTTGTGCACCCAAGACCAAATGGGTCAAGGGTAAGTGCTCTTACCATTAGTGTAAGTTGCACATGTGAGTTTGCTTTAAGATTAGTGTTCAGTTTTGAGTAACTTAGCTAGCTAACTTTGTTTCTCTATGACTTTGACATGAACTTAGCTATCTCACAAATATTGCTATGATAGTCAAAATCCGTTGTTTAACTTTTGAGAAGTTGTACATCATGAAATCTATATGGTAATGATTTTTGTTAAGTCTTTTGAAGAAAGTCATTTTTATATATGTTTGAGTTGAAGTGTTTGTAGGGAAAAATATACCGTAAAGTACACGCAGCGGAAGCGAGACTAAAAAAAAAAAGGTTGATTTAGTAGCTTTTAAAAATTTTTCCTTTTATGAACCTTAAACCCTTTAATCAATTAAACATATATATTATCTAACAAAAGAAGAATACCTTTTGTCGCGTGATCCGATTGACTTACGTCGATGGTAATCCGCAAGATCTTCAATCCTAGCACGAATGTGGATCACCTAGGAGAGTGGTCTCCCTTTTCTTTGAATTGCAAACCTGTGAATGGACAAAACAAACTTTTCTCTTCTTTGTTAGTCACAAAAACAATCAAAAAAACACTAAGATTATTCCGGTCACTTTTGAGTTCTCAATCTTATGATCGAAACTCGCGTGAACCTCGATCGATGTTGTATACACAAGCTTATTGATGAATAAGCAAATAGTATACCATCAAAGAATAATCTATGTCTCTTTTTGTTTTAGTAGAATAAAAGTTATCTTTCTATGAATTGAGAAGAAGAAGAAAATATAATTAAGCACACCAAAAAACCCTAAGTGGCCGAAAATTATAAGTCCACTTATATATGTGGCAAAATTTTCTTTCTTCCTTTTTACTAGGGTGGCCGAATTCTCTAACCTAAAAGGGACTAGGGTTGCCGCAATACTCAAGCCAAAAGGAGTTTGTATTGCACCCTAATTCCTATTTAGTTTAAGACTTCCAAACCCTAATCAAACTCATAAATCTTTTTTTATTTTATTTGACTAAATAAAAAGACTTCTTATTTGATTAAATAAATAAAATTAATTATTTATTTCCTTGTCAAACAAGTCTTTTAATTTAAGTATACTACTACCAATAGTATACCTTTAGGAATCATATTTCCTAATCAGAAAAGATTTGTTTCTTAATTAAACAATTAATTAATAAATTAATTAATTCTTATTTAATTAAACAATGAAACAAAATAATAAGGTTAATTAATTCACCTTGCCGCCCCATATAAACATTTTGGGCCATATATTATTTTCTTATTTCATTTAATCCATAGGACTTTAAATAAAAAGCCCACATGTGAACTAGACCCATTCTTACTAAAAGAAACAAGCCCACATGTCATTCATTAATATATAAATATAATTTAGCAGCCCATTACATAAATAATGTGCAAATTATATTCTTAATATATTAAATGCAATTCTAGATGGACTCTAAATTGGTCCGGTAGAATATATCAAGTGATTCATGCAAGTCCATGTGGATTGGGGATCTTGGCGGGCTATCTAAATTTAAGCTTCAATAGATATAACCTAATCACAATCAACAAATGATTCACTTAGGTCCGATCCATTAATTTTAACTCATTCCACTAAAGAGCTAAAATTGAACTCTTAAATAAAGACAGAAAAGGAAGATGTTTCCTCATTCATACCCTAAACAATCATGTTGGAGATAGTGTATCCTCGTGATTAATATCAGTAATCGCCAAGAGTTCATAGACCGCCTATAACTCTCCAAGTTACCATATTTACTCATATGACCATGTTTTGAACTTGGATATTTTGACTTGTCCAGAAGCCATGTTTTCAATAGACACTATCGAAAACTCAACGTTGAGATTTAATATCCAATTACCTCAAAACATCCATATGATGCTATTATACTCTCATTTGATAAATGGAGCCACGATGTCCATATCTATAAATGAAGTCCATATCTATAAATGAAGTCCTCTATCGATTAACAAATGAATATCACCAAACTATCGAGGATAGACTATGCGATATAATCGTACTCATTGATAACTCAAATGATATCACTTGCAACCATAAGTCCATCATTTATCTCAGGATTAAGATAGACTCTCCTATTGTCTTGATAATGAAATGACTTTTATCTACTGACGGTTATAGATAAAGTATTTCATTGTGATCCAGTTCAATGCACCCAGTGCACTAGATTCTTTTGCTCGAAGACACTCCGATGATTTTAGACTCATCATATCTCATTTGATCCCACTCAAATGCTAGCAAAAGAATTCTACAACTTTAACAAGATAAAGGTGCCCAACCTTTAACTTAAGTTGTGAACAATATTCAAGACTAACTAAAGAATTGTGTCTACCACATACATATCCAGATGTACGAACAATTCTTCTTTTCTCATAGTCTTTAGACCTTATGATTATTTACTTTGACAATTATAATATTAAACTATAAATGCTATAAGATTTGTTTAAACCAGAAATCACTTTATTAATATGAAAAAGATTGTTAATTACAATATTACACTCTTGCTATTGAGCATAATCCTAACAGTGTTAAGTCTTTATTCTCTTGGAATAACACACCAACAACTTGTTGTCATGAGGACAAACAAGCCAAGAGAGCTCATAAAAAGAGCGAAGGCTTTGCATTTGATGAAAAAGCTTGCTTAGGTATTTCTATATCCTAATGCTTGCTTTCTAGCTTTACATCTTTCGACTATATGTTTGCATTACATCATGTAGCATGTCATATTAGAGAACTAGTATAGCATTCATATGTTTCTCATTGACATGTGCTCTCTAAAGATCTTTTAGTGGTATGTTCACAATGATCTTATTCATGATGCTTGAAATGCTTGTGTGATTGTTGAGTGGCTTGATGAGCAAAACTTAATTTGAATATCAATATCTTTGAGAGCTACTCACTTGAGAAGTAATGATCTTAAACAAATAACTTTTATTGTTTCTAGATCATGCACTTGAGCTTGAAAAATCTTATTTTTGAAAAGTGCACAAATGCTTCTCTTATATATTTTAGTTTTGAGTATATGTGTTTGAATATGTGTAAATAATGGATGCATCTAGAAGCCTATTGCTTAGTACATGATAAATGACCTATGATATGTATCCATTTTGCTTCGGCACTACATAGTATTCAATGAGCACCCTCTTGGAAAGGGCTACACACATTGGTTGTGAAGCCGCCCAATGTTGGAAAGGGCTATGCCTTTGTGATGAGTGAAAGCTGCCAAGAGATGTATATGTTTTTGTTAGTAAAATCAAAGAAGAGTTGAAAAGAATCATTAAAAAAAATCTTTGATTCTAAGCCTAAAAGAAATGAAAGCAAAAGGCTTAATGGTGTATAGTTGAGAATTGTGAAAAGCTTGGGTTGACAAATAGAAACGGGAAAACGAGCCACATGCACACACACGCCCACATGTTGATAACTATTCTTTTAAAGCAAAAACCTGGATGAATATTGGTTTGACCTATTTTAGAAATCCTTTAGTTGGATAAGTGTGGAAATTGTTTGCATGTTGATATCACAATTACTCCTACTATATATGTGAGAAGCATTCACACACACACACATAATTTGCTTATGTGCTTGATTTATTAGCAATGTGAGAATATTTTTGAGCGATTAATGAAAATCTATGATTCTCTCTTGGACTTTGAAAAGTGATGAAATATTTTCTCTTATTGCTTGAATGTGTGATTGTGTGGATTCTATTGTGAACAAATTTTCTATCTTGATCTTGGATAGAGTTCTTATCAAGAGGGAGCATAGTTTGCTAGGCTTTGTTCTCTTTTATGATATGTTCACATGCTTCGATTTGATAAATGTTGGCATATTGTTTTGGTTGATATGTTGAATCTTTGAAGATGTTATTTCATATGTTGTGATATGGATTATGATTCTTCATAATGATATATGCCTTTGTATGCTTGATCACAATTAATGCATAAATCTTTTTGTAATAATTGTATGATTGTTCATGCAATTTTTGAACTTGGTAGATATGACCCATGTGCTTAAGAGTAAAATTTATACTTTTGTGATTCATAGTCCCTTGTGAACAAATCTACTTGGTGATAATATGTGCTGTATATGTTAAGGGGGAGCTTTAATGTATTCAACTACACTTTCTATACGATTTGTTTGCTTAATATCTCGTTATTTATCTCTTGTGCCCTTTGTCTATTCCTTGATAAAAAATGGAGAGAAATTTTATACCTCACCTTGGTTAATATGGGGGAATCCATGTTTGACATAGGGGAGATTTGTATACCTCTCACCTTTGTGCTTATTGGAGACTTTGTCTTAAGGGGGAGAATTCTTGTCCTAAGAGGGAGAAAAGAATTCTTGCCTTATTGTGTTAAGGCTCTAAAGGAGAGCTTTTAATGTGATAACATTTATTCACTTGAGATAATGCATTGTTTGTTAGAGATAAGGGATGTTTTATTTTTTGTTCATGTGATAATATCTCACCATTCTTCTTTGGAAGAAGATCTCTTGTTGGTCTACTTCTTTTCTTATAGGTACCTTGAAGTTCAAAGAAGGGATTCTTGAAGACTCGAGAAGACTTGAAGAATGAGGTTGAAGTGTCGAGGAGACAAATTGAGGAATCACACCGGAAGATTGAAGAGCTAAATGCTAGAGTTGAGCTTCAAGATGAAAAGATCAAGAAGTTGGAAAGGAATGCCACTACTCCAAAGCATTATGCAAGATCATCCAATTGCTCAATTTTCTTTGGTGGCAAAAGAGACTAGAATGGCTTTGAGGTATATTTTCTTATTTCTACTTCTTTGGCTTCATATCATGTCAAAAATGGAGAGGATGATAGGAAGATATATGGTAGTTCTAGCTTTCTTATTTCTCAAGATTGGTATGTTTTAGTGTGTATTTTTGTTTAAATCTTGAACTATGGCTTGTAATATTTTTGATTAACATTGGCTAGAATATTTTGTTTGATGGTATGTATTTAGGGGGAGCATACATGTTATCAATGTGGACTTTAAATGTGTTATTTTCTTGCCAATATATATGTTTTTCCATATGTGTTGTTTCTTGGAGATCTTTGTGCTTTCAAGCTATTTTTTTAGGTGATCTCAAGAGAAGACCAAGATGAAGTTCAAGACTTGTTATTGGAAATTTTGTCTATGTGTGTAAATCATTGTACTCATTGTGACCAAATTTTCTTTGTAATTGTTTTAATATTTGTATAGGGGTTTTGACATGGAATTTGCCAAAGGGGGAGATTGTTAGGTTTTTAGTTTGTGTTGGCATATATTCCATATCAAAACGTTGTTCATCTTGTATTGTTTAGTGGTTGTATTGATGATGATTCAAAGCTTCAAAGAAAGACTCAACTACAATGCATGTAAGATGGTGGCTTGTTTAGGGGAGTTAGCTTCATTGCTCATCAAAGGTATAATTGACCTCATTCCTCTTACAAGACATAGGCACACACACAAATCATTTATAAGTGTATAATTGACCTCATTCCTCTTACAAGGCATAGGCACACACACAAATCATTCATAAGTGTCCCTACATCATTGTGCACCATTTATATAACACTTTCACATGTTTTTATATGCTCATGCATTGAACTCAAATGCTCATACATTTTAGAGTTGCATGTTCTAAGACTATGTCTAGGAAATGACATTCATATGTGATCTTGTGTTTGTATGTTTGTGTTTCTTGTGTTTTGGACTTGTACATGATCTTAATTGATTCCTTATTGAGTCTCATTCATTTCGGTTACTCATTCATTTAGTTTCGAATCCAAATGATGTAGCTATGCTACTTTTCGTTCTCATTCGTTGAGTTGTGTTCGTCGTCATTTTCCGAAATGAATTCTCAACCATTTGTCAAAGTTTCATAGTCTTCGTTGTGCGTGAGGGAGTCACAATTTGTAATCCAAAAACGGATTCGAAATTGGAGTTTAGATGCCCGAATACGGCTGAAGAAAGTAAGAGGTGCGCGGAAGAAGCAAGATGGCCGAAGGCAATGGCCTTGCCACCCCGTGTGGAGGCCGTGTGCCACACAGCCAAACCAGCCCTCTGGTCCCATGTGGTACACGCGCCCCACACGGCCCCTGGGCTGAGGTGGCCTATTTTTATTGGCTGGAAATTCTCTCTCCTTCCTATTAAATTCCTCCATCTCCCTCCATTTGTTTTCAAGAAAAAAAAGTTTGAAATCCCGTCTAGAATATTCTCTCCAATTTTCTCAACTTCCAAACACCATAACTTTCTCATACGAAGTCAGAATTGAGTGATTTAAGTTGGAGATTGTTCATAATTGAGTCCTCTACCTTTTCCAAGAGATCTTGCAGCTGTTTGATTGATTTTCAGAGTGATCTACTCAGAAAACCGAACCAGCTCGTGAAATCAAGGTAGAGTTCATATCTTGGTGATTTCATCTTTTTAAACCTTCAATTTGCTTGGGGTTTCTTCTTCTATATGTATGTGTATGTATGGTGCTATTGAGAAAGATAGCTTCACAATCAATCTAATTGAAAAAGTCTAATTAGAGACACATGTGGACTAGATTCTTGGATTCTTTGTTTTTCACATGATTGAGAGTTGTATTGTGATTAGATTGACATCTAGGATTATTTGAGACTTGATTAATTCATTTTATGATTAATAATCCTTGAAATGTGTCTTTGATCCTTGATTGATGATATCTAGGATTAGAGCTTTTGTATGTGTTTTTAGAGATATCTAGGATTGAATTGTTTTTAACAATATCTCCTATCTCTAAATCTTTGGCTAGAATACTTGTTGAATACATTTTGTGATTCTAGCATTTTTATGTATGTTTATAACATCTTGAATTTGTGCCTCATGTATATGAATTGTTCAAGAGTTATTTGTGTGAATGAATCTAGGAGTTTTTATGTGTTAGTTGATTTCACATGCTTTAGTTTTTCATTCATGATTTTGCATCTAGATTTCTATTGCTTGTGTTCTTACATCTATAGATCTAGTTGTTCCATGGAATGTATTGATCACATGTTCTATGATGTTTTGATTGTTTGCATCATTTGCATTCACATGATCATACTAGGAAGTCCTTGTAAAAGGCATGAAGTCTTGGTTAGAGTCGGGATGACTCGGATAGCCAAGCAAAAAGTCTTGCCTAGAGTCGGGATGACTTGGATAGACAAGTAAGAAGTCATGGCTAGAGTCGGGAGGACTTGGATAGTCATGCAAGGGAGGCTCTCTAGAGGCAAGTGTGCCTTGTATAGAGAGTTGGCTTATATATTGGTAGGCCCGGGTGTTTGGTTAGACATAGAGTCCGATAGAGCGGGGTACATGGGATATGTATGCACTCTTGAGGAATTTCTAATCTACCAACGATGTTGGCTAGGTATGATTTCCAATATATGGTGGCTTCGCATCATTGAGGGATTTTGTATCTTCCAATAGGGATTGGGTAGACATAGACTCCACATGGGTTGGTGATCTAGGATTGGTCACTTTGTGGAACTTCTAATTTACTTTCCAATATATATAGTACCCAATGGTTGTATTTCAACCCTTGGAGGTTTTACCACATTAAAAAAATCCCTTATGTTAATTCTTTCTATCTCTTTCTTTTATATTTGTATATGTGTTTGTTTTAATCTTGTAGTACAATATTCACTTGTGATGTATTTGGAAACAAGATTTTGTAAAGTGTGATTTGTAAGCATATTCATTTTGATCATAATTGTAAATATAATTCTTTTATTCATTGATTTTTGTGTATAGGTATTCTTTGATTGATTCTTGTACATATTGATCATTATTGTAAATACAAGTATTATTTGTATTAATTTTAATATAGTTTCTTCTCGAGCAAGTTGTAGTGTTCTTACATTGTAATACTTTAAGCACAACTTGTGGAATGTGCACTTCATTGAATATACTTGTATGAGATACATGGTTATTCACCTTGTAGGCATTTTCACATTACTTCTTTGCTATTTGATTTTAACTATGTGTAACTAAATCCCTATTCTAGGGGATTGTTGTGAGAAACATTTGGATTTGGGTTTTCCTTAAGCTATATTGCATTTTGAATCTCTATTTGTGTTCTATTCATTTGATAACTAGATCTTATTCATTATATAATTGGCATTGTATACCACTAGTTGAATATACTATTATTTAGGGTAAATTGTTATACAATCAATCTTGGATTGACATCCTTAATTGATTAGGAACATAGTGAATATGATAGATTGTTGGAGGGTATATCAACTGTAATAATCTAAGCCTTGATTTGTAATTAACTAATCCCACCTTGACCCCCTATTCTTAATTGGTTAAGCATTTTGGTGGGAAGTGTTTAGGTTTCGTAGTAACAGCCTAAACACATCTAAGACTACAAATGGTTAATAAGTATGAGATTGGTTCATTAAAGTAGTTTGAAAAGCATTGCCCATAATCCACTTGCAACTCTATCATTTCCCTAGTATTCTCTTATTTGATTACATTCCATATTCTTATCAAAGATTTTTGAGCATTCTATTTTCCATAACATTTTGGCTACATTTACTTATATGCATTGTTTGATGGTTTCTCAAACCATACACTATCCAACTTACCATGATTTACATTATTGCATTGTAGATTAGTTAATTAATACAACATATTACTCTAATTCCCTGTGGAACGAATCCTTTCTTATCGTTGTACTAAGCTTTTATCCTAAGTGGATTCCTACGTGGTTAAACACGGTTTTCAAGTGAACACATAAATACATTGTTTTGAAGAGTACAAAACAACCTCAGCAACTATAGAGAAGTGTCTACCTTTAGAAGAGAAAAGCTCAAGCTGGAAGGTTATGTGGATTCCGATTTTGATGGAGAGGTAGATCATATGAGGAGTACCGCCAGATATGTGTTCACTATATGACACTACAAAAAAAGGTCTTTTCTGACGGCTAAATGCCGTCGGAAAATACCATTTCCCGTCGAAAATACGCTTTTCCAATAGGAAAAAGCCGTCAAAGGCCATCACAAATACGCTTTTCCAATAGGAAAAAGCCATCAAAGGCCATCACAAATACGCTTGTCAGAAATAACTATTCACTAACGAGCCGTCACAAATACTACCATTTCCGACCGCCATGGCCATCGGAAAAGATGAAAATGCCGTCGGTAATAGTGATTCAAGGTGGTCAAAATTACTTGTATTTTTAACGGCTTTATCGCTATTTTCGTTGGCTTATTGCCGTCGGAAATAGTCAAATTATAAAAATAAAATAAAAATAGCGTGACTCGACTTGATAGTCGCCATGTCACTCGTCACGTGCCACGCGCCACGTCACCCAGCATGTGGCACTCTAAATCTATGAAATTCATGTGGATTGTACCCTTGACCTGGATGACAATAAGGGTTTCTCTTACCATTTTGCTATAACCTTATATCTGATATGTTTTGCATATTATTTATATATAAGCTATTGATATGTTTGTACACTATGTAATTAAATATATTTTTTTGGTATACTATTTAAATATAACTATTGAGATATTGTTTTTTTAAATAATATTTTATTAAAACTATTAGAGTTTTTGTTGACAATGAAGTTTGGATACATTTAACACTTATAGTGCTACATTTAAAATATTGACCACAAGTCCCATTTTTTGTGTAGTGTTATAAATTGCATACATTCCATTATAATTTATTAATTAATATTATAATAATAAATTATTTATTTATTCCATGAAATTGATATCAACAAAACAAAGAATATTTCCAACGGCCTCAATGCTATTGGAAATAATGTATTCATTTTTTCTTTTCAAATGGAACAAGACTATTTCTGATGGCATTGAGGTTGTCGGAAATAGTGTATTCCTTTTTCTCTTTTCAAATGGAACAAGACTATTTCCGACGGCATTGATGCCGTTGCAAATAGTGTATTCTTTTTTCTCTTTTCAAATGGAACAAGACTATTTCCGACGGCATTGAGGCTGTCAAAAATAGTGTATTCATTTTTTTCTTTTCAAATGGAGCAAGACTATTGCCGACGGCATTGAGGCCGTCGGAAATAGTGTATTCTTTTTTTCTTTTCAAATGGAACAAGATTATTTCTGACGGTCTCAATGCCGTCGGAAATAGTGTATTCCTTTTCTTCATTTCCAATGGGACAAAGACTATTTCTGACGTCACTTTTTGTGCCGTCGGAATTGGGAACAATATTGACGACTTTTTCGACTATTTTCGACGGTTGGAAATGTGGTATCATATTTTTACTCATTTCCGATGGCACTGAAATGGCCGTCGGAAATAGTTTATCACTGATAGTTTTTTTTTTTTTTTTTTTTTTTTTTTTGTAGTGGGAGTACCACTATTAGTTGGGTTTCAAAGTTGCAGAAGATAGTGACATTCTCTATAACTGAAGCAGACTATGTGGCTTCAATGGAAGCTAGGAAGGTGCTAATATGGTTACAAGGGTTGTTGGTAGAGTTGAGATTCGAGTAGGTAATGAATGTGTTGCATAGTGATAGTCAGAGTACGATACACTTGGCCAAGAATTTGATGCTCCATTCCAGGACCAAGTACATAGACCTGCGCTACCACTTCATTCAGTCGTTAATCGATGATGGGGTGTTGAAGCTTGTGAAGATAGCATGAAGCAAGAATCCCACTGACAGGTTAATCAAGCCAGTCACGATGGAAAAATTGGAGTTGTGCGTAGGTTCAGTAGGTCTTCGAGGATGAAGATAGAGAAAGATGAGCGCACCATAACTATCCACTAGTCATCAAGGAAGGAGGTAGAATGCCTTTTCGAGTTTCAGTCTTCAAGTGGAGATTTTTGGGTTTTGTGAAGCATGAAATCAACCGAAGAACCCAAGTCTGGAAGGAAGCAAACCGCGACACACACAACGGTAGATTCTAGAGACCTAAGCACGGTGTAGACCGCGGCCAAGGCTAAATTGCACATACCGCGGTTTTCTAAGTGGTGGTTTCTAGAGGTTTTATCGCGATGTAGGGCTTTGTGACAACATTTTTTTTTTTTTATGCGAATTAGGAAATCTTGTACAGGAAGTACTCCTAATAAGTTTTGGCTTACCCTAGTACTCCTATATAAATACTCTTTTTTCCCATTGTGATGGAGTGTGTAAAAAATAGCTATTGAGGCTGAAAGCAACTTGTAGAGAGATTGAAAAGATATGCAAAGAGATTGTAATCAACTCTGATAGTGGATTGAGTGCATGTGCGCTTCGTGAATGTAGGTAAATTGCTGAATCACGTAAATATTTTTCATGTCGTCTTCTTCTTCTTCTTCTTTTCTTTATTGGTTTCATATTATCTGCGTGTGTGTTTGTGGTGTGCGATTTACATACCTGTAATTGCGGATTTTCTACAACAATTTTCATTTAATTAAAAGAAAAAATAAATTCAAAGACATGTTTATAACTAATATCAAGAAATCACAGTTTTCATGACCAAAGCCTGTGGGCAGGTTGTAGCTGTGGAAATTAGTATTATTTACTTGTTCGGATGACGAAAATAACCCTACAATTGACAACTAGTACATACTAACTAACCAGTCTACCCCCAATATTAGAGTAGGAGCATAATAGTCTTTTGGCCCATTTCCCAGACTAGCCAGCAGCGCAACCCTATGTGACAATTAAATAAAATTTAATTTAATTTTTTTTTTTTTTAAATGACGTGAATTGCTGACCCCGACCGTCTCTGAGTCAAAGTAGCGAGCCGTTCGCCGACCGCAACGCGGTCGTCTCGTCTCTGTAGCCCATGCATTACAATTTATAAGATTATTTTGTTTTTTATTTTTACTTATTTAATTGCTTAAAAAATATTTATATTTTTAACTTGCTTTTCCTTCACGCATTTTATCACCATCCCCATAAATATTATTTTATTATTACATAATATATTTAAAGCTTCATATGACAATGCCTTCAGAATAAATAAATAAAAGAAAAATTGTCATTTTATGTATTTAAATAAATATAGATAGATTCAAAATCTCAAATGATTACTAACTAAAAAAAAATTGGATGGTTTATTGTATTAATCTTTTTCTTGATCTAAGATACTTAAAAATAAAACTCTACATTTAAAAATAATGAAAGTACGTGAAATAAATAAAAAAAATAAAATATAGTCATTAATTACATATATCAGCACAAAGATCTACTTAGTATAGGATCCAAAATAAAAATAAATAAATAAATTACTATCTAAAACAAATTTTACATTTTAACATACGAAGTTAGCTCGTGTTCTTCTCATCCACAAAATCAAATAAATTAATCCGCGGAGCATGTAGATCCAATTTATTAAAACGAAAAGGTGAAAAGTTATGAGTTAAGTTAATTTTTTGTTTCACTCCTTAGGTTTCATTGAGATGGCGTGGGTTACTAAAGTTAGTGTGGGGGTATTTTTGTTTTGTTTAATAAAGAAATGTTTTAAGCGGTGACTATTTTTGAATTTAACACTAATTTGAAGACTATTTTGAATTTTTGCCTTTATTTATAATATATTTTAATTCATCAATATACTTTAATTCATTTATAAACCTATTTCTTTTCTTCAGGTTTATAGATATTATAGATAGTTAAGTAGGTGAGAAAAGTTGTTGCTTACAAGAATTCTTCGATTGAAATCTCTGTTCACATTAGGGTCTTGGGACGGAGGATTCAGTTTAAATATTGTAATGTAAGAAAAGAAATTCTAACAAAAGGGATACAAAAATATACCGAAAAGGTTTTAAACACCCGGCTAACAACGAGTATAAGAGAAAAGCTTTTGTGCTGCACATGTTTTCTTATCGATTACCTGATGTATCATTCAGCAATGTATTAGGTGTTTGGAATAAGTTGTACCTTACAAAATAAATAAAAAACAATATTTTTTTTTTTATAAAAAAATTATTATATAGAATGATGATGGTACACAACACACCTTTTACGGTTAGAAGCAAATAACCCTCCCCACCCCCACCATTTATCTTTCCCACTTAGAGCCAGCTGAGAGAAAAAGAAACAGATCGAAGTCAGTGAGTCAAGAACAAGTAACTAGCTAGCAGGAGGAGACTCACAATTCACACAAAGAGAGATCTAGAGAGAAGCCATTGATATAATTAAATTGCTTTGAAATTTGAAAAGCAAAAGCGCACACAAGCTCACAAACTCAGACACCAACCTCACCCCTCCCGACATTTGTGCTCACAGTTTCTCTCTATATATATTGTGCTTGCATGTGTTCTCATTTATTTTCACAACACACACACTCACTCTCTCTAAACTACACCAAAGACCAAATCCATCTCATAAATTCCACTCTAGACCAAACCCTTTTCAGTTTCTTTGTTTCGAAGAGAAAAGAAAAAGACATGAACAGGTTTGAGCCACAAAGACAAGCAGATCTTCAATCCTTAAAAAGGAGATGGCAAGATCATCAGAGAAGACCAGTTGTTCCAATTCCAAGCATGATCATCAACAACAACAACAACAACCCCAATAATAATAATTATAATAATCGACGACTCCAGACCTTCCCTGGGCTGGACGATGATGATCTTGTCTCCACCGTGGTCCCACCGGTGACTGTAGTCCTCGAAGGCCGTTCGATCTGCCAGCGTATCAACCTCCATAAACATGCAAGCTACCAAAGCCTGGCCAAAGCCCTCCGCCAAATGTTCGTGGACGGCGGCACCACAGGAGACACCACTGGAGTAGCCTCGGAGCATGATCTTGATCTCTCTAATGCTGTTCCTGGTCACCTTATTGCCTATGAAGACATGGAAAATGATCTTCTTCTTGCTGGTGACCTTAATTGGAAGTATGTTAATATTATCATTTTAATTTCTCTATTAATTATTATTATTATGTGAAAAATTACTTTGTTGGCTTTGATGTTGAATTATTGTGTGTGAACAGGGATTTTGTGAGAGTGGCCAAGAGAATTCGGATACTGCCGGTGAAGGGAAATTCGAGGAAAGGACAAGCCATATAGCTTATCTTAATTTAGCTTGCTCCAGTATTCTTGACTTTTTGAGAGGATTGAGTTGCAAACAAGTCAAAGAAGATAACAAAATGAAGCTAACTATATTGAAGAACCAAATCTGCTGTTGTGAGAATATGAATTTTAAATTTCCTAATTAGTTTAATTTGCATGTGTAAAGTTTATTATTTCCCTTATTGTTTTAATAAATTAATTATAAACCCTTTTCTTCTTACCAAAATTATTTATCAACTTTGTTATTTTCTTTGATTCTTTCCTCTCAGTGAGGCCTCATTATTCTTGTTTCTTATCTTGACTTTTGGATGTTTTGGGCAATGAGAGACGGTACATATATTAATTCTTATATATTGTTTGTTCAGGCTAAAACCTCAACACAACTTTCACCGCTACAAAACTGTTAATTAAAAGAAAACAATATCAATACATTCTTTATTTTTTTATTTTTTTTTTATTTTTATATCACTTGTAGGGACAGCGACTCAAACCACTACAAAAAAAAAAATGTCTATCAGTGACGAACTATTTCCGATGGCGCTAATTGCCATCAGTAATAATACCTTTTTCGACGGCCATATCAGTGCCGTCGGAAATGAGTAAAAATCTGATACGATATTTCCGACGGCCAAATGGCCGTCGAAAATAGTCTTTTTGCCGTTGTTATAGGTAAAAATAGTCGTGGCGGACACATCATCACCATATAAGGCTATGCAAGCAGGAGTCAAGATAAGTCAACTTATGGAGCAAAAAATCCCCCACGACGACTTACTCGGAAAAAGAGTAAGACGCCCGACCACAAACAAAGACCATCAGCTCGGGCAGTAAAATCTTACTCGGGCACATACTCGGGCATACTCGGGAATCAATAAAACAGATAGTCACCAGTGTTCATACTCAAAAATGCAGGACATAATCAGCGACCAGCGTCTCCACGATAAACAACGGTGTGGCTGCTTAGAGTTGAAGTAAGGAAACAGATAGTTTCTCCGCAAATAAAGGAGGAGGAATCATAATCAAACTAGGACATAGCCAAATCAGGAAATATGCTACAAAGAAAGAAATAGAATCCGTTTAGGATTAGAACGCACACCCCAAAACTAGGGCACCACATGCCAAACCCTAATAACCACATGTATAAATACCCCTTTTTGTACACAAATAAGAGGTACGCGAGAAAGAGCTAGAAAGAGAGAGATTATAGTGCCATATTCCTGTAACCATTGTTCATAGTGAATTTGGCTTCGTTGCTAAGGCAACAATCCGTGGATGTTTCTCCAATCATTGGAGTTTTACCACGTAATTGCTTGTTATTTCTTCTTGATTCTTTAATCGTTCTCGTTCATAAACTATAGCAATTTGAAAATAAATCATTGACTCGGTGACCATCAAAAATCACCGTCAACAGCCGTCAATATTGTTCCCATTTCCCACGGCACAAAACGTGCCGTCGGAAATTGTCTTTGTTCCGTTGGGAATGAGGAAAAAGTAATCCAACATTTCTGACGCCCTGATTGCCAAATGGTCTTTTCCGACGGCATTTAGTCGTCGGAAAAGATTAATTTTTTTTTTTAAGTGTCAAAAGCGTATTTTTATATAATGTTTCTTCAAATAATTTGTATAAATAAAAATTTCATGATTTACTTTTTCTTGAAAAATAAAAAGTTAGATAAAATAATTATATAAACTCTATTTCGTAGTAAGTATTTAATACACCTAATTTTCCGTAAATTGCTATCTGGACAATGACATATATGTGCAAAAATCAGGAGTGAACACTTTAACGCAGCAGAAATACACAAAACATTTGTCAGGGTTATGATGAAGGGATTTGTGAGATATTGACATCATTCTTAAGGATCTCCCTCTAATTATAAGCAGTTTTATCTTGAGAAATTGCCCATTGGAAAAATATTGCCAATCAACTGTCTGGAAAGTCACGTAGGGATATCAAGGAACATTACGACACCCTCATACATGACATCTGCAAGATTGATTTGGGTTGTGTCAAGTTGCCGAGTTATGCCGATGACTTGTGGGACTTTTTTGTGCCGTTGGAAATATATATTTATATATATAACGGTACCGCATTTTCGACTGCTTTTAGGCCTTCAAAAATAGTCAAATAAACCGTCAATATTACTCACTTTTCTAACAACATAAAAAGTATCATCGGAAATGCAAAAATTTAATTAGAATTACTTTATGGAAACATCTTACTAAATTAACTGAATATAAACTATAGTAAAATTATTAGTAATCACAAGAACATTTAGTTATTTTTAATTATGTTTAGTGACACTATATCAGATTTTTTAAAACAAACACTAATAATTTTAATAAAATATTATTTAAAAAAACAATATCTCAATAGTTATATTTAAATAGTATACAAAAAAATATTTAATTAGATATTATACAAAAATATCAATAGCTTATATATAAATAGTATGCAAAACATATCAGATATAAAGTTATAGTAAAATGGTAAGGGTAACCCTTATTGTTATTCAAGTCAAGGGTTTGAACTCCATGAGTTTCATGGATTAAACATTGTCGGGTGATGTGGCGCCTGTCGTCAAGTCGCGTCATTTTTATTTTTATTTTTATAATTCGACTATTTCCCCGAAAATATAAGTAATTTTGACCACCTTTAATTACTATTACCGACGGCATTTTTATCTTTTCCGACGGCTATGACCGTCGGAAATGGTAGTATTTGTGATGGCCCGTCGGTAAATGGTTTTTTCTGACAAGCGTATTTGTGACGGTCTTCGACGGTCTTTTCCCGTAGGAAAAGCGTATTTCTGACCGGAAATGGTCTTTTCCGACGGCATTTAGCCGTCGGAAAAGACCATTTTTTTTTGTAGTGAACCTAGAAATACACAAGTTTTTGAGAGCCATTATATTATAGAAAATATATAAGATATTTTTTATTTTATAACAGAAGTCTTTCGACAATTTTTCAGTAGTGAATTTATCTAATACCCTTGAAGGTCATGATTATCTTTTTCTATACTCTTCAATTCCTCCAAGAAATTTGACAAATATAAAAATTGATAATATACTAACCATATATATATATCAGGATTCTAACATGCAATTGAATTAGAGAATTGTTTTTGGATTTTTTTGGTTAAGTAAAAATTTTCAAAATGAAAATCTTGGGATGCTGTATTTAATTAATTAAGGGGAGGCATTTGCCATTCAGCATAGGTACAATTAGAGGTCCAATTAAAAGATAAAAGGCAGTAGAAAACATTAATATACATGATCTACAATGTGATAGAGATGACAGTTAGTACACTCTATATAAATTTTTCTCTTATGAGCACACAACTGTGAGTATACTTTGAGCATATACTAATATACATCACCACACTTTTGCCATGTCAGCAATATAATATCAATTATATTAATACACATGGTAAAAGTATAGTGATGTGTATTAGTATACTCAAAGTATATGCTCATGAGAGAAAGAATGCACACTATAGAGACACCGGACACTCACTCAAGCTATTAAATTTCTAGGTTCAAGTCGTCATTACTGCATACGATATATATGTATAGGGTATGGCTACATTGTTGAGAGTTTAAATCTCAATAACATTATTGGAATTTTGTTACAAGATTTTTCCAATACTTGGTTGACATGTGGCAACCAAACACTTTTAAAAAGATGAGTAACTAGTATAACAAGTTACCAAGTTACTTTCAAATTATTTTATTATAAAAATGTAATAATCTAATTTAATTTAATTTAAATAATTGTGTTAAATAATTTTAAATGATAATTAGATAAGGATTATACATATTCTCACAATAGTCTTCTGTGATTTAAATAAATATATGATATTTTTTATTATTTGAATTTGTATTTAATTTAATTAAACATTTATAATATAACAGATTTAAAATAGTCAAAATTAAAATTTTTTTTATTTAAAACTATTATTATTTTTAGAAAATAATAATATATATTGTTTAATTTTTAAAATATTTTTGATGTATTATATTTTGAAATTAATATTTATTTGAGTTAATTATATAAAATATTTGTAACATAATAATTTTTGAATTAAAATTTCATTTTAAATATCTATAATTATTTTTATTATTTTTATATGATAAATTATGTGTAACATAATTTTTGTACAATCTAAAATTTTTTGGATAAAATGTCGTAATTTAGATGTGTGTGGTAACAATTTTTTTTTTTTTTTTAAAAAAAAAAAATCAATTTCGCAACAAATTTTAAGTGATATGTAACAATAAAGTCGAGCTCATAACAACTTTACCATATCATGTAACAACTCATATCATGTAACAACTCAGGTTTATATGAGTAATAAAATATGTGTGTTTTGTAACAAGTTTCACGTAAAAAGTTGTAGTTAAAATATTTGTGATAACAATTTCACATTGGTTTAATGTGTAAAGAAAAGTTGTAACAACGTTATCGTATCATATAACAATTCATTTTATATGGGTAACAAAATATCCGTACTATGTAACAAATTTTACATTAAAAAAAAGAACAAGTAAGATATATATGATAACGATTTAATGTTGTAACAAATCTGACATGATGTGTAACAATAGAGTTGTAGGTTGTAACAATTTTGACGTAGCATGTAACAACTCGATTTATATAGGTAACAAAATATATGTGTTTTGTAACAAGTTTCACGTAGAAAGTTGTAGTTAAAATATTTGTTGTAACAATTACATATTGGTTTGATGTGTAACGAAAAAGTTGTAAGTTGTAACAACGTTGTCGTATCATTAACAACTCATTTTATATGGGTAACAAAATATACGTACTATGTAACAAATTTTACATAATTTTTTTTTTTTTTTAAAGTAAGATGTATGTGGTAACGATTTAATGTTATAATAAATCTGACATGATGTGTAACAATAAAGTTATAGGTTGCAATAATTTTGACGTAGCATGTAACAACTCGATTTGTATTAGTAACAAAATATATATGTTTTCTAACAAGTTTCACGTAGAAAGTTATAGTTAAAATTATTGTGGTAACAATTTCACGTTTGATTTGATGTGTAATGTAAAAGTTACAAGTTATAACAACGTTGACTTGAATTTTAAAAAACTATCACATGATTTCCATTAACAATTGTTTTTTTTTTTTTAAATCCATTATAAATTTAGAACTCATATATTTTAAAACAGAGATGGACAAAGTACCTTTTTTTTAAAACCACATATAGTGAGAGGAAAATAATTAATATTCTCCAATAAATCTGTGAGCAAACACAACCTTCGAGACTCTCTTTAGGATTCTAAAGGAGGATGAAGATATAAATTTGGTTTAGGTTACCTTTAGAATAATAATAATAATAATAAAGATAAAGATGAAAGAATTGTGAAGACAATCTGGTTTAGGGTTCCATTAATTTGACGGTTTTCTTTTTTCATAATGTTAAAATCGTATATATACATATTTTAAAAATCATTTTTCTTTTCTTTTTTTAAGTAATTTAAATCCTTTTTCAAAAAAATATATATATTTAAATCCTTTATTACTGGATATAATTTTTTTATCTCTTACAATTATTAATTATTTGAAAAAAAAAAAAAAAAACCCCATTGAAAATGTTTTAAATTTTTACTGTAATAAAAGACATTAATTTCAAATTTTAATAACATCCAAAAGATAATATGTTTTTGCTTTAGATTTCTAATGAATTTTTGACAACACATTAAATAATGAATATTTTTAATTTATATCATGTGTTTTAAATTTAATAAAACAGAAAAAAAAAATATTCTAATATATATATATATGTGTGTATAATCATATTCATGGTGGCTCTGGTCTAGTTAATTAGTTGGATTCACCAAAATACATATCTAATCCTCTATTGATGGACTTGGGAGGCTTCAAATTCAATGAAGCTGTTCTTCTCAGCAGTAGTTGATAACTAATTAAGCAGTGCATGATAGATATAATCTATGCATATAACCACTTAACTTTATGAAATTTCTTTTTTTCAAAAATAGTTTGTTGTATTAGTAGTAAAATATCCGAATCAATTGGGGATCCCTCAAGAGAATTAAATTAAAGGTTATAAAATAAAATCATACAAAATAAAAAACGAAAACAACCAAGCATGTTATATTATATTTCAATTAAAATTTAAAAAATAGATAGAAACATATTTTAATTATATATCTGAAGGATATAATGAAATGAAAAATATTTTCGTAATTATCCATAGTATATATAGAAGATGTTAATGGAAATGAATGCTGTTTTGGACCATTTTAAATTAAAGTGGTGTTGGTTATAACTTATAAGGGTATGGACCTTTTTGTAGGTGGAGTTGGTTAAAGCCTTGTGTATTTATTGTCTATTATTCATCACAAGTGATTAAAAGTTTGAATAACAACATGATGATTAAATCAACTGATGATATGCGGTCTTTTCTATGTTAGCCACTACAATTACAAGCAATTATGTATCCCTTGAAAAATTTCTTAATTTGATTACTTTTTATCCATACTTATCACATATATTCATATATTATATAATTTTTATTGAGAATATTAATACATGGTTGGTCCTTACTGTGCAACATACTCTCTCTCTCTATATATATATGTATATATATTTATAACAATACTACTGATCAAATTGAGTAGGTAAAATGACCATTTCAATGTTTCTCATGCATGTTATATCAATATATATATATATATATATTATGTTTCTCATGCATGTGATGAAAGTGAAACTGTTTTTTGGTTCATGTTTTGCCTTGCATGTAAAACAAGCATTTATATTTTTTGGGATGATTCGTGTGAAAGGTCTAAAATCTAAATAAAAAATTAGCTAGATCACATTATAAACCATTACTCATTAGCCATATGTGGTTTTTATGTGGAAATAGTGGGAAATGTCACCTTTTTGAGTTGGTATTCCACATAGGGCACCACTTTAATAACTTAAGTTTAAAAGACACTAAAGTAAGTGATTTTCAAAAATGCTCTTACTTTACACATTTTCTTACTTTGAAGTTTTCTGAGATTTTATTCTTTCATCTTCTTCATAGAGGTCTGTTTAACAGATCCCCAATGGAGGTTGAACATCATAACATTATCAATGTATTTTCATTGGATATTTAGTTTAGTGGCACTACGCAGACGCATTCGAGGGTCGACTTTTTTTTTTTCAATTTAAAACCAAAATTAGGTTCCATTAATGATTGTTCTCCGAGTGATTTGTAAACCTTAAGCTGGTTGTGTGAATTTTGAACCTCTGAGCCTTTTCAATTGTTCTCCGAGCCTTTTCATTTGTTATTCGAGCCTTTTCAATTGTTTTTTGAGCCTTTTTAATTGTTTTCCGAGCCTTTTCATTTGTTCTCTGAGCCTTTTCAATTGTTCTCCAATCCTTTTCATTTGTTCTCCGAGTATTTTCAACAATCATTTTTTTTTTGTTAATTTTGTATTTTTGAGACTTTATATATAGTTCTCGAGCCTTTTAATGTACTGTCTGAGACTTTCTAAGCTTTGTTCGAGACTTTTTAACAATCATTTTTTTTGTTTGGTCGTGGTCATCGACGGCGACGTACGCGTGTTCATGGTCCACATGTATTTGTCGATTGGTTGGTGTACGTGTGTTCGTCGATTCATCAGTTCCACTTCCATTGATGGAGGATTTTGAAAGAAGAAAAAAAAAAAAAAAAAACCAAAATGGTGAAGAAGGTTACTGTGGGGGACATTTTTGTCCGTTCACTATAATAAATGTCTTTTAAACTTAAGTTATTAAAGTGGTGACTTTCTTATAAAACCCGGTCCAAATAGTGCCATTTATTTTTGTAGCCTTGGTTTTTATTGGGTTATCTATAACATTGTACTTCCCAATTATTTTATTTTAAATAATTATTAATTTAGTTCTTCTTTTTTTTTCTTTTTCTTTTTTTCATAAAAGGGGATCTTGTTGTTTCATTTGACTATAGAATAAGTCATTATTATTTCAAGTTGGATCACAATAGTCCCTTTAGACCTTTCCCGTTAAGTTTTATGTTAGTGAGTAATGGTGTTTTAGAATTTTTTTAAGGAATTTTTTAGTAATCTTGTATAGTGTCCTTTTCCGTAATATTTGAAGGTATTCTTTGTAATTTTTAATGATCATTTAGTTATAATATTTTAAGTATTAAATATAGGGGTATAATAATAATAATTTGTTTGAACAAAAGTGAACGAAAATGCTAATGGTAGTGGTCTAGAGTGATCAGTTGATACAAATTGAAACATGAAGAACTATTTTGATAGCAAATGAAATGATATTATGATACGGACTAAATTGACTAATTCTCTTAATCCTTACATTAAATTGATATTTCAAATAATAAGGACGATTTAATTTGATATTTTTCCTACAAAGAATAGTAACGCGGCAAGTGATTGGATATTGTTTTATATATATAAAAAAATAAAAAAATAAAAAAATAAAAAGCTTCAACTTCTGTAGCTTTTTCTTCTGTTCAAATGCTTTTGAAATATTTAATCTTTCATGTTAACAAACTAAAACCAATCATTCTCACTCATGCATAATCAATAATGCATTTTGCTCTTTTACAACAGAAAACATTAAAGTACAGTTGAGCAACAATATATATATATATATATATATATATGTATGTATGGTTATGGAGGGCTTCAAACGCAGGCACGAAAGCAACTCACTAACAACCATCTTAAATCAGTTGTTTCACACAAATTAGGTCCAAAATTATAACAAGCTAACATTATCACCTTCATTACTTATGTAATTAAATTCTTGATAAACCACTTGCATAAAATTGGTAAGGGGATAAATTTTGAAAAACTGTTTTTGTTGTTTGTATAAGGGGATAAATTTTCATAGTGAAAACGTACAAGGTATCAGCAAAGCACTATATATTGACGTGCAAATATATGTATATATATATATATATATTTATATAGCTTTTTTCTCCTAAGAATGGAACTGAACTTTTAAGATCAGGATGAAACTTGTGAGTCAATGATTGAGTTTAAGAAGACTTTAACTAAACTGAATGTGAACCTAATGGTTGATAACTGTGTATAAATAAAATCAGTTCATCTTGAGGAGAGAAAAACTACATATATATAGTTTTTTTTACTATCAGTTCATCCTGATATAAAATATATCAAAACGAAAAATATGGACTATAGATTATAGAGAAGTTTTGACAAATGCATACACTTTGAGTTAAAGTATGTAAATCTAATGGTCTGCATTCTTCGTCTTGATATATTTTATATCATGACGAACTGTCAATAGAAAAATTGTATATATATATAAATGTTCAAGTCAGTGCACATTGATATAACTTCATCGATGCGTTGTTATATCAGTGCATTGGATGTGGACCATTAGATTTACATACTTTGACTCAAAGTGTATGCACTTGTCAAAACTTCTCCATAATCTATGGTCCACATGCATTGGTACTAATATAGTTATATCAGTACGCATTGACCAGAACGAGACCGTATGTATATATATATATATATATTTAAAACATTTGCCATGGTTCATACATCATATATGACACTATTGGATGCTCGCGGGAGGGATAAATGATGCCAAATTTGGACTAATAATATATCGTTCGAATCATCCTACAATGAATTTAGTTGTTTCGTCTTTCATTTTAACTTTTTTAAAACATTATTTTCGGATTTTAATAACCGTTAGTACTTAGTAACGAGGGATACAGGCCCAGCCCTAGGGGGAGTCGAGTGAGATAACTGCCTAGGGCTTCTGATTGTAAAGGGCCCTCAAATTGTAATTAAAAATAAAAAATAAAAAAGATTTTAAAATATAGTTCATATAAGATTTTATACAAAATAGGCTAAATGACTTTAAAAATGGCCCACCGTACAAATATAATTTTTTTTTAAAAAATGCCCATCAATGAAAACCTAACACATAAATGACTTTAAAATGGCTAACCATACACATATAATTTTTTTTATTAAAAAGGCTCATCAATGGAAACCTATTTATCATTCTTATAATAACACTGGATCAAGGGTGGCGATGGATTGAATCCTAGCAATACTTGTGTTTGTCACAAATAATCCTCTTTTATATCTCTAAAAAAAATTAAGAAAAAAAAAAAAAAAAACTCAAAACACTCTTTATATAAAAATTCATAAGTCGTTTAATTTGTACTTTTGCTGCTAATAAGAAAATTAGTAATTAAATCAATATACTTCTTTTTTTTTCTTTTTTGAAAACCCTAATTTATTTTTTATTTTTTTTAAAAGTTTAATTAGTACTTTTGCCGTTAAAAATGTGAGACAAGTAAGATTTAAATGATATATTCTTTGATGAAATTATAAAACTTTTGTTTTAGTAACTTTTTTTTGTTGCTATTTTATTGTGCTATAGTCATAATTGTTTGAATTATTATATTGATTTTTACAAGTATTTACTAGAGAAAAAAAAAAAAAAAGTAAATATACATAGAGTATCAAGGGTCTCATTTTCTATAGTTTACCATGGACCCCAAAAATCTCAGGGCCAGCCTCATAGGGATACAAAGTCGAGAATATGATCAAAGTGTATGCTTAAATTGACAACAATTTCATTACCATACGGCCTTATCCCGGCCAACAAAAGCTTTTTAGTTATGCAAGGTTTTGGACTCCACTCACCTAAGCTAAACTCTAGAACTCATTAAAGAAGTGATGATCTAAAATCTAAATATTATCTTTATCTCAATGGCTGCAATTAGATGATAACAAAGAAAAAAGAAAATCATCTAAAATTACTTAAAAAAAAAAAAAAAAAAAAAAAAATTTAAAATAGAGAACATGTTTCCAAATCCCAAAACAGCACCTTCCTTAATGCGAGAGTTAATTAATGGTTCATAGACGGGTGATGTTGTGGTCGGTTTTGTTACCTATTCTTGCAAGCAATGCTGCTCGTGCTAATTATATAGGGTTTTTAGTAAAAATGCTCTATTTTAGGGGGTTAACTGTAAATTTACCCTAAAATCAAAGTCAATTGCAATACTACCCTATTATTCTCAAAACGCCTTCACTCATAACTACATCACATTAATTAACCTTATTTATTACTTTTACCGACCATTTACCAACAAACTTATCAAACAAATGAACTAAACACTGTATAACCATTTTCTTACTCTACAACGCTTTGTTCTTTTTCAATTTTAGGTTTTAAAAATATTGGAGAATAATATTATATAAAGTAGTTTGAAGGTAAGTATTAAATTTTAAATTTATTTTTTCAACCTCATAATCCTTATCTTGATGGAATAAATGTATCTCAAATTTTGTTTTTAATTCCAATGGAGATTGGATCACCATGAAAAATCAATATCGGGACAAGATGACCCGTTGTCGGGTCACCAAGTCCCGAGACTTTTTTGCCTCGGGACAAGGTGACCCGATGTCAGGTCACCTTGTCCCGAGTGTGACAAGCTTTTTTCCATGGCTTCGAAGCCATGAAAAAAAAAAAAAAAAAAAATCAGGTTAGGCTGACCCCGCATTGGGTCACCTTGTCCAAAGGCTTTTTTGCCTCAGGATAGGGTGACCCGGTCGGGTCACCTAGTCTTGAGACCCGAAGCTTTTTTTCTCCTAAATTTCTTCAACTTTGTTCAAATTTCATACAATTTTTACAATAATTCTTGAAAATATATAAATGAATATATATATTGCTCGCGTGTGTCTAAACAACCTAGAGGGGGGGTGAATGGGTTGTTAATCCGTTATTACCAAATTTTCGGATTAGTCAATATTACAAATATAAACCCAATTTAACAAACAATAAAATCAAGTATAAATTGCAGAAATTAAAGAACACTTGATTTTTACGTGGAAACCCACACGGGGAAAAAACCACGGGCTGTTATGTGCGCCACACACGGTCAACGAAATCCACTATATGAAAAGGAATTTACACCCTCAAGTGATTCTCGGACTCTCACCCTAGATAACCTCAGGCTATGGACACTACCACTCGCCACTCTTGGTTTAATCCCTAGTGATATCCCCTGATACACTACTCTTGGCGTGAGCAACTCCTAATCTACCCGGCGGGCCTTTTACAGTGGCACTCGACCAATTGCTTGAGCACTACACACCGGTAGCCATAAGACTTTCCTTGCTTGTGCAACTTCACCTAGAAGCCACAAGACTTTGACTCATGAAGAGAATCAACAACCTATGTGAATATGTGATGATATTCAAGATGCAAATAATGCTAGGCTACACTAAATGCTTAACTAGATGTTATAATGCAAATCAACACTCTAATTATCAACAATGCCTACATGCTCATGCATGAGGACTCAATTAGATGCAAAATGCAAAATGATTCTAGCAATCTAATTGTCAACAAACAAGGCCAACTCAACACAAGTTGTCAATAAACAGGGCAATGACAATAAATGCAATTAACAAGTGCAATCAAGGAATTGTCAATCAAAATGCCAATCAACACATGTTGTCAATGAACATGGCTAGGACTATAAATGCAATAAACAAATGCAATCAATAGAGTCCTAATCAACAATGTCTAAATGCAAATCACATAGACTTAGCTAGAGGGCAAAATGGTCCTAAATGCTAGCTATCACAAACAACACATCTTAACCAATAAACTAAGACTCAAGCATGTTATAAGCAACATTAATTAAGGAGTCAAGCATTTAATCACAAGATAAATGCTAAATCTAGGCAAACATGTTAGAAAGATGAAACAAGAGATTCTAGAACATGTAGAGATTACCTAGTCAAAGAAAACAACATGACCCATGCTTGGATGATGCTAGGATGATGCTAGATGCTCATGGGAATGTGATTGGTTTAGTAAAGGTGAGTTCTTGGGAGCTTCTCTCTCTAGGGTTTGAGATTCTCTCTCTAAGTTTTGATTTTTAGCTCTCCCAAAGATGTAATTTTTTACTCTCACAAATGTCTAAGAAGACAAGGCAACATATATATAGAGATGCAATCAAAATGATGTTGTTTTATGGACAAATATCAGAGGTCACCATTTGTCAAATGGCGACCAAGTGGCGACCTCAGCTTTTCTTCTAGGTCGCAGTTTGCGGTCGCCATTTGCAAATGGCGACCAAATGGCGACCTCAAATTTTCTTCTAGGTCGCAGTTTGCGGTCGCCATTTGCAAATGGCGACCTCTGACGCAACACACAAAAAACCTTCTATGTCGCCATTTGTCTCATGGCAACCTTTCATGGCGACCTCACACCTGATTGTTTTTCAAGAAAAAAACATTCTGTCCCCATGGCGACACCATCAAATAGCGACCCACACAAATGGCGACAATGACATGTTATCCACTTTGTGTACAATGCAAGTGAAACATTTGAATGCATCCTAATGCCTAACATGTCATGACATTTCAATGAACAAGATACAATCAATAAAACATGTATGAAGTGATATTCAAGAACATGAATGCCCACAATATAAAAACACACAACATACAAGTATTAGAAATATGCATGAGTTGTGAGTGTGTGCAACTAAATCTCTTCAAGAGGCAAGTCAAGTGATTACCTTTCGCTCTTGCTCTTGAAGTCACGTTGGGAAGTCCGGAAGCTTGCCAAACACAACAACATAAGCTACCCGTTACACACCAATCCCAATGTGGTTTGTCATGAAATAAGCCAATAAAAAATGAGGCACTTACAATTCTCCTCAATCATACCAATCTAACTTAAAAATTGAAAACCCATTAATCAATTTGAACTCAACCATAAACCTAAATGTTATTGTTCAAATTAAAACTCAAAACAATTCAAAACTAAAACTCAAAATAAATCAAATTAAAACTCACAACAATTTAGATTTGCGGTGGCAAAGCTTTAGGGTGGGATTCAGTATGGGGTGGGATTGGGACGGGTGAGCAAGAGGTTTGAGAGGTTAGTGCATTAGAAAGTGAAAATGTTTATTATTATTATTATTATTATTATTATTATTATTATTACTAAAAGAGTATTGAGGTCATTTCAGGGCATTTTTGCAATTGATTTCGATTTTAGTGTAGATTTGTGGTACACCCCCCCGGCGGCTAAAAACTAAATTATAATAATATATACCCAATTAAAGATTTCTCAGGTGTACTAGATACAATCTCAAGACATTTTCTCCATTCTCATGTTGACATGTGTCTATTTTTTACTTTTTGGACTTGAAACAAAGAGCCATAATCAATGAACTGGTTTCGCACGTTATTTTCGATTTTTAAACTAATAACATCTTCCCAAATTGCCCTTACCAAAGATGGGAAGAAAATAAACGTTCAAAGAATCAAAGATAGTGGATTAAATAATATTTCTTAAATTTGTTTTATATTTATTTTAAAATAAAAATTAGTAAATATATTATTAGAAATATTGAAATTATTAAAATAAAAATAAATTGGACACCCTACATTTTGAGTACATTTGAGTTTTGATATTGTTCAAATTATTAAAATACATTAAAACTTGTTTAGTTATTTTGTAGAAATTTTATTTTATTTTTAACTATATTTTTCAAATCCCAAAATGAGGGTTACTTTATAAAATATTGAAATGTGATGAACTTATGAGGATATATATATAAAAAAAATAAAATAAAATAAAATAAAAAAAAAAAAAAAACGTTAACTTTATGAATATAATATAAATTATGTTTGGTAATGACATAATAATAATAATAATAATAATAATAAAGAAAGAACAATTTGAGTAAATGTTATTGGTTTGATTTGAAAATAATATGCAAAACCAACCAATTTATTATGGCTCTGAGGAGGGTGTATTGGTTCAAGATTTTATTAGACAATTTGGGGAAGTAAAAGTCTGATGGTATTGGATTGAGACTTTTTAACAAGTTGGATAAGTCTGGTGGTATTCGATCAAGACTTTTAAGATTTTTTTAAAAAATTCATATTGTCTTGTGGTATTGGATCTAGACTTTCAAGAAAGGGATTGAATCAAGATTTTTAGGATTTCATGACAAAATGGATTTTCCAGACTTTTTAGTGATATGTACAAATATCTTGAACCCAAAATTGTCTTGCTCTCTTCCTCAATACTTTCCAGACTTTTTATTTGATTTTGGATATTTGGTGGGTGTATTGGTATATAATAAATGTTGCGGTCAAATATGCAAAAGACATTATAAAACTACATTTCAGAGTCGAGTACCAAATGTTAGGATTATGCTCAATAAAAAGAGTGTAATATTATAATTAACAATCTTTTTCATATTAATAAAGTGATTTCTGGTTTAAACAAATCTTATAGCATTTATAGTTTAATATTATAATTGTCAAAGTAAATAATCATAAGGTCTAAAGACTATGAGAAAAGAAGAATTGTTCGTACATCTGGATATGTATGTGGTAGACACAATTCTTTAGTTAGTCTTGAATATTGTTCACAACTTAAGTTAAAGGTTGAGCACCTTTATCTTGTTAAAGTTGTAGAATTCTTTTGCTAGCATTTGAGTGGGATCAAATGAGATATGATGAGTCTAAAATCATCGGAGTGTCTTCGAGCAAAAGAATCTAGTGCACTGGGTGCATTGAACTGGGTCACAATGAAATATTTTATCTATAACCGTCAGTAGATAAAAGTCATTTCATTATTAGGACAATCGGAGAGTCTATCTTAATCCTGAGATAAATGATGGACTTATGGTTGCAAGTGATATCATTTGAGTTATCAATGAGTACGATTATATCGCATAGTCTATCCTCGATAGTTTGGTGATATTCATTTGTTAATCGATAGAGGACTTCATTTATAGATATGGACATCGTGACTCCATTTATTAAATGAGAGTATAATATCATCATATGGATGTTTTGAGGTAATTGGATATTAAATCTCAACGTTGAGTTTTCGATAGTGTCTATTGAAAACATGGCTTCTAGACAAGTCAAAATATCCAAGTTCAAAACATGGTCATATGAGTAAATATGGCAACTTGGAGAGTTATAGGCGGTTTATGAACTCTTGGCGATTACTGATATTAATCACGAGGATACACTATCTCCAACATGATTGTCTAGGGTATGAATGAGGAAACATCTTCCTTTTCTGTCTTTATTTAAGAGTTCAATTTTAACTCTTTAGTGGAATGAGTTAAAATTAATGGATTGGACCTAAGTGAATCATTTGTTGATTGTGATTAGGTTATGTCTATTGAAGCTTAAATTTAGATAGCCCGCCAAGATCCCCAATCCACACGGACTTGCATGGATCACTTGATATATTCTACCGGACCAATTTAGGGTCCATCTTGAATTGCATTTAATATATTAAGAATATAATTTGCACATTATTTATGTAATGGGCTGCTCAATTATATTTATATATTAATGAATGACATGTGGGCTTGTTTCTTTTAGTAAGAATGGGTCTAGTTCACATGTGGGCTTTTTATTTAAAGTCCTATGGATTAAATGAAATAAGAAAATAATATATGGCCCAATATGTTTATATGGGGCGGCAAGGTGAATTAATTAACCTTATTATTTTGTTTCATTGTTTAATTAAATAAGAATTAATTAATTTATTAATTAATTGTTTAATTAAGAAACAAATCTTTTCTGATTAGGAAATATGATTCCTAAAGGTATACTATTGGTAGTAGTATACCTAAATTAAAAGACTTGTTTGACAAGGAAATAAATAATTAATTTTATTTATTTAATCAAATAAGAAGTCTTTTTATTTAGTCAAATAAAAGAATAAAAGATTTATGAGTTGGATTAGGGTTTGGAAGTCTTAAACTAAATAGGAATTAGGGTGCAATACAAACTCCTTTTGGCTTGAGTATTGCGGCAACCCTAGTCCCTTTTAGGTTAGAGAATTCGGCCACCCTAGTAAAAAGAAAGAAAGAAAATTTTGCCACATATATAAGTGGACTTATAGATTTCGGCCACTTAGGGTTTTGGTGTGCTTAATTCTATTTTCTTCTTCTTCTCAATTCATAGAAAGATAACTTTTATTCTACTAAAACAAAAAGAGATATAGATTATTCTTTGATGGTATACTATTTGCTTATTCATCAATAAGCTTGTGTATACAACATCGATCGAGGTTTACGCGAGTTTCGATCATAAGATTGAGAACTCAAAAGTGATCGGAATAATCTTAGTGTTCTTTTGATTGTTTTTGTGACTAACAAAGAAGAGAAAAGCTTGTTTTATCCAATCACAGTCTTGCAATTCAAAGAAAAGGGAGACCACGCTCCTAGGTGATCCACGTTCGTGCTAGGATTGAAGATCTTGCGGATTACCATTGACGTAAGTCAATCGGATCACGCGACAAAAGGTATTCTTCTTTTGTTAGATAAAATATATCTTTAATTGATTAAAAGGGTTTAAGGTTCATAAAAGGAAAAAAATTTAAAAGCTACTAAACCTATTTTTTAGTCTCGCTTCCGCTGCGTGTACTTTACGGTATATTTTTCCCTACACCAAATGACTGATAAAATGCCTCTGTGAGTTAAAAATAGTTTTATGTTAGATTTCCATGATCCCACCACCACCACCACCGGTATCTAAAATCTTTAGGACCATCATATCAATTCATATGTTATCAAACTCCAATATTCACTACTCTTTAATAGTTTTTTAGGTGTCCTTGATATGATGTATCATTGAATTTTCTGATTGAGTTGCTTCAAGTCATATGGTGCAGCTTTGTCTGCTTGTTCTTTGCTTGAATTTTGTTACAATTTAGAAATTTTCAACGTAAAATCTGGAATTCAAATATATGAAATTACATCTGCAAATGAATGGAACGCTTTCTAGTCTTTGTTTTCATTGCAATTTGGAACACAAGTTAGGAATGAAAATTCTGTACATGATTAGACATTTTGATTGCTTCTCAACATAAGAGAGCTGAGTATATTTGTATTGCTTCTCATTTATTCTCTTTCTGCAAATGTAATTACATGTAACATCTCATTACAAGAGTGCAAATTGAGATTCTCGTTTTAACAAAGTGTTGGCAAGTAAAACAAACCAAATTTTATTATTTCTCTTCATAGCTTATACATGTTTCTCATTCAATTTTTGTTGTTCAGTGACTGCCCTCAACAAGATTATAGAGCATTGGAACTTGGGGAGAAAATTGAATACTACAATTGACTCTTGAAAGTCCATATTTTTAAAAGTCCAAAAAGTCTTGAAATAAAGTTTAGATAATCCTAATAGTCTATAAATAAAGTTCAAAGACTCTTTCAGAATCCTAAAAGTCTAGTCCATATAATCCTAATAATCCTAAAAGTATAATACTAACAATCATAATAATCCTAATAGTCTTGCAAATCCATAAAATCCTTGCACCTCAAAATTGTCTATTAAAATTCCAATTCAATACAGCCCCCTAAGTTTCAAGTACAAAAGTAAAAGGTAGACACATGTCAACATGAGAAGGAGGAGTGAGCTGAGAGAGTGTATCTACCATCCCTTAAGATTTTCTATTTTTTATTTTTATTTTTTAAAAAAAGAAAGAAAGAAGATAAGGAACTACTAATTAAATATTCAATTTGCTAAGGTTATTAGTTCTTAGGAATATATGGATAATCTATAATTTATTAATAAGGATAAAATAAAAGTTTATGTTTCTTTTTTATATGTATATTTTAAGTATTACGCTATTACATAAATTTGAGGTTTTGTTTTGGGAAATGGAAGGACTCTAACTCGTAATCTCGTGGTACAAATGTAAGAGGTTTACCACTGGACCAACCTCATCTTGTCAAAATAAAAGTTTCTATTAAGATATATACAAAGTAAAACCAATTTAACTATTTCCTGAATCCTTCTAACGATTGATTCTACTTGAATTTTTTTTTTTTTTTTTTTTTTTGTTCTTACTATAATTTAGGGTATACTTAATGGTAATTTTAATATAGATTAATGAAATTATATATATTGTGTGTCTAATATACCTGGAGGGAGGTGAATAGGTTTTAATCAAGTTAATTACCAATTTTTCTTAATTAGTCAATATTCAAAATATCACCTAGATTAAACAAATACAATCAACGAAATTTAAGTGCAGAAAACAATAAATTGCACGATGATTGATTTACGTGAGAAACCCTCCAAATGAGAAAAACTCATGGGCTATTGTGCTAGCTACACACGATCCTCAAATCCATTACTTGAATGAAAGTTTACAACCTAGGTTGACCTTAGAGGGGTGCATTCCATAATTTTGCCCACAAATCAGACCGGATTTGCTGCTTTGTGTGCAGTTGATGCGTCGGTTCACACCTGCGCACTAGCAATTTTTGGAATTGGTTGATCCACAATATGTGGGTGATTGTGCGGGTTGTGCATATATGTTGAACCCTCGCAGTTCTTGGATTTGTCTTCATGGTTGCTTCACTTTTTGAAGAGGATGAAGATCTGAAATTATGCTAGCTGGCATGGATAGACTCACGTGAAATCGGAAGAAGAAGTTTACTCTGACGTGATCTGTTCACAACGCTGTGAGGCGACTTTCCAACGAGACGACAAGGCGGTAGCAGCGATATCAGGCGGTTGCTGCACGGCGGCTGCAGTGCCAGCTATAGGGAAAAACAAACAAAGCATATGCTTAGGGCCTCAAAAAAATGGCAATAAAATAGGGGCCTCATTTATTTATAAACTATAAAGATATTATTAAAAAAAAATTGTTGTCTTAATGATAAAAAAAAATACCGAATAGTATTTTTTTTTTTTGTTACTTAATTAGCGCCCACCTAGAAAGTCTTGAAATGAGTGAAAGAAAAAAAATGATGTGTTACAGTTCAATTGAGCTATATCTCAGTATTTTGGGTGCTGACTGGTCAGTACTCAAGTATTATCCTTAAATAATTATTGAGTATCTTTTTTTACTTAATGATAGGGCCTCATACCTAGAAAATATGATTATATTAATAATATTAAATAATTATTGAGTATCCAGTTTTTAAGAATCATTATCATTAAAAAAAGACTCTTAAACTCCTACTTCTACTTTTATTTTACCGTTTAAAAATTATCTACATAACAAAAAATTATTTTCTTTTTTATCTAAAACAGTACAAGTCTACAATTCTCTTTTGTTATAATTTTTTGCTCTTATAACTTACAAGTTATATCTCCGCAGTCTACAATATTTTTTAAATTTATTATTTATATTACCCTTAAGAAGAGAATGAGGCATGTAAATTCAAATTTAAGAATTTAGATTATTATTTTTTTCTAATTGTTCAATTAATCAAGTGGTTAATTTTGATACAGTTACTATTTACTAATTGTTGTTGTTTGACTGGCTCTATTCACAGTAGATTTGAGCAATTTCAACAATTTCGAGAGTTTTTTATTTATTTATTTTTTATTTTTATTTGATATTAAAATGATTAGATGATGATAATTTTAAAAAGTATTGTCTTAATCTTGAATTTATTTTAAAACATAATAGTTGTTCTCATATAGATAATATTGATTTATTTTGAGTTAAAAATCTTAAGAGAGATTAAATACAAACTGCAGTTGAAATATAATTATTTTTTTATATATAAAAAATTGATTGTTTTCCAAATAAATGTACAACCTATATAATATTATTAAAAATACCTTTGCTTCAACTGAAAGAAGTTTTTCAAAATTAAAATTATTATAAACTTAATTGAGATCATAAATGGATTAGCTCTTTTATCGATTGAAAAAGAGTTTTTAGAAAATCTTGAAAACAAAAGTTTAATTAAAAATTTTACATCTCAAAAAGCGTGAAAAGTTATTATTATTATTATAGGGTTTTTTTTTTCTTCCTTAGGGCCCCAAAATATGTTGAGCAGCCCCTGTATATCTAATTATATCTAGGGGTGAATAGATTTTAATCCGGTTATTACCAAATTTTCCGAATTAGTCAATATTACGAAAATAACCTCAATCTAGTCAAAAACAAAATCAAGTGTAAAGTGCGGAATTTAAATGGCACTTGATTTTTACATGGAAATCTTCAACAAGAAAAAACCACGGGCTGATATGTACGCCACACATGGTCCTCGAATCCAATACTTGTAATGGTGTTTACAACCGAGGTACGTTGACCACTAATCGAACCAAAATTGGTATGATTTTGGCCCTCACTTCCTTCTCTTTTTGCTTGATTCTCGGGCAATATCCCATGATTTAATGGTGTGAATTAAGTGTTTTCAAGTATTTATAAAGTTCAGAGGCATTGGAGTAATATTGGTGGCAAAAGAGGTTGAAATTGTAAAAAGTGTGTGCAGATCATTCATCTTCAAATAGGCACATCTCTCTCTTCAGATCGAACCACATTTCGGATTATATATATTCGGAAAGCCCCGGAAGTCTACTTTCCAACGGTTTTTACGGATTGTGATTCCGAGTTTTCTACAGAAAGTTATGCTCATTTTCGTAGCTGCTGTGCACTCCCTATCGCCATGGCGACCCTATGGCGCACCATGGCGACCTCCACTTTCTAGAAGCAGCAAAATAGACGTTTTTCATGCCATTTTTTAGGGTTATTCTTGTCCTTTCATGCCCATTTCATACCCTAGCTTTTCTAACATATAAATACACCATTTTATGCTAACTCTTGACAACTCTTGACCACCAAGAAACCTCCTTTCTCCACCATTCCTTTTCTCTCCATTTTCTCTCCTACCTAAACTTAACATCTAGATTACCTCCCCTAATCATTCCTTTTCTTTCCATCTTCTCCACAAATCTCCTTAGTCACTTCCCATTTGACTCCACCCATCTAGACACATCCTCATCATCCACTCTTTACACAAGGAGCATCAAAGGCAAGGAAAGGATCAAGCTTACAAAAGGAGACCAATGGGTGATTTTCTAATCTTTTACTTGCCTTCCCTTTGTTTGTAATATGTGTAATTAAATACCCTTTCTAGGGTTTTGATGTGAGAACATTTGGATTGGGATTTGCTTAAGCTTTAATATATTTTTAATCTCTATTTGTGTTCTATTCATTTTATAATTAGATTCTATGCATTATGTAATTGACATGTATACCCACTAGTTGATTATAATCTTGCTTAGGATAATTTGTTATATAATCTTGATCGGATTGACAACCTTGATGGATTGAGAACATAGGGAGTAGGATAGATTGTCGGAGGGTATATCAACCAGGATAATCTAAGCCATTAATTGTAACAAATCGATCCCGCCGTGACCCCCTCTTCTTAATCGGTTAGGCATTGCAGTGGGAAGTTGTTTAAGGTTCATAATAATAGCCTAAACACATTTTAGAAATCAATTGGTTAACATTTATGAGATCCGTTCACTAAAGTAGCTTGATAAGCATTTCCCGTAATTCATTTGTGATCCCATTAATTCCCTAGCTATTCTCTTAATTGTTAATTCCATTTATCTTATCTAGATTTGTTAAGTATTCTTTTATTAGTTTATTAGGTTTATTTTTCATGTATGTTTGATGGCTTGACAACCCATTCACTCATCCATATTTTTATGATTTACTTTATTTGCATTTTTTTTAGATTAGTTAATTTATTCAACTAATCACTCTAATTCCCTGTGGTCTGGCCACCGAATCGAAACCGCCGATCAGACCTGATGCATTTAATATCTCGAGTTTGATTCTGCGATTAGATCGGCGGTTACGAAACCGCTGAATGAAACCACCGTTGCTCCCTTGTTTCTCTCGGGATCAATTCTAAGGTTATGATCGGCGGCCTGGCCGCCGAATGAAACCGCCGATCTTGCGTTTTCAGGGGCAAACTTGTTTTTTCACATGCCCTGTTCTTGATGCCTATAAATATCACACTTTCTCTAATCTCTAACTAAGTTCTCTGACTTTAAAGAACCATAAGCTTCAAAGAGAGATATTTGAGAGAAAATCAAATCAAGAACTCATTTTTATACACTCAAACCACATACATGTGCATCAAAGATTATCTAAGCATTTTCTAGCATAGTTAGTTTGCTTATTTGAATGGGTTTTGTTCAACACACATCCTTTGGTATGTTCTTCACTAATCTCATCTAATTTTAGTGTTTTATTTATCAAGGAAATCTCTTATATTATTTGTATGCTCCTAGAATATATTATAGATACAAAATAGAGATTGTTGTGTTGACATGATTGAGTGTTGTATTTTGATAGCAACATCTAGGTTATTTAATCTATGATTTGCTAAGCTTTATGACATGTCATTTAGCCATTGATATCTAGGATTGCATTTGTTGCCATCTAATCATCCTAGATAAGCATATAGAGTTGCCTAGCTCTCATTGCATTTGTTGAGTATTTATATATATTCACATAGGTTGTAATCTCTTCAATGAGAAGTAAGTCTTGCGTGTAGCTTCCGGGATTAGGTTGCTTAGATCATAAGCAATTGAAGTCTTGTGTGATAGACCGAGATTAGGTCGGACATCAGGATTAGGTGGTCACACAAGCAAATTGGACTAGAGCCACTATTAAAAGCCCGCGTGGTAGAAGTGGGGGGTTATAGACCTGAGTGTTAGACGAGGTCTACATAGGTTGTAAACTCCATTTCAATTAGTGGATTTCCAGGTTCGAGTGTGGCGCACTATAATAGCCCGTGGTTTTTCCCGTGAGGGTTTCCATGTAAATATCAAGTGTCATTTATAATTCCGCACCATATTACACTTGTTATTGTATTGACTAGATTGGGGTATTTTCGTAATCTTGTCTTAATGAGAAAATTGGGTAAAATTTGTTAAAATCTATAAAGCCCGCCCCCCCCCCCCCCCCCCCAGATTAATATATTACAAACACACCCACTGTATTTGTGAACTTTCAATTTTGATTTTCTCAAAGGCTTCAGACTTCTCTCTAAGAAAGTAAGTCCATATGAACAAGTCATCAACTACCACAAGAATGTATCTTCTACCACCTAAGCTTTCGGTTTGAATAGGACCCATAAGGCCCATGTGGAGAAGCTCCAATGGCTATTTGGTGGAAATGTATTTACCTTTTTTGTGCACACTCTTGGTTTGTTTCCCTTGTTGACAAGGTCCACAAACTCTCTCAACCTTTTTCCCAAGCTTCGGAAGGCCTCTAACAACATTCAACCTATCAAGGACTTTCAAGTCCCTATAGTTCATGTGGCTAAATCTTTGGTGCCACACTTCAACTTGCTCATTAGTGGACAAGTTACAAGAGATGAGATTAGACTCAAGACAATAGCATTGTCTCAACAAAACTTGTCCATTTTCCTTAAGAATATAGCAATCAATGTTGCCAAACATAACCGAAAACCCTTCATCACTCAAGTGTTATATGCTAATAAGATTGGCTTGCAAGCCATCTATATAAAGAGCATTGTGCAAGGAGGGCAAACCGGGAATAGATATATTACCTTTCCCTATGACCTTTTTCTTTGATCCATCACCAAAGGTGACAAATCCACCATCCTCCATCACAAGAGTTTTAAAGAAACTCTTGTTTCTGGTCATGTGCTTAGAACATGCACTATTAAGGTACCAAATGTTGGAGGCATTTGCTTTCAAGGCTACTTGGGCCATATAGCAATAATATTCATCATTTCAATGCATCCTAGGTGTAACATGGTCATTCCTAGGAGCCATTGGTCCATTAGCTCTAAATTTTCTAGGTGTATGCATTGTGGCTCTTCTAAGCATATTTTTCTCAATTATGCATTCTCTTCTGCATAGTTTAATATACTTAAACCAATTAGGCCTAATGTGGCCTTCAATTCCACAATAATGACAAGTAGGAGTAAAATAGGAGTTCATACCATAGCCTTGTGCAAGCATTTGTAGCCTCATTCTATTTTAAGTTGCTTTTGGATGTTGAGGCAACTCTCTCCTTTGTGGTTGAGCCAAGTTAGCATGTCTTCTTGGTTGAGCATGAATGACCGTATGTTGAGCTTGTAGGATCCTTTGTTAAGGAGGTCTTGGTTGTGGTGATCTAGCTTATTATGGTGGAGCTCTTATTGGAATCCTTGCCTGAGCTTACTTTAAGGATTCACCAACTTCAACCCATTTGGTTAATTGTTGAGGGGTTTGAGCATTTTCAATATCTTTGCTCTTGACAAATGTTGTCTTCTTCAAGGATGAGGTCTCCATTTCTTCCACATATCTTAACCCCTTCTTGTCACTAGGACTCTTCCCACAAGATAACATCTTGTCAAGCTTCTCAGTTCTGAAAGTCATCTTAGCAATCAACCCTTTTGCTTCCATGAGCTCTTTCCTCAAGCTTTCTTCATTCTTTTTGGCCAAGACAAGCTTCATCTTCAATCCTTCTTCCATTTCTCTTGCTCCACTCATTTTCATACTCAAATGAGTCACCTTGGGAGTCAATTCAAGCTTCTCCCCTTTTAACTTTTGTATCTTCTTTTTTTTTCTTCAATCTTGAGTTCTCAAAGAATCTCATGAAGTCATCATAGTCGATCTCTTCTCCAAAATCAAAATTTGACTTAGATAAGTTGCTCCCACCATTTGAGTCACTTTCATCTACTTCTTCTTGCTTGTCCTCTTCCTCTTCTTTATCACTTATAGCTTCATTGCTATTATGAGAGGATAAGAAAGCAATGAAGTTGGCCACTTGGTCTTCATCATCATCCGAAGACTTGTCTTTATCTTCTAGGTCATCACTATCGCTCTAAGTAACCACCATACCTTTTCCTTTCTTTTTCTTCAAATTTGCACACTCGGGAGCAATATGTCCAAAACGACTACGCTCATAACATTGGACACCGTTCTTGTGGTCCTTTTCTTGAGTTTGCTCTACTTTCTTGAAAGGGGCCTTCTTCTTAACAAACTTTCCCTTGGAGCCAAGCCTTTTCTTCTTAAACCTTATAAATTGCATGAACTTTTTTGCCATTAAATCAATTTCTTCATCTGAGTATTTTACATCCTTCTCTACCTTGATGCTCTTCAAGGCAAGACTCTTTTGCTTCTTTGGAGGTGTAGATGTAGGACCCTTCCTAGATTCATAGGCCAAGAGCCTTCCAATTACTTCACTTGGCTTCATTTTTGAGTAGTCACTATTTTCCTCCAAGGCCGTTAGTTTGGATTCGAATCTCTCAGGAAGTGACCTCATGATCTTTTGCTTAATCCTCCTATCAGAGTAAGGGTCACCAAGTTGGTGACTTTGATTCACTATGTCCATAAGCTTCACTTGGAATCATTAAAGCACTCATCCTCCTTCATCCTAATGGTCTCAAACTGTGTTTGGAGAACTTAAAGCTTGGAGTCCTTGACCACTTTGGTTCCTTCATGAGCCGTCTCTAGGATGTCCCAAACTTCCTTTGCTATCCTTGTGGTTTGAATCAATTTGTATTGGTTGTCATCCATGGCACATAAGATTGCGTGCATGGCTTTGTTGTTCCACTTGGACGCCTCGAACTCCTAGGGATCCATTGTGCTTTTGGCTTGAGGACTTTCTCTTCACCTCCCGTAGGAGTCATCATAGGTGGTGTGTACCCATCTTCAATCGCCAACCACACACTGTCATGAATTTGGCACACATATGCTTCCATTTTGCCCTTCCATGATGCGTAGTTCAACCCAGTGAGCAAGGGGGGTTTTGTGCTAGAGGCACCCTCGCCTCCAATTCCATTTCCACTCATTGTGTTTGGGTGAGAATGATATGAATGCAAACAAACAAGCTAAACACATAAAAAAATGCAAACAAACGAGCTAAACGCATAAGACACACAAAAAAAATGCAAACAAATGCAAAAGACTGTATCAAGAGCAAAGGATCTTCTAATTATGTTAAAGAACCTGCTCTAATACCAATTGAAAATAAATATTACGCATGCATGCCTAATTATATCTAGAGAGGAGGTGAATAGATTTTAATCCGGTTATTACCAAATTTTCCGAATTAGTCAATATTACGAAAATAACCCCATTATAGTCAAAAACAAAATCAAGTGTAAAGTGCAGAATTTAAATGACATTTGATTTTTACATGGAAACCTTCAACAAGGAAAAACCAGGGGCTGATATGTGCACCATACATGGTCCTCAAATCCACTACTTGTAATGGTATTTACAACCTAGGTTGACCACGTCAAACCCTACATGGTTACTAACCCACCACTACTACCCAACGGGCCTCTAATAGCGATTCTAGACCAAAGGTGCTTGAGCCTTACACACGGTAGTCACAAGACTTAACTTTCAAATAGAAGAGATAAATAACCTAAAGTGAATATGAGCAATATTCAAAGTGCATAAATACAAGGTCAAACATTTAAGCTTATATAGGCATGGATGAACATGTTAAAGACATTCCTAGATATCATGTAACTATATGACATGCATACAACTTAGCTATATGTGCAAATCAAACCCTATATGCAATAGCTATTAGTAACAACTCATAAAACACAATAAAAAAATCTATCTTGAAACTAGTTGATGCAGTAAAATCTGTATTCAATTTAATGAGAAAGTTTGTTCACTGGGATCGGCGATTCTATCGGTCGAATGCCAATTAATCTAGCAAGGATTTACTCTAAACGTGAAAAAACAAAATTGCATAATGCTTTGCTTTGGAAATTTGCTGAAAACTAAAATTAACATAAATTATGAGAATCTGAACAAGGGGTGGGCACGGTTCATTGAACCGAACCGAATCGACCCGAATCGAGTCAAAATTAGGTTTTTGGTTCGGTTTTGAGGTTGAGTTCGGTTCAATTTGGTTCGAACCGAATTGAACCACATAGAATATGGGTCAATTCGATTTTGGATCTTCCAAAATCCAACCGACCCGACAAACTGAATATAAATTTTTTTTAAAAAAAAATCCTCTAAGCATATGCAATTTTATCACATGCAATAGTCGACCAAAAGTTGTGTCTAGTCACATCACACATATTATTTTATGGTTCGATTTTTCATGTATCACGTGATTCACGTCTCTTTCTTCTCCTTTTAAAAAAGCAAGTGCATTGCTCTAAACACTTATTGATTATTTATTATTGTGTTATTATGGATTAAGTTTATTTTTTTATATAGTTCAGGAGAAACAATAAAATTTGTTGTGTTTGTGCAAATTTTGTATTATATTAGTTGCTAGTGCTGAATCAATTTGCTAGTTGCTACTGTCTATTTTCTCATCTCTATCTCACCATCTAAATCTCTCTGTTTTCTCATTCACATATCAGACCCTCTCAATCTACATCTCTTAGTCACTTTGTCTTCATCTATCGGTTTTGTATCTCACTTCCCGGCTCCGCTGCATTTCCCCGGCTCTATTACCTGACAATATCTAGAGGAGTCGCACCAGATCTCCATTGATCATTTTGGTGCGATCTCAGATCTTCACATGTAGATCTCACCAAATCTCGGATCTCCAATTCTTTTATATATATTTAAAAAAAAAAATGGAGATCTGGGCTCTTCATAGCCCAGAATCCATTTCCTCGTGACTCCATCTCTTAGTAACTCTATCTCTATCTATCCCCGACGAACTGACAAACTGAACCGGGATAAAGGTGTTTGGTTCAACTCAGTTTTACAATCTAATTCGGCTTAAACCAATTCAAGATTTTAAAAATTGAATATATGTCGGTTTGATTTTGTTTTGGCCAAAACCGAACCGAACTGTGCCCACCCCTAATCTGAACTAAAATACTAAAATCAAATCAAATCAAATCACACAAGGGATGAATAGATGGAAAGAAATACTAGGGAATTGATACACCTTTCTTAGACACTCAATATTCACAATCAGTCTCGTTAAACACTTCAATCTAGTTTACGGGCTTGTTTTCAAGGTAATTCAATTAAATTCGAAAATCTTTACTCTCAGACAGTCATACAACGAATACGGAATAATGATCTATGGTTCTTCCTATTACTCACACACGGTCATGTAATGAGCAATTGTCAAGACCCATATTTTACACAAAACTCTAAGCCAAATTAACACAGCACGGTCATGCATACATCAGTTTTCTTGTTTATTAAGTTTGTGATTAAGATTTAAATGGAACAGTCATCCGCATCTAAACCCTAATCTCATAGACAAACTAAGCCACAAACTCAAATCACTTGCGGTCACAAAATAATAAAAGCAAGTAGAATAGAGCAATTAATTCAATAAACAAAACTAAAACCCAATTGATTAACAAAAGATAGACTAATTGTTCACATAGAGTTATCCAAAATCAGTTACATCAATCCCCTAGTTAAAGGTTTAGCTACACATCAATGGAAAGAACAAAAACATAGAAGAGATATAGAGAGAACCCATATTGATCTTGATAGCTTCTTGGCTGGATATCTCCTTCTTCTTGCTTCCAAGAATCCTCCAAGGATGGATGGAATTGAATGAAAGAATCAATCGAATGAATGAATGTGAAAGAATGGTGTTTTTAGGTCTAATCCTCCTGTGTGGCTCTCTCTCAAAATAAGATATCAGTTTCTATATATAATCCTCTCAAAAATAGGTCACTTGCTATCCCAAACGAACTAGGTTTTCGAATTACCGCTCCCTAGGTCGCTCCTTAGACAAATTGCCTCTATAATTGCACAGGAAATGGAGTTCTTCTGCTCTTTTCATCTGCCTAGGTCGCTCCCTAGGCACTTGTGCATGAACCGCGGTCTGGGCCACGGTGGACTTTTCAACACTGACCTTTAGTTACTAAATCGGCTATAACTTCTTCTAGGAATATCGGAATTGCGATCTAAAAAGTGCGCCGGAAACTAGACTTCCAGGGCTTTCAATCCATAGGTAGTATGACACATAATTAAATCGGAACTAAGAGATATGGGCCCTATAATCTGGCTGTTCTGCACTGGAAAAACTTCACCTTTCCGTGCTTTCTTCCAATTTGCTCATTTTTTCCATCTTTTGATTCCTTTTCTTCCAAATAAGATTTAACACCACTTTTACGGAAGGACACTTACACATGCTCAACAAACACATTAAACCACCTAATTCACTCGAGAACAAAGCATAAATCATAGGAAATAGGGGCCTAAAACATGTATAGAAATGGACCGATCACTAGTCAAGTCATAAAGATGCTATCTTGTAAGGCAAGAACATATGAAAAGATGTAGATGATGTTCTAGCTACAAGTCTTATGAGCAATAATGAAAACCCTATGAAAAATCAAACTAGAACATGCTAGATGATGTATGAAACATGAAAGTATGATGGGTGTTTGTGTTTTGTGTAATAAAAATCAAGTCTTGATACCTTTGCTTTGAAGATACTCTATAACTCTCAAAGGTTGTAATTTTTGCTCTAAAAAATGAGACAAGGCTATCAAGACATATATATATTTATGAGAGACCTAGACAAATTGAGGTCGTTTTGGAAAAAACGCTTCAGCTTCACGCCTTGTGTGCTGGTGTGTGAACTATTCGAGTAGCACACGACCAGCGTAACACACCTGTGGAAGTTGTGCTGGTGTGAGCTGCACATGATGACCAACACACGACCAACAGTAATCCTCCGCCAAGGTTGCGCTGGTCATTTGCGCTGGTCCGACGCTGGACGAGCAGCGTAATGCACTGGTGTGCAAGGGTATGAGGACCAGCAAACTGCACACATACTCAAATCAAACATAAAAATTGTGCAAGTGTGAAATGTGAGATGCATACACTCAAAATGTAAATATCACACAGGCATGCTTGAGTAGTGTGTGTGTGTGCAACTACATCTCTTCAAATATATGAGTCAAGACATGTAGACTACCTTTTTTGAAGCACATAATGTCCATAATGAGGTCCTTTCGTATTTGAGGAGAATTTCTTCAATCCTAAGCTACTTGTTAACCACCAAAATTGGCGGAGGACCAAAGAAGAATTTTCCATCTCGATACAAGGGGACGTAGGGACCTAGATAGTATCCAGCTACCCTGTAAGAGGTAGGGTCCCAACTGATCCAGAAGAAAAAGGATCCCGATTGATCCGAATACATCCCCCTCCAACGGGATCAATCTCAGCCATTCCCCAACATCCCAAGGACCCCCACCAGTATCTTGATTCACAAGCATTGCCCCGAGCCGGGCTACTCGTAAAATCCCTCTAACGGGGTCCAACCAACCCATTCCCTAGCTTCCTGTGGACCCCGCAGCACCCCGACACAGAGCTCCGCCAAATACCCCGCTACAGTCTCGCCTTATTTCAACCCTCAAGTAGCAGCAGGATGCTTAATAGTTCACACCTCTTGGTAGGGTCAGCTCGCCAAGCAAGAAGATACCAAGCTGCAAGACTCTCATGCTAGAATTGAAAGCTCCATAAAAAACTTATTGAAACGCCACCGTCCAGACAAAACAAAGGAGATGTACTCCTTCTCGCCAACTAAGGGTTCTACTTTAAACAGGTCAACTCAATTAGAATCCTCCTAGGAAAGAAAGATTTGCTTACGAGATTGACTCCTCCTAGGAAGGAAAGACTAGATTCTGCATGTAAAAGCTCCGAGATTATCTCCTAAAAGGAAGGAGGTCCTGCAATTGCCAAACCCTAGACTAAAACTATAGGAGCGCATGGCAAGTAACGGGACCTATATATATAACAAGTTTTTACACCGGAAAAGGTATGGAAAAAAAAATCATCTCCAGAAACCCTACGCTCAATTCTACTTATCGACACACACGAGTTCATCACCATGGCCATCCCCATAACTTACCGAATCTCCATACTTTATTGTTAATCCAAAAGAAAAACATAGTTCATGTACTTGTAATGCAAAGTGATGATCAATAAAAAGCTTATTCTTGTTTATTTTCTTGTGCTCCAGACCGTGTGAGCATTGTCAAGGACATAGTTGGTATCGAACTACTTGATACCCCTCCGACCAGAGTCAATCTTGATCTTGGTCCCCTTAAAGTTGTTATTTGGAATTTCACCCCAGTGACAATTTTCCGGTAACACTTTTGGCACCGTCTGTGGAAATTATCCCAACCATTACTCAAACAGCCTAGTTCTACCTAGAGATTTTTAGAATGAGACTCTGATCTTCCTAAGGTCATCTCGAGCCTTCAGGACCCTAGTCCCTCGCTTCCATTGAAAGAGCTTATAGGCGGGGTAAAGGTAACAGGAATGAGAATCCACCACCAGTGCCCCCACCAGCTACAGACCCTGTGCCTCAAGACCTCGCCAGGCAGGAAGTCAATCAGGATATCTTAGAACAACATGCTGCAGCATACGTAGAAGCCATTCGACTCCGGATGATGGCTCAAGGGATCCCCTTTGAAGCAGCCAGGGTCCCAGGAGACTCTAGCCCAAGTACCTGAGTACCAGTGTTCGATCGATTGGGTCCACCTCACCCAGTTCGACAGGCGGATCTCAGACCCAGACTAGTGAAGTCCGCAATTGAAGTTCCCCCTAGAAGGGCCCAATCTCCTCCAAAACCAAGGGCAAAGGAGAAGGATACACATCCCGATTCAGAAGGAAGCACCAAATCCCGAAAGAGCTACAAAGAAAGACATCAAAGAGCAAAGCAAAATGAGGTGGTCATTGATTTAGAATCTTCGGACGAAGAGGGTTCAATAGCCCGATCCGGAACCAAGCAATCCCAGTGCCTAGAGGATCAGATGACCAAGATGGCAAAGGAGTTGGAGCAATTAAGGAAGGGAAAGCACCACGAAATCTGGAAAATCCCATTAGGAGAGATGAATGCACCTTTCTCCAAGAGAGTTAGGGAGGCGGGGTTACCACCCAAATTCAGGATGCCTTCTGAGAAGTACTTAGGGACAGATGACCCCGTCAGCCACCTGGAAAGCTTTGTCCATCAAATGGAGGTTCAAAGCACGACCCTACTAGCCATGTGCAGAATGTTTCCTTTAACCTTGATCGACTGCGCCAAGACATGGTTCAAAAAGTTACCGCCAGGTAGTGTTGATTTCTTTTCTAAGCTCACCACAGCTTTTTGTGCACAGTTTCAGGGGATCAAGCCTCGTCCCAAGGATCCTATCTTGCTGCAAACCGTGGTTCAGGAGCGGGGTGAAACTCTAAGATCTTATGTGAAGAAATTCCATAAAGAGGTCGTCCAGATGGGTGTATTTGATGAGAAGGAAACCTTAGCCAACTTTCGGAGGAACTTGTGGGCTGGCAAACTATTTCGTTATTTTGCAAAGCATCCTCCAGAGACGTACCAGGAAGCCTACAATCAGGCTCTAGAATAGGTGGACATAGAGGAACAGCTCCGGATTAAAATCAAGCACGATGAAGCCCGATTAGCACCACGCCATAAGAAGGAAGCTCTGAAACCTGCACCAGCTAGGAAGTTCCAGAATCAACCTCCGAACCGGTCTACCTACCGACCACCTCCTATTCCTTCGTACCAAGAAAGGTATCCGGCTAGGAGATCACCCCCTAGGGAGATCCCTCTGAAGGAAGTGTCTAGAGTAGCAAGAGAGGAAGAGGAATATAATCACTACACCCCTCTCAATGCTTCGTGAGAAACCATCTATCTCGCCATTCGGGGTAAGGGCCTACTCAGAAAGCTAGGTCTCATGAAAGTCCCAGTTGACAGGAGGAATCAGTACAAATATTACAATTTCCACGAAGATATAGGGCATAACACCTCTGGGTGCTACAGCCTCCGCAATCAGATTGAAGGATTGGTAAGAGGAGGTCTTCTAACTGAATTTTTACAGCACATACGTGACAGCATCAAAGAAGGGAAACAGGTACAGAGCGGGATGCAGGAGGCAGCAGAAAGAATAAGAGATGGTGAGAAGGATTTGATGCAACAAATCTAGGTGATCCACACCATCAGTGGAGGCCCTACCCTAGCTGGAACCTCCAACAATTCAAGAAAGAACCACACAAGGAAGATTCTCAGGCTCAATGCTGATCATGATGTACTTAAAGTCAGTAATGGATCCTGGGATCTATCCCGCTCAACCAAAATCATTTTCACAGAGGAAGATGTCTACAACACAGTTCAACCGCATGATGATCCTATGGTAATTACAGTACAGATCACCAACTGCCTGGTACACCGCATCCTGATTGATACGGGAAGCAGTGTTGATATTCTATTCAAGGGGGCTCACAAGCAACTCAATCTGAAGAACTCTTGTTACAACAGTTGCACCTCCCTTTTATATGGGTTCATAGGGGACTCTGTAATGCCAATGGGGACAAAGATTCTGCCAATGATAGTCGAAAAAGCTTATTTTCAACAGAACATAATGATAGAGTTCATTGTGGTGGATACCCCGTCTGCCTACAATGCAATTTTGGGTAGGCCTTTCCTGTCAGGGATTAGGGGGTGCTATCTATCTTCCACAATGTTTTAAAATTTTGGGTGGGAACAGGAGTAGGAGAAGTTAAAGGGGATCAGCAGACGGCCCGCAACTATTATGCGATGTCCACCAACCCTGCTGCATTAGCTAAGCAATGCCCACATGTGACCAGTGACCAAAGTCAGGGAGCGTCAGAGCGGGATCATTATGTCTTGGAAGAATGAGAGGTACCAGACATAATATTGGAAAAGCCGGAGGAAGAAGAGCGGGGTTGGACCTATGGGCATCCTGCAGATCAGTTTGAGGAGATCCTGATTAAGGGCGAAGATCCAACAAAGACAGTAAAAGTTGGAGGAGGTCTGGACCCTGAAATCAAGAAGGACTTGGTAGAACTCCTCAGTGAGTACAACGACATCTTCGCTTGGAGCCATGAAGAGATGCCAGACATTCCTCTTAGCCTGGCTACTCATAGGTTGGCAGTAGACGCAACCTTCAAGCCAGTAAAACAGAAAAGAAGACATTTCAATGCCGAGCGAAACACCAAGGTCCAAGAAAAAGTTGACAAGCTCTTGAACGCCGGGTTCATCAGGGAGTCCCGATACCCCGAATGGATCGCCAACGTTGTCATGGTAACCAAATCTAATGGGAAGTGGCGAATGTGTGTAGATTACACCGATCTCAACCGGGCTTGCCCTAAAGACAGCTTCCCCCTACCTAAGATAGATCAGCTCATTGACTTCACTGCAGGAAACAAGCTCCTAAGCTTCATGGATGCTTTCTCGAGGTACAATCAAATCATAATGCACCCTTCTGATCAGGACAAGACTAGCTTCATCATCGGACAGGACCTCTACTGCTATAAGGTAATGCCATTCGGACTCAAAAATGCAGGTGCCACATACTAGCGTACGGTGAACAAGTTGTTCAAAGAGTAGATAGGAAGATCCATGGAGGTGTACATAGATGATATGATCACAAAATCTCAAGAAGCTTGACAGCATACAGGGGACTTACGCTAGACTTTTCAGGTGATAAGACAGAACCAGATGAGGTTGAACCCTGCTAAATGTGCCTTCAGGGTAGCAGCAGGCAAATTCTTAGGATTCATGGTGCATGAAAGGGGAATCGAGGCTAATCATAAGAAGATCAAAGCTATCCTAGACCTCGAGTCCCCTACAACTCTCAAGCAGGCACAAGGATTAACCGGTCGGATAGCAGCCCTAAACCAGTTCATATCCCGCTCCATGGATAAATGCCTCCCCTTTTCAAGATCATCAAGCAGGGGAAGAAGATGAAGTGGGACGAGCAAAGCGAGCAGGCTTTTCAAGCTTTACGGGAGTACTTGTCAAGTCTGCCTTTAATGGTAAAACCTACCCCGGGGGAAGAGCTCCTACTCTATTTAGCAGTTTTAGAAGTTGCTACTAGTGGAGTCCTGGTGAAAGAATGCAGTGACGGGGTGCAAAGACCAGTTTACTATGTGAGCCGGGCTTTCACTAAGTCCGAGAAAAACTACACCCTCCTAGAGAAACTCGCTTAAGCCTTGGTAACTACATCTAGAAAGCTTCGGCCTTACTTCCAAGCTCACACCATCACGGTTGTCATTGACCAATCCCTGCAATAATTTCTCCAGAGGCCGGATGTGTCGGGCAGATTTGTTCTATGGGCGCTAGAGCTCACCCAGTTTGACATGAAATACAAGGCAAGAACCACGATCAAAGCCTAAGCCCTAGCTGATTTCATAGTGGAATTCAGCACAATTCCAAGTCTAGATAAGTCATCAGACCCGAATCCAGATCAAACCAATCCGGATTGGCCCGAAGACGATAAGATTTGGATCCTTTACACTGATGGAGCTTTAAACCAGTCGAGATACGGAGCCGGGATCGTCGTGATTGACCCTAAAGAAGCCGAATGCAGTCATTGTTTCAGGTTTGAATTTAGAGCCACTAACAACGAAGCAGAATACAAAGCTCTACTAGCAAGAATGAGAGTAACAGGGGCTTTGGGGGCTAATTATCTTTTGATCAAGAATGACTCTCAATTAGTGGTCAATCAGGTATCGGGGTTGTACCAAGCAAAAGGTGACAACATGGCGGCATATCTGGCTAAAGTTCAGGAAGAAATGAAGAAATTCAAAGGTGTAAGGATGGAACAAGTTCCTAGAGAGAAGAACCACCACGCAGATGTCTTGGCCAAGATTTCCACAGGAGAAGGACATGCTTTACCAAGGGGAGTACCCCTTCAATTGATTCCCCATTCTAGTATAGCCAAGAATTCAGAGGTCCTCCCAGTTAACCGCCCCCCATGTTGGATGGATCCAATAGCAGACTATCTTCAAAGTGACATTCTCCCTGCAGATCCGGATCAAGCCCACTGGCTTAAGAGGATAGCTACTGGGTAATGTCTGATAGATAGATACCTCTACCATAAGGGGAAATCTCTCCCTCTACTCAAATGTCTCCATCCCGACGATACGCACTGGGCACTCAACGAGGTACACTCAGGGGACTGTGGTAACCATGTGTCGGGCAAAACTCTAGCTTACCAGATAATTAGAATGGGCTACTTCTGGCCAACAGTTTGCCTAGACCTGCGAGGCATGTCAGAGAACAGCAAACCTTCATCATCTCCCACCAGAAAGACTCTCCTCAATCAATACACCCTACCCCTTTGCAATCTGAGGACTAGACCTGATCGGGCCACTTCCTACTGCACCCGACCGGGCTAAACATGCAGTGGTGGCAATAGACTACTTTACCTAATGGGTAGAAGCCAAGGCCTTCACCAGGATAACAGAAGAAAAAACCACCAAATTTGTCAAGGAAAACCTTGTTTGCCGTTTTGGTACCCCAATGGCCATCATAACTGATTTAGGAAAGCAATTTGACAACGCTAACTTCAGAAAGTTCTGTGAAGGCCGGAACATCGATCTCCGTTTTGCATCGGTGGCTCATCCTCAGACCAATGGGTTAGTTGAAGCTACCAACAAGACCATTAAGAAGCTCCTGAAGAAAAAGCTCCAACAGAAAAAAGGCCTATGGGTTGCAGAATTACCCAATGTATTGTGGGCTTATAGAACAACCAGGCGGATTGCGACAGGAGAGACCACATACTCCCTGGTATTTGGTACCAAAGCGGTCTTACCCATCGAGCATAAACTTATATCTTTCCAGGCCCAGAATTATGAACTGGAAGATAATTAGGCTAAGTTAAGAGCTAGTCTGGATCTACTTGAGGAAAAACAAAGTAGAGCCACTGAAAAAGTGGTAGTGTATCAGAGCAAGATAGCCCGACATTTCAATAAAAGGGTGAGGATCCGAAGTTTCAAAGAAGGAGACTTGGTTCTTAGGAAAGTAACCCAGAACACACGGAGGAGGTCTGACGGGGTGCTAGCTCCTAACTGGGAAGGCCCTTACCTGATCAAAGCACTACTCCGGGGCGGCGCTTACAAACTAGAAGACATGGAGAGGTATCCAGTGGATCATACATGGAACGCCAATCACCTTAGGAAATTCTACCCTTAGAAATTTAATTTGCATCGGCTGGAAAACACACCCCGATTTCATATTGTACTGCTTGGGAAATTCAATAAAATCAGTTTCTTCTCCTATATGATTCTCCTAGGTCCATTGTGTAATATCTCATACTTGGTTCTCCAATATCTCCAACATAATGTCCGGTCTATAGATTTTCGCCATTACTTATGAAATTCCCTTTAAAGCAATAGTGTTTTATACCTAGAGGGGGGTGAATAGGTATAGTCCCAAATTCTTCCAATATTCAAAAATGCAGAATATAAGAATGAAATGAATACTTGAAATGATATAACAATTGTATAATATGAATCAAATCATGTAAGCATCAATATACAATAGAATCAATACAAGTGAACATATGGAAGATAAGGAAATATAAAGCGAAATGAGACACAATATTTTTACGTGGTAAAACCTCAAAGAGGAAACATCCACGGGTTGAATCCACAACCACCGGCAAAGCAAATCCACTATACGAAAAGGCCTTACACACTCAAAGCTATCAACACTATGATATCCACTTCAAGCTATCAAAACCTAATCAACCCTCGGGCTAGTGATTCACAAAGCCTACTCTCTATCCAAGATGTGTCCTACACCCCTAGAGAGCAACTTCCTATCCAAGACTAAAAAGCCTCTAGGAAGATTTCCTTGCTTAGCAATCTAGATCACTAGGATCCTAGTTAAGCTACCCTAGCTCAACCATCCGGAGTACGCAACTCCTTGCTAAGACTTTTGCTTAGTTATCCGGATCCTCTTGATCCTAACTAAGGCTTCTTGCTTGGCTATCCGGAATCCTTTCCTAGCCAAGTCTTCTTGCTCAAGACAAAGCTTCACTCACTTTGCAAGAGACTTCAACCTTTCACAAGGCAATGATCTAAGTGAAGTGCACACAAGCAATATGATGCAATCACAAACAAATAGAGCAAGTTGATCAAACACACTCCATGAACATGCAATTAGAGAATCTAGAATAAAGCTATCACAACTCAATCACAAAATATATCTAGAAACCTAAGCATGTGAATTAACATCATTCATATTACTTTTCATCAATCAAATAAGAAACTTAAAGAGATGATCAATAATGAAAGTAAGAAGAAGATGAATCACTTACAAACAAATAAAGCTAGATAATCAATCAAGCTCTATGAACATGCTTACATATATTCTAGGATATGCTTTCAACAATCAATCACAAAAATACCTAGAAATCAAAGCATGTATATCAATAAGAACAAGGTATGAATGTTCAATATATCACACTAAAAACCTAGTTCTTAGATCATGAAATTAAACCTAGAAAATGTCATAAAGCACATCACATATATCATTTCTAGAATCAATTTCAAGATTAATCAAGTTTAGCAAATATATGTTCAAGTAAAATCACAAAGCTAAAACTCAACTACCAAATGATCAACCACCCCTAGAATATGTTCTAACATCATTCTAAACACAAATCATCTATCAAATTGAAAGATTAAAGTGCAGATCAAAAGATGAAGTGAGAAGAAGAAGTTTAACATACAACAATGAAACTCGGACTGAAAACCAGCATGCTGCGACCAATCACAAATTCAAATGACTCTGAAAATGTTTGGGGTTTGTAGCTCTCTTCAAGACCAACAATTTTGGTTTTTGAATCACTCAATTTCGAGTTCGTATGAGAGAGTTATGATCAAAATAAGAAAATGAAAATCATGAACATTTCTACAGAAAATCAGATTTAATGTTGTTCAAGTTCATGGAAAATGGAGGGAAGAGAGGTCATTTAAAGGAAAGGGAAGAGGGGCAATTTTGTCCAACAAAATAGGCATTTCAGTCATGCCCACGTGTGGTCAGCGTGTGCCACACGTGGCCAGAGAGGGGCTCTGGCCGTGTGGCACACGTGGCCTCCTTGCTTGGCCTTTGGCCAGCTTGCTCCTCTCGCGCACCTCGCACGTTCTTCGACCGTATTCGATCATCCGAACTCCGAATTCGAATCTGTTTTCAGATTACGAACCGTGACTCCCTCACGCATCTCTCGGAAAATGACGACGAACACAACTCAACGAATGAGAATGCAAAGTAGCATAACTACGTCGTATGGACTCGAAACTTAACGAATGAGTAACCGAAATGAGCGGAACTCAATAAGGAATCAAATAAGATCATGTTCAATTCCAAAACACAAGAAACACAAACAAATAAAAACTATTCAACACAAGCATGCCATATCTAAGCGATAGTGAGAAAACATGCAATTCTACAAGATTGTCAACAATGAGATAAATGCATGTGCATGCTAAATGTGTGTGAAAGTGTTATACCAAATGTTTGAACTACGATGCAGGGACACACATGTATGAATTGTGTGTGTGTGCACCTATGCCTTGCAAGAAGAAGAAGAATCTTGATACCTTAGCATCCAAGTATGCAATGTTCCCCTTGAAGACAAGATTTGCACGAGATGTTGCTTCTTCATCTTTGAAGCTCCTTTCTTCCAAGAAACACCTAAGCAACAACCAATACAAATATAGAGAGTTTTGCAATGGAATCAAGCCAATACAAATAAAGGATCTTACAATCTCCCCCTTTGGCTATTCCATGGCAAAACCTCATCCTCACCATAAATTGATCACTCCAATAAACTCAATGTTGATAGCATTCTCTCACCTCACATTACAAAGAGATCCATAGACTAAAAGGTCTTCAAGTCTTCTTGAGTCTTCAAGAATCCCTTCTTTGAACTTCAAAGTATTACCTATGAGAAAAGAAACAACCAACAAGAGATCTTCTTCCAAAGAAGAATGGTGAGAAATTATCACATAAACAAAATAATAAAACTTCCCTTATCTCATACAAAAATGCATTATCTCAAGTGAATAAATGTTATCACATAAAGCTCTCCCTTAGACCCTTAACACAATAAGGTAAGAATACTTTTCTCCCCCTTAGGACAAGAATTCTCCCCCTTAAGACAAAGTCTCCAATAAGCACAAAGAAGAACAAAACTCACTCTCCATATTGAACATGGTGAAGTTTTCTCCCCATGGTGAGATTTCTCCCCTTATATGATCCCCAAGGTGAGATTTCTCCCCTTATAAAGATGGTGAGGTTTCTCCCCCTTTTTGTCAAGGAATAGACAAAGGACACAAGAGATAAAGAACAAGATATTAAGCAAACAAATCGTATAGAAAGAGTAGTTGAATAAACTAAAGCTCCCCCTTAACATATGCTCCACATATTATCACCAAGTAGATTTGTTCACAAGGGACTCACACATTCACACATACAAGCAATAAGAGAAAATATTTCATCACTTTTCAAAGTCCAAGAGAGAATCATAGATTTTCATTAATCTCTCAAAAATATTCTCACATTGCTAATGAATCAAGCACATAAGCAAAATATGTGTGTGTGTGTGTGTGTGAATGCTTCTCACATATATAGAAGGAGTAATTGTAATATCAACATGCAAACAATTTCCACACCTATCCAACTAAAGCGTTTCCAAAAATAAGTCAAACCGATATTCATCCGTATTTTCTCTTTAAAAGAATAGTTATCAACATGTGAGCGTGTGTGTGCATGTGGCTCGTTTTCCCATTTCTGTTTGTCAACCCCGAGCTTTTCACAATTTTCAACTATACACCATTAAGCCTTTTTTTTTTTTTAATTTCTTTTAGGCTTAGAATCAAAGATTTTTTTTTTTAATGATTCTTTTCAACTCTTCTTTGATTTTTCTAACAAAAACATATACACCTCTTGGCGGCTTTCACTCAACACAAAGGCGTAGCCCTTTCCAACATTGGGCGGCTTCACAACCAATGCGTGTAGCCCTTTCCAAGAGGGTGCTCATTGAATACTATGTAGTGCCGAAGCAAAATGGATACATATCATAGGTCATTTATCATGTACTAAGCAATAGGCTTCTAGATGCATCCATTATCTACACATATTCAATCACATATACTCAAAACTAAAACATATAAGAGAAGCATTTGTGCACTTTTCAAACAAGATTTTTTTTCAAGCTCAAGTGCATGATCTAGAAACAATAGGAGTTATTAGCTTAAGATCATTACTTCTCAAGTGAGTAGCTCTCAAAGATATTGATATACAAATAAAGTTTTGCTCATCAAGCCACTCAACAATCACACATAGACAATAATCAACTCAAATCATGCCAATGGATCTTTAAAGAGTTTTAAACCTCTTATGTCCAAAGTCTTAGTGAACAAACCCGCAAGTTGATTATTTAGTAGGCATTGCTTTAGAGTAACAATAGAACATTCAACAAGTTCTCTAATGAAATGATGCCTAATAACTATGTGCAATTGATCTCATGCAAACATAGAGTTAAAAAGATGAAATAGAAAGCAAGCTTTTAGAATAGAGAAATACCTTAGCAAGCTTTTTCATCAATGAAAAGTCTTCACTCTTTTTATGAGCTTTCTTGGCTTGTTTGTCCTCATGACAACAAGTTCTTGGTGTGTCATCCCAAGAGAATAAAGACTAAACATTTTCAACTCAAACAATTACATGAAAATGACTTTCTCAAAAAGTCTTAACAAAAATTTTCACCAAATAGATTTCAAAATTCAACTTCTTTAAAGTTAATCAACAAATTTTGGCTATCATAGTGACTATGAGAATATTAAGTTCATGAATTGATTAGAGACACCAAGTTTGAATACTAGACCTAGCACATTACAAATAGCTTAGTCAAGCATCAAACTTAGAACTCTTATCAAACAAGAACAAAAATATTCTCATATGTGCTACTCAATCAAGCATGAGAGCACTCACCTTTGACCACATTGGTCTTAGGTGAACCAACACATAAACCATCATGATCATTTCTCATGGCAATAGTATATCTAGAAGGTAAGTCATTAAGACTATGAATATGATCATGTGAAACAACCTTTTTCAACCAAATCTTCTTGACATTCTTCTTCACATGATTACCAATATCGTGCACATCACTCAAAGAGTTATCATTAGAAACATGTTTAGAAGAATGACTATGAACATTTTTCACATCATGCATGGATTTGGCTTTTAGAGCATATTGTGCAACTAGACATTTAGGTGTGTCTTTTCTAACCCACACACTCTTCACAATACACCTCTCACTCTTACCACTAACATGCTTTGACTTAATGTTTGACCTTTTAACATGCACCTTGACCTCATTAGTCACATTTTCAAAAATATCAAACAAAGCATTATCAACTTTCTTATGCATAGTAGAGTGAGGCACAACACAAGATTTAGCAAGCAAGTCATCAACACATTTCTTCTCAACATGCTTTTCCAAGGTCTTCCTAGGTCTAGTTCTAAATCCATACATGGATGATTGCCTAGGACCATTCAAAGACATATCATGTAAAGCATTATCAAATTTGCATTTCCGAATGTATTCAAAGCACTTAGGTCGAATATGTCCTACCATATTACAATGATGACAAATAGGTATGAATTTGAGAAATTTACCATTTGCATTTGCTTCCAAAGTATTTGGTCTTCTCACATTTTTACCTCTTTGAAGTGCAACCCTTGATGCTTTACCTCTTGCATTTGAGGTTGATGCTCTTTGACTTTGATCTTGTTGAGATCTTCCATTTGAGTTCCTTGTTGATGTAGTGGCACCTCCGGTAGCTTTCATTGCTTTACCTTGAGAGAGAGTACCTACATTTGGTTCAACACTTGCTTTGACAAAAATAGATTTGTTAGATGAAGGAGTTTCCTTCTCATTGATATAACCCAAACCTCTTTTGTCACATGGATGCTTTCCACTTTTAATGAGGGTTTCAACCTTTTTAGAACTAGATGACATCTTGTGAATCATCCTATTAGCCTCATTAAGTTTATCATTAAGCATCCTATTTTTAATGGCATATTTTTCTAAGATGTCATCACTTTTTCTAACATCTTCTCTTGATTTATTAAGCCATTGTTCATATTTTTTCTCTTGAGTTAAGTGCTCACTAAGTTTGGCTTTAAGCATGTCTTCTTGCCTTTTAGCACTAACAAGAGAACTATCCCTTTGCTCAATTTCTTTCTTCAAGATGCTAAGTCTATCATTGCTATCTTTTAAGTTCATTTCTGGACTTAGGATCTTGTCTTTAAGTTCATTTAATTCTTTTGAGCCTAAACCATGATTCTCTAGCTTCTTGTTGACAAGTGTTTTAATTATTACCACTAAATTGGCATTGATCAACTTCAACTTGTTGTTCTCTTCATTCTTTTGTTGAAGGATCTTGTCATTCAAGCCACTATCCAAGAGTGGAGGTCTAGCACTAAAGGCACCTACCGGCATCGAATCACCCATAGATCAAAATACAACAAAACAAAAACACAAACACTATAATATGGATCAATCTAATTACTTCTAGACACCCGCTCTGATACCAATTGAAATTCCCTTTAAAGCAATAGTGTTTTATACCTAGGGGGGGGGGGGTGAATAGGTATAGTCCCAAATTCTTCCAATATTCAAAAATGCGGAATATAAGAATGAAATGAATACTTGAAATGATATAACAATTGTATAATATGAATCAAATTATGTAAGCATCAATATACAATAGAATCAATACAAGTGAACATATGGAAGATAAGGAAATATAAAGCGAAAATGAGACACAATATTTTTACGTGGTAAAACCTCAAAGAGGAAACATCCACGGGTTGAATCCACAACCACCGGCAAAGCAAATCCACTATACGAAAAGGCCTTACACACTCAAAGCTATCAACACTATGATATCCACTTCAAGCTATCAAAACCTAATCAACCCTCGGGCTAGTGATTCACAAAGCCTACTCTCTATCCAAGATGTGTCCTACACCCCTAGAGAGCAACTTCCTATCCAAGACTAAAAAGCCTCTAGGAAGATTTCCTTGCTTAGTAATCTAGATCACTAGGATCCTAGTTAAGCTACCCTAGCTCAACCATCCGGAGTACGCAACTCCTTGCTAAGACTTTTGCTTAGTTATCCGGATCCTCTTGATCCTAACTAAGGCTTCTTGCTTGGCTATCCGGAATCCTTTCCTAGCCAAGTCTTCTTGCTCAAGACAAAGCTTTACTCACTTTGCAAGAGACTTCAACCTTTCACAAGGCAATGATCTAAGTGAAGTGCACACAAGCAATATGATGCAATCACAAACAAATAGAGCAAGTTGATCAAACACACTCCATGAACATGCAATTAGAGAATCTAGAATAAAGCTATCACAACTCAATCACAAAATAATCTAGAAACCTAAGCATGTGAATTAACATCATTCATATTACTTTTCATCAATCAAATAAGAAACTTAAAGAGATGATCAATAATGAAAGTAAGAAGAAGATGAATCACTTACAAACAAATAAAGCTAGATAATCAATCAAGCTCTATGAACATGCTTACATACATTCTAGGATATGCTTTCAACAATCAATCACAAAAATACCTAGAAATCAAAGCATGTATATCAATAAGAACAAGGTATGAATGTTCAATATATCACACTAAAAACCTAGTTCTTAGATCATGAAATTAAACCTAGAAAATGTCATAAAGCACATCACATATATCATTTCTAGAATCAATTTCAAGATTAATCAAGTTTAGCAAATATATGTTCAAGTAAAATCACAAAGCTAAAACTTAATTACCAAATGATAAACCACCCCTAGAATATGTTCTAATATCATTCTAAACACAAATCATCTATCAAATTGAAAGATTAAAGTGCAGATCAAAAGATGAAGTGAGAAGAAGAAGTTTAACATACAACAATGAAACTAGGACTGAAAAACAGCATGCTGCGACCAATCACAAATTCAAATGACTCTAAAAATGCTTGGGGTTTGTAGCTCTCTTCAAGACCAACAATTTTGGTTTTTGAATCACTCAATTTCGAGTTCGTATGAGAGAGTTATGATCAAAATAAGAAAATGAAAATCATGAACATTTCTGCAGAAAATCAGATTTAATGTTGTTCAAGTTCATGGAAAATGGAGGGAAGAGAGGTCATTTAAAGGAAAGGGAAGAGGGGCAATTTTGTCCAACAAAATAGGCATTTCAGTCATGCCCACGTGTGGTCAGCGTGTGCCACACGTGGCCAGAGAGGGGCTCTGGCCGTGTCGCTCTGGCCGTGTGGCACACGTGGTCCACACGTGGCCTCCTTGCTTGGCCTTTGGCCAGCTTGCTCCTCTCGCGCACCTCGCACGTTCTTCGACCGTATTCGATCATCCGAACTCCGAATTCGAATCCGTTTTCAGATTACGAACCGTGACTCCCTCACGCACGACAAAAAACTATGAAACTTTGACAAATGGTTGAGAATTCATCTCAGAAAATGACGACAAACACAACTCAACGACTGAGAATGCAAAGTAGCATAACTACGTCGTATGGACTCGAAACTTAACGAATGAGTAACCGAAATGAGCGGAACTCAATAAGGAATCAAATAAGATCATGTTCAAGTCCAAAACATAAGAAACACAAACAAATAAACACTATTCAACACAAGCATGCCATATCTAAGCGATAGTGAGAAAACATGCAATTCTACAAGATTGTCAACAATGAGATAAATGCATGTGCATGCTAAATGTGTGTGAAAGTGTTATACCAAATGTTTGAACTATGATGCAGGGACACACATGTATGAATTGTGTATGTGTGTGCCTATGCCTTGCATGAGGAAGAAGAATCTTGATACCTTAGCATCCAAGTATGCAATGTTCCCCTTGAAGACAAGATTTGCACGAGATGTTGCTTCTTCATCTTTGAAGCTCCTTTCTTCCAAGAAACACCTAAGCAACAACTAATACAAATATAGAGAGTTTTGCAATGGAATCAAGCCAATACAAATAAAGGATCTTACAACTTAGTCTCCACTTCAAGACCAGGAAATAGCCTTATGGCGCTCCTGCTGCCTTGGTTGGGAAATACCCTCCTCCAAGAAGTCCGGTGCTAAAGTGGCCTAAGTTGCCTACCAGGACAGACTTACAGTAGGATCGGGATGCCTCATCAGAGTACCTGATTCCTTACTTCGCCATTTCAAGACCAGGAAATAGCCTTATGGGGCTCTTGTTGCCTTGGTCGAGGAATACCCTCCTCTAAGAAGCCTGATGCTAAAGTGGCCTAAGTTGCCTACCAGGATAGACTTATAGTAGGATCGGGATGCCTCATCATGGTACCTGATTCCTTACTTCGCCATTTCAAGACCAGGAAATAGCCTTATGGTGCTCCTGTTGCCTTGGTCGGGGAATACCCTCCCCCAAGAAGCCTAATGCTAAAGTGGCCTAAGTTGCCTACCAGGACAGACTTACAGTAGGATCGGGATGCCTTATCAGGGTACATGATTCCTTACTTCGCCATTTCAAGACTAGGAAATAGCCTTATGGCGCTCCTGCTGCCTTGGTCGAGGAATACCCTCCTCCAAGAAGCCTGATGCTAAAGTGGCCTAAGTTGACTACCATGAAAGACTTACAGTAGGATCGGGATGCCTCATCAGGGTACCTGATTCCTTACTTCATCATTTCAAGACCAGGAAATAGTCTTATGGCGCTCCTGTTACATTGGTCGGAGAATACCCTCCTCCAAGAAGCCGGGTGCTAAATTGGCCTAAGTTGCCTACCAGGACAGACTTACAGTAGGATCAGGATGCCTCATCAGTGTACCTGATTCCTTACTTTGCTATTTCAAGACAAGGGAATAGCTTGATGGCGTTCCTGCTGCCTTGGTCGGGGAATACCTTCCTCCAAGAAGCCTGGTGCTAAAGTGGCCTAAGTTGCCTACCAGGACAGACTTACAGTAGGATCGGGATGCCTCATCAGGGTACCTGATTCCTTATTTCGCCATTTCAAGATAAGGAAATAGCCTGATGGCGTTCCTGCTGCCTTGGTCGGGGAATACCCTCCTCCAAGAAGCCTGGTGCTAAAGTGGCCTAAGTTGCCTACCATGAAAGACTTACAGTAGGATCGGAATGCCTCATCAGGGTACCTGATTCCTTACTTCGCCATTCCAAGACCATGAAATAGCCTTATGGCGCTCCTGCTGCGTTGGTCGGGGAATACCCTCCTCCAAGAAGCATGGTGCTAAAGTGGCCTAAATTGCCTACCAAGAAAGACTTACAGTATGATTGAGATACTTTGTCAGGGTACCTGATTCCTTACTCCTCTTTTTCTCCTAGAAGGTCGACAGTCAGAAGGGATTGAGAAGTCCATCAAGTCAAATTATCATAAGTATCAGGTTACCTCGACAAGATACTTGATGCCTTATATTATTACATGTTCATGAGAGTTCGATTAAGGAAGACATGATATCAGATCTCGCCAGTTTCTACGACTACGAGATATAAGGATTTTTTCATCATTTGGCAGTTAAACATCCTATGATTTATTCTGTCATGGCACAGTCACTCATTCGGGGTCCAGTTACTCGCAAGTTTAAATGCTTTGAAATTTTTTCTAAGTAGAAAAGCAAGCAAGACATTTTTTTCTAAGTATAAGAGCAAGCAAGACACAGTTTGAGTCAGGAAGATAAAGATGATATATTAATAAAATGGGGTGCCCAACTCCCATTTCAGGCTACAAAAGGAAAAAAAATGTATATATACAACAAAAGAAAAGTGGGAAAGCCAAATCATTCCTCATTCTCCTCCTCTGGATACTCCCCTTGGCCGGCTGCTTCCACCCTTGTGCCATCAGCTTCAACATCACACTGAGTCCCTTCAACAGTCGGAATTTGAAGTCTAGCTAGATCATCCTCCTAGGTAGCAGCATCCCCCTGTGTAGCAACTGACTCATTTTGGGCCCCTCCTACTATTGGGACCCTAGATCCGACTAGATCTTCCTCATCCTCCACCAAGACCACTCCTGAAGTGAGCTCGGGTTCCACCGTTTGTTCTTCTTGGATAGGAGGATTCTGGACCACCCCCTTAGCGCCATCGAGCTAGACCCCCACAGCTATACCAACCCCTTAACCCGGATTAGCAGCATCCTGTTGGGGAACTTATGCTTCTTGGTCCCCGTCTGTGAGCTGGGCAACCTTTGCCATTATCTGATCCCGGTCCCAGTTCAAGGCTGCTTGGAGGTCAAAGGGAGGGGGCAAAGCTGTGGTCACCTCATAGCAAGTAGTGAAGTAACCATCTTCAAAGGTAGGGCCCTCTTAAGCCTCCAGACTTGCTATGGTATCCCGCAAGAGTTGATTCTCATCTAGCAGCAGCCTCTTCTCTACCTTTAAATGCTCCCTCTCTTCATGGCGGTGCAATGACCTAACGGTTTCAGTGTCCAGGCAACGCTCATAGCACTTAATGACCACTAAGGCCTCCTGCCTCCCCTCTTCAAATTCTTTGGCCTCTTAAAGCAGATGAGCCATACTCTGCTGGGTCTGGACCAGTTCTTGCTGAGTGTCCTCTAGTTTGGCTTGGAGGCTGATATAAGTTTCCTTCAGAGTCAGCAACTGCTTCTCTATAGCCATAGCAAACTTGAAGCCCTGCAAAAAGAAGAGAAAGTCAGTACCTGCAAAAAAAAAGGGGGGGGGCTAACAAGAGAGAAGATAGAAGTTTACCTCAGCTAAGACAGACGCCCCATTGGCGACTAGGATTTCAGTTGGAAGCTTTGCCATGTTTGTCAAGCTTTCACCAAGGCAAGATGCAGCAAATCGGGATACGACTTCATCAGGAGTAGCGCCTCACGACCCCGATCCAGATGGGACGTCAACGGGAGAGGCAAAAATAGGCACAACATCTTCCTTCTCTGTATGCTCGAGATGGTCTTTAAAAACTGCTGTGGTAGAATGAGAGGTAGAAGGAATCTTCACAGTATGGGAAGCAACGTCACGGTCCTTCTTCTATGCTTGCTTTCTAGAACCCTGGGCTTTAGCTACCTGAGCCAATATCGCCTTGATCTTTGAGCGTGATGGAGGAGAAGTAGAAAGACAGGCAGGAGTCTTGGCGCCAGACCCCGCTGGAGTAAAAGAAGGTGTGGTAACACCAGCTGATGACTTTGCTGGAGCCAGAGGTGGATTGGGATCATTCCCAGCTTACATGGACCCCGGCATGATTCTGATAGTGGTAGAAGGAGAGAGAACAAAAGAAGTTGAAGCCGGCAAGATTAGATCCCCTGTTCTAGAGGAGGATGGAGACCCCGCTGCCATCGGGGCTGCGGATACTACAAAGGAAAAGAAAATTTAGTAAGTAAAAAGAGGAGGAAAACATAAGAGTATGTAAACAAAAGAGGCAAATGAGATTACTTACTAGGAAGTGCTAGGAAGATCCTCAGGTACCGCTCTAGTCGGTCTCCCTTAAAGGGGTCTAGAATGGGATACTTCATGTTTGTGTACCCCCTCTTCATGATCCTCGAAAGGATGTCCCAAGATTTAGGGGAAAGCACCCTCAACGCCCATTTGTCCTTCGCTGTGAACTAGGTGAGAACGGGGTATTCATACCCCTAGATGAAGGCCGTACACCCCCATTCACCTTCAACCACGAACCACTCCTCTTTTTAGGGCGCGACATACTTCACATTCGCCCCCGGAATGCTAAACTTCATATCATTTGATGCCCACAGGTAGAATTGACCCCGGGGCACCATGTTTGCAATGTTGAACAAGAAGCGAAGCTCATACAACTCTGACTCCCTGTCTATGTTATCCTTTTCGCACTGCTCCTTCTAGAGCACCAAGAACCTCTACAAATGCTTCCAGAAACCCAGTGAGATCTGGAGGGGGGCTAACTCCAGCGCTATAAGAGCCCGACGAAGAGTGGGATGCAGTGGCAGCTGGACTCCGCATTGGAACGCCGCCTTGTGAATCAGCAAGCAATCCTAAGGCAGGGTGTACATGTCGTAACCCCGATGAGAGAGGGAGAGAGTGATGTAGTCCGAAATCTTGTATTCCTCCCTCAGCTTAGCCAGTGTGTCCAAGGTACACACGGAATCAGGAACTATCCACCCGTTATGGAAGAAAGCGATGGAGCCGGACTGGACCCCGACTAAAGAGACGCCTCCGTCGCCGCCTCCAACCCCACCACCAACCCTTGCCGTATCTACCCCATCATTGATAATAACAGGGTCTTCTGGTTGATTATGGAAACCCAACCCGATTCGTGGGTTTCATGTAGAACGACGGCACTGAGTTCACGGGGTGTCACTAGAGGCGTTGTTTCCACCTCGAATCTGTTTCTTCCCCGTCAATGTTGGAGAAGCCTCCCCCAAATCAGCATTTTCCATGCTAAATAAAGCGTCGAGGCTGTCAGTGGAGCGTGGAGAAGTGGGCTCAAGGTGTATGGAGGCCGCCACGAGGAGAGTTAGGCTGGTGGTTTTCTCTTGTGAAATGGTGGGGAGTTTTGAAGGAGTGCCATTGGAGAAAATAGGACAGAACACGCTTGGAAGATTGCTGGTAGGAAAGAAAGAAGACAAGAGAGCTAGGGTTATCTCTCTGTTGTAATTTTGAAAGTTTGAAAGTTTGAAAGTGGTAAAGAAAGCACCAGCAAAGCCGGTCTATTTATTGAAGAGGGGAGGCAGTTACACATAAGGAAACCAGAAAAGGTGACCGGCAACGAACTTGAAGGACGTGCTAAAGACGTTTCCGCATTAATCACGTCAAAACGGCTCTTTTTGAAAACATGGAAACCAATCATCAACTGACACGCAGATTGGGCAATTAGTGATAGCATATACAAAAAAGATTTCCTCCTCTACAGCGGAAACCAATCAGACAAGGAAATATGCAAACATATAAGGTAGAAAATCCTTCAAGTATAATCAGGATCCTAACTCCAACCCCGACAAGGTATCATTATCCAAGTCAGGGGAGACTTCTGTTAACCACCAAAATTGACGGAGGACCAAAGAAGAATTTTCCACTTAGATACAAGGAAGATGTAGGGACCCAGACAGTATCCAGCTACCCCATAAGAGGCAGGGTCCCAATTGATCTAGAAGAAGGAGGATCCCGATTGATCCGAATACATCCCCCTCCAACAGGATCAAGCCCAGCCATTCCCCAACTTCCCAAGGACCCTGCCAGTATCTTGATTCACAAGCATTGCCTTGAGCCGAGCTACTCGTAAAATCCCTCTAACGGGGTCCAACTAACCATTCCCTGGCTTCCTGTGGACCCCGCAACACCCTGACACAGAGCTCCACCAAGTACCTCGCTACAGTCTCGCCTTATTTCAACCCTCAAGTAGCAGCAGGATGCTTAATTATTCACACCTCTTGGTAGGGTCAGCCCGCCAAGCAGGAAGATACCAAGCTGCAAGACTCTCATGCCAGAATTGAAAGCTCCATAAAAAAACTTATTGAAACGCCACCGTCCAGACAAAATAGAAGAGATGTACTCCTTCCCGCTAACTAAGAGTTCTATTTTAAACAGGTCAACTCAGTTAGTATCCTCCTAGGAAGGAAAGATTTGCTTACGAGATTGACTCCTCCTAGGAAGGAAAGACTAGATTCTGCACATAAAATCTCCGAGATTATCTCCTAAAAGGAAGGAGGTCCTGCAATTGCCAAACCCTAGACTGAAACTATAGGAGTGCATGGCAAGTAATGGGACCTATATATATAACAAGTTTTTACACTGGAAAGGTATGGGAAAAAAAATCATCTCCAGAAACCCTACACTCAGTTCTACTTATCGACACGCACGAGTTCATCATCATGGCGATCCCCATAACTCACCGAATCTCCATACTTTATTGTTAATCCAAAAGAAAAACATAGTTCATGTACTTGTAATGCAAAGTGATGATCAATAAAAAGCTTATTCTTGTTTATTTTCTTGTGCTCCAAACCATGTGAGCATTATCAAGGACATAGCCGGTATCGAACTACTTGATACCCCTCCGACCAGGGTCAATCTTGATCTTGGTCCCCTTAAAGTAGTTATTTGGAATTTCACCCCAGTGACGATTTTCCAGTAACACTACCCTTACAAATTTATTGTGATTTTGTCAACGATCAAAAAGTGAGACACTTACAATATATATATACTATTTTTTGAGAAAATTTGCAAAAGCTTAATCAAAGTAATTTTCATCAAGTTTATATCGCGATACATAGAAAAAACAAGACTGGAAAAAAAAATTATGAGCAAATAGATCTACTTGACAATTTCCACTCAAAGAAATAGCGTAAGTAAATATTCATTTAAAATGTACCTTTTGGTAAGAAAATAAATTATTTTGTTCATGTGGCATTCTTCAATTTTTTGATACGGTTCCAACGATATAAAGAACGTAAACTTCTGGGTGGGGGTTCAAAAGTTATGAACGTTTTTTTGACCAAAGGTCATGGGTGATGCCATGTTTTGAAAATCTGCATGTGAACCATCTTCGACGTCCGTTTACACACTTTTCCAATTTGAATTTTGAAATATTTTCTAAATAAAATGTGTGCATTTGCATGTCTATTTCTTGTACCAAAATTTGAGCAAGTTTTATTAAGTATTTTGTGGAAATATGCACTAAAGAGTGGACATGGGTCGATTTCGAAAGTCACTAGTTTTTTTAGAATTTTGTCCTCCATGTTGAGATGTTCTTTCACATTGTGTTTTTATTAATGTGTTTTGTGTTATGTTAGGTGCGTGCCGTTAGGCTGGGCTCTTTTGTTTCCAACATTTGAGGTAATGTTGAGTTTTGGTTTGGGGGTGTAGACGCCTTTATGAGTTGTCTTTTTGAGTCTTGAGTCTTGAGTCTTTTTACTGTCTTAATTTTTCAAAATTGTCGAATGGCCAAATTTTCGAGCTTTAAATAGCTTGGGTGTGATGCCTTGAGCGTGTGCCTTTGGTGAGTTTATTTGTGCTTGATGAGCTTGTGATGTAACTTGTTGTCACTCTAGGGTCTCACTTGCACTTTCGTGGGCTATTCCCATCTTTCTAGTGCCTAAGTTGAGGGGACTCGATGCTCAAGAACCTTGTTCTAATAGTGGAGATTACCTTGAGAGTTCACAAACAATAGCCCACTAAAGAGCGTATTTATGAGAGAAATCCTTGTTCAAATCTTAAACACAATTCTTGTCATATGCATAAATTGTTATAGGACATGCATCATAAGTAGTGGAATGCTTTGATGGAGACGTATATTCCCTTGATAAATGAATTAGTTGATATGATTTTAGGCAATATGTGTGAATTAACTACTCAAATTTAGCCTAAACACTTATCCATGTCCCTAATGTGTGCTCCATTGCCAACTTTGTGGCTAAACACCAACCTTTCATTTTGTAACCACATCATAACCACATAGTCAGTTAGCCCAAACACATGCCTTACCTTTGTGCCAATCTTGTTAGGATGTGTAGCTGTGGTATTGAAAGGAAAAGCTCTAATATATCAAGTTAGCTCCTATTTAGGCAAATTGTAAACCTGCAAAGCATATGCTCAAAATGTAAAAGTGCGAAAAATGTGCACTTATAAGCTTAAAAATGTCAAATGTCAAATGTGCAAAAAGCAAAAAAGAAAAGCAAAAGATAAAAGAAAAGAAAGAAAGAAAAGCACAAAAGAGTCTTGAAGTGTTAAATGTACTCAAAGAAATTAGAGTACTAAAATGTGAAAACACAAGTGTAATGTAAAGTTATGCATAGACGCTCATAGTTCAAGTAGTTGCATGTAAGTAGAGCTAGATTATGGGTGTGTAATGTAATTGAGTATTAACATGGTTGGTGACTTTTGAATCAATTTCCTATTCTTTCTTACACCATATTTCACCCCATGACCCCATTACAACCTAGGAAAAGTCCTAATTGATCTTCAAAAGAATCTAGATTGGGAATGTTTATTGAAGCATAATCTTTCCACGTCCATGGCATTTGGTTCCTTCCTAGGATAGTTCACCTATTATTAGCGGTCTTTCAATGTTATATTGTATGCAGTGCATTAGATTCCTATGCATAAACTCTATCTTTGCATACCTTGTATGAGTGTGAACTTAGGACTCTGAGTGGAAAGAAAAGAGAGATTCCACATAAGGCCTAGAGTCAAAGTGAATTACGCTCGAAGTGTGAGAGTGAATAGTTCCCAATATGAGAGCGCTTTTAGGTGTGGGATTCGTAATTGTGTGAGTTCCCTTGGAGTGCCTTTGAGTTGCTTTAGAATGTTTTGCATGAACCTATTATTCATTATCACATTTCTTTGTATCTCACCATTAATCGGCAGTGCGATTTGTTTTGTTTGTTTGTTTGTGTCTAGGAAATTGTTTTTAGATCTTGTCATGTTTGTGAGTGTTTCCTTGTGTGTTTATAAGAGTCAAGCTTGTGTATTGAGTCTTGCATTTTTTTGTATTGTGTGTTTTTGTTGTTGTTTTTCGTTTTTAGTTTTGCTCGAGGACGAGTAAAAAATAGGTTTGAGGATATTTGATCTTACTATTTTTGTACCTATTTTTAGTTCCCCAATTCTTACTTTTTATGTTTGTTCCTCAGGAAACCAGGTATTTAATATGTTAAAATAAGTGTTTCAGGTATTTATGGAGTTCAGGGGTATTGGTGTAATTTTTGAGAAATTAAGGATGAGAATGACAAAGTTGAGAAACGATTGAAGTCATTGCGAGTTTTAAAGAGTACAGGCACCGAAATGTAATTCACCAGTAGTCCACGCCACCTCATTTATTGAAACGGTGAGTTTCACGTGGCTGGTTGCGTGGTTCTAAATGCACACCATTGGGCCTGGTGGCACACCCAAGGCGTGGCCCAAGAAAACAAAAGAAGCAAACTTCATTAACTAAATTTGAAGGCCCAAGTCAGGCGTGGCCCAAAGTAACAATTAGATTGATAAAGGCCTAAGACTATCATATAGCCCAAATCTTTGAAGCCCAAATGCACCGAAGTCAATTCTAAATGCACCCCACATCTATACTTCATCTTCAACCTCCAGCTGCCTCCATTGACAACCAGCCAAGCTCTAAATTGCCATATATATATATATATATAAATTATTAAATACAGGATTTCACTAGATTTAGATGCGAGATTGAACAAAGAGCCCCATTTTAAATATTCGTCATGGGGTCTCCAAAACCTCAGGACCGGTACTGCCTATGGGCAAGGTAGGATTTTGTTCTTCATGGAATTTATATCACTCCGAAAATACGAAGCTCATTGGTGATCATCATAGCAAGTCCCGGCCAGTAGCAATCATCGGAAGGTGGAGTTGATCAATGGAAAAAATGGTGATTGCGATTTATGTTAATGAGGCCCAACGGCTGGCAAGGCCAATGTTGATCATCAGTGGGTACTTGAAGAAAATTCACCCCTCCATCACTCCATGCATGTTTGCACGAAAGGTTTGTGCAAGATAGGTTTGTTTATAGGAGGATCTTCGTTTATGAAATTGGACCGGACAAAACTGCTACCATGGAAACTCTCATGAATCTCCTCCAGACTCCAGAGTCCAGGTTATTCTCTTTGCATTTCCCTCAACTTTAGGAAATCTTTTGTGTTTTATTCCATATATTTCACCCGATGTTTATTGAGATTCATAAAAGAAAGCTTATTCCATATATTTCACCCTTTGCTTATTGAGATTCATTAAAGCAAGATAGTTTGTTTTTTCACTTATCACTTAATTAACTGCATGAATTCACTCATTAAATTTTCCTAATTTGGCCTAGCCACATTAGGAAAATTTAATGAGCGAATTGCCGCTTGCTGGACATGCGGCCGGAAATGGGATGTGAGGTGCTGATGTTGGGTCTGCCATGAAAGGGAAGAGAGGAGGGGACTAGCCACAAAGCTTTCATTTCAAGTGCTTAAATCTTAAAATTAGATAAACTACATAATACTTTAAAATTGATTAATTTGTGTACGTATGCAATGAATTATGTAGGAAATAACTCTTAATCATGTAACAAGCCCTTGGGCCTTAGGAAACATATATGGATTATCACTCAAATTCTAAAAAAAAAAAATTAACAGTGTATGACAAAATGACTATTGGTGTCACACTATTCGTTTAAAATGGTAAATTTAAAACGAATTTCTCATTTAATAACCATTTTATTAGTGTCTAACAAAATAGGTAGCCACCTGCCACCATGGTAATTATCTTTAAAATTAATTTAGTGACAAATAAGAAAACGAAGAAGAAAATTAAAAGTTACTATTAACTTTAAATTATGAAAATTAAAAGCTATTTGGCAATGTATTAGCAAGATTGTGTTTAAAAAAATTTGTAATGGACAACAAGAGATTAAATGTAACATTTCAAGATCAGAAAACGTATTTAGCAGCATAATTGAAACAATTTTGTAACCAAAAGAATAGACTTCTTCTTGGGGCAATAGCAATATGATAGGAAGTTAACTGATGTGGCTGACTCCTAATAAAATCATATAACATAGAAGTTGTACCCAAGAAGACCAAATCAAGAAGTGTCTTCATTCTTCAATCATTGATAAACAATCGATGATAAGAGCACCTTTTGATGCTCCTGTAATTTTATAAATATGATAACTAATTTTTCGCATCTTCAAATGGGGGCAACCCCCAATCACTCGGGTTGAAATCCAACAGAGAGCTAAGGACTTGGTCCGCAACAGAATAATGAGAACTATCTAGCCTTGGATCTGGAACCATTACTGCAGACCTGCACAGAGATCATGTATTTAAAGGTGATTGATTGCTAAAAGTAGTTGTAGTGATCAAAGATTGCCAATCAGTTAAACCCATATATAAATTTGAGCAGCAAGGCAATAGCCAACAGAGAAAGAAAACTAGTGCTCATTTACAGTTATATTTCAGTTGATAGTACAGAAGAAAGTCGATATATTAAGAATCCACGAGAGGTGAAAAATGTATATATAAACATTAAACATGCTAATAAACATAACTGGAAAAAGGAAAAAAAAAAAAAAAAAAAAAAAACCACAAGATGCCCTTGAACATGAAAAAGTAACTAAATATCTCTTAAATGAGCAAAGAAAAGCCCTACTATGCTGACAAATAATGAAATTGTGATATTGCATGAAGAGCAGCCTCCATTATCCTATAAGCTTCCTTAGTATAAATTTTAACTCTACTACACATCTATGATAACCAACTTCCTAAATTATTAGGTTCTTTTCATGAGCCCAATAACGGCAAAGGTTTTAAATATCACTATCAACAGGTGCTATCAATTACTATCATGGTGACATTGAGATTCAAGGATATTGGTAAATTGAAGAAGATATACTGACTTAGAATAAAATTGATATTATTGAATGCATAGTAAAATTTTTGAAATTTCAAATGGAAGTTTGCAAATATATCAAGAGAAAAAGAAAAAAATGATATCTCTTTGCAAATAAATGTGCTTACATCCCAGCATTCTTGGCTGCATTAACTCCTGCAGGTGCATCTTCAAACACAAGAATTGTATGTGATTCTACCAGACCACCCTGTTCATCAACAAATTATCATAAGCTTGTGTTGACCAAGAAAATGAACTGAACTGACAAGACAATTTTACATAGTTTCAGCAGATTCTATTATCACCAATTATGATATAGAATAGTATCTATGGGAATGGGATGGTTATACCTCAAATCTCTTGGCTGCAGCAAGGAATATATCTGGTGATGGCTTACCTTGCTTAACTTCCGGATCATCACCAAGAACAACATGATGCATCAAGGAAAATAGCTCACCGTGTCTTTGCGTTTTCAATTCAAAATGCCGCCTATGAGAACTGAAAATTACATCTTAAGATAAGAACTCCCCCTGAAGACCATTAACAATTTGAAGAAAGTTTCTAAAAGTTTTAAAAGGTAGAGAAAACTTTACAGATAGATGAGCTTCAGATGTCAGAATTCTTGCTGAAAGAAACAATAACATAACATAATAAGCAATTTACTCCAGAAACATTACCCAGTTGCCAAGCAAATTGGTATTCCTTTGGCATAGAGATGTCTGATCAACCGGCTAGCCCCTACAGTAGAAAAACACCGAAAAGATAATTTACTAGCAATTGATTTCAAATCACAAGAAAAAGAACATACATTTGCCTTTTCTTTTTGTGACAAGATATAAAACACTGAGAAGGTTGCTTGTACACAATTTTAACCTATTTCATAACTTTTTACATGTGGATTAGGACTTGAGACAAAATACCGCCTTTTATTTCAAATAAGTAATGGCAGAACTTGTGCACTCTTAGACTGATGTATTTCTAATAATTGATGTTATACATTACCTGGCATGAGATCACTTGTTGGGAACATCTTCCGCAGCATCTCTTCTCTTTCTACAATAAAGTCCTCAGCCGAAAGGGAGTCACTTATTCCAGTCTCCTCAACAAAGACCCTAGCAGCTTCTATTGCTTTCCTCCCCATCATTTTGGCCTTAAGACCCCAATCAAATGTTTTATTGTATCTAGCGAGTATGATTTCCTGGACTTCAGTGTAGAACTTCTCAGTATCTGCAGCAGACAGCAGTACAAAGCACATTGAAAGTATATAAGTCCTTTTGTAAGATTTGGCATATATTATCACTGAAATAAAAATTTAATCAAGAGTTTTGCACAAATTGTAAACCTCAAACAGAGCAACATGGTGATGTAATTAATGTAGAATCGGAGATTTTATGGAAAAGAGTGAGGAAGAGATTGAAAAAGAGTATGGATTGCAACAGATTATACAAATGAATTTATCTTTCTATAGTTAAAAAGAGATTTCCAGGTTAATAGATGGAAAATTTTGAGAGAGAAATTTCAATCCTACGAGTTGTGCTAATGATAATATTAAGTCTGGACAATGAGCAACCAAATTCGAGTGGTAGGAGCCTAGAACAAAATATATACTCGGTGTTAGCACTAGAAGAGTAGGGCCTTAATGCAGATAATGGCGGGCAATACAAGTATTCAAGTATGCAGATTGAAACGTGTGTAAGAACACTGTAGAGATCGAAGAAAAAGAAAGGAAGATAGAGATGATCTGTGAAATGTACAAGAATTTGACTCATTTGCCAGAATCCATCCAAGACAACACTTGATAAGAAATAATAATAAGATTGCAGGAGTCATTTGATTTCGGTTGGTTTAAACCCTTTAGAAACAGATTGTCTTTTATAGAGTCATTTGATGCTGGTTTAGAGATCAACAAACTTCAAACGTCATTTAACAATACACATTGTCTTTTATAGAGTTTAGGACCTTCACAGGAATATAGTTAATGGTTACTATCACAGAAGTTGAATTGGAAATAATAGTTATTCATTAAAAATAATGTCATGCATACCCAGTTTTTGCATCCAGTAAACTTGCAAGATTATGGAGTTCCATAGAGAGATAATCATTCAGCATTATAGTAAATTATAAGTTTCAATTACATTTATTTCAAGTAATTAAGAAAACAGACTATTGAGAACTAATTTAACTTCAATAACATTAACATAGACAACATTGCGAGACAGCTGCGGATCCCAAAATTGGAACAGTTTGTAATCGAACAATTACTATGAAATATGACGTTGGGTCTCTGAACTCAAATTAATCTTAATGTGAACCAAAAAGAGTACTTACCGAGCAAGAGACCATCCATGTCGAAGATGACGTGAGTGATTTGTTTGTTGCCCGAAACAGTTGCCATTGTCAAGTCTTTCTGGGTCTCTGTTAGTTTTATGGATTTGGCGATTTCAGTGGAGAAATATCTGATTTCGATGAAGCCAGTGCTTTGGTGAGATGTGAGAGCATCGGGCTTGTTTATTACGCGGGATTCGATTGGGATAATCCCATTTGACACTATCGGGCGTGTTTATTAATTAAGGGTACGCAGGATTCGATTGGGATAATCCCACATTCCCACATACACAAGACCGCGGTTCGGTTTCGGTTTGGTTTCGATTTCAAACCGTCGATTCCGATTCTAAGGTGAATTGGAACCAGAACTGGAACGGTCTAGAGGGGGTTGTGGTTTCAGTTCCGACGGTTCGGTTCTTTTTTAAAATTAAAAAAAAATATATTTAAATATTATATACTAACAAAAAAAAAATTATTAGACATGTAATTATGTAAATGCAGTTTATTGGTAACCTGAAATTAAAATAAAATAAATATATAAAATAAAATAAATATAGTATATGAATAAAATAAATACAGTATATGAAAAGCTAAAAAAAAAAAAATTGAAATAAAACAAAAAATTTTAAATTGGCTTTGCACTTAATTTTTACCACAATTAAGTTGTATACGTATTCTCTTGGGGTTTAGAGGAATCAAAGGCCACGTAGTTCTTTATTGCCGGTATGGTGATATGAGTTGGGATCATAACTAATCATTGACATCCGTTCCAATGGTATGGTCATCGTCGAAGGAATCGTAGAGCACTTCTTGATCCATTTCTTGTTGCCTGTTTTGCGCCTTGGTCCAATTATCAACACAAACTTGGACTTGAATTGATTATGGACTCAAAAGCGAACGTCTTTCGTCCAGAATATTTCTACCAGAGCTAAACTCTTGTTCCACAATCACAGTAGAAACTGGTGTTACAAGAATTTGTTTGGCTTTAATAGCCAAGATTGGAAAGTACTTTTCATGCTCCCTCTACCAATGTAGGATATCAAAAATTTTCAAATCACCGTCTCTCTTAAACTCAAAAGATGTACTTAGATAAGTTTCAACTTCGGAATGCAAGGTTGAGCTTGATGAAGAAGAACCTCGAAATTTTTTAGTTTTTAGGGATTATAGTTGAGACCCTATGAATCCGGAGGATCGAGTATAGGATACATTTTGAGTTTGTAGAACATCAACATTCAATGATTAACTATAAATTTTAAGATACTCATCATATAACTCATAAACTAATGTCTTAATTTTAGAACAATAATTAGTAACATCAAAATCTATTTCTAAACATTGATAATAAAGAGTTAAATAATCAAACAAATTTTCTAATTTACAACGTGGATAAAAACTTAATACAAGCAAATAAATAGTTGGAAACTCCTTATAATTGTCCAACCATTTTTTTTTTCCATAGCATTAATACAGTCCTATAATTGTACATCGGATGCACACCCAGAAAATGCACCAACAATATTAACACTTTAAATAATATATAAATTAGTAGTAGGATAATAAATACCAGAAAAATTGTTAATAGCATTATTAAAGACTTTCAACAAATTATAAATTTTTGTACAAACATCTCAATGGTGTACATAAAGATTAACGTTATTAACATTATATTGCATAAAAGAAACTGTTGACGGTGATTTTTGATGGTCACCGAGTCAATGATTTACTTTTGAATTGAAATAGTTTATGAACGAGAATGATTAAAAATCAAGAAGAAATAACAAGCAATTACGTGGTAAAACTCCAATGATTGGAGAAACATCCACGGATTGTTGCCTTAGCAACGAAGCCAAATTCACTATGAAGAATGATTACAAGAAAATTGCATTATAATCTCTCTCTCCCTAGCTATTTCTCGCGTACCCCCTATTTTTGTATAAAGGGGGTATTTATACATGTTGTCATTAGGGTTTTGCATATGATGCCCTAGTTTTGGGGTGTGCGTTATAATACTAGATGGATTATGTTTCCTTCTGTTACCTGAAAATCGTTATTGAGATAGGATTCCAAATAACAACTTTAAAGGGACCAGGATCAAGATTGACCCTGGTCGGAGGGGTATCAAGTAGTTCGATACCGACTATATCCCTATCAAAGCCGGAGTTACACAATGATGTATATCAAACTGATCAATCAATAAGCTTTATTGGACAGCCTCTTTTCTTTACAATACAATGAACTAACTTTTCGATTTGGATTACCATGGAGTATGGATCATAGTTCCGGCGATGGAGATGATAATAGTAGAAGAACTGTGCCTGTCGATAAGTGGATCCCCTATTCTGAAGAAACTGTTTCGTATATATAGGTGTTTTGCTTGCCATGCACTCCTAAAATCTCGGTTTAGGGTTTGGCCAACGCAGAATCGTCCTCTTTCTAGGAGATAATCTCGGAGCTTTACTTGGGGAATCCCGTCTTTCCTTCCTAAAAGGAGTCAATTTCGTGACCAAATTGTTACCTTCCTAGTAGGATTCTTAGTACATCGACCTGCTCAAAATAGGACTCTCTGGCGGGAAAGTGTACTTCTCCTCTGTACGACAGCATTTTAATGAGTCTTTTATGGAGTTTTTTAGTTTCTGGTATGAGAATCTTCCTGCCCGGTATCTACCTACTTGTCGGGCTAGTTATACTTGAAAGTGCGAGCCGGTAGGCATCCAACTGATGGAGTTGGGGAGTATGTAGCTGACTTGTAATGAGATGGTCAGTAGAACTCCGTGTCGAGGTGCTACGGGGTCCATAAGAAGCTGTGTCGGGGTGTTGCGGGGTCCCTAGGGTGTAGTGTTGATGGGACGATGCGGGGTCCCTAGGGTGCCCGATCATAACCAGGCTTGGTCCTTTAAGACGCTGGCGGGGTGGATCCCGCTGAAAGAGGTTCATACCTGGGCCAATCGGGCTCTACTCTGTCGAGGTATCTGGATTGTGTTCGCACCTGCTTCTCGTGTTAAGGTGGAAAATTCTTCCTTGGTCCCTCGCCAATTTTGGCGGTTAACACTTTCTTTGTAGTTGATTTCCTGTTTTGGCTGAGTCCAAGTGTTAACCGCCAAAATTGGCGAGGGACCAAAGAAGAATTTTCCACCTCGACATAAGAAGGATATAGGAGTGCAAACACGATCCGGATACCTCGACAGAGTGGATCCCGATTGGCCCAAATATGTACCTCCTTAAGCGGGGTCCACCCCGCCAACATCTTAGCTCAACAAAGTGGCCGAAAGCCAAGATACTCGCCAGAACTCACAACGAGACCAAATCCGGTCATGACCGGGCTTCCTAGGGACCCCGCATCATCCCAACACTACTCCCTATGGACCCCGCAGCACCCCGACACAGAGTTCTGCTGATCATCCTGTAACAAAGTCAGCTATATATCCCCCTACTACCGCCAGAAGGACGCTTACTAGACAAAGACAGCCCGCTAAGTAAAAGCACGCTAGGAAGCAGGATTTTAACTCCAAATACTCAAAACTCCACGAAGATCCGTTAAAAACGCCGCCGTACAAAGGGGTTATACCCCCTCCCGCCAAAGGACCCTATTTTTGAACAAGTCAACACAATAAGAGTCCAATTGGGAAAGGAAGAGATTGATTCCTCCTAGAATGGAAAGACTGAATTCTGCACGTAAAAACTCCGAGATTACCTCCAAAAAAGAAGGATCCTGCAGCTGCCCAAACCCTAACCCGAGATTGTAGGAGTGCATGGCAAGCAAGCAGGACCTATATATATAACAGTTTATTCATCGAAAGAGAAGGGAGAAAGGAGGGAACCCTACACACTACTTATCGACAGGCACAGTTCCTTCACCATCACCATCTACCATCTACCATCTTCGTGGTTACGATCCATATACCATTGTAATCTAAATCAGAAATAGTTCATGTATTGTAATGAAAAGAGACAATCAAATAAAACCTACTGTTGCTTAGTTTCATATACATTATATAACTCTTGTGTTGGTAGGGATCTAGTCGGGTATCGAACTACGTGATACCCCTCCGACCAGGGTCAATCTTGATCTTGGTCCCCTTTAAAGTTGTTATTTGGAATTCAACCCCAATAACGATTTTCAGGTAACACTTTTGGCGCCGTCTGTGGGAACCTTATCCCAACCATCATTCAAAACGGTCTTTTTCCATCTAAAGATATCCAGAATGAGACTCCGATCCTCGCAGGGTCACCCGGAGCCATCAGGACTCCAGTCCCTTGCTTCCACTGAAAGAGCCTAGAGGCGGGGTAAGGGCACTAGGAACGAGAATCCTCCGCCAGTGCCCCCACCAGCTGTAGGCCTTGTCCCACAAGACCCCGCTAGGCAGGAAGTCAATCGAGATGTCTTAGAACAGCACGCTGCGGCCTACGTAGAAGCAATCCGGCTCCGGATGATAGCCCAGGGGATTCCCTTCGAAGCAACCGGGATCCCAGGGAATGCTGGCCCAAGTGTCAGGGCACCTGTTTTCGACCGATTGGGCCCACCCTTCTTAGTCCGACAGGCAGAGCTCAGACCCAGGCTAGTGAAGTCCGCAATTGAGGTTCCTCCAAGGAAGGTTCAGTCTCCACCAAAACCAAGGGCAAAAGAGAGGGATCCGCATCCTGATTCAGAAGGAAGCGCCAAATCCCGAAAGAGCACCAGAGGAAAGCGTCAAAGGGCTAAGCGAAAGGAGGAAATCCTGGATTCGGATTCCTCAGATGAGGAAGTTTCAGTAGCCCGATCTAGAACCAAAAAGTCTCAACGCCTGGAGGATCAGATGACAAGGATGGCAAAGGAGTTGGAGCAGCTGAAGAAGGGAAAACATCAAGGGAGCCAGAAAAACCCCCTGGGTGAGATGAACGCACCATTTTCCAAAAGGGTGAGAGAAGCAGGATTGCCCCCCAAATTCAGGATGCCTTCAGAGAAGTACTTAGGAACCGAGGATCCCATCAGCCTCCTAGAAAGCTTCGTCCACCAGATGGAAGTTCAGAGTGCAACTAGGATTGCCATGTGCAGAATGTTCCCCTCAACCCTGACAGACTGTGCCAAGACATGGTTCAGAAAATTACCACCAGGTAGTGTAGATTCTTTCTCCAAACTTACCAAAGCTTTCTGTGCACAGTTTCAGGGAATCAAACCCCGCCCTAAGGATCCTATCCTACTGCAGTATGTAGTTCAAGAGCGGGGTGAAACTCTGAGATCTTATATGGAGAAATTCCACAAAGAGGTCGTCCAGATGGGTGTGTTCAACGAGAAGGAAACTTTAGCCAATTTCCGGAGGAACTTGTGGGCTGGCAGGCTATTCCGGTCTTTTGCCAAGCATTCTTCTGAGACGTACTAGGAAGCCTACAATCGGGCTCTGGAACAGGTGGACATCAAGGAACAACTTTGGATCAAAATTGAACACGATGAAGCCCGATTAGCGCCGCGCCCAAAGAAGGAGGCTCCGAAGCCTGCGCCAGCTAGGAAGTTTCAGAATCCACCTCCAAATCGGTCTACTTATAGGCCGCCTCCAATTCCTTCGTACCAGGATAGATACCCAGTTAGGCGATCCCCTCCCAGAGAACTTCCCTTGAAGGAGGTATCCAGAATAGCAAGAGAGGAAGAGGGGTATAACCACTACACCCCCCTAAATGCTTCACGGGAGACTATCTATCTCGCTATCCGGGATAAAGGCCTACTCAGAAAGCCAGTCCCTATGAAGATCCCTGTGGACAGGAGGAATCAATATAAGTATTACGACTTCCATGAAGATGTGGGACACAACACCTCAGAATGCTACAGTCTTCGCAATCAGATAGAAGCACTGGTAAGGGGAGGACTTCTGACTGAATTTTTACAACAGGTACGAGACAGCATCAAAGAAAGAAAGCAGGTTCAGAGTGGGATGCAGGAAGCAGCAGAAAGAAGGAGAGAAGGAGAGAAGGATCTAATGCAGCAGATCCAAGTGATCCACACCATCAGTGGAGGCCCCACCCTAGCAGGAACCTCCAACAATTCAAGAAAGAATCACGCGAGGAAGATTCCCAGACTCAATGCTGAACATGAGCTGTTAAAAATCAATGGAGGACCCCGAGACCTATCCAGTTCCACCAAAATCATCTTTACGGAGGAGGATGTATACAATACGGTACAGCCGCATGATGATCCCATGGTCATAATAGTACAGATCGCCAACTGCTTAGTGCACCGCGTCTTGATCGATATGGGAAACAGCGTGGATATTTTGTTCAAAGGGGCTCATGAGCAGCTCAACCTGAAGAATTCTTGCTTCAACAGCTGTACCTCTCTATTATACGGATTCACAGGGGACTCCGTAATGCCGATGGGAACAAAGATACTGTCAGTGATAGTCGGAGAGGCTCCTCTTCAGCAGAACATAATGACGGAGTTTATTGTAGTGGACACCCCGTCGGCATACAATGCAATCTTGGGAAGGCCTTTCCTATCCGGGATCAGAGGAGTGCTGCTAGGAAGTTTCAGAATCCACCTCCAAATCGGTCTACTTATAGGCCGCCTCCAATTCCTTCGTACCAGGATAGATACCCAGTTAGGAGATCCCCTCCCAGAGAACTTCCCTTGAAGGAGGTATCCAGAATAGCAAGAGAGGAAGAGGGGTATAACCACTACACCCCCCTAAATGCTTCACGGGAGACTATCTATCTCGCTATCCGGGATAAAGGCCTACTCAGAAAGCCAGTCCCTATGAAGATCCCTGTGGACAGGAGGAATCAATATAAGTATTGCGATTTCCATGAAGATGTGGGACACAACACCTCAGAATGCTACAGTCTCCGCAATCAGATAGAAGCACTGGTAAGGGGAGGACTTCTGACTGAATTCTTACAACAGGTACGAGACAACATCAAAGAAGGAAAGCAGGTTCAAAGTGGGATGCAAGAAGCAGCAGAAAGAAGGAGAGAAGGAGAGAAGGAGAGAAGGATCTAATGCAGCAGATCCAAGTGATCCACACAATCAGTGGAGGCCCCACCCTAGCAGGAACCTCCAACAATTCAAGAAAGAATCACGCGAGGAAGATTCCCAGACTCAACGCTGAACATGAGCTGTTAAAAATCAATGGAGGACCCCGAGACCTATCCAGTTCCACCAAAATCATCTTTACGGAGGAGGATGTATACAATACGGTACAGCCGCATGATGATCCCATGGTTATAACAGTACAGATCGCCAACTGCTTAGTGCACCGCGTCTTGATCGATACGGGAAGCAGCGTGGATATTTTGTTCAAAGGGGCTCATGAGCAACTCAACCTGAAGAATTCTTGCTTCAACAGTTGTACCTCTCTATTATATGGATTCACAGGGGACTCCGTAATGCCGATGGGAACAAAGATACTGCCAGTGATAGTCGGAGAGGCTCCTCTTCAGCAGAACATAATGACGGAGTTTATTGTAGTGGACACCCTGTCGGCATACAATGCAATCTTGGGAAGGCCTTTCCTATCCGGGATCAGAGGAGTGTTGTCTATTTACCACAACGTGTTGAAGTTTCCAGTAGGATCGGGAGTAGGAGAGGTAAGAGGAGACCAGCAGGCAGCCCGCAACTGCTATACGGTGTCAACCAACCCCCCTGCATTGGCTAAGCAATGCGCATCGGTGGCCAGCTACCCAGGTCCGAGAGCGACAGAGCGGGATAATTATGTCTTAGAGGAGGGAGAGGTACCAGACATAGTAGTGGAAGAATCAGAAGAGGAAGAGCGTGGTTGGAGCAGTGGATATCCATCAGAGCAGCTAGAGGAGGTCCAGATCCGGTGTGAAGATCCAACAAAGACAGCAAAAGTGGGAGAAGGTCTGGACCCGGAAGTGAAGAAGGGTTTGATAGAACTTCTCAGGGAGTACAGTGATATCTTTGCTTGGAGCCTTGAGGATATGCCTGGCATTCCTCTTAGCCTTGCGACTCATAGGTTGGCAGTGGATGCAACCTTCAAACCAATAAAACAAAAAAGAAGGCACTTCAATGCTAAACGCAATACCGCGGTCCAAGAAGAGGTAGACAAACTCCTAAAGGCTGGGTTCATCAGGGAATCCCGGTACCTCGACTGGATTGCCAATGTGGTTATGGTAACTAAGTCTAACAGGAAGTGGCGAATGTGCGTGGATTACACCGATCTCAATCGGGCCTGCCCCAAAGATAGCTTCCCTCTACCTAAAATAGACCAGCTTATTGATTCCACTATAGGAAACAAGCTCCTGAGCTTTATGGATGCTTTCTCAGGGTACAATCAGATCATGATGCATCCCTCAGACCAAGACAAAACTAGCTTCATCACAGGGCAAGGCCTCTACTGTTATAAGGTAATGCCATTCGGACTTAAAAATGCAGGTGCCACCTATCAGCGCATGGTGAACAAACTATTCAAGGAACAGATAGGGAAGTCCATAGAGGTATACATAGATGACATGATCACTAAATCTCCAGAAGCAAGACAGCATACAGGGGACTTACGCCAGACCTTCCAGATAATAAGGCAGAACCAGATGAGGCTGAACCCCGCTAAGTGTGCATTCGGGGTGGCAGCAGGCAAATTCTTGGGATTCATGGTACATGAAAGGGGAATTGAAGCAAATCCTGAGAAGATCAAAGCCATTTTAGATCTCGAGTCTCCTACAAACCTCAAGCAGGCACAAGGATTAACCGGGCGGATAGCGGCCCTGAACCGGTTCATATCCCGCTCCACAGATAAATGTCTCTCCTTTTTAAAGTCATCAAGCAGGGGAAAAAGATGAAGTGGGATGAGCAGAGCGAGCAGGCTTTTCAAGCTCTAAAGGGATACCTGTCAAGCCCACCGCTGTTGGTAAAGCCGATCCCGGGTGAAGAGCTCTTACTCTACCTAGCGGTCTCTGAAGCAGCTACTAGTGGAGCCTTAGTGAAGGAATGCAGTGATGGAGTGCAGAGGCTGATCTATTACGTAAGCCAGGCTTTTACAAAATTTGAGAAGAATTATACCTTACTAGAGAAGCTCGCCTACGTTTTGGTGACCACATCCAGAAAGCTCCGGCCCTATTTTCAAGCTCACACCATCGCGGTGGTCACAGATCAGCCTTTGAGACAATTCCTCCAGAGGCCAGATGTGTCAGGCAGATTGGTCCTGTGGGCCCTAGAACTCACACAATTTGACATCAAATACAGAGCGAGAACTACGATTAAAGCTCAAGCCCTGACGGATTTCATAGTGGAATTTAGCCCAATCCTGGACCCAGGCGGGTCAGTAGACCCCGATTCGAGTCAAACCCTTCTGGAATGGCCTGAAGACAGTAAGATATGGATACTTTACACGGATGGAGCTTCGAACCAGGCAGGATGTGGAGCTGGGATCGTCCTGATCGACCCCGTCGGAGTCGAGGTAAGTCACTGTTTCAGGTTTGAATTCAGAGCCACCAACAACAAAGCAGAATATGAAGCTCTGCTAGCAGGGATGAGAGTAGCTGGAGCTCTGGGGGCTGAGTACCTTCAGATTAAAAGTGATTCTCAATTAGTGGTCAATCAGGTGACAGGGTTGTACCAAGCAAAAGGTGATAACATGGTGGCCTATCTAGCTAAAGTCTAGGAGGCTATGAAGAAATTCAAGGGTGTAAGAATAGAGCAAGTGCCCAGGGAGAAAAATCACCGCGCTGATGTTCTTGCTAAGATTGCCACTGGAGAGGGACATGCGTTACCAAAAGGGGTACCCCTCCAATTGATTCCTTCCTCCGGCATAGCTAAAGAGGTAGAGGTCCTTCCTGTGAACCGCCTCCCGTGTTGGATGGATCCAATAGTAGACTATCTCCAAAGTGGCATTCTCCCTGTAGACCAGGATCAGGCCCGCCGGCTCAAGAGGACAGCTACCCGGTACTGTTTGGTAGAAGGATACCTATACCGCAAGGGGAAATCCCTTCCTCTACTCAGGTGTCTCCATCCCGATGACACGCGCTGGGCGCTCAACGAGGTCCACTTGGGGGATTGCGGTAATCATGTGTCAGGAGAAACTTTGGCTTACCAATTAATCAGGATGGGTTACTACTGGCCAACTATACACCAGGATGCAAAACAGTTCGCACAATCCTGTGAGGCTTGTCAGAAAACAGCAAACCTCCATCATCTCCCACCAGAGAGGCTCTCCTCAATCAGTACTCCCTACCCCTTCGCCATCTGGGGGCTAGACTTGATCGGGCCACTCCCCACTGCACCTGGCCAAGCCAAGCATGCAGTAGTGGCGATAGATTACTTTACTCTGTGGGTAGAAGCCAAGGCTCTTACTCGGATAACTGAAGAAAAGACTACCAACTTTGTCAAGGAGCACATTGTCTGCCGATTTGGCACCCCGATGGCCATCATAACTGATTTGGTAAAGTAGTTCGACAATGCCAACTTTAGGGAATTCTGTGAAGACCAGAAGATCAATCTCCGTTTTGCTTCGGTGGCTCATCCTCAAACCAATGGGCTGGTTGAAGCTACTAACAAGACCATCAAGAAGCTCCTGAAGAAAAAGCTCCAACAGAAGAAAGGATTATGGGTGGCAGAATTACCTCATGTACTATGGGCCTACAGGACAACTAGGCGGACAGCCACGGGGGAGACCCCCTATTCCCTAGTATTCGGGGCGGAAGCAGTCTTGACCATCGAGCATAAGCTCATATCTTTCCGGGTCCAAAATTACGAATCAGAAGATAACGAGGCTAAGTTGAGAGCTAGCCTAGACCTGCTGGAGGAAAAGCAAAGCCGGGTGGCGAAGAAGGTGGCAATATACCAGAGCAAGATAGCCCGACACTTCAACAAGAAGGTGAGGGTCCGAAGCTTCAAAGAAGGAGACTTGGTTCTCAGAAAGGTGACCTAGAACACACGAAGAAGGTCCGACGGAGTACTAGCCCCAAACTGGGAATGGCCGAATCTGGTTAAGGCATCACTCCGGGGTGGTGCTTACAAACTGGTAGACATGGAAGGGTACCCAGTAGACCACACATGGAATGCTGATCATCTCCGAAAATTCTACCCTTAGAAATCTTGTTCGTATCAAGGGGAATCTAACACCCCGATTTCATGTTTGTACCGTTGAGGAAAATCAATAAAAGCAGTTCTTTCTCCAATATGACCCTCTTATGTCCACTGCTTGATGTCTCCTACTAGACTCTCCAGCATCTCTTACTAAGTGTACTTAATTCTCCATTACTAAAGCGCCTCAAGACCAGGAAATAGCCTAAAGACGCTCCTGCTGCCTTGGACGGGGAATACCCTCCTCCAAGAAGCCTGGTGCTAAAGTGGCCTTAGTCGCCTACCAGGACAGATTACAGTAAGAATCGGGCTGCCTCAGGGTATCTGGTTTCTTACTTCGCCTCAAGACCAGGAAATAGCCTAAAGGCGCTCCTACTGCCTTGGTCGAGGAATACCCTCCTCCAAGAAGCCTGGTGCTAAAGTGGCCTTAGTTGCCTACCAGGATAGATTACAGTAAGAATCGGGCTGCCTCAGGGTACCTGGTTTCTTACTTCGCCTAAAGACCAGGAAATAGCCTAAAGGTGCTCCTGCTGCCTTGGTTGGGGAATACCCTCCTCCAAGAAGCCTGGTGCTAAAGTGGCCTTAGTTGCCTACCAGGACAGATTACAGTAAGAATCGGGCTGCCTCAGGGTACCTGGTTTCTTACTTCGCCTCAAGACCAGGAAATAGCCTAAAGGCGCTTCTGCTGCCTTGGTCGGGGAATACCCTCCTCCAAGAAGCCTGGTGCTAAAGTGGCCTTAGTTGCCTACCAGGACAGATCACAGTAAGAATCGGGCTGCCTCAGGGTATCCGTTTTCTTACTTCGCCTCAAGACCAGGAAATAGCCTAAAGGCGCTCCTACTGCCTTGGTCGGGGAATACCCTCCTCCAAGAAGCCTGGTGCTAAAGTGGCCCTAGTTGCCTACCAGGACAGAACGACAATGACATCGGAAAGATTCATCGGAAAGATTCATAGGGATGCTTCGCCCTTTATTTTCCCACTTACTACCCGGACAGAGGACCAACAGTCAGAAAGAGACTTAAAAGTTTACCTTTAGCAAGTCAAATTGTTCGCAAGTGGCAGTGACGGGATATAATTACCACATGTTTTATCTTTGCTACCCATCAGGGTCCAGTTAGTCATCAGAAATCCAATTATCAAACAAAATTACATGCTATGGAAAGCTTTTAAGTGCAAAAGCAAGAAGAACACAATTACGAAGCAAGTAATGAAAACAAATTATATTGATAAAACGGGGTGCCTAAGTCCCGATTCAGGCTACAAAAATTCTTTTATAGAAGGAAGGCCAGGCTAGTCTATTTCGTTTTCTTCTTGATGTTCCCCCTGGCCAACTGCCCCTTCGCCCAAGGGCTCAGCTGCAGCATCATTCTGGACCGGTTCCTCCACAGTAGAGGACCCAGTCGGAGCTCCTTCAACCTGAGGAACCCCAGATATAGCCAGTCCCTCATCCTCCTCCACGGTGATCACCCTGGTAGCAGATTCGGGATCCACTACTTGTTCTTCAATAGTAGGGGGATCTAGAACAGTACCCTCAGTACCATTAAGTTGAACCTCAGCAGCTGCATCAATTCCCTGACCCGGGCGGGCTACCTCATGTGGAGAGGCTTCTGCTTCTTGATTCCCTCCTGCTAGCTAGGCAACCTTTTTCATAATTTGTTCTCGATCCCAGTTCAAAGCCGCTGCAAGGTCAAAGGGAGGAGGTAAAGCATTGGCCACCTCGTAGCAGGCCGTGAAGTAGCCATCTTCAAAGGTTAAGCTTTCTTGAGCTTCTAGGCTTGCAATACTGTCCCGCAGAAGTCGGTTCTCATTTTGCAGCAGCACTTTTTCTCTCTTCAAACAATCCCTCTCCTCCCGACGGCGCAAGGACCTAACCGTCTCAGTATCCAAGCAACGCTCAAGGCGCCTAATAGCCACCAGGGCCTCCTGCCTCCCCTCTTCAGACTCTTTGGCTTCCTGAATTAGAGGGGCCACATTCTGTTGAGTCTGGATTAGCTCCTGCTGGGTGTCTTCAAGTTTTGATTGGACCCCGATGTAGGCCTCCTTCAAGGTCAGCAGCTGTCTTTCCATAACCAAAGCAAACTTGAAGCCCTGCAAAAGAGAAAAAGTCAGTTTTCTGCCAGACAAAAGAATAAAGTAATAAAAATCAGTATAAGCACTACCTCAGCTAGAACTGATGCCCCTTTGGCGACCAGGATGTCAGTAGGGAGCTTGGCCATGTTCATCAAGTCCCCACCAGGACAGGAGGCCGCAAATCGGGATACCACTTCATCAAAGGTGGCACCGCTCGACCCCGGTCCGGAAGGGATACCAGCGATGGGAACAGAGGTAGGGACAGCTCCCTCATCCTCTGCGGTTCCAACCTGACCTTCGAATAACGCGATGGGAGGAGGAGGAGTAGAAGAAATCTTTGTTGGAGGAGCATCCTTCTTCTGTGAAGACCTTCCAGAACCCGGGCCTTAGCAGCCCTGGCCAACATCGCCGTGATCTTTGAGCGCGATGGAGGGGAGGAAGGAAGACGGACAGGAGTCTTGTCCTTGGACCCTGCCGGAGCATTTTCTAAAGAAGCTGGAGGAAGAACTGGGTCGAGTCTAGTCTGCGTAGACCTCGCCGCGTCTTCAACCGCGAGTAAAGAGGGGGGAGAAGGAGCAGGTGAGGCGTTAGTTAGCGAAATCAGACCTCCTACCCCAGAAGATGAAGGAGGCCCTGTTACCACCGGAGCGGCCGATACTGCAAGGAAAGAGGATATTCAGTGAGAAGGAGAAAACGGAAAATATGTAGATAAAAAGCGGGTGAGATAGACGCAATTAACTTACCAGGAAGGGCAACAAAAATCCTCAAATACCACTCCAGGCGGGCTCCCTCAAAGGGATCGAAAGCAGGATACCGCATGTTGGTATACCCCATCTTCATGATCCGTGTTAAAATCTCCCGGGACTCAGGAGCCAGCGTCCCCTTTGCCCACTTATCCTTTACTGTAAATTGAGTAGGGACGGGGTATTCATATCCCCCTATAAAGGCAGTATGCCCCCACTCGCCCTCCACCACGAGCCATTCCTCCTTCTAGGGCGCCGAATACTTCACATTTGCCCCTGGGACAGTGAACTTCAAGTCGTTGGACGCCCTCAGGTAGAACTGACCCCGGGGCACCATACTGGCGATATTGAAAAGGTATCGGAGTTCGTCAAATCCCAGCTCCCGCTCGACGTGATCCTTCTCACACTGCTCCTTCCAGAGCACAAGGAACCCCGTTAGATGTTTCCAGAACCCGGCGAGATCTGGAGGGGAGCCAACTCCAACACGACCAAAGCCCGGCGGAGTGTAGGATGTAGGGGCAGTCGGACGCCGCATTCAAAGGCTGCCTTATGGATTAACAGGCGACCAGGAGGTGGGGTGTAGACGTCGTACCCGCGGTGAGGAAGGGAGAGGATGATGTTATCAGGGATCAGATATTCCTCCCTCAGCTTGACAAGAATATCCTGGGTGCAGACGGGTCGGGGATGATCCTCCCATCATGAAAAAGGGCGAAAGAGCCAGCCTGGACCCCAACTAGCGAAACCTTTTCACCAATGTTTCCATCACCTCCATCCGCCTTCGCCGTGTCCGTCGGATCGCTAGCAGTGATCGGATCCTCAGGCTGATTGTGAGAACCTGACTCGGTCTGCGGGTGTCGAGTGGAACGACGACGTTGAGCCAGCGGGGTGTCATCAGAAGCTCTGTCATCCTCTCGAACTCGTTTCCCTTTCTCCGACGTCAGGGAATCTGTCACCGCGTCAACCGCCTCTATATTAAAAAGGGCGTCAATGCTGTCGGAATGGAGAGAGGAAGCGGGATCAGGATGGATGGGTTTCCCTGCTGTAGAGGGGTTTTGATCGTTGAGTTTTTCTTGAGAAGTAGGAAGTTGGGAAGAAGAGGCCATTATAGGAGAAGAAGAGGAGAAGAAAAAAATTCGAGAAGATTGGGAAGTAGGAAAGAAAGGGAGTCAGAAAGGGTTTTGTTCTCGTTTGATTTCGAAAAATCTGAAAGCTTGAAAGTGAGAAACGCCAGTAAAGTCGGTCTATTTATAGAGGAGGAATGACGGTTACTTACTCGAAAACCGGAATCGGTGACCGGAAGGATGGGTTGAGGCGTTTTCTGCATTAAATCGGGCCAAAACGGCTCTATTTGAAAAACGAGGAGTCCAATTAGTGATCGACACGCAGTCGATTATAACGGACAAAATAAGGATTTCCTCCTCCGAAGTGGAAACCTAGTCAGACAAGGAAGTAAACGGATAAGGTAGAAAATCCTTCAAGCAAACAGAAAGATCCTGACTCCGACCCCGACCCCGACCCCGACAAGGTATAAGTGTCCAAGTCAGGGGGGACTTCTGTTAACCGCCAAAATTGGCGAGGGACCAAAGAAGAATTTTCCACCTCGACATAAGAAGGATATAGGAGTGTGAACACGATCCGAATACCTCGACAGAGTGGATCCCGATTAGCCCAAATATGTACCTCCTTAAGCGGGGTCCACCCCGCCAACATCTTAGCTCAACAAAGTGGCCGAAAGCCAAGATACTCTCCAGAACTCACAACGAGACCAAATCCGGTCATGACCGGGCTTCTTAGGGACCCCGCGTCATCCCAACACTACTCCCTATGGACCCCGCAGCACCCCGACACAGAGTTCTGCTGATTATCCTGTAACAAAGTCAACTATATATCCCCCTACTACCGCCAGAAGGACGCTTACTAGACAAAGACAGCCCGCTAAGTAAAAGCACGCTAGGAAGCAGGATTTTAACTCCAAATACTCAAAACTCCACGAAGATCCGGTAAAAACGCCGCCGTACAAAGAGGTTATACCCCCTCCCGCCAAAAGACCCTATTTTTGAACAGGTCAACACAATAAGAGTCCAATTAGGAAGGGAAGAGATTGATTCCTCCTAGAATGGAAAGACAGAATTCTGCACGTAAAAACTCCGAGATTACCTCCAAAAAAGAAGGATCCTGTAGCTGCCCAAACCCTAACCCGAGATTGTAGGAGTGCATGGCAAGCAAGCAGGACCTATATATACAACAGTTTATTCATCGAAAGAAAAGGGAGAAAGGAGGGAACCCTACAAACTACTTATCGACAGGCACAGTTCCTTCACCATCACCATCTACCATCTTCGTGGTTACGATCCATATACCATTGTAATCTAAATCAGAAATAGTTCATGTATTGTAATTGTTAACCGCCAAAATTGGCGAGGGACCAAGGACGAATTTTCCACCTTAACACGAGAAGCAGGTGCGAACACAATCCAGATACCTCGACAGAGTAGAGCCCGATTGGCCCAGGTATGAACCTCTTTCAACGGGATCCACCCTGCCAGCGTCTTAAAGGACCAAGCCTGGTTATGATCGGGCACCCTAGGGACCCCGCATCGTCCCATCAACACTACACCCTAGGGACCCCGCAACACCCCGACACAGCTTCTTATGGACCCTGCAGCACCCCGACACGGAGTTCTACTGACCATCTCATTACAAGTCAGCTACATACTCCCCAACTCCATCAGTTGGATGCCTACCGGCTCGCACTTTCAAGTATAACTAGCCCGACAAGCAGGTAGATACCGGGAAGCAACATTCTCGTACCAGAAACCAAAAAACTCCATAAAAGACTCATTAAAACGCTGTCGTACAGAGGAGAAGTACACTTTCCCGCCAGAGAGTCCTATTTTGAGCAGGTCGATGTACTAAGAATCCTACTAGGAAGGTAACAATTTGGTCACGAAATTGACTCCTTTTAGGAAGGAAAGACGGGATTCCCCAAGTAAAGCTCCGAGATTATCTCCTAGAAAGAGGACGATTCTGCATTGGCCAAACCCTAAACCGAGATTTTAGGAGTGCATGGCAAGCAAAACACCTATATATACGAAACAGTTTCTTCAGAATAGGGGATCCACTTATCGACAGGCACAGTTCTTCTACTATTATCATCTCCATCGCCGGAACTATGATCCATACTCCATTGTAATCCAAATCGAAAAGTTAGTTCATTGTATTGTAAAGAAAAGAGGCTGTCCAATAAAGCTTATGGATTGATCAGTTTGATATACATCATTGTGTAACTCCGGCTTTGGTAGGGATATAGTCGGTATCGAACTACTTGATACCCCTCCGACCAGGGTCAATCTTGATCCTGGTCCCTTTAAAGTTGTTATTTGGAATCCTATCTCAATAACGATTTTCAGGTAACACTTTTGGCCCCGTCTGTGGGAAGCAATTGTCCCAACCATCATTCAAAAAGCAATTTTCTTCCATCTGAAAAATATCCAGAATGAGACTCCGATCCTCTCAGGGTCACCCGGAGCCATCAGGACTTCAGTCCCTTGCTTCCACTGAAAGAGCCCAGAGGCGGGGTAAAGGCGCTAGGAACGCGAATCCTCCGCCGGTACCTCCACCAGTTGTAGGCCTAGTCCCTCAAGACCCCGTTAGGGAGGAAGCCAATCGAGATGTCCTAGAACAGCACGCCGCAGCCTACATAGAAGCAATCCGACTCCGGATGATAGCCCAGGGGATTCCCTTTGAAGCCACCAGGATCCTAGGGGATGCTGGCCCAAGTGCCAGGGCACCTGTTTTTGACCGATTGGGCCCACCCCTCTTAGTCCGACAGCCAGAGCTCAGACCCAGGCTAGTGAAGTCCGCAATCGAGGTTCCTCCAAGGAAGGTCCAGTCTCCACCAAAACCAAGAGCCAAGGAGAGGGATCCGCATCCTGATTCAGAGGGAAGCGCCAAATCCCGAAAGAGTACCAGAGAAAAGCGTCAGAGAGCAAAGCGAAAGGAGGTCATCCTGGATTCAGATTCATCAGATGAGGAAATTTCAGCAGCCCGGTCTGGAACCAAAAGGTCTCAACGTCTGGAGGATCAGATGATGAAAATGGCAAGGAATTGGAGCAGTTGAAGAAGGGAAAGCATCAAGGGAGTCAGAAAAACCCCTTGGGAGAGATGAACGCACCATTTTCCAAAAGGGTGAGAGAAGCAGGATTGCCTCCCAAATTCAGGATGCCTTCAGAAAAGTATTCTGGAACTGAGGATCCTGTCAGCCACCTAGAAAGCTTCGTCCACCAGATGGAAGTTCAGAGTGCAACCAGGACTGCCATGTGCAGGATGTTCCCCTCAACCCTGACAGACTGTGCCAAGACATGGTTCAGAAAATTACCACCAGGTAGTGTTGATTCTTTCTCCAAACTTACCAAAGCTTTCTGTGCACAGTTTCAGGGAATCAAACCCCGTCCCAAGGATCCTATCCTGCTGCAGTATGTAGTTCAAGAGCGGGGTGAAACTCTGAGATCCTACGTGGAGAAATTCCATAAGGAGGTCGTCCAAATGAGAGTGCTCAACGAGAAGGAAACTTTAGCCAATTTTCGGAGGAATTTGTGGGCAGGCAGGTTATTCCGGTCTTTTGCCAAGCATCCTCCTGAGACGTACCAGGAAGCCTATAATCGGGCTCTGGAACAGGTGGACATCGAGGAACAACTCCGGATCAAAATTGAACACGATGAAGCCCGATTAGCACTGCGCCCAAAGAAGGAAGCGCCGAAGCCTGCACCAACTAGGAAGTTTCAGAATCTACCCCCAAATAGGTCTACTTACAGGCCGCCTCTAATCCCTCCTTACCAGGATAGATACCCAGTAAGGAGATCCCCTCCCAGAGAGCCTCCCATGAAGAAGGTATCCAGAATAGCAAGAGAGGAAGAGGGGTATAATCATTACACCCCCCTAAATGCTTCACGGGAAACTATCTATCTCGCTATTCGGGATAAGGGCCTACTCAGAAAGCCGGCCCCTCCCTGTGGACAGGAGGAACCAATATAAATATTGCGACTTCCATGAAGATGTGGGACATAACACCTCAGAATGCTACAGTCTCCGCAATCAGATAGAAGCACTGGTTAGAGGAGGACTTCTGACTGAATTCCTACAACAGGTACGAGACAGCATCAAAGAAGGAAAGCAGGTTCAAAGTGGGATGCAGGAAGCAGCAGAAAGAAGGAGAGAAGGAGAGAAGGATTTAATACAGCAGATCCAAGTGATCCACACAATCAGTGGAGGCCCCACTCTAGCAGGAACCTCCAACAATTCGAGAAAAAACCACGCAAGGAAGATCCCTAGACTCAACGTTGAGCATGAGTTGCTAAAGGTCAATGGAGGACCCCGAGACTTATCCCGTTCCACCAAAATCATCTTCACGGAGGAGGACGTTTACAATACGGTGCAGCCACATGATGATCCCATGGTCATAACAGTACAAATCGCTAACTGCTTAGTGCACCGCGTCTTGATCGATACGGGGAGCAGCGTGGATATTTTGTTCAAAGGAGCACATGAGCAGCTCAACTTGAAGAACTCTTGCTTCAACAGCTGTACCTCTCTACTATACGGATTCACAGGGGACTCTGTAATGCCGATGGGAACAAAGATACTACCAGTAATAGTGGGGGAGGCTCCTCTTCAACAGAACATAATGACGGAATTTATTGTAGTGGACACCCCGTCGGCATATAATGCAATCTTGGGAAGGCCTTTCATGTCAGGGATTAGGGGAGTGCTGTCTATCTACCACAACGTGTTGAAGTTTCCAGTAGGATCAGGAGTAGGAGAGGTAAGGGGAGACCAGCAGGCAGCCCGCAACGGTTATGCGGTGTCAACCAACCCCGCTGCATTGGCTAAGCAATGCGCATCGGTGGCCAGCTACCCGGGTCCGAGAACGGCAGAGCGGGATGATCATGTCACGACAGAGCGGGATGATCATGTTTTAGAGGAAGAGGAGATACCAGACATAGTCGTAGAGGAATCAGAAGAAGAAGAGCGTGGTTGGAGTAGCGGGTATCCATCAGAGCAGCTAGAGGAGATTCAGATCTGGTGCGAAGATCCGACAAAGACAGTAAAAGTGGGAGAAGGTAAGGACCCGGGAGTGAAGGAGGATTTGATAGAGCTACTCAGGGAATATAACGACATCTTTGCTTGGAGCCATGAGGATATGCCCGGCATTCCACTCAGTCTGGCGACCCATATGTTGGCAGTGGATGCAACCTTCAAACGGATAAAACAAAAGAGAAGGCACTTCAATGCTGAACGCAATGCCGCGGTTTAGGAAGAGGTTGACAAGCTCCTGAAGGCCGGGTTCATCCGGGAATCCCGGTACCCCGACTGGATCGCCAATGTGGTTATGGTAACTAAGTCTAACGGGAAATGGCGAATGTGTGTGGATTACACTGATCTCAATCGGGCCTGCCCCAAAGATAGCTTCCCCCTGCCTAAAATAGACCAGCTTATTGATTCCACTGCGGGAAATAAGCTCCTGAGCTTCATGGATGCTTTCTCAGGGTACAATCAGATCATGATGCATCCGTCAGACCAAGACAAAACCAGCTTCATCACCGGGCAAGGCCTCTACTGTTATAAGGTAATGCCTTTCGGACTTAAAAATGCAGGTGCCACCTATCAGCGTATGGTGAACAAACTATTCAAAGAACAGATAGGGAAGTCCATGGAGGTGTACGTAGATGACATGATCACCAAATCTCTAGAAGAGAGGCAGCATGCAGGGGACTTACGTCAGACCTTCCAGGTAATAAGGCAGAACCAGATGAGACTGAACCCCGCTAAGTGCGCATTCGGGGTGGCAGCAGGCAAATTCTTGGGATTCATGGTGCATGAAAGGGGAATTGAGGCAAATCCAGAGAAGATCAAAGCCATTTTGGATCTCGAGTCTCCTACAAACCTCAAGCAGGCACAAGGATTAACTGGGCAGATAGCGGCCTTGAACCGGTTCATATCTCGCTCCACAGACAAATGTCTCCCCTTCTTCAAAGTCATCAAGCAGGGGAAAAAGATGAAGTGGGATGAGCAGAGCGAGTAGGCTTTTCAAGCTCTAAAGGGATACCTGTCAAGCCCGCCGATATTGGTAAAACCGATCCCAGGTGAGGAGCTCTTACTTTACCTAGCAGTCTCCGAAGCAGCTACTAGTGGAGCCTTAGTAAAGGAATGTAGTGATGGAGTACAAAGGCCGATATATTATGTAAGCCGGGCTTTTACGAAGTCCGAGAAGAATTATACCTTACTGGAGAAGCTCGCCTACGCTTTGGTGACCACATCCAGAAAGCTCCGGCCTTATTTTCAAGCTCACACCATCGCGGTGGTCACATATCAGCCATTGAGACAATTCCTCCAGAGGCCAGATGTGTCAGGCAGACTGGTCCTGTGGGCTCTTGAACTCACACAGTTCGACATCAAATACAGAGCAAGAACTACGATTAAAGCTCAAGCCCTGGCGGATTTCATAGCAGAATTTAGCCCGGTCCTAAACCCGGGTGAGCCAGTAGACCCCGACCCGAGTCAAACCCCTTTGGGATGGCCTGAAAACAGTAAGGTATGGATACTTTACACGGACGGAACTTCGAGCCAGGCAGGATGTGGAGCTGGGATAGTCCTTATCGACCCCGCCGGAGTCGAGGTAAGTCACTGTTTCAGGTTTGAATTCAGAGCCACCAACAACGAAGTGGAGTATGAAGCTCTGTTAGCGGGAATGAGAGTAGCTGGAGCTCTGGAGGCCGAGTACCTTCAAATTAAGAGTGATTCTCAATTAGTGGTCAACCAGGTAACAGGGTTGTACCAAGCAAAGGGTGACAACATGGTGGCCTATCTAGCTAAAGTCCAGGAGATTATGAAAAAATTCAAGGGTGTAAGAATAGAGCAAGTACCGAGGGAGAAGAATCACCGCGCTGATGTTCTAGCTAAGATTGCCACTGGAGAGGGACATGCGTTACCCAAAAGGGTACCCCTCCAAGTGATTTCTTCCTCCAGCATAGCTAAAGAGGTAGAAGTCCTTCCTGTGAACCGCCTCCCGTGTTGGATGGATCCAATAGCAGACTATCTCCAAAGTGGCATTCTCCCTGTAGACCAGGATCAGGCCCGCCGGCTCAAGAGGACAGCGACCCGGTACTGTTTGGTAGAAGGATACCTATACCGCAAAGGGAAGTCTCTTCCCCTACTTAGATGTCTCCATCCTGATGACGCGCGTTGGGCGCTCAACGAGGTTCACTCGGGGGACTGTGGCAACCACGTGTCAGGAGAAACTTTGGCTTACCAAGTAATCAGGATGGGTTACTATTGGCCGACTATACACCAGGATGCAAAGCAGTTTGCACGATCTTGCGAGGCTTGTCAAAAAACAGCCAACCTTCATCATCTCCCACCAGAGAGGCTCTCCTTGATCAGTACTCCCTACCCCTTTGCCATCTGGGGGCTAGACCTGATCGGGCCACTTCCCACTGCACCCGGACAAGCCAAGCATGCAGTAGTGGCGATAGATTACTTTACTCGGTGGGTAGAAGCTAAGGCCCTTACTCGGATAACTGAAGAAAAAACTACGAACTTTGTCAAGGAGCACATTGTCTGACGATTTGGCACCCCGATGGCCATCATAACTGATTTGGGAAGCAGTTCGACAATGCCAACTTCCGGGAATTCTGTGAAGACTGAAAGATCGATCTCCGTTTTGCTTCGGTAGCCCATCCTCAAACCAATGGGCTGGTTGAAGCTACTAACAAGACCATCAAGAAGCTCCTGAAGAAAAAGCTCCAACAGAAGAAAGGATTATGGGTGGCAGAGTTACCTCATGTACTATGGGCCTACAGAACAACTAGGCGGACAGCCACAGGGGAGACCCCCTATTCCCTAGTATTCGGGGTGGAAGCAGTCTTGCTGAAGGGGAAAAATTGTACCCGCAGCGGAAACGAGACTAAAAAAATAGTTTGAGTAGCTTTTAAAATTTTTCCAATTTTATGAACCTTAAACCCTTTTGATTAATCAAACATATATAATAAAGTAATAAAAGATCAATACCTCTTGTCGCGTGATCCGATTGACTTGCGTCGATGGTAATCCGCAAGATCTTCAATCCTAGCACGAACGTGGATCACCTAGGAGCGTGGTCTCCCTTCTCTTTGAATTGCAAACCTGTGATTGGATTAAACAAACTTTTCTTGATTCGTTAGTCCCAAAAACAATCTAAAGGAACCTAAGATTATTCCGGTCACTTTTGAGTTCTCAATCGTATGATCAAAACTCGCGTGAACCTTGATCGATTTAGTATTCACAAGCTTATTGATGAATAAGCAACTAGAACACAATCAAAGAATAATCAATGTTCCTTTTGTTTTTAGTAGAATAATCGATCTCTAACTATGAGTTGAGAAGAAGAAGAAGAAGAAAAATTCTGCACCAAAAACCCTAGTTCTTAGAGTGGTGGCCGAAATCTATATGTGTACATATATATGTGGCCGAAATTTCTCTTCTTCCTTCTTTAGGGTTGGCCGAATTCTCTTCCTAAAATAATTAGGGTTGCCGCAATTTCCAAACCAAAATTAATTAGTTTGAATTGCACCCTAATTCCTATTTAGAAAAGATTTCCAAAACCTAATCAAACTCATAAATCTTTTATTCCTTATTTGACTAAAATAAAAAGACTTCCTATTTGATCAAATAAATAAAATTAATTATTTATTTTCCTTGTCAAACAAGTCTTTCTATTTAATTATACTACTACCAATAGTATACAAATAGGAATCATATTTCCTATTTAGAAAAGATTTGTTACTTTAATTAAACAATTAATTAATAAATAAATTAATTCTTATTTAATTAAATAATGAAACAAAATAATATTTAATGCCATTATAGCATGTTGCCGCCCCACATATATACATTGGGCCAAATATTATTTTTCTTATTTCATTAAATCCATAGGTCTTTAAATAAAAAGCCCACATGTGAACTAGACCCATTCTTACTAAAAGAAACAAGCCCACATGTCATCCATTAATATATAAATATAATTGTGCAGCCCATTATATAAATAATGTGCAAATTATATTCTTAATACATTAAATTGCAATTCTAGATGGACCCTAAATTGGTCCGGTAGAATATAACAAGTGATTCATGCAAGTCCGTGTGGATTGGAGATCTTGGCGGGCTATCTAAATTTAAGCTCCAATAGACATAACCTAATCACAATCAACAAATGATTCACTTAGGTCTGATCCATTAATTTTAGCTCATTCCACTAAAGAGCTAAAATTGAACTCTTAAATAAAGACAGAAAAGGAAGATGCTTCCTCATTCATACCCTAGACAATCATATTGGAGATAGTGTATCCTCGTGATTAATATCAGTAATCGCCAAGAGTTCATAGACCGCCTATAACTCTCCAAGTTACCATATTTACTCATATGACCACGTTTTGAACTTGGATATTTTGACTTGTCCAGAAGCCATGTTTTCAATAGACACTATTGAAAACTCAACGTTGAGATTTAATATCCAATTACCTCAAAACATCCATATGATGATATTATACTCTCATTTAATAAATGGAGCCACGATGTCCATATCTATAAATGAAGTCCTCTATCGATTAACAAATGAATATCACCAAACTATCGAGGATAGACTATGCGATATAATCGTACTCATTGATAGCTCAAATGATATCACCTGCAACCATAAGTCCATCATTTATCTCAGGATTAAGATAGACTCTCCGATTGTCCTGATAATGAAATTACTTTTATCTACTGACGGTTATAGATAAAGTATTTCATTGTGATCCTGTTCAATGCACCCAGTGCACTAGATTCTTTTGCTCGAAGACACTCCGATGATTTTAGACTCATCATATCTCATTTGATCCCACTCAAATGCTAGCAAAAGAATTCTACAACTTTAACAAGATAAAGGTGCCCAACCTTTAACTTAAGTTGTGAACGATATTCAAGACTAACTAAAGAATTGTGTCTACCACATACATATCCAGATGTATGAACAATTCTTCTTTTCTCATAGTCTTTAGACTTTATGATTATTTACTTTAACAATTATTAAACTATAAATGCTATAAGATTTGTTTAAAACAGAAATCACTTTATTAATATGAAAAAGATTGTTAATTACACTATTACACTCTTGCTATTGAGCATAATCCTAACACTTGCCCATCGAGCATAAGCTCATTTCTTTCCGGGTCCAAAATTATGAACCGAAAGATAACGAGGCTAAGTTGAGAGCTAGCCTAGACTTACTGGAAGAGAAGCAAAGCCGGGTGGCGGAAAAGGTGGCAATATACCAGAGCAAGATAGCCCGACATTTCAACAAGAAGGTGAAGGTTCGAAGCTTCAAGGAAGGAGACTTGGTTCTCAGAAAGGTGACCCAGAACACACGAAGAAGGTCCGATGGAGTACTAGCCCCAAACTGGGAAGGGCCATATCTGGTTAAAACATCACTCCGGGGTGGTGCGTACAAGCTGGTAGACATGGAAGGATACCCAGTAGACCACACATGGAATGCTGATCATCTCCGAAAATTCTGCCCCTAGAAATCTTGTTCGTATCAAGGGGAATCTAACACCCCGATTTCGTGTCTGTACCGTTGAGGAAATTCAATAAAGCAGTTCTTTCTCCTATTTGACTCTCTTGTGTCTATTGCATGATGTCTCCTACTAGATCCTTCGACGCCTCTCACTAAATATACTTAATTCACCATTGCTAAAGCGCCTTGAGACTCAAAAAGTTGCATAGCGTTCCTGATACCTTGGGCCGGGACCATCCCACCAAGAGGATCTCCATTACTAAAGCGCCTCAAGACCAGGAAATAGCCTAAAGGCGCTCCTGCTGCCTTGGTCGGGGAATACCCTCCTCCAAGAAGCCTGGTGCTAAAGTGGCCTTAGTTGCCTACCAGGACAGATTACAGTAAGAATCGGGCTGCCTCAGGGCACTTGGTTCCTTACTTCGCCTCAAGACCAGGAAATAGCCTAAAGGCGCTCCTGCTGCCTTGGTCGGGGAATACCCTCCTCCAAGAAGCCTGGTGCTAAAGTGGCCTTAGTTGCCTACCAGGACAGATTACAGTAAGAATCGGGCTGCCTCAGGGCACTTGGTTTCTTACTTCGCCTCAAGACCAGGAAATAGCCTAAAAGGCGCTCCTGCTGCCTTGGTTGGGGAACACCCTCCTCCAAGAAGCCTGGTGCTAAAGTGGCCTTAGTTGCCTACCAGGACAGATTACAGTAAAAATCGGGCTGCCTCAGGGCACTTGGTTTCTTATTTCGCCTCAAGACCGGGAAATAGCCTAAAGGCGCTCCTGCTGCCTTGGTCGGGGAATACCCCCCTCCAAGAAGCCTGGTGCTAAAGTGGCCCTAGTTGCCTACCAGGACGGGTCAACACTAACATCAAGGTTACTTGTCGAGATGCTTCGCCCTTTATTTCCCCACTTACAACCCCGACAGAGGGCTGACAGTCAGGAAAAAACCTGGAAGTTTACCGTCAACAAGTCAAATTGTTCGTAAGTAGCGGATGTCATCGGCTGATTACTTTGCATTTTATACTGTTGGGAGTTCGGTTAAAGGGAGATGTAATCTGACCCCGTTGATTCTTACGATTACGGGATATAAACATCATGTGTTTTATCTTTGCTACCTATCGGGGTCCAGTCATTCTCCTTATTACTCATCGGGGTTTCAGGTATCCACAAAACTATATGCTATGGAAATATGCTGTGAAAAGTTCCTGAGTACAAAAGCAAGAACACAAAGTACGAAGCAAATAATGAAAAACAGTTGTATTTATACAACGGGGTGCCCAATTCCCCATGCGGGCTACAAAAATTTTAATAAGAAATGAGGCCAGGCTAGTCTTCTTTTTCCTCCTCTGGATGCTCACCTTGGTCAACTGTCCTTTCCCCCATAAGCTCAGCAGCTGCATCAGTTGGGACAACCTCCTCCACAACGGAAGACCCAGTCTGAATCCCCTCAACCACTGGGACCTCGGATCTAGCTGGCCCTCCATCCTCTTCCACAAGGACCGCTCCAGAAGCGGACTCGGGATCCACCGCTTGTTCTTCGATGGCAGGAGGTTCTAGATTGGTTCCCACAGTACCATCAAGTTGGTCCCTAGCAGCCAGGTCAGCGTCTTGATCCGGATGAGCTACCTCTTGCGCAGGGGCTTCAGTCTCTTGATCCCCTCCTGCTAAGTGAGCCGCCTTAGCCATAATTTGCTCCCGGTCCCAGTTCAAGGTTGCCTTGAGGTAGAAAGGAGAAGGCAAAGCTGTAGCTACCTCGTAGCAGGCAGTGAAATAGCCATCATCAAATGAGGGCCCCTGTTGAGCCTCCAAATCCTCTAAGGCATCCCGCATAAGCTGGTTCTCATCTGACAGCAGCCTCTTCTCAGCTTTTATGCGATCCCTCTCCTCTCTGCGGCGCAAGGACTTAATGGTTTCTGTGTCTAGGCAACGTTCAAGGCGCCTGATAATCACCAAGCCCTCATGTCGCGCTTCTTCTGATGCCCTAGCCTCCTGAAGCAAAGGGGCCACGCTTTGTTGGGTCTGGACCAGCTCCTGTTGAGTATCCTCCAACCTCGCTTGGAGGCCGATATAAGCCTCTTTCAAGGTCAGCAGCCATCTCTCCATGGCCACGGCAAACTTGAAGCCCTGCAGAAAGAAAGAGAGTCAGCACCTGGCGGAAGGGAGAAATTAAGTAGCAAGAAGGGAGTAGAAGCTTACCTCAGCCAGAACCGAAACCCCCTTGGTGACCAAGATGTCTGTAGGAAGCTTGGCCATATCTATCATATCTCCACCGGGACAGGTGGCCGCGAATCTGGACACCACCTCGTCAAAAGTGGCATCCCTCGACCCCGATCCAGAGGCCACACCAGTATCAAGAGTAGAAGTGTGGACAACTGCTTCCTCCACTGGGGTCCTCACAAGATCCACGGGAAGAGCTACGGCAGGAGGAGGAGCAGGAGAGGTTTCGGTGGTGGAGACGTTTTTCTTCTGGGCCGGCCTTTCAGAACTTCGGGCCCTAGCCGCCCTGGCCAGCAATGCCGGGATCCTCAAACGGGAGGGAGGAGTAGAAATGTGGTGAACTGGAGCCTTGGCTTTAGACCCCGATGGAGCAGGAGTAGATTCAGAAGGAGGGGTGGGGTTGGATCCTGCTCGGACGGACCCCGACCTAGTCCTGGCAGCCGGAGTAGGAGAAGGAATAAGGGAAGAACGAGATATCAGGGTATTATCTTTACCCCCCGAAGAAGGGAGAGGCCCCGTAACCATCAGGGAAGCTGATACTGCCAGAAGAAAGGGTGTTCAGTAAGAATCAAAAGAAGGAATATAAACATTAAGAAATAGAGATGCAAGATGCGGTCAACTCACCTGGAGAGGCGGGGGAGATCCTCAGATACCGTTCCAAGCGGGCTCCCTCAAAGGGATCCAAAGAGGGGTATTGCAGGTTGGTGTACCCTCTCTTTAGGATCCTTGTTAAAATCTCTCGGGATTCAAGAGCCAAGGTCCCCTTCGCCCACTTGTCCCTCACGGTAAACTGAGTAGGGACGGGGTACTCATACCCCCCAACAAAAGCAGTGCGCCCCCAATCGCCCTCGACCACCAGCCACTCCTCCTTCCAGGGCGCCGCATACTTCACATTCGCCCCTGGAATGACGAACTTCAAATCATTGGAGGCCCTCAGGTAGAACTGACCCCGAGGCACCATGCTCGTAATATTGAAGAGAAAGCGGAGCTCGTCCAACCCTAGCTCCCGCTCAATATGGTCTTTCTCACACTGCTCCCTCCAGAGCACCAAGAATCCTGTCAGGTGCTTCCAGAAGCCCGGAGAGAGTTGGAGAGGGGCCAATTCGAGCGCGACGAGAGCTCGACGGAGAGTTGGGTGCAGTGGAAGCCGGACTCCACACTCAAGAGCGGCTTTGTGGATCAGCAAGTGGTCTGGAGGCGGGGTGTACACGTTATAGCCTTGGGGAGGAAGGGAGAGAGTGATGTACTCCGGGATCTTGTACTCTTCCCGTAGTTGATTGAGCATATCCATTGTACAAACAGAATCGGGAATAACCCGTTTATCGTGAAAGGCGACAAAGGAGCCCATTTGAACTCCGACCAACGCGACGTCAGGTCCGTCACTTTCCTCGTGGCCGCCAGTCTGAAAGGCGCCCGCCTCATCACCAACCAGGACTGGGTCTTCAGGTTGATTATGAAAACCCAACCCAACCCAATTCGGGGGTTTCAGGTAAAGCGGCGTCGCTGAACCTGCGGGGTTTTCTCAGCAGTTGCATCCCCCTCTCGACCCCGTTTTTTCCCCTCTAACGTCAGAGAGTCCGCCGCAGCCTCAATCACCTCAGTATTGTCAGACTGGGGAGAGGAGGCGGGATCGGGACGAACGGGATTCGCCGTTACAGGAGGGTTTTGTTCAGCAGCAATTTCTTGATAAGTAAGAAGTTGAGAAGAAGAGGCCATTGAAGGAGAAGGAGAAAAGAAGAAGTTTGAAGAAAATTAGGAAAGTAAGAAAGAAAAGGGGTCAGGGAGAGTTTTTTGTTCTCGTTCGATTTTGAAAAATCAGAAAGCTTGAAGGTGAGAAGCGCTATTTGAAGCCGGTCTATTTATAGAGGAGAGATGACGGTTACATACTCGGAAACCGGAATTGGTGACCGGAAGGATGGGTCAAGGCGTTTTTCCGCATTAATCGCGCCAAAACGGCTCTTTTTGAAAAACGAGGAGTCCAATCAGTAATCGACGCGCAGCCGATTATAACGGATAAAATTAGGAATTCCCCCTTTTCTAGGTGGAAACCTAGTCAGACAAGGAAGTAAGTGGATAAAGTGGAAAATCCTTCAAGCAAACAAAAAGATCCTGACTCCGACCCCGACCCCGATAGAGTATCAGTGTCCAAGTCAGGGGGGACTTCTATTAACCGCCAAAATTGGCGAGGGACCAAGGAAGAATTTTCCACCTTAACACGAGAAGCAGGTGCGAACACAATCCAAATACCTCGACAGAGTAGAGCCCGATTGGCCCAGGTATGAACCTCTTTCAGCGGGATCCACCCCGCCAGCGTCTTAAAGGACCAAGCCTGGTTATGATCGGGCACCCTAGGGACCCCGCATCGTCCCATCAACACTACACCCTAGGGACCCCGCAACACCCCGACACAGCTTCTTATGGACCCCGTAGCACCCCGACACGGAGTTCTACTGACCATCTCATTACAAGTCAGCTACATACTCCCCAACTCCATCAGTTGGATGCCTACCGGCTCGCACTTTCAAGTATAACTAGCCCGACAAGCAGGTAGATACCGGGCAGGAAGATTCTTGTACCAGAAACTAAAAAACTCCATAAAAGACTCATTAAAACGCTGTCGTACAGAGGAGAAGTACACTTTCCCGCCAGAGAGTCCTATTTTGAGCAGGTCGATGTACTAAGAATCCTACTAGGAAGGTAACAATTTGGTCACGAAATTGACTCATTTTAGGAAGGAAAGACGGGATTCCCCAAGTAAAGCTCCGAGATTATCTCCTAGAAAGAGGACGATTCTGCGTTGGCCAAACCCTAAACCGAGATTTTAGGAGTGCATGGCAAGCAAAACACCTATATATACGAAACAGTTTCTTCAGAATAGGGGATCCACTTATCGACAGGCACAGTTCTTCTACAATTATCATCTCCATCGCCGGAACTATGATCCATACTCCATTGTAATCCAAATCGAAAAGTTAATTCATTGTATTGTAAAGAAAAGAGGCTGTCCAATAAAGCTTATGGATTGATCAGTTTGATATACATCATTGTGTAACTCCGGCTTTGATAGGGATATAGTCGGTATCGAACTACTTGATACCCCTCCGACCAGGGTCAATCTTGATCCTGGTCCCTTTAAAGTTGTTATTTGGAATCCTATCTCAATAACGATTTTCAGGTAACAGTAATGAAAAGAGACAATCAAATAAAACCTACTGTTGCTTAGTTTCATATACATTATATAACTCTTGTGTTGGTAGGGATCTAGTCGGGTATCGAACTACATGATACCCCTCCGACTAGGGTCAATCTTGATCTTGGTCCCCTTTAAAGTTGTTATTTGGAATTCAACCCCAATAACGATTTTCAGGTAACACCAAGTTTGATTCTGATTCTTTCTCCTTTATTTGCGGAGAAACTATCTGTTTCCTTTCTTGAACTCTGCAGCCACACCGTTGCTTATCATGGAGACGCTAGTCGCTGATTATGTCATGAATATGGGCGCTGGTGACTATCTGTTTTATTGGTTCCCGAGTGTACCCGAATAAGCCCGAGTATGTGCCCGAGTAAGATCTACTGCCCGAGCTGATTGTCTTTGTTTGTGGTCGGGTGGCTTACTCTTTTTCCTGAGTAAATTGTTTGTGGGGGATTTTTTGCTCCATAAGCTGACTTGTCCTGACTCCTGCTTGCATAGCCTTATGCGGTGATGACGTGTCCGCCATGACTATTTTTACCTATAACAATACCCACTTAAATATTTGTGCCGATCATGTTGAGTCAGGTCCTCTCGGGTCGAATATTTAACCTCATACCTCTTTACAACTAGTCCTCGTTTGTCGTTTTCTGTATTAATGTATCCTCGTTTGATTCGAAGCCTTAAATGACGTGTCTTAATTACGACCGCACGCATTCGATTCATCACTCATTTCAGAATCTTAATTACGTTTGCACGCATTCGACTCATCATTCATTTCAGAAATCTCTTGATGGTAACGCTTCTGTTCTCTAGCGGCTCAAGATGCTCTCCGGTTGCCACTTGTCTCTTTTTGTTTGGCTGCGGTACGATGCATTTATGAGACATGACCTCTCTGTTTGCTTACGTGCAACCCACGTCACTACCCACGCCCCTCTGTTTTCCCGCTTCTCTGCGTTTCTCCTAGGGTTTTGGTCTTCCCCCTTTTTTTTTGAAATCGATGTGTTGCCTATATATACTGGCTGTGTTGTTGATTTTCCTTTCTTGTTGCTTTTCTATTCTTATTTCCTTTTCTGCTATCTTCGTGCTTTCTTTGAGGAACTCGCTTGCGTCTCCTACCTTACTGAGATCATCTGCTTCAACCCCCAGAACTTCTCTCGAAGATTCTCTCTGTAGTCTGCATCACCTCCATTTCTCGCTATATCAAGGTTCCCATGGATTTTGCAGCTAGGTACCGTCTTTTTACTATTGGTATGATTGCTATTGAGCGAAATGATGCTCACACTGCATCGGTTGTCCACAGTTTACTGAAGGAACCTCTCTTTGATCAACCGTATTTTACTGACGCCGATGTTTCTGCAGTTTATCGTGACAGTTTTGTTCCTTCCGGAGTTCCACCTCCTCCCGAAGTTCATTATGTTTCTTCAGATTCATCACCTCCCGACTATCAGCCTGAAGCTTGTTCGGATTCTTCCACTTATGCTAATACTCTGCTTTGGAGACGATCGGGGAAGAAAATGATTACCCGCAAAATCTACAAGGATTCTCACTCTCGGGAGAGCCGAGTTGCAAACCAGAGGATAGTCGAGAACGATATTGAAGAGAAGCACAGGGCCGCTCGCATTCCCTTCTCTCCTGAGCGGATATGTGTCTATGACATTGAGCCGAACGTGGTCGGCCCCGTCGAGATAACGAAATACATGCGGCGGTTTGATCTGGATAGCAGTGTGATTTCGCTGATTCCTGCTGATGGTCGAGCTGCATGGAATCCCCCACCTGGCCAAGTGGCGATCTACGGGACAATGCTCACTTGCGGTGTTACTCTCCCTTTCCAGCCTTTCATCACTTGGTTTTTGGCTGAGGCCCGACTCGCCCCGGTGTAGCTAAATCCGAATAGCTACAGAATTTTGATGTGCATGTGGCACATGTGGCATAGAATGAAGCGGCCACCTCCCACTCCTCGTGAAATCTGACACTTCTATGCACTGAGGCCCGTGGGGAAGACTGGGATTTACTTCCTTCAATCGACCCAGCCCGAGTTCTGGGTTCCCAAGGATGTTGTGGTCAAGGGTGAAATCGAACCAACCACAGACGAGAAGATGAAGGGATTTGTTTGGGGCTTCCCCACCTCAAACAAATTTTGGAAGAACAGCTGGTTCTTTGTGGGCAAACGATGGGGCCAATCAATCAGCTTTGATCTGGATGGCACTCGGATGACCTGCAGGGTTCCTCGTTACTTTTACTCACCCCAATGGAACCACATGACTTCTGCCTTCACTGATGAGGAGCTCAAGACTTTGGCTTGGGCTGTTGTTCGTCCTTTGGAGAAAAGGGGTAAACCCTATCTGTACAATGAGGGAAAGATGATTAAAGCTCGCCTTTTTCCTCAGATTTCTGCATGCCGCAAACGCTGTAAGTTAATTGTTTTTTCTTTATTCTTGCATTCTTGTTTTTGAATTAGTCTACTGACTCAGATTCTTTTTTTTTTTTTTAAGTATTTGATGTAGATATAGTCTGCGATGCTCAGGCACGTCGGATGAAAGGCATTGTGGAAGCTAGCCGAAAAGAAGCTCTTCGCCAGCGAGATGCTGGAATAGCCCCTTCCGAAGATAATTCTGATGGGAGCGCTCCCGAGGATCTTCCTGAGGGAGATGATGAAGAGGAGGTGCCCGAGTATGTGCCCGAGGAAGCCTGTGGTCAAGAAATGACCGTATGTTCGACGAAGGCCGTGGGCGACCAGGAAGGCTTTGGAGTAAGTAGGACTGAAGCTGATCAGGACAACCGAAGGGGTCCTTCTTCTTCCAAGGGGAAAGAAAAAGTAGGGTACCCCTCTGAATCCGAGCGGGCAACCTTTCCCAGTGGATCCAATTCTCCCCGTTCCGCTGCAAACTCGCCAAGTGTTACTTCTCGAGGTGTTGAAGCAGCCGAGGGTCATTCGGGCGCGGTAGCTTTAGAGATTCCAACTTCTGCAGAGCTGAATCCTGCTGTTCCGGAGATTCCAGCTCCTGCTGATCCAACTCCTACCCCCAGAGGTAGCAATGTTGAGGTGAGGCAGCCTGGCAAGAATTCTGAAGATCCGGCTGTTGATCCGAATTCTTGCGGGGGACAGTCTGGAAAGAGGAAGGCTTCGTTTTCTCCTGGTCACCCTACCCCCAAAATTCCCCGAGTGGTCGCTTATGTTGATTCATCTTCGGATGATGAAGGGGAGGGTGTTGTTGGAAAAAATGCGAGCGTGACCCCTCCATTGGACCAAGTCAAGGATAATGTTGGAGGCTCAACCGACTCTCCTCGGGTGGCCTCGTCTGCCAAGCTTCCTGAGACCAGTGTTGGTGGTTTGGGCTCCTTCCCCCAGACCGATGATCCTGCCCCCGAGATCATGCTAAGGGCCATGGCTTCAGGCCGAGCCTACATTGGGGAGGATCACTGGAGTCACCTCAGGACTGGGACTGTGTCTGACCGACTCTGCAACTTTTTCAATAGTGCTTCTTACTTAAGTAATTCCTTGGTTATATGCCTAACTTTCGTATTCCTCTTTTTTTTTTTTTTTTTTTTTTTTTTACATTACTTCTATTTGTTGTTAACTTGCTGCAGATGGTGGCTGAGATGTCCGGGGCTTGTCAGGTCGGTGAAGCCCAGGCAGATAGAATAAGGCAGCTAGAAGCCCAACTAAAGGAGAGTGAGGATCGTCGCTCTCGGGCTGAGCTGGCTTGTCAAGAGGGGGCTAAATCGAGTCAGGTGCTCCTGGATCAATGCCTGGCTCGGCAAATGGACGCTGAACAACGAGCATCTTTCGCTGCTGAGGAGGCCAAAACTCTGCAGGATCAGTTATCGTCCACTCAGGGTGCTTTGCTCCAGGCTGAGCAAACTGCTGAAGACGCCAAGTCCACTTACAAACGCCGAATTGAAGACTTGGAGCGTCAAGCCTTGACAGTCAAGTCCTTATCGAAGGAAGCTAGGCTGCAACTAGAAATACAGGGTGTTGATCGTTTCAAGAGGTCTCCAACCTATGATGCTTTGCTTCTACGTGAGTTCCAGCGGGGAATGGTCTCGGCTGGGGAATTTTTCAAGCAGAAGAATAGGGCGACTGATCGGGCTAGGGCCAACTGGAGCCTTTCAATCAAAAAACATGTGGATACCTCTCTGGAGTCCCTTCGGATCCAGATGAGAGAGTGGCGGGCATATTGTAGAAGCAAAGGTAAAGCGCCATATCCCATGCACCTTGAGGTTCCTTCTGCCGAATCCTTCTCCACTTTTTATGCCTGTGAGAAGGCGGGGATTGACAATGAGACGCCTGATTTGGGACCTGTCCCCGGGGTTGATTATAGCGACTGGATGGTCGATGAGGAGAAAGATGTGATTGTGTGGCCCTCGGATGACAGCCTGCTGAGTGAGTACGTGATAGAACCTGATCCGAATGTCGGCGGAAGCAGCTCTCAACCCCCAGCGCCACCCTCTTGAGTTTAATCTTCAAGTCTTTTTTGTAACTAAGTCTTTTTGTAACTAAATCTTTGTAACTATATTTGTATTCTCTTTTCCCATATATACATACAGATTTTTTCTCATAGAATATTGTTCTACAAACGCATGAATGGGACAGTTTGAATTCGTTTGGCCTGCTTGTACTTGGTTTTCTTCGAACTTGTGGGTCCTTCAGGAATCCCTAACTTTACTTTGACCGAGTGCCTTTTTTTCTGGCAGTTTAGTCGGATAGACCGAGTATCTTATTTAACCGGTAACTAATTTTAGCCGAGTATCTTATATAACTGGCCTTTTAATCAATTAGATCGAGTATCTTATTTAACCGATAACTAATTTTAGCCGAGTATCTTATGTAACTAGCATTTTAATCAATTAGATCGAGTATCTTATGTAACTGGCTTCTATCCTTCGATTTTTGAGATTGTTTTACCTCTACGTTACGCCGAGGCTCGCCACGACCATACGTTAAGGTCCTTGCATAAGTCACCTAGGACATCTCCTGGTTTTGTCTATGCAAGGTTTTACCGAATCGTTGGGGTACTTTGTACCGGCCAACACGGCTGCTCATCTCACTAGCCTTTCTAGCGGCGCTCCGAGCAATTTTCCAGTTATTCTGGTGCCTCGGTCTTGCCTTTTTGCAAAGGGATGTGTTCGCATCGCCTTAACTAGGTGGGCATGCTACTATAGCTTTTCCGCCCTTCGGGCACCACTCGTCCGCTCTTTCGCGGCTTTATTGTGCCCGAATCTTTTTGGTGTTTATTCGGTCGGTTCTTGAGTGGCCGCTGTTGAAATGTTGCTCATGGATTCTATCAATTCCATTGAACTACTCCGTACTAGCAACTGAACTTTATTAGATGATCAACATGATTATGAAATCAACAAATAAATCTGAAATAATTAAAGCGGAAACTAAAAACCGAGCTAAAGCATAATAAATTAATTATAAAACCATAGTCGGACTCCTTAGGGGTAGAAGATCTTTAGATATTGTGTGTTGCATGGTCGGGGTACCAAGCTACCCTCTGGTTGGGCTATCATGTAGGCTTCGTGCCCTACAACTCATTTGATGATGATTTGTCGGCGAGAGATCCCGATGATTTATCTTTGGTATTCGAGGATACTCTTCTTAGCACTAAATCTCCGAGGTGAAATCTCCGCTCCCGGACGTGGGAATTGTAGTACCTCGCAGCCCTTTGCTGGTACGCGAAATTTCTTACTTGCACTGCATCTCTGATTTCCTCAAGCTCGTCTAAATTCTGCTGCAGCATATCAATATTTTGCTCGAGGTTGTATAACTGAATCCTGGGGGATGTAAAAGTTGTTTCTGCTGGGATGACAGCCTCTGTCCCAAATGCCAGCGCAAAAGGAGTCTCCCCCGTGGACGACCTTACCGTTGTTCGGTATGCCCATAGTACCTCGGGTAGTTTGTCCGCCCAGCCACCTTTCTTTGCCTCTAGTTTTGCTTTCAGCGTGTGCTTGATTACTTTATTCACAGCCTCTGTCTGGCCATTGGTTTGAGGGTGAGCAGGTGATGCATAGTAGTTTGCTATCTTGAATTCTTCGCACATTTCTCTGAACTTTTTATTGTCGAATTGGGTTCCATTGTCAGTTATAATGATATTCGGGATCCCGAACCTATATATTATGTTCTTCTTGACAAAACTGGTGGTGTTTGCCTCCGTGATGTGTACAAGTGCCTCTGCTTCTGCCCATTTGGTGAAATAGTCCACTGCCACAATGGCGTGCTTTGCCCCTCCCTTTGTTCCTGTGGGCATTGGTCCTATTAGGTCGAGTCCCCACATGACGAAGGGCCAAGGTGAGGTTAAGCTCCTAAGTAATTCTGGGGGTTGCCGAATGTCGTTTGCTATTCTTTGGCATGTTTCGCAACTCTCTGCGAATCGCTGCGCCTCTGCGAACAGAGTCGGCCAGTAGAATCCTTGTCTAAGTACCTTGTGTGCTAGGCTTTTACCCCCGGTATGGTTCCCACACACTCCACTGTGGACGCTTTTTAGGATCTTTCCGGTTTCTTCGCCGTTAACACATCTTTGTAACACTTTTGAGAATCCTCTCCTGTATAATTCTCCCCTCAGAATTGTGTACCGGGTTGACCTGTATCTGATGCGTTTATCTTCCACAGCATCCTCCGGTAGTATGTTTTCCTCCAAGTACTTCCTGAGTTTGTATGTCCAGTCGCCTGGGCTTGGTCGGATTTCTGCTATCATGATTTCCTAGGATTCTGCTGTACTTGGTTTAGTCAGATGTGCCACTGGTATTACTTTGGATCTGATGCTTGTGGTGGCTGAAGCTAATTTGGACAAAGCATCCGCTTGTTCGTTCTCTTCACGAGGGATCTGAGAGATTCTGTACACTTTGAACTTTCTAAGTAGCCTCTTTGCGATGTCCAAATAAACTATCATGTGCTCTTCCCTTGCCTGGTATTCGTCCAGTATTTGATTAACCACGACTTGTGAATCGCTGTAAATTTTCAGCTCGTCTGCCCCTAATGCTATGCAGACCCTTAGGCTAGCCAACAAGGCTTCATACTCCGCTTGATTGTTGGTTGCTTTGAAATCGAATCTCATGGCACACTCCACAGTATCTCCCTCGGGGGTTGTTATGACTATTCCTGCCCCGCTGCCATGTGTGTTTGATGATCCGTCTACATGCAATTTCCATTGGAATTTACTGGTCTGTTCATCTCCCATTATCCTTCTTACCTCGGCGTTTGGCTCGGTGAATTATGCTATAAAATCGAATACCGTATGTCCTTTGATTGCCGCTTTGGGTGTGTATCTGATGTCGTATTCTCTTAGTTCCACTGCCCATTTGGTCAGCCTTCCCGACACCTCCGGTTTTTGAAGAATGAGTTTCAGTGGTCAGTCTGTGTACACCTCTATTGTATGCGCTTGGAAATATGGCCTCAATTTCCGGGCTGATGTGATCAGAGCTAACGCTATTTTCTCTGCCGGTGAATACCTGGTTTCTGCTGGTAACAGTGCCTTGCTCGTGTAATACACTGGCTTTTGTATCCCTTCCTCTAACCGGATCAATACCGAACTTGTCGCCACTTCTGTAACCGAGAGGTATAAGTACAATGTTTCTCCCACCACCGGTTTTGAAAGGATGGGTGCTCTCCCCAAATACTCTTTCAATTTCTAAAAGGCTTCTTCACATTCTGTACTCCATTCAAGCCCTTTTCCCTTTTTTATTGCCCTGAAGAATGGGGCGCACTTGTCTGTTGACTTGGCAATGAACCGGTTGAGCGACGCAAGGCATCCCGTCAGCCTTTGTATATCTTTCAACATCTTTGGTGAAGCTATTCCTTCTAGTGCTTTGATCTTCTCGGGATTTACCTCAATTTCTCTTTGATGTACTTGAAAACCTAGAAACCTTCCCGACGGTACTCCGAATACACATTTACTTGGGTTAAGCCTCATTTTATACTTCCTTAGGACGTCGAAGGTTTCCTTCAAGTCTTCTGAATTTTTTTCTGCCGTAGTGCTCTTGGTCAACATGTCATCCACATAAACCTCCATGTTTCTCCCGATCTGTCGAGCGAACATCCTGTTCACTAACCTCTGGTACGTTGCCCCAGCATTTTTTAATCTCAATGGCATCACTTTGTAGCAATACAATCCTTGATCCGTAGTAAAAGATGTTTTTTCTTCGTCTTCTTTGTTCATCCGGATCTAATTGTATCCCGAGTAAGCATCCATGAAACTTAGTAGTTCGTATCCTGCTGTTGCATCTACCAACTAGTCAATCCTCGGTAGTGGAAAACTGTCTTTCGGTCAAGCTTTGTTTAAGTCTGTGAAATCCACACACATCCTCCATTGATTGTTCTTTTTCTTGACCAATACTACATTGGCTACCCACTCTGGGTACTTGACTTCCCTTATCGATCCTGCGGAAAGTAGCTTCCCCACTTCTTTCTTGATTGCGACGCTTCTCTCTGGATTGAACAACCTTCTTTTTTGTACCACTGGTCGGGACTCTGGGTTGATGAAGAGGCAATGTGATATCACTTTTGGGTCCACCCCCAGCATATCTTCGTGACCCCAAGCAAAAACATCCTCATAACTTCTTAGCAGCGTGACAAGTTGGGTTTTGACATGTATATTTAAACTTGCCCCTACCTTCACTGTCTTACTCGGATCCTCTGGATTCAACGCCACTTCTTCGGTCGGCTCATCCTTTCTAACCTTAGGCTCTTCTCTGGGATCCAATTCAAATTCGTTCGGCACCTCTGCCTGCTCTTCAGGCTCTCCAACCTTTTGCTGGACTGTTACTACGCAAACTTGGTGTACTTCCCTATCTTTATATACTGACAAGTTTGCTCTTCGGGCCATCTCTTATGACCCTTTGACCACTCCCACGCCATATTCGGTCGGGAACTTCATCATGAGGGCATAGGTTGCTGTCACCGCCTTGGCTTTATTCAAAAATGGTCGGCCCAATAAGGCATTGTACGGCCAATTTTCTGTATCCACCACCACGAAGTCGAGTAGCACTGTTTTTTGGCCAGGAGTCTTCCCGATCTTCACGGGCAACTTCACCGTGCCAAGCGACCTTACTTCGACTCCCCCAAATCCTCTAAGGGGTGTGGGAAATGGTTGTGGGTCTTTCCTATCTAGCCTCAGCTGGTCATATACTTCTGCACTTAGAATATCTGCTAAACTCTCATTGTCAATCAGAACTCGATGAACCTCTCTATGACCGACCCGTGCGCTGATCACCAGTGAGTCATTTGGCCTAACATCTACTCTGTGTGAGTCGGCTTCTGTGAATATGATCGGGTCCCAGCCCTCCTTGATTCTCTTCGGGTCGGGTTCAATGGAATTGATGTCCAGGTCTCTCCGTGCCTCCATGGCCTCTCGGATTTCCTGGGTCCTTTCCCTGTTACTTTTACCAGTTGCTGGTCCTCCAAAAATGGTGTTAATTGCTCTTTCATCCTCGGCTTTCTTGGGACTAAACTTTCTTGCTCGTCTGTCCTGCCGGCTATCCTTCTGTCCATCCGCCCTGTCCACCTTTTTGAGGACAATGTCTTTCAAATGCCATTCCCTAATAAGGGTTTCGATGTGGTCCCTTAGTTGGAAACACTTGGATGTCTCGTGCCCATTCTCCTTGTGGAACCGGCAATATTTGGTGGTGTCCCTCCGAGCATATGTTGATTGCTTTGGCGGTTCTTTAGACATGTTCTTCTCTTCTAGGATTGCCAAGATTTCACCTTGATCTTTCTTCAATGGGGTATAATTTATATATCTGCCTTGGAACCTCTGCCGTGGCTGATCGGTTTTTGGGTCGTATGCTCGCCGTCCATCCCGACCATCCCACGCTTTATTCTTCTGTTTGTCGCCTTTGGTATCGGGCGCCTTTGTTTGGTATTTGGTTTTGGATCCATCTGGGCGACCCCCATGCACGAAGTAACCTCCTGTGGCAATTTCTTCCTCTTGAGCCAGGGTGTACCCCCCTGCCATGTCCATCATATCAGCATAACTGGTTAGTCGGGCTCTTCTGAGGTCAAATGACAATTGGCCATTCTGAAGGTTGTTGATGAACGCGGCAATTATTGCTTCATCATTTGCACTCCCAATCTCGGACACTTCCTGACCGAACCTCCCCAGATATTTCTTCAGCGACTCATCTTTTCCCTGTTTGAGTTGGGATAAGTGGGCCACTGATTTTTTCCTATTTACATTCCCGAGGAACTGCCTTGAGAAGGCTTTGCTCAGCTCGCCGAAGCTGCTTATGCTCGCTGCTGGTAATCTGCCAAACCACCGGGAGCCTAGATCCCCAAGAGTCTGGGGAAAATTCAAACATAGCAGTGCGTCATTGTGGACATATTGCGCCATAGCGCTCCTATACCTCCGGACGTGTTCTTTTGGATCGGTATCCTTCTTGAACAGCTCAACGTGTGGCATCCTGAATCTCTCTGGGAAAGGTATCCTCAGGACCCCATTGGTGAAAGGGCTTCCGGATTCATCATCTGACAGCTCATTACGCCCATATCGCCTGACTAAAGCATCCATTTGTCGACGATTATTCTGAACTTCCCAGGTCAGACTCTGTATGAGTATATCTCTATCTCCTTCTGGTTCCCCTATCGCATTGAAATTTTGACTTATGGTCAGTTTTTGGCCCCTTTCCTTCGGATTCAACTCTCTACGATCCTGGTTTAGGCCACGCAGCCGGACTATGCCCCTTTGGCGCTTGCGATGATGATTCTGTTCACTTTCTTCCGAGGATGATGACCGGTCTCTCCAGTGACTGCGCCTCCTAGGGTGATCTCGATCCACAACTATCCGATCTTGATCGTACCCCTTGTTAGAATCATTCCCCTCTCTATACTCCATACTTCTCCTGGTCACTCTTTCGGATAATATCTCTGGTCTACCTGTAGGATCTCGTCTTGCCTTTAGGGGTGCATCAGGTGTTGGTATCACCACCGTAGAACGCAACCTTGCTGCCTGTTGGCTTAGGGCGGACAGATTGTGTGGCGACATCAAACCTTCCGTAGTGGAAAGGTCAATTCCTTGTCTTGCTGCGTCTGATATAAGTTGTTGTAGAGAAGCGCGGAATCGTTGCGCGATTTCTTCATTAGTTGTAGGGAAACGTTGAATACCAGCTAGGGCGGCTGACTGGTCCGCCGTCGTTAGGGTGGCATCCGCCGTATTGAGCGCGGTGTCATCTTCCAGCTCGTTACTTGGCATGCCTTGACTGTACCTGGAATCGCTACCATCTCCTTCGCCAGCCATTGTTGTCACAAATTTTCAGGTCCCCATTCTTCTAGTGCCAATTGTTGACGGTGATTTTTGATGGTCACCGAGTCAATGATTTACTTTTGAATTGCAATTGTTTTTGAACGAGAATGATTAAAAATCAAGAAGAAATAACAAGCAATTACGTGGTAAAACTCCAATGATTGGAGAAACATCCACGGATTGTTGCCTTAGCAACAAAGCCAAATTCACTATGAAGAATGATTACAAGAAAATTGCATTATAATCTCTCTCTCCCTAGCTATTTCTCGCGTAGCCCCTATTTGTGTATAAAGGGGGTATTTATACATGTTGTCATTAGGGTTTTGTATATGATGCCCTAGTTTTGGGGTGTGCGTTCTAATCCTAGATGGATTATGTTTCCTTCTTTGTAGCTGATTTCCTGTTTTGGCTGAGTCCAAGTTTGATTCTGATTCCTTCTCCTTTATTTGCGGAGAAACTATCTGTTTCCTTTCTTGAACTCTGCAGCCACACCGTTGCTTATCATGGAGACGCTAGTCGCTGATTATGTCATGAATATGGGCGCTGGTGACTATCTGTTTTATTGGTTCCCGAGTGTGCCCGAATAAGCCCGAGTATGTGCCCGAGTAAGATCTACTGCCCGAGCTGATGGTCTTTGTTTGTGGTCGGGTGGCTTACTCTTTTTCCTGAGTAAATTGTTTGTGGGGGATTTTTTGCTCCATAAGCTGACTTGTCCTGACTCCTGCTTGCATAGCCTTATGCGGTGATGACGTGTCCGCCATGACTATTTTTACCTATAACAGAAACTAATAAATCCTTATAATCATAACTTTCAGCAAGCAATTTATAAGTAGAATTCCAACGTGTTGGAACATCACGAGAAAATCTAGTGGGACACCTACCACTTTGTTTACAAAAAAATTCTCATGCTTTCATCGTAGAAGAATATTTCCATAAATAATAGAGGGCATCTCTTATAGGTTTAATAAAAGCTTGAAGAATTTTGAAACCATTTTGAACACATAAATTTAAAACATGGCAAGCACATCTTTGATGAAAAAATTTACCACCAAAATAAGGTTTGCATAATTCAATTAATAAAGGAATATATACAGTATTGTTGGAAGCATTATCAAAACTAATTGCAAAAATTTTGTTTTAAATTTTATACTCTTCAAAAATAATTTTCATCTTTTTATAAATATTAAATATTATCAGTAGTATGTGCATCATTAAAAACTCTAAATACAAGAATTCTTTTTTGTATTGTCCATGCATTATCCATATAATGACAAGTGACACTCAAGTATGAATACATTTGCCAAAGGTCACTCCATATGTCGGCACATAAAGTAACACGAACTTTATAATTATCAAAAAAAAAATTGCAAAATCCTTTTTCCTCTTATATAAATATCATTAAAGTGTACGTGTGAGAGTGGTTCTAGAAATATGACATGCAATAGGATTTAATGTTTTTTGACAATAATTAATAAAACTAACTTTTTTACCAAAAGTAAAAAGTAAATGTTAACAACCATTTTAGCTAATACTTCTCTATTATTTGGATCACTATATTTAAATAAGGAGTGTTAGGGGTACCGAACCTGGAAATTTGGGTTTATGAACTTGATCTGGCATATTCGATTAGATGCCGGATGTTATATGCTTCTGATATGTGCCATATCCTCTAGATTTACTACACTTAAATTCTTTGCTGTAGTAATTGCAAACAACTGACACGCTTCCATCATCTTTTGTAATTTTCTTCATATGAAGTACGAACAGATCAGATTTGGGCTGCTTTTCTAAGTTCCATTTTGTAGGTGATACAAAAGATGGAGGGGGATCGGGCATTTGGCTTGTGAAATTGGAGCTAACATCAGGTTTGAAAATTATTAAAAGAGGATTAGGATAGTTTAGGGATTCAAGAAAGGCTTGTTGTTGCATGTGCTCATGATAAACGGTGTCGTCATAACTGACATTGTCCGGCTATGACCCTTGCCTCTCCTTGAAATGGAATGCCTTGGACTGTCTCCATATTCACTTCCATTTCCACTTGCCATTTGAAAAATTGAATTGTAAAAATTCTTGAAAAAAAATGTGAAAAAAATGGATGAAAATAAATTTGAAAAAAATTGTTGGAAAGAATTTTATTTGAGTTCAAAAAATAAAATGTAATTGCAATAAAATAAATGTAAATAATTGAGTAATTGAGACTTTTGAGAGAATTGGAGAGAATTGAAGATCTGGTGTGAGGATAAATGAATTGGGGAGGGGAGGTATTTATAAGAAACTAAGAAAAGAAAAGAAAAGAAAAATCAAAACAATTCAAAAAAAAAAAAATTTTAAAAAGTTTTTTAGAAAAAAATAATAATAAATAAATAAAGTGGAACCGCCGGTTTTACTTTGGTTTTTTATATTGGAGAATCAGAACCAAAACCTTAAAGGTACTGGTGCCAATCCGATTTTTTAGGGGACGGTTACGGTTCGGTTCGATAGTTCAAACTGAACCGTGGTCATGTCCAATCCCACGTTGTGGTCCACACGAGATTGGAGACAAATTGTCCCACCCCTCAAAAGCTGGGACAATATTTTGTCCTAGCCTTTTGTTATACTTTTGATTTTTTTTTTTTTCCTATTTTAATTAAATTATTTTTATACCAATGGCCCCTTGCCTTGGTGGTTAGAGTCTCCCAAGGGATACTCCACCACCAAGTTTCAAGTCTTGCCTTGGTATGTATATAATTTATCCCACATTAGCTATTAAATCCCAAGTGTGGGTGCCCTCTCCCGGTTCTATTGAGAGCAATCCTCTTTCCATTGTGAGAGTTGTAATCCATTTGTACCCTCTCCCCGATAGTGGGAGTAGTATTCCGGGTTGTGTTTGTAGAGTTTAATCTCGTCAGGTCCCGGCAGTTGTTGTAATTCAAAAAAATATATATATTTTTATATAAAATATTAAAATTTATTTAATTCATTTTTTAAAAATAATTTAATATATTTTATTCCTTTTTAATATTAATATGTTTCATTCTAATATTTAGAAAATGTTTTTGTTAGATTAAAAAATAGTAAATGTTATTTTATTTCAAATTAATTTTATTTATTCTTTTTTAAAAAAAAAATTGTTTCATTCAAAAAATAATTAAAATAAATTTTTTTAACCAAATTTAATTTAAAATAATTTTATTTTTCTTTGAATTTAATCGATTCTAATGTAATTTTCTGTCATGTTTATTGCTATATTTATACAAATGTACTATTTCCATACACATGAAATTAGTATTGTTTTACAAATATACTAATTTCATATACGTGAAACTAGCACTCTTTTACAAATGCACTAGTTTTATATAAGTGAAACTAGTATTCTTTTACAAGTACACTAGTTTCATAAACGTAAAACTAATATCGTTTAATTACTAAAAGTATGAAACAAAAACAAATGAAGAAGAAATCGAATAAAGAATAAATCAATTGAGGAATTAAAGAAATTGAAATTTAAAATAAATAAATAATTTTTTTTTACCAAATTTAATTTAAAATAATTTTATTTTTCTTTTCTTTGAATTGATTTAAAATGATTTTATTTATTTAAAAATTAATTTAATTTAATTTTATATTGATCTCTTATAAAAAACAATTATTTTCAAATTTTTTTTATCCAATCCTATGTTATACCAAACAATAGACAATATTATTTTAGTCCAATCCGTACTGCACAAAATACATCACAGTACTAATTTAGTCTAGTCCAATTCAATCCAATCCAATCCTATCTAATCCAATCTCACCCACCAAATGCAACCTCAAGTATGGGACACCAATTTCTTTATGAAATATGCTAACTCTTAATTTTTTTCCAATCCAACATATTAATTAATTTTTAATTATACATTATTTTCTCAATAAATACATATACATTTTTAATTATTTTCTATTACTTAACTTATACGGTGTTAATTAATTTTTTTGACATCAATTTTTTATTATTTAATAATTACTAACTTAATAAAATTTTATTATTTAATAATTACTAACTTAATATAAAATAATAATAATAATAATAATAATAATAATAATAATAACTCACATAATGTTTTTCTAATATTTTCACTAAATTAAATATTTCTTTTTTAATATCGTACTAATTCGGGTTTAGGACAAGATGAGATTGGTCCGATGGTAAACCCCATACACCTGCACCATAAGGTTGCGGGTTCGAGTCCTCTCCCTCCCAAAAAATCCCGAATTTATATAATAGTGTAATACTTCTAAAAATAATTTGGGGTTGGGGGAGAGATGAGAACCCACAACCTCATGGTGTATGTGTGACTTTGTGAGGGGCATACCACCAGGGATGGAGCCAAAAAATTTGGTTTCGATGGTCAATATACTAATATACGAGATAAGATATTAAATATAATATATATATATATAATTTTTAAAGACATTTATTTTATTTTATTTTTGGGCCCCTCTTGGATCCATCTCTGCATACCCCCACCATGCCAATCTCATCATGTGTCGCACTAAATTAAGTTAATATAAAGTTTAACATTAGTTAAATTAGGGGTGTACAGCGGATCATATCCAATAGATTTGTCACGATCCAAGATCCGATCCGATCCAATTGGATTGAAAAAATTGTAATCTAATTCGATCAAATTTCATAGCAGGATCCGATCCAATCCAATCTGATCCAATTATAAAATACTTAAATCCGATCTGATATGATCCGATGGATCGAATTAATATAAAACCATTCTTAGAACATCTCCAATGGTATAAGCAAATTTGGATCCTCAAAAGTTGCCACCTCAGCATTTGAGGATTGTTTTCAGGGTTTGCTAAATTTGATGATTGTATAGTCCACAATGGTACACTTGTAATGGTACCACAATGATATATTAGTTTTTTTTTGCTAAAAAATAATAATAAAAAAATATATAAAAAACAAGAGAAGGTATATGATATGGGTATATGATATGGGTATTGATCCATTCATAATGAAGAGACGAATTTTACCTAATTGAAATTTTTAGGGTTGAAACAATGATGAAATACATAGATGATCAGAGAAAAAAAGAGGAAAAAATAAAAGTAACAGAAGAGAGAGAAAGAATAAAATTACAACAGTTAATTTGGGTTAAATTTGTTCTTCAAATTTGATTATTAAAGAGGCAATTTGATTATTGATAATTGCTATTGCTAAATTTTAGTGACTCTATTGGACAGTGTTTTTTGGTTAAATAATCAAATTTTGATTACTCTCCTACTTTTGTACTTTTGAGGATACCATTGGAGATGCTCTTAATATATAAAAGTTATAATAATCCTAAAATTAATAAAATTAAATAATTAGTTCAAACAGGACTAATTAATTCAAATAAACTTATAAAAAAAAAAATATATACATAACATAAATTCTCACCAAAACAAATAAATAAAGTACAATAGTCAGTAATGCCTAATAGCCCAACCGTAATGCATTTTCACAAAAGTCGTTGTATTTTTTAACTTTTGTTGTAAAAAAATAATTAAAAAAAGAAAGTAAAGCATTTTCATAAAAATTAACCTTCTATAAAGTGACTAATTTGTATTTGGGTTGGGCTGTCAATTGGGCCTCACAATAGAAAGAAGGTGGATAAAATCAAGTGGAAATTACTCAGAATAACCACAAATATTAGGGGAAATTCGTTTTTATATACAAACGAAATTTTAATTGTTTATAACTACTTTTTTGAGAAATTACTGAAAAACCCTCATATAAAAACCTCCCCAAAACACTCTCTCTCCACTTTTCTCTCTTTCTCCTTCTCTCTCCTCTGCTCTCTCTCCCGATCCTCTCTCTCGTTTCTGCTCTCGATGTCGTCACCCATCGCCGGACGGCATCGTCCAGCCCCAAACGTCATCACCGAGGTCACACGACCTTCACGAACCAGCCACCAGCCACCAGCCACTAGTGACCTTCACGTGAAACCATAGCCTCACGACCTTCACGATAGTAACCATGGGGTTGGGCGACCGGCGATGGGCAATCGGTGGCTTGGTGCTTCGCTGTCGCCTGCGATTTGGCCTGCAAAACAAAAGAGGAACAAAAACCCTAAACCTAATTTGAATTTAGGGAAGAAGAAGATGCAAAAGAAAACGGGGAAAAAAAAAAACACAACCTAATTTCAATTTAGTCCATATTTCAAGTTTGGATATTTAAATTTAGACATGATTTCAAGTTTGGAATTTTTAATTTAGGCATGATTTCAAGTTTGGACATTTCAATTTACCCATGATTTCAAGTTTTCTTCGAGATTTAAAATAAAACTATTTTCAGGGGCACTCTGGTAATTGAAGGACATACACTGAAATTTTTTTAAAAAAGTGGTTATTAACAATTAACTTTTCAAAAGTGGTTATTAACAAAAGTTTAATAATTCCTATGGCCATTTATGGTTTTCTCTCTAAAATCAATTGTCAAATATAAAAATTAGGTTTAATATTTTAGATGGATTTGGTGGATTTCCATATCCAAGATTCGATCCAATCCGATCCAATCACATCCTTGGATCCAATCCAATCCAATCCAATGGATTGGATCAAGTCCAGTAGATCATATTGGATTGGATTGGATTGGATTTGATTATGTACACCCTTAATGTAAATGTATAATTAATAAGTAAATTAAATAAATGTAATATATATTAATATTGGTGTCATTTTAAATATTTCAACAAGATTTTTCAAACGGTATATTTTTTATAGAATACATATTTTTATAAGTGGAAATAGGGGAAAAAAACACCTTTTTTATGTTGAATTTTAAGAGTATCATTAGTTTAATAAGTTAAGTTTAAACAATACCAATACACTAAAATATCCTCATCTCCTTCTTTTATTACGTTTTTGCCATTTTTAGGTATTTTGTTTTTCAAAAATCTCTATTTATGGAGGTCCTACTCAATCAATGGAGATGGAATAGACCTCCAATGGAGGTCTCAATGAAGAAGATGAACAAAAAAAATGGAAAATTTTATTTTTGTCCATTAATTCTTGGAAATTACAAATATACCTAATAAATCTCGGAAACTAGAAATAAGTCTAGGAGATTAGAAAATAAGTTTCGAAAATACAAAATAAGTCTCGGAAACACAAAATTAAATCTCGGAAAAAAAAACGCGCGACTTATTTTTGTGAGAGTGTTTTAGTGGTATTTTTGTTGGATACACACTTTATGTGCTATTGAAACTTAAATTATTAAATTGGTAATAATCTTAAAACTCAATTTTTAAAGAGTGCTATTACAATTTTGAGCTCTTATTATAACTAAGTATGAACGGATTGAATTGAGAATTTATAAAGTTTAAAAAGAGTCAGATGCACATTTGAAAAAAAAAAAAAAAGATTTAGGGGGTGTTTGTTTTTTGTCTGAAGTCTTAAAAGACATATCATCAGACATTTTGTTTAATTTTTTAATTAGATCTTAAATCTGAAATAGTGTCAAAAAGGTCTGAAATCCTAACTTAAATCTGAAGTCTGAAATCCCTAACTGATTTTAACCCAGGTTTTCTATAAATACCCTCAAAATCTTCACAATATTGCAAAATAATAAATAAGTAAATTGGATTGTCAGGGTTCTGATTATTGTGTTAAGTCGTTTTATGCAAAGTTTGCTGAGATTTAAACCATTGTTTTGGTTTCTAATGAATTGGACTATCGGAGTTGTTGAATTGGGGTCTCTCAGATATGTAACTGAGAGCTTGGAATTGGTGTAGTCGATAATGTTCTCTTCGAATTATTCCATGCTTAGAGTTAAGCCAATTGTTGCTGTAGTCTTGCAAGCGATTAACCAGAAGAAAGATGACAATGGAGTGTTTTCTACTTCGGGGATTTTGGAGAGAGTGGAAGGATCACAAAAGATTTTATCCCCATTTTAGTAGGGAGAAGCTTGTTGGTAGAGAGATTGAAGAGTGGCCATCCTGGGAACTGGGAAGCTTATGCAAATGGAGACGAATGATCTTCAATTCATCTCCAATTTTTATTTATTTAATTTTTACTTTTAATAATATATATATTGTATTATAAGTCTTGCTCCACATGTTTTTATTTATTTGTACTTTATTTTGTTATTTTATTTTTACTTTTTAATAATAATTTTATTAACTTTATTTTAATACAATTATATCAAATTAATAATTGTTAAGGGTATAAGTGTCTTTTTATTAGTTTTCAGATATTGATATTCAGATCTCATAAATAAAAACAAACATGTTACCCAAATTCAAATTTCGACACATTTCAAACTTTAGTAAAGTTCAGACCTATTTAGATTTCAGACAAAAAAACAAACGGGCCCTTAGAGTAGTGTGTTATTGTAGCACATACGAAAAAACTTTATTGGGAGTTGAAAATTTATAAATGTGTGTGTCTAACAACCGAGAGAATGGGGGGGGTGTGAACGAGTTGTTAATCCAATTAGTTACCAATTTTTCGGATTAGTCAATATTACAAAAATTAACCCAATACAATGAAATACAATCAACGTAATTTAAAGTGCAGAAAACAATAAATAACACGATGATTGATTTACATGAGAAACCCACAATTGGGAAAAACTCATGAACTATTCTGCTAGCCACATACTGTTCTCAAATCCACTATATATGTAATATGTTTACAACCTAGGTTGACCTCTAGTCATACTATTCTTGGTCATTAACCCACCACTACTACCTGTAGGCCTTTTATAGTGATTCTAAATCAAAATGTTAATGCACTACACACCGATAGTCACAAGACCTAACTTCTAAATGAAGAGATCAATAACCTATGTGAATATATGACAATATCTAAAATGCAAATAATGCTAGGCTACACTAAATACTTATCTAGGAATTGATGACTCGCTTTTTGTGGCGTTACCGAATTGCGAATTATCAAAAGAATGTTTATAAATGAATTCTTACGCAATGTGCTTTAAGTTTTGAAAGCAAGTAAAGCGGTAAGCTTAAGATTCGTTCCACAGGGATTAGGTTAGATTAATCAATTTGCTATCTAATCTAAGTTAGTCTAACTAGTGTGCAATAAAGTAAATCTGATTAGTGGGATAGTGTGTGATTTGAGAAACCACCAAATAATGCATATAAAGTAAATATACAAAAATGTAAAAAGAATATGAATGGAGATAGGAATCCAATACAAACAACTTAGATAAGAAAATGGATTTAAACAATTAAGATAGGTTTAGGGAAATGATAGAGTAGCTAATGGACCATTGAGCAATTCATACAAAACTTCATTAACGCACAATCTACACAATTAAGGACCGATCTCATTCAAAAGTATTGTTTAGGTCGTCACTACGAACCCTAAACAACTTCCTACCAAAATGCCTAACCGATTAAGGAAAGGGGGTCAAGGTGGGATCGGTTAGTGACGATCGAATGGCCTAGGCAATTGAGGTGATATCCCCACCAACAACCTAACATATTCACTATGTGCTCTAATCAATCAAGTGTGTCAATAACTTAACCAATTTTATCACAAATAAATCCTACAACATATTGTAATCAACAAGTGTGTCAATACTCATTTAATCACATAAGTGCAAGATCTAATTAAAAAGTAAATAAAACTATAATTATGCAAACATAATATCCAAAGCTTTAATAAATACTCAATGTCCAAATAATCTCTCAAATCATCCCCCTAAAACGGGGGTTTAATTACACATAATAACAAACAAGAAAAGGAAGTAAAATGTAGAGAAATCGCCCTTGGGGCTCTCTTGTAAGCTTAATCCTCCCTTGAGCCTCCTTGCTTGAATCTTGTGCAAAGATTGGGTGTTAAGGATGTGTCTAGATAGGTGGAGTCATATGGAAAGTGACAAAGGAAATGGGTGGAGAAGATGGAAAGAGAGGAATGATTTAAGTGGAGTAATCTAAGTGTTTATTGGAGAGGAGAATGGTAGGATTAGGAATGGTTGAAGAAGGAAGGTTTCTTGATGAACAAGAGTTGTCCAAAAGAGGAAAAATGTGATGAATTTATAGGTTTTTCAAATTAGGTCTCGAGTGGCAAATTACCAAAACATCCCTGACCATGGCAAATTACCATTTAGTCCAACAGAGGGGGTCATTTTGTAATTTTCTTGACCAATCAGATTTCACAGAGAAGGAGGTCGCTTGTTTGGTTCATGGCGACAAATCTGGAGCCAAAACAACTCTATGTTGCCATGGCTACCTTGGAATGCAAACCGCGACCTCGATTTACAAGGTTTCATCGCGATTTGGGCTTGGGGGCGACAAAGGCTATTTAGGCGTGATTGGGGGCTACCGAATTTCGACCATTTGGAAGGTTGAAATTCATACGACTGGGCAGCCGGTCACTTTGCCGTAATTTTGGATCGAAAATCGACCGGAGATAGCTCGGTTTTCGGCGTCTTTGAGGTGGTGGCCTTGATAGGGTTTGAAGTGCCATGGCTGTCGCTGGTGTGAGCTGAAGGAAGGGGAAAGTGAATAGTGTTTTAGGGGTGCATTTAGTAGCAACATGGGGTGCAATGGGCTGCTGCCTTTTTGTTATGAAGGGGGTGCAGTTAGCAAGGCCATAGGGTATGCACAGCAAAGATGGACCTGCCTTGTACAAGGTATTAGGCTTGTACACTTGGGCCAAATCAAGCCCACTTGCTTGATATGAAACACACCGTTTCATTTAACTATGTGGGCTACTGGGGCGTGCTCAGAAATGGGCCGGGTTATGTTCAAAAGGCCCAATGACCAAATAAACGCACCGTTTCATGCGTCAGTGATGTGGTGCGTTCTGGCTGCTTGTGTGGCGAATTGCAGATAGACCCCTGATCTCTTCTAATATCACAATAACTTCAATTCTTCCTCCATATTTTACACTTTCGCCCCTATTTCACCAAAATTACTCCAATGCCCATGAACTCTATAAATTCCTGAAAACACTTAATTTACACTATTAAATCATATAATAATGCCCAAGAATCAAGCAAAAGGAGAAGGAAATGAAGGCCAAAATCATACCAATTTTGGTTTAATCAGGAATTCAAGATGTCAATGAGAACAATCCTAGATATCAATATGTCTATATGAATACTCATAAAGACCTAACTAGTTGAAGACAGCAAGTCTAAGACCTAGTCATCAAATAAAGCCAAAATCAACACAAGTTGTCATTAAACATGGCAAGGACAATAAATATGCAATTAATGAATGCAATCAATGAGTCTTACACATCAATGTCTAAATGCAAAGCATAGAGACTTAACTATATGTCAAAATGGTCTTAAATGCTAGCTATCAAAATACCAACAATCTCAACCAACAATAAAGAACACAAACATACTAAAAACATGCTTAATCAAAGAAACATGCAATTAATCAACAAAGTAATTGCTCATCCTAAGCAAAGATGAACAAATAGACAAGCTATAGGTTCTATAACATGTTCAACTTACAAGGATGTGAAAGCATGAAATGGGAAGATGATGCATGAAGGATGTTAGATGCACATGGGGTTTGTGTTTTGTTGAGTAAAAATCAAGTCTTGGAGCTCTCTCTCTCTCTCTCTCTCTCTCTCTCTCTCTCTCTCTCAGAGTTAATCTCTCTTTAACAATGGGTTCTTGAAGCTCTAATTCGGCCAAGTGAAAGAGAAGGGAGATATATATATATATATATGAAGCCTTAATAGAAATGGCATCGTTTTGGCAAACAGGTTGCAAAAATGTGTTATACTGCCGTGCGTGCCGTGGTATGGACAAGGTTTCCTGACCACGGTACACACGGCGTAGGAAGCCCTGGGAAGCTTCACGGTGGGGACCGCCGTGGAGGCAAGGTCACCAATTGCGGTACCCTACGCATGAAACCCACTGGGTTCTACCACTGTGGGTACCGCAGTATAGGTAGGTGCTTAGGAAGCGACTTGCACAGCGGTAAGAGTTAAAAACTCTTTTCCTGGGCTCTCAAACACACCTAAACTATATGAATTTTGTGCAAGTGTGAAGTGAGTAAATAACATGCGTAGGAATAGATAAAATCATGAATAATCACCATGCATGTGACACACTAAAAATATACAAGATATGAAAATGCAAGAGTGTGATGATAAAACATAAATGCACACAACTAAGATAAACATAAATGCAATCATAGAAATGCAATAGAAAGTGTGTGTGTGTGTAACTAGATCTCTTCAATAGGCAAATCAAGTGATTTACCTTTCACTATTGAAGTCATGGAGATGCTTGGACGCTTGCCATCGAGGACCTAAGCTACCCATTACAAACTCATCCCCTTATGTTTTTTATCATGAAATAAGCCAATCAAAAATTAGGAACGTACAATCTCCCCTTTGGCTATTTGATGACGAAACAACCACTCACAAAACAAAAAATAAAGCTATTGGTCAACAAATGTAAATTTTATGTTACAATAAGAGAAACCTAAGAATCTAAGTTTTCAAGGTCTTCAATCTCCTCGTAGATCATCATACCTACACACAATAGCAAGAAGGCACTTTCTAAGAACAAGTGCATATGAGGTGAACAAATATAAAAAGACATTTGCACTCAATGAAGCAATACAAATTAATGCATATGCAATGCTCCCCTTAAAGAGTTACTCTCTCTCAAACTTCTCCCCCAAAGCATACACAATGCTCCCTCTATATCTATCAAAACTTCTCCTTTTTTTTTTTTTTTCATGAGATAGGCAAAGGAGCTCCATTTATTGGGTTGCTTTAGCAAAGAGAGCTATTAGCACAAAAGGCATTAGCATAATCATATAAGTGAACTTTATGCAACTCAAGTAATTGAGAGAGAGATTCAAGGAGTTTTATTTTAAAGAAAATGTGTGAAATTGTTGCTTTGTATGCAAGACATATAGTATTAAGAATCAAGCAACAGTATTTGGCAAAGCAAACATCAAGAGGGTTTCCAAAAGAATTCAAACCAATTTGTACTTTTTTGTCATAAACAAACAAGATATAATTTTTTCAAAAGATACTTTCGAGTAAAGAGCAACTATATCAATCCTTAAGGGCAAATCAAGACATAGATATTTATAATCCTATTTGATATTTCCAGATGAAACATCCGTATGATAGTAGACTTGTTTACACCTTTAAGAAGAGAGAGAAGACAAATTTGGATATAAAATCCTTATTGATGTTGGTCTTCTCATTTGCTTTTCACACATATTTTGCATATAAGCAATCAAAAAGCATTTCATGCATATCATTTTAAGCATGTCATAAAAATTGTAAGGATTCCCGGTTTTTGATTGGCTTATTTCGTGGATAAACCATATATTAGGGTTGTATGTAAAGGGTATCTTAGGTGATAGGTGATCATACTCAATGGCTATACTCAAGACCTCAAGGATGACAAGCACTTCAAAGGTATATCTCTAGTGCTTATTTTCTTATTGAAGAAATTTAGTTGCACACACTCACTAGTAATGTTTACATATGTATACTTCACTTTTGTGTGCATTCTCTTCAAATGTCACATTTACACACTTGCACTTTTTGTTGTATCTTGTTGTGTGCTTTTTCTGTTTTGTAATTCGTTTCCAAACATTATTTTGAAACGTCCGCGCATGCAGCGTGAAGATCGCCTTCGGAGAATGCCCTTGGTTTCTCTTTTGGTTTCACCATTAGTGGTGAAACGGCAGTTTGATCGGTGGCCATGACCGCCGAATTGAAACCGCCGTTTGATTCTAGAGAGTTCTGGATTGAATCTGCGGTTACGATCGGTGGTCTGGCTACTGAATTGAAACCGCTGAATAGACCTGATACATTTATTATCTCGGTCTCTATTCGGCGGTTTAATCGGTTAATCAGCTGTTTCAAAACCGCCAAATGAAACCACCGTTCTAGATATTTTAGGTCGGTTTCTTTTTTGGGTTTTGATCAACGGTTTCCCAAAACGCCGAATGTGGTCGCCGATTGATCCTTTGCTTCTCGAGTTCAATTCGGCGGTTCAATTCTAAGGCCACGACCGCAGAATGAAACCGTCGAACGGTGATTTCAAGGGCAGTTTCGTCTTTTCACATGCCCTATTTTCTTTGTCTATAAATATCACACTTTCTCATTTCTCTGATCAAGTTCTTGACTCTTAAGAACCCTAAACTTCATTGAGAGATTTTTGAGAGATATTTCATAGAGAACTCATTTTCTAAACACTCAAACCATATACATGTGCATCAAAGATCATCTAAGCATTTTCTAGCATAGTTAGTTTGCTTATTTGAATGGGTCTTGGTCATCACACTTCCCTTGGTATGTTCTTCACTTTTATCAATGATATTTAGTGTTTTATTTATCAAGGCATCTCTTTTATTATTTGAATGTTCTTAGATTAATATCTTATAGTCAAAATAGAGATTGTTTGTGATGACATGATTGAGTGTTGTATTGTGATAGCTATTTAGGTTTTTATAATCTATTTTTAGCTAAGCTATTTGACATGTCATTTAGCTATTGATATCTAGGATTGTTTTTATTGACATATTATCATCCTAGATAAGCATATAGGGTTGCCTAGCTCTTATTGCATTTATTGAGTATTTTTATATATTCACACATAGGTTGTATTATCTCTTCAATGAGAATTTAAGTCTTGTTGACTAAGGTTGCTTAGGCCACAAGCAAAATGGACTAGAGCCACTTTTAAAGGCCCGCATGGTATAAGTGGGGGGTTATAGACCGGAGTGTTAGACGAGGTCTACATAGGTTGTAAACTCCATTTCAATTAGTGGATTTCGAGGTTCGAGTGTGGTGCACTATACAGCCCGTGGTTTTTCCCAGTTGTTAGGTTTCCATGTAAATATCAAGTGTTATTTAAATTCTGCACCATATTACACTTGCTATTATTGTTGACTGGATTGGGGTATTTTCGTAATATTGACATTAAACAAAAATTGGGTAAAATTAGTTAAAATCTATTCACCCCCCCCCCCCCCCCTCTAGATTAATATATTTGTACACACCCGAGTTTATTGTATTTATTTGTACTTTCAAAAATTTCTCATGTCATGGAGATAAATTATGGGTCATTCAAATGTACTTTCCCAAATAATTCTCCTAGTCCAAAAGTGCATTGTTGAACCAAAATATGACATAGATTACAAACAAAGCAATGGTGAACACTTATTATGAAAAAAAAAAAAAAAAACATATAAGTATATATGTGCAACCAACAATCTCAAACAATTATCAAAAGAGCATAAATTTAATCAACTTTTTATACATGGCAAATCATGCAAGTTTGCTCTCTTTGCTTGAGCTCCCCACAAGGGGTCAAATCCAACCAAGTCAAAGGGAGGCATGAGCCTTTATAGACTTACCAAGTCTATGGACCTAGTTGCACCTAAGGGTATCACATTGGCACAATGGCAAGCGGGTTCATTCTTTTTAACCGACCTAGGTTCCACTTTATCATTTCTAATGGTCATAGACATGTTTCTAAGTTCCTTAGGTTCATGCACACTTGCCCTCTTTTTCAACCGTTTTTCTTTCATGCTCTCTAACGTACACCTCTTAATGTATTGAAAGAAATTTGGTCTTAAGTGACCAATCATACCACAAAAATGACAAGTAGGTACAAAATAAGAGTTTCTACCATTGCATTGTGATCCCATCGAGGCATTGCCATGTTGATGAGGTTGCCTTTAATGGTGCATCGGTTCGCTTCTCTTTGGAGCTTGAGCCGATAGGTGGCACCTTTGTGGTCTAGCTTGTTGAGGTGGTTGAGTCCGTTGAACGTGCCTTCTTGGTTGATGAAACCTAGGTTGAGCAAAGCTTAGGTATGGACCTCTTGGATGTTAAGGTTGAGCTTCACCCTTTGTTGGCATCTTTATTTGGCCATTCTTAGATGACTGACTCCTTTTGTTTTGTATAAGAGTTTGTCGTTCTAGTGTCTTTCAATACAAGAAACTTTGAAGTGTGCCTTACAGATAATATGCTTTTCTCAATGAGTTTACACTAACATCTGGCCATTTAGAGTACTATATTGCAGTTTTCAAAACTTATGACATGCTCTGATATGATAGTGGATAGGATGTTGAATTGAATTTCCATGATTAATAGTGAAGACTACCCTTGTGAGTTCACTAAACCAAAAAGCGTACATAAATGACATACTATGAGGGTTCTATTGTTTCTACTCTTTAAACACTTACTAGGTTCTAGCATTAGATTCGATCTCTATAGGTAGTACATTGAGCATTATAGAACAATCATCATAAAAGATTTCACATGTTAAATTTTGATCTTGAGTAAGACGAACCAGTGGAAGTGATGATAGACTATGTGTGCTTTAGCTACTTAAAAGGCCTAAAATATTTCCTACCTTATGTGTGTGCTCCATAGCCCTGTTTGAAGCCAAACACTATAACCTTGTTTTTCTTTCTTCACCACATTAACCGTAACCCAATGAGCCAATATCTTAAGCTTGACCCTATAGCTTGGGATCATATTTTGAGATAAGTATAGCAACAAGTATATTTTTTCTATCTCTTGTCTTTTTATTTCATCTATGTGTAACTAAATCCATACTAGGGATTTAATGTGAACCTCTATGAATGCTCTTTGTTAGAATTGACTATATTTTCTTAATTCAAGTTTCGATTCATTCAATTTGTGATTTACTCTTGTTAATGCATGGTTAGTGCTTAACTTGAATCTAGGGTTTAATATGTTAAAAGTTGAGATGCGCGTGGGTTTCACCATTCTCAACCAATATGCAATTGAATGAATGAAATTTATCGTAGCAGGATATGGCACGTTATTTTCGGTTCTCTTGTTCTTGTGCTTAATGGATTCTCAATCATAGTTTACACGCAGGTTTTGTTTTATACTGTGATTGAGAACACTTGATTATGTGCTTTGTGGGTTTTAGGTTACAGTTTATACGCAGGTTTTGTTTTAGACTTAATTAAGAACGCTTGGTGTATGGTTGATGTATTTTCTGCTATAGTTTACACGCAGGTTTTGTTCTAGACTATAGTAGAGAATACTTGATTTATTCCAGGACCACATAGCATTAATTATACATAATTAAAAGAACGAACCCTTAACTTGATTAACATTCTTTGTAAAAGTCAATTCGAAGCATTGAGTAAACGTAGTTGGGGAGCATTGATGACCTAGTCCTCTCACCCCTTGATCACATTCACATATTCTTGTTAACTGTTTTCTTAGTTTAATCTAGTTTTAATCTCAAATCAATCAATCAATCTCAAATCTTTTGGTTATGTTAATTGCTTAGCTTTAATTAGAATTAGTTTTAGTCGATAAATCACTTTTCCTTGTGGGAACGATCCCTACTTGTCACTGTACTTATCTCACGATTCGTACACTTGCGAGTTAGGTTTTTATAACACGATTTTATACATCAAGTTTTTGGCGCCGCTGCTAGGGACTAGTTGAATTTATTGATTATTTCTAGTTTTAGTTTTAGTTAATAGATTTATTTTTGTTCAAGTAGTCGAGTCATTAATTTTTAGCATTTTAGATTTTTCTTTTTATTTATTTATTTATTTTCTTCTTTCTTTCTTTCTTTCTCAAAGTTTACTAGTGATTTGTTTATCCCATTGCAGGTTTTGACAACAGATGCAAGGTAGAAGATCTCAACAGGGAGAATTATTACCTTTGAACGATAACATTGATCGTGTCAGAAATTTAGCAATGGAAGACGAGCAGAATCAGAATCAGAATCAGAATCAAGAAAGGATGCACCCAGGTCCTAACCTTGTTCCAAATCCAGTGTATGAGCCAGAACCCATCAAAACTATGAAGGATTACAGTAGGCCAGTTGTGAGCAATCATCCTTTGTGCATTGTGCTAGAACTTGCAGCAAGGAATTATGAGCTGAAGAGTAGCCATTACAGTCAGCTGCCTAGTTTCCATGGTTTACCAGATGAAGATATACTCTTGTTCTTTAGGGAGTTTTACGGAGCAATACAGTCCTTACCTAATTATAGGATTACTGAAGATCAGCTGTGCATGAGATGCATTCCGCATGCATTGAAAGGAGAGGCGAAAGCTTGGCTGTTAACATTGCCTCCTGCATCTTTGAGAACATGGGATGAAGTGCGAGAAAAGCTTACTGATCAGTATTATGCACCTCAGAAAACCAGTGAAATTCGAGCCAAAATTTCGAGTTTCTTTCAACAAGACAATGAAACTTTTTATGAGGCATGAGAGCGTTTTAAGAAATATACCAGGGACTGTCCTCAGCATGGGTTTCTTACAAATCAGTTGTGTCAATGGTTTTATGATGGTTTGACTGAAGTATCAGGACTTCTAGTGAACAATGCCTGTGGAGGATCTATGTATGACAAGCAGCCTGATGAGGTGTATGCTATCTTTGAAAAGTTGGCTCAGAACTCTCGTCATAAGAATTCCAGAAGGAAGAAGGGAATCTATACTGTGGATGCTAGCACAGAGAGTTCCATTTAGATGACACAGATGATGAAGAAGATAGATTTTTTTGCTACTGAAATTGGTCAATTGAAACAAAAGGTGTTTATAGGAGAGCACCAGGCAGCAGGTCTTGGACCTAAAGAAGAAGAAGTTCATGCCATGAACAACTTCAACCCCAGACCTAGGAATGACCCATATTCCAATACCTATAATCCAGGGTGGAGGAATCATCCTAATTTTTCATGGTCAAACAATCAGAACACTGGTAACCAATGGGGAAACTACAACATCAATCAGAGACAGATTAACACCGGTGCTCAACAAAACTTCGAATCTCAACCCAAGAAGCCTTCAATGGAAGAATTACTACAGCAAATGCAACAGCAATTCCAGCAATTAGAGCAGCGTATAACGCAAACTGACCAAAGGAATGAGGTACAATTTCAGAATATTCATGCCTCAATGAAAAAAACAGAGATTCAAGTTGGGCAACTAGCTGAGGCTACGCAAAGAATGGAGCAAGGAAAATTTCCAAGTTACACTGAGCAAGCTAAAGCTATGACAATTCTCCGGAATGGTAAGGTGCTAACTGATAATACACCTGCTGAACTTTCTGATAAACCTATTACTGTTTCAGGTCCTTCAAACGAAAATCACAAATCCCAGGAGGAGGAGATAGTGGTGGAAAAGTCCAAGGATTCACCACCCCTACACAAGTCAGCAAATCCATATATGTCACCCATTCCATTCCCAGGGAGACTGCAAAAGAGTAAGTTGGGAGCCTATTCTTGTTGCAAGAATTTGATTTGGAAATCAGGGATAAGAAGGGCAGTGAGAATGTGGTAGCTGACCACTTTTGTCGACTAGTGGAAGAAGAAACTAGAGAAGGAAGTACCAAGCTTGTACCAATAAATGAGAACTTTCCAGATGAACAGCTGATGAATGTGGGAGCCAATGATCTATGGTACGCGGATTAGTGAATTATCTTGCGAATGGCATCGTACCAGCTGACCTGAACTCGCAAGCAAAAAGAAGATTCATCTCCCTCACCAAGCAATACTTTTGGGATGAGCCATACCTGTTCAAATATGGCGTTGATCAGATCATTCGGCGATGTGTCCCTGAAGAGGAGCAGCAAGATGTGCTGAAATTCTGCCACGACCTTAGTTGTGGAGGGCACTTTAGTGCTAAGAAGACTGCTTTGAAAGTTCTCCAATCAGGTTTCTTCTGGACCTCTTTATTTAAAGATGCTTATACTTTTTGTATTTCTTGTGACAGGTGCCAGAGAACGGGGAACATTGGTAAAAGAGATGAAATGCCCCTTTTAAATCAGTTGGTGGTAGAAATATTTGACGTGAGGGGAATTGACTTTATGGGTCCCTTCCCATCCTCACACGGGTTCACTTTCATCTTGGTAGCTGTGGACTATGTTTCGAAGTGGATTGAAGCACTTGCAACCAAGACAAATGATAGCAAAGTGGTGGTAAAATTCATGAAAGAGCACATATTTACCAGATTCAGAACACCTCGTGCTATCATAAGTGATGGTGGGAGCCATTTTTGTAACAAGGTTTTTGCCTCTTTAATGAAAAAATATGGTGTCAAACACAAAGTGGCAACTCCATATCACCCTCAAACTTCAGGACAAGTGGAGGTGAGCAACAAGCAGATTAAGCAGATATTAGAGAAGACAGTGCAACCAAATCGGAAGGATTGGTCAACTAAGCTTAATGATGCATTATGGGCATATAGAACTGCATTCAAAACCCCAATTGGTATGAGCCCTTATAGGATAGTATATGGAAAAGCATGTCATCTGCCTGTGGAGTTGGAACACATTGCCTATTAGGCACTGAAGAAGCTGAATTTCAACTTAGATAAGGCAGGAGAGGAAAGAAAATTGCAAATGAGTGAACTTGAGGAGCTTCAGGACAATGCTTATGAGAATGCCAAGATATACAAAGAAAGGACAAAGAAATTGCATAACAGCAGAATCATTCGGAAGGAGTTCCAACTGGGGATGCTTATCCTTTTGTATCAGTCAAGGTTAAGGTTGTTTCCAGGGAAGCTGAAATCACGATGGATGGGTCTGTTTAGAGTTACTCAGGTTTTCCTGCATGGAGCTGTGGAAATTAAAGTTCTTGAAGGTCAGAAGAGATTTAAGGTTAATAGACATCGAATCAAGCCATACCTGTGTGCATCCGAGCTCAGGAATGCTGAGTTTTCCTGCCTTAATGAGCCGTAAAGCTCTTGTGAGTCTTGCCCAAACGTTAAATAAAGCACTCGGTGGGAGGTAACCCACCCAAGTATTTTTTTTCCTGTCCCATCTGGTTTTATCGAGTCTAAGTTAGTGTCTTTAAAATAAAAAAAAAATTATATGTTTTGCACCTAATGCCACCGCTGCTAATGTCAAAGCGGTGTGGCAGCGGTTTGGGAAACGGTCCCCTCTATCCCAAAAACGCTGCCCAACCGCTGCTATTTTTGAATTGGAAGTCAAAGCGGTGTGGCAGCGGTCACACCTGACGTGAACCGTTGCCAGACCGCTGCTAGACCGCTGTGTCTATGGCAGTGGTCCTAAGTAAAACGGGGCGTTTTAGGCCACTGTTGCTCGAGCCAATCATTAAGAACCGCTGCCGAACCGCTGCCAATTTGGCAGCGGTTCCGCAATGGTTTTGCAAAAATATAAAAGGTCGCTTTGTGCGACAGACGGGCAGTTTTCTTCTCTTCGTTTTCTCTCCTTTCCTTCTTCTTCTTCCCTTCTCTCTTGCCTCCATTCACGCCCCAAGCCAAGGTATGCTCACTAACTCTACTCTATTAGTTTAAATTTTTACTTCATTCCTGTGTTGTCATATGTGAGTCTCTGTTATTTCCTTTCAATTGATGAATATCGGTTCCTAGGCCTTAGAAGATGAAATTCAACCTGTCTAGTGTTCTTATCTGATGCATATGCCTAATTGTTAGCTATTTATGAGTCATGAACCAATTGGAATGAATTTAGGCTACTACTAGACATCAACACGACAAATTTAACAATTGATTGGGATGTTTGTGTACTTCAATTTAAACTTTGTTAAATTATACTGTGTGTTGGTTGTGTTAGTAAGTAGGAATTGGAGAATGTACAGGCACTTTTGGGAAGTTATGGTGTATTAATTGCTTGTCAGATTGCTGCTGAAATTTTGTTATAATGTTTGCCCCATTCTGGAAACTAATTTGCTTTGTGTGCTTCATTTTATCCAGGTATGGTGAGGACTGCCATCAGAGGAGGCCATGCTCCTTCAGACCCCAGTAGGAGGAGAGACAAACGGTCAGTTGAGCTGTCATATGTCGGCAATCCTGATTACAAGGACAGATTGAAGAATGAGAGGAAATTCATTCTAGAGAGGGGGATAACGCTGGAGGAGTTGGGAGAGACTTCTATCCCTGCCACCGTAGAGGCTAGAGGATGGACTGGATATGTTAGGCGACCCTGTAATGCCAACATCACCCTAGCCTGTGAGTTCTATGCAAACATGGTGGACGCTCAGTTCTCCACACACGGGGTGGTGATTGTTCGGAGGGTGCCAGTGGTGATCATAGCATAGTTGATCAATAAGTATTACAACTTGCCTCCTATAGAGATTGCTGATGCTGTGTGGCCGAACAAGTACGATATTGGGTGTGAGCTACGTAGAGTGGGAGCAGCTTGGTGGAATGGGCAGAGGTTGATGAGAGGTGACTTGCGTTTGGAGAGTGTTTTTTGGAACCTCTTCATTTCGGCTTCTTTGAAGCTGTCGAGCCACACAGGGGAGGTCTTTAAGGAGGTCTCTCAGATTCTATATGCCATCAAGACAGGGAGATACATTGATGTCGCCGGTTTCATTAAGAAGGAGATTCGTGGTTGTGGGCTGATTGCTTTATTTCTACACAAAATGTAGCCCCCTTTCCGTATCCTTTTGTGTATGTTTCTCGGGTAAAACCGGGGTTTTAATGTTTCATTTGAGGTTTTTGTAGGTTTTTCTGATAGCAGGGGTGTTTTGGCTCTAACTGGAGAACTTTGGGCAAAAAGCGCAAATATGGAAAGTCTGGGGGCTTGGATCAGAGCGCCGCAGTTGAAGCATCGCGGTTGGTGCACAAGCGGCAAGGAGGCGACAGAGATCCTCCAAAGTTGCCGCTCATGAAGTGCCGCGGTCGGGCAGCAACGGCAGAGGGGCGACAGAAACCTCTCAGGCCTGCCGAGGTCCAAGTGCCGCGGTTGGTAGACCACGGCAAAGGCGCGACAGAAACATCTTGGATCTGCCGCGGTTGTCCAACCGCGAAAATGGCAACCGCGGCAGAGCGTCCCTTCGTATTCCAGAGGGCATTTTGGTCATTTTTGGGCCTCCTATAAGTATCCCTTCTAGGTCATTTCAGAGGAGGACCTTCCCAGCTCGAATTATTACAGCAAATTTCCATCTTGGCTCTTCCCTTCACACATCACCAACCCATCACTCACAACCCACCAAAATCCCACCTTTCCCTAAGATCCAAACACACCAATCCCACCTCTTTTCCATAGCCATCATCACTTCACCTTTTGAGCAAGAAGAATGATAGAAAGAGAAGAAGATCCAAAGAAGAAGAAGCTTTCCATATAGTTTTTTCTAGACTCTTTCTCTTTTATTCTTTATTGTAGCCCTGTGCTTCTTATTTCACATATATTGTATGGTTACTAGTTGTAATATGATGAGCTAAACTCATAGTGCTAGGATTTGATGAAACCCCACCTTTGACTATACATTTAAATGAATTGATTCTTGTTTATCCCTTATGTGCAAGATTGTTGTTTGTATGGGTATTTTTATGTTCTTAATGCTTTTCAATTGATTGATCTCCTCTTGAATGACTTTTGTGGTATGTTATGCACTAACCGGAGACGCATGCCACGTGTTCGATAAAATGCTCCCCTATGCATGCTTAGAAAAGTAGACCTACTTAGGCTAGCGTATAGGACTCATTTAGTACACCAAAGTCCGTAATGAACTCATTCGTAAATTCCGAGTAATCGAAGGATAAGCTTGGGTATGTTTTGAGTGTGACTCACTCTACTTGACCAAGATTGTGGGTCAATATAAGGGTGTATGAGTATATGAATTGCATGAGTACGTTTGGGGTTATACAATCGAGTCTAACTAGAAAGTCAATCTAAGGGTGGGGTGTAGTCAAGTCCTAGCATATTTCTCTCCATTATTCACATTCGTGTTTTATTTTGAGTTTTCATTTCTTTGCTTTAGTATTAGCTTTAAATCAAGATAGTTTACTTTGTTTGTTTTGAACTACCATCATTATTGATTGTTTGAATAGCAAATGGACTAATCAATTTCGGTAATCGGTCACTCGATCCATGTGGGAACGAACTTTACTTACTATTGTGCTACTCTCCGACCTCGTTCTATTTCGAGTGTCACTTGAGTGATAGCCATGGGCGACAGGTGAGCACTAGTATTATTTTCCCGTGTCTGATCACTGCCATGTGTTCAGCATCTGGTCTAGTAGTTGATGACAACTCCCGGGATGACACATCAGAACCCGACACTCCACTTTGCCTGCTGACATGGAACACTTAGGCGAGTGTACGTGGCCTTCCCATGATCGGAGAGTTCGCTGTGCGGAAAAGGCGTTAGGAGGATGATATTGTGAAGGAGCAGGATCAGCGGGTTGAGGACCAGCAGGGTCCAAACCCAGCCCAGCAGGCTTATGAAGATTCTATGCCGGGTTATCAGACGGATGCAGGGGCTGGGTCGTCACAGTAGCAGAGGCCTGAGTGGGTCGAGTACATGCTCACCACGATGAAGGGCTATGTCCATTCAGAGATCGACAGCTTGAGGACCGACATGTATGCACGCTTTAGCGACATGCAGCTCTTGATAGACGAGATCCATCGGGCCGCAGTTCAGCCCGCCCAGCCTTCTGACCCATCTCACTCCCATGTTTCAGGTGCTGATGCTGCATTTCCAGAGACCGCTGCCCAGTATGGAGATTATTTCACTGCACCCCCTGGAGGTGATTTTTTCGGGCCTGGCTCGAGCTAGCAGCGTGAGGACGACTACTAGAGGCATTGTAGATGGACCTGAGTCTACAGACTAATATGTTTCTTTTCACTTTTTCTTTTTCTTTTCTTTTCTTTTTCTCTTTCTTTTAAACTTTCAAATATTGTGTTATTCAGTTTTTACATTGTGGATTAAGTTTATTATGATTGATTTTGTTTCTTTTATTTTATGTTGTGTTAAATTCGCGCTGCCTTGTCTTTATCCATGTTGTCATGTGTTCTCATTTTCATACATTGAGGACAATGTTGGATTTAGGTTTGGGGGTGTGACTCCTTTTGTTTTGTTTTAGAGTCTGTCATTCCAGTGTCTTTCAAGACAAGATACTTTGAAGTGTGCCTTAGAGATAATATGCTTTTCTCAATGAGTTTACACTAACATCTGGCCATTTAGAGTACTATATTGCATTTTTCAAAACTTATGACATGCTCTGATATGATAGTGGATAGGATGTTGAATTGAATGATTAATAGTGGAGACTACTCTTGTGAGTTCACTAAACCAAAAAGCGTACATAAATGACATACTATGGGGTTCTGTTGTTTCTACTCTTTAAACACTTACTAGGTTCTTAGCATTAGATTCGATCTCTATAGGTAGTACATTGAGCATTATAGAACAATCATCATAAAAGATTTCACATGTTAAATTTTGATCTTGAGTAAGACGAACCGGTGGAAGTGATGATAGACTATGTGTGCTTTAGCTACTTAAAAGACCTGAAATATTTCCTACCTTATGTGTGTGCTCCATAGCCCTGTTTGAAGCCAAACACTATAACCTTGTTTTTCTTTCTTCACCACATTAACCGTAACCCAATGAGCCAATATCTTAAGCCTGACCCTATAGCTTGGGATCATATTTTGAGATAGTGAATAAAAGGTGCTATTTCTGCACGTAACTGTGTGTAGGTTTCAATGCTAAGACCGAGGAGAAGAAGAGCTGCATTCAATCCAAAAAGTTCGAAGCCAAAGTCAATTTATCATTCAAGTTTCAATTCCAAAAAAAAAAAAAACATATAAGTGCAATTGAGTCAAAGAAGATTGCAAGCTTGCATTCAAAATTTTTTTAAAAAAAAAACAATAAATAGAGTAGATGATGTGATGTAAGTGGTGTCATTCCACTTGTAAAGGAGACCAAGATATTTGTGCGAAGCCGAAAAGGTAATAGAAGACTCTCATGATATGATCCTAGGTTGTTGAATTCCAATTTTCCATTCTTTCTTGAACCCTCGCCCAATGGCCCCATTACAACCTAAATGAAAGTCTTTTTGATCTGCTGGTTATCCTTATTATGATAGTAGAGATAGAGCATGTGATTATATTGTTCATAATGTTTGATTCTTTTCATGAGATCTTTTGCATACAAATCAAGCGTTCTTTCAACGATATATTCATATGCGATAATTCTTGATATTTCTTGTGCATAATTCCATTCGCATATGCTTGATAAGTGATTGTGCCTAGGATCTGTGTGAATTATGAGCAATATCACGTGAGAATTAGAGTCGAGGTGAATTATATCTATGGCATTTGATGATGTGTCCTCGAAGCTAGAATGTTTGAGTTTGGGCTTTTCTATTTAAATTATGCAATGTTTTCAGATTCATGGCTAGGTATTAGTCTTTACTTATTGGTTTTTGTATGTTGTCTCAACTTGGGTACATTTTGTGGTATTTTGGATGATAGGATGTTGCTGGATATGTTTGTGGGTGTCATAGCTGTAAACCCTCAGGAGACAAAACTCCTCCTACTAGGGACACCTAGAGGTTTAAAGGCTTGTAGCATATGCTCAATGCTATCGTGTTCCCTACGAAAGTGGCTTAGTTAGGATTGTTTTTCTAAGGTTTAGTTCTTAGTTTTTGTTTTCTGTTTTGCTCGAGGGCTAGCAAAAGATAGGTTTAGGGGCATTTGATCGGTCATTTATTGTATATGTTTTTGATCCCCATTCCTCCAATCAATTGCTTGCTTCTTGAGTCTTTTAGTGGTTTAATGGGTGTGTTTGAATGTTTTCAGGTTATTGGACCAGATTGATATATTTGAAGAAATTAAGATAAAAAGTGCTATTTTGAAGTAATCAAGGGTCTTTTCTGCAAATTGAGCAAAAACGCTCTCACACCGTTGCTATTTTCAGAGAGAGGCGTCGCAGCGATTAAATGGGCAGAGGAGTCCGTTGTGCCAAACGCTGCCACACGGCTGCCAAAGTGGCAGCGGTTCGGTATTTGATCGGTCATTTATTGTATATGTTTTTGATCCCCATTCCTACAATCAATTACTTGCTTATTAAGTCTTTTAGTGGTTTAATGGGTGTGTTTGAGTGTTTTCAGGTTATTGGACTAGATTGATATATTTGAAGAAATTCAGATAAAAAGTGCTATTTTGAAGTAGTCAAGGGTCTTTTCTGAAAATTGAGCAAAAACGCTCTCACACCGCTTCTATTTTTAGAGGGAGGCGTCGCAGCGATTAAATGGGCAGAGGAGTCCGCTGTGCCAAACGCTACCACACCGCTGCCAAAGTGGCAGTGTTCCCAATTGTGTGTAAACCGCTGCCACACCGTTGCCAAAGTGGCAGCGGTCCGGCAGCGGTCTAGCCTAATTCCACGATTTAATAGGTTTTTTCCACTGTAGCCCGAGATGATATAAATATAGGAGTATTTTATTTAGGATGAGGTTCATCTCTCACAATTAGACAGCCATCCTTCATAGCCTAAATTACTCAACAAACTCTCATCCACTTGCAGAAGGAAGATTTGAAGACGAAGGAGAAGATTTCAGCATCAGAGATTGGAAGAGTGTCTACTATTTCCATGGGTTCTATCAATTACTTCTCTCTTCTTTTTCTGCTTCTAAGTCTGAAGCTATAATCACTGGAAGAGTCTCATTCTCCCCTAAAAAGGCATATTTGAGGTAAGAGGGAAGTTGTTTCAGCTCCAATGCAGGAGGAGAACTAATAGATGGGTTGTTGATCTCATCTTCCACTTCAGTACATATTTCCTCAATATCATAATCCTCTTTTGTAACTCCTATCTGCCGAAGTTCTTCATCATCTTCAAATACATCACAAACCCAATCTAACAATTCCTCAGATATGTCTTCTAACAACTCATCTTGTACTGCCGACTTCACCACTTCAATTGCACTACATTCAACTGAGTCACAGTCATTGGCTGCTTCAGGGAACTTCAGAGATTCAAAGACTTTAAACTCTACAGTCTCATCTAACACAGTCATTGTTAGCTTTCCATTCTGGACATCTATAAAAGTCTTTGCAGTTGCCATAAAGGGTCTCCCTAAAAGAATAGGCTTGCAGTTCCTATCTTTGGCACCTTCATCCATATCTAACACCACAAAATCAGCAGGAATAATAAGGTTTTCTACCTATACTAACACATCTTCCACATAACCCCTAGGGTACCTAACAGAGCCATCGGCCAACAGAAGCGACATGGTTGTCTTTTTCAGATCATTCAAACCCAATTGCTCATAGATAGTTGACGGCATTAAATTGATGCTGGCTCCTAAGTCTAGCATGGCCCTCTCTAGAGTTGTACCACCAATAGTAATGTTAATGCAGAAACTACCTGGATCTTGAAGTTTTGGTGGTAATGACTTTTGAAGGACTGCATTAGCACTTCCGGTAATGAATTCTTCATGATTCTCCACAAATCTTGTTTTGGATGTGTGAAGGCTCTTGAAAAACTTAGCAAATGCTGGCATCTTCTGAATCATCTCTAAAAGGGGGACGTTGACATTGACCTTTGAAAGGATGTCATATATGTCCTTGTATGACTTCTCCAACTTGCTCTTTTGCAGTCTCCCTGGGAATGGAATGGGTAGCACATATGGATTTGCTGACTTGTGTAGGGGTGGTGAATCCTTGGACTTTTCCACCACTATCTCCTCCTCCTGGGATTTGTGATTTTCTTTTGAAGGACCTGAAATAGTAACATGTTTATCAGAAAGTTCAGCAGGTGTATTATCAGTTAGCACCTTACCATTCTGGAGAATTGTCATAGCTTTAGCTTGCTTAGTGTAACTTGGAAATTTTCCTTGCTCCATTCTTTGCGTAGCCTCGACTAGTTGCCCAACTTGAATCTCTATCTTTTTCATTAAGGCATGAATATTCTGAAATTGTACCTCATTCCTTTGGTCAGTTTGCATTATACGCTGCTCTAATTGCTGGAATTGTTGTAACATTTGCTGCAGTAATTCTTCCATTGAAGGCTTCTTGGGTTGAGATTCGAAGTTTTGTTGAGCACTGGTGTTAATCTATCTCTGATTGATGTTGTAGTTTCCCCATTGGTTACCAGTGTTCTGATTGTTTGACCATGAAAAATTAGGATGATTCCTCCACCCTAGATTGTAGGTATTGGAATATGGGTCATTCCAAGGTCTGGGGTTAAAGTTGTTCATGACATGAACTTCTTCTTCTTTAGGTCCAAGACCTGCTGCCTGGTGCTCTCCTATAAACACCTTTTGTTTCAATTGACCAATTTCAGTAGCAAAAGAATCTATCTTCTTCTTCATCTGTGTCATCTGAATGGAACTCTCTGTGCTAGCATCCATGGTATAGATTCTCTTCTTCCTTCTGGAATTCTTATGACGAGAGTTCTGAGCCAACTTTTCAAAGATAGCATACACCTCATCAGGCTGCTTGTCATACATAGATCCTCCACAGGCATTGTTCACTAGAAGTCCTGATACTTCAGTCAAACCATCATAAAACCATTGACACAACTGATTTGTAAGAAACCCATGCTGAGGACAGTCCCTGGTATATTTCTTGAAACACTCCCATGCCTCATAAAAAGTCTCATTATCTTGTTGAAAGAAACTCGAAATTTTGGCTCGGATTTCACTGGTTTTCTGAGATGCATAATACTGATCAGTAAGCTTTTCTCGCACTTCATCCCATGTTCTCAAAGATACAGGAGGCAATGTTAACAGCCAAGCTTTCATCTCTCATTTCAATGCATGCGGAATGCATCTCATGCGCAGCTGATCTTCAGTAATCCTATAATTAGGTAAGGACTGTATTGCTCCATAAAACTCCCCGAAGAACAAGAGTATATCTTCATCTGGTAAACCATGGAAACTAGGCAGCTGACTGTAATGTCTACTCTTCAGCTCATAATTCCTTGCTGCAGGTTCTAGCACAATGCACAAAGGATGATTGCTCACAACTGGCCTACTGTAATCCTTCATAGTTCTGATGGGTTCTGGCTCATACACTGGATTGGGAACAAGGTTAGGACCCGGGTGCATCCTTTCTTGATTCTGATTCTGATTTTGCTCGTCTTCCATTGCTAAATTTCTGACACGATCAATGTTATCGTTCAAAGGTAATAATTCTCTCTGTTGAGATCTTCTACCTTGCATTTGTTGTCAACACCTGCAATGGGACAAACAAATCACTAGTAAACTCTGAGAAAGAAAGAAAGAAAGAAGAAGAAAAAAAAAATAAATAAAAAGAAAAATCTAAAAAGCTAAAAATTAATGACTCGACTACCTGAACAAAAATAAATCTATTAACTATAACTAAAACTAGAAATAATCAATAAATTCAACTAGTTCCCGGCAGCGGCGTCAAAAACTTGATGTGTAAAATCGTGTTATAAAAACCTAACTCGCAAGTGAACGAATTGTGAGATAAGTACAGTGACAAGTAGGGATCGTTCCTACGAGGAAAAGTGATTTATCGACTAAAACTAATTCTAATTAAAGCTAAGCAATTAACAGTAACCAAAAGATTTGAGATTGATTGATTGATTTGAGATTAAAACTAGATTAAACTAAGAAAATAGTTAACAAGAATATGTGAATGTGATCAAGAGGTGAGAGGACTAGGTCATCAATGCTCCCCAACTACGTTTACTCAATGCTTCGAATTGACTTTTACAAAGAATGTTAATCAAGTTAAGGGTTCGTTCTTTTAATTATGTATAATTAATGTTATGTGGTCTTGGAATAAATCAAGTATTCTCTACTGCAGTCTAGAACAAAACATGCATGTAAACTATAGCAAAAAATACATCAACCATACACCAAGCGTTCTCAATTAAGTCTAAAACAAAACATGCGTATAAACTGTAACCTAAAACCCACAAAGCACACAATCAAGTATTCTCAATCATAGTCTAAAACAAAACCTGCATGTAAACTATGATTGAGAATCCATTAAGCACAAGAACAAGAGAACTGAAAATAACGTGCGATATCCTGCTACGATAAATTCCATTCATTCAATTGCATATTGGCTGAGAATGGTGAAACCCACGTGCATCTCAACTTTTAACATATTAAACCCTAGATTCAAGTTAAGCACTAACCATGCATTAACAAGAGTAAATCACAAATTGAATGAATCGAAACTTGAATTAAGAAAATATAGTCAATTTTAACAAAGAGCATTCATAGAAGTTCACATTGAATCCCTAGTATGGATTTAGTTACACATAGATGAAATAAAAAGAAGAGAGAAGTAATTGATAGAACCCATGGAAATAGTAGACATTCTTCCAATCTCTGATGCTGAAATCTTCTCCTTCGTCTTCAAATCTTCTATATGCCAGGTGGATGAGAGTTTGTTGAGTAATTTAGGCTATGAAGGATGGCTGTCTAATTGTGAGAGACGAACCTCCTCCTAAATAAAATACTCCTCTCTTTATATCCTCTCGGGCTACAGTGGAGAAAACCTATTAAATCGTGGAATTAGGCCAGACCGCTGCCGGACTGCTGCCACTTTGGCAGCGGTGTGGCAGCGGTTTGCACACAATTGGGAACGCTATCACTTTGGCAGCGGTGTGGCAGCATTTGGCACAGCGGACTCCTCTACCCATTTAATCGCTGCGACGCCTCTCTCTGAAAATAGCAGCGGTGTGAGAGCGTTTTTGCTCAATTTGCAGAAAAGACCCTTGACTACTTCAAAATAGCACTTTTTATCTGAATTCTTCAAATATATCAATCTGGTCCAATAACCTGAAAACACTCAAACACACCCATTAAACCACTAAAAGACTCAAGAAGCAAGCAATTGATTGGAGGAATGGGGATAAAAAACATATACAATAAATGACCGATCAATGACTTTCTAAGACAATCTTGAAAATGCCTACAAGGTTATACTAAACAACCTAGGAGGAGGGGGGGGGGGGGGGGGGGGGGGGGGATGAATAGGTTGACACACTAGTTTTAAAAACTCTTTCATGACTTGTGTCAAAATGTTGGTGAGCATACAAATTAACCTTGAACAAGATTGTTATAAGAAAACAATTTGCACAAGTATGCTCAATTCACCACCTTTAGTCTATAAAACATATATCAAGAAACAATGTATCTCATATACAAGAATATTCAATGAAAAGCACATTCCACAAGTTGTATTATGAATATTACAATGAAAAATCATTAAGTAAAACATTACAACTTGATATAGAATATTGCAAGATACAATGTTCAAACACTTATAAGATACAAGAAACAAATGTTGATTCAACAAACAATGTGCACATCTCTTTCTTTATCAATAACATGTTTATAAAGATGTGAGGAATTGAAGATCATAAACAAGTTATATTGAACAAACATACAAATATAAAGAGATAGAGATAGAGACATTTGACACATTGATTTTTACGTGGTAAACCTTTGAAGAGGAAACATCCATGGGTTGAATCCACAACCACCGGCAAAGCAATCCATTATATGAAAATGACTTACACACTCAAGACTATCAACACATGATATCCACCCTAAGCTATCAACTCCTAGTCAACCCTCGGGCTAGTGAACCACATAGCCTACTCCTTATCCAAGGTGTGTCTTACACCTCTAGGAAGCAACTTCCGATCCAAGGCTCTCAAGTCTCTAGGAAGATTTCCTTACTTAGATATCTAGATCACAAAGATCCTAGTCAAGCTTCCCTAGCTCAACCATCCGGAGTACCACACTCCTAACTAAGACTTTTGCTTGGCTATCTGGAACACTTTTCTAGCCAAGTCTTCTTGTTCAAATTAAAGCTTCACTCACTTTAACAAAAAACTTCAACCTTTCCTCAAGGCAAATGATCTAGGTCATACAAATGATGCAAATCACAATCAACACAACATAGAACATGTGATCAAGACATTCTATGGAACAACTAGGCCTAAACATGTGAAAACACAAGTAATAAAAGTCTAGATGCAAAAATATGAATTAAACCTAGAGCATGTGAAAACACCTAACACAAAAGCTCATAGTTTCATTCACACACATAACACTTGAATAGATCAAAATCATGAAGCACATATTCAAGATGCTATAAACATAAATATAAATGCTAGAAACATAACATTTATTCAATGAATATTCTAGCCAAAGATTTAGAGCAAGGATATAATGATAAATCAATTAAGTCCTAGATGTCTCTAAAAACACATACAAGAGCATTAATCCTAAATTTCATCAATCAAAGAATCAAGGCACATTTCAAGGATTATTAATCATAAAATGATTCAATCAAGTCTCAAATAATCCTAGATGTCAATCTAATCACAATACAACTCTCAATCATGTGAAAATAATAGAATCCAAGAATCTAGTTCACATATGTCTCTAATTAGACTTTTAATTAGGATTGATTATGAAGCTATCTTTCTCAATAGCATTCACCATACATATACATACATATAGAAGAAGAAACCCCAAGCAAATTAAAGGTTATAAAAGAAGAAATCACAAATATATGAACACTACCTTGCAATCTCGAGCTGGTTCGGTATTCTATGTTGAACCACTAGAAAAATAGATCAAACAGCTGTAAGACCACTTGGAAAAGGTAGAGAACTCAAATAGGAACAATCTCTAACTTGAATCAACCAAATCCAACTTCGTATGAGAAGTTATGGTGTTTGGAAGGTGAGAAAAGTTGAGAGAAATTCTGGTAAAGGATTTCTAATTTTTCTTCTTTGAATGAATGAGAGGGAATGGAGGAAATTTAAAAGGAAGAGAGAGAGGGAAAAAGAGGACCACCCAGCTGATGACACGTCAGCACCATGTTTGGACCGTGTGTGGTACATGTGGGTAGAGAGGTAACCTAGCCGTGTGGCACACGTGGCTCACACGTGGACTTCTAAGGTTGGCCTTTGGCCAATCTTGCTCCTCTTGTGCTCCGCTCGTGTTCTTCTGCTGTATCCGGGCCTCTGAACTTTGATTTTGAATCCATCATTGGTTTATGAATTGTGTCTCCCTCACGCACAACAACGACTGTGAAACTTTGACAAAAGGTTGAGAATTCATCTCGAAAAACGATGACGAACACAACTCAACGAATGAGAACGAAAAGTAACGTATCTACATCGTTTGGACTCGAAACCAAATGAATGAGTAACCGAAATGATCGGGACTTAATAAGGAATCATAAGAGATCATGTTCAAGTCCAAAAACAATAAAATGTAAACAAATAAACACAATATCACACATGTATGCTGTTTCCTAGACATAGTCTTAGAACATGCAATTCTATAATGTATGAGAATTTGAGTTCAATGCAAAAGCATATAAAAACATGTGAATGTGCTATATAAATGTTGCACAATGATGTAGGGACACATATGAATGATTTGTGTGTGTGTGCCTTACGCCTTGCAAGAGGAAGAAGAATCTTGATACCTTAGCATCCAAGTATGCGATGTTCCCCTTGAAGACAATATTTGCACAAGATGTTACTTCTTCACCTTTGAAGCTTCTTTCTCCAAGAATCACCTAAGCAACAACTATTACAAATATATAGAGTTTTGCAATGGAATCAAGCCAATACAAATCAAGGATCTTACAAATCTTCCTCATAGGATGTTAAGGAGGTGAAGCTATGCTTTTTCCTTGAGCTTGAGGTTGCTTTATCTTAGTCTTCTTCAAAACTTCTAGATACCTCATCTTTTGTCCTTGAAAATCTTTAAGGGGCCACTCTTAGAAGATTCACCCACTTCAAGAGTCTTCTTGTGGTAAGAAGATTGAAGAGGCAACTTAGGAACCATATCCTTCACAAAGATTGTCTTGTTCAAGGAAGGCGTGGACTCATCATCTACAAAGCCAAGCCCTCATTTATCAAAAGGAATCTTCATGTCATTTATCATGGCATCTAGCTTCTCCTTACTCAAGGTTATATTTACAAGAAGACTTCTAGCTTTAGCTACCTCTTCTCTCAAGTTGTCTTCAACCTCCTTGGATCTTACTACTTCTTTACTCAAATGAGTCACCTTGGTTGTAAACTCAAGATTTGCTTCATTTAATCTTCAAATCTCCTTTTTATTCTTCATCCTAGAGATTTCAAACCTTTTAATGTAGTCTTCAAGATCCACATCTTCATAAAATCTCTTATTTGAGTGAGATGAAGAACTCTCACCATTAGAGTTATCTTCTACACTTTGTCTCTCACCAACTGAGTCAACTTCCACATCAAGACCTTTGCCTTGGTCATTTGATGTCATACAAGAAAATTCCCAACTAGTAGCTAAATCATCCATATCTCTAGCTACTTCATCATCTATTCATTCTTTAAGGTCACAAATTGAGGCATTTTTGCCTTCTTCTCCAACATCTACATGAGAGGCTCTAAATGCCATGTAGTTAATCACAAGATCTTCATCACTGGAAGAATCTTCTTCACTTTCATTCTCACTTGATGAGGTGGCTATCTCCTTTCCATTTCTTTGGTTCTTCAAGTTACCACAAACCTTGGAGATATGCCTGTATCCCCCACATTTAAAGCATTAAATGCCTTTTCTTGAAGACTTCTCTTGGTTTGGCTCAACCTTCTTATAGTTATTCTTTTGTAGCCTCAAAAACTTCTTGAATCTCTTCACCATTAGATCCACATCTTCATCCAAGTTATCATCCTCCTTATCAATTTTAGAGGTCTTCTTGGGAGGTGAGGAGGTAAGAGCCTTTCTTGACTCATAGGCAAGAAGCCTTCCAATTACTTCATTCAACTTCATCTTCTTATAGTCACCATTCTCTTTAAGCGCTATCACATTGGATTCAAATTTTGGAGGTAGTGACCTCATGATCTTTTGTTTGATCCTTCAATCTGAATATGAGTTACCTAGTTGATGGCTTTGATTGACGATGTCCATAAACTTCACTTGGAAATCATTGAAGCACTCATGCTCCTCTATCCTAATAGTCTCGAATAGGGTTTGGAACACTTGGAGCTTAGAGTCTTTCTCCACTTCGGTTCCCTCATTTGTCGTCTCCAAGATTTTCCAAGCTTCATGTGCATTTTTGGTGATTTGGATGAGTTTATATTGACTCTCATCCATTGCACAAAGCAAGGCATGCATAGCCTTGTTGTTCCACTTCGAAACTCCAATTCGGTACTCCATTGAGCCTTGGCTTGGGCATAATGCTTCCATCTCTGGCGGCCACGGTGGGAGGTGTGTATCCATCATCAATCACCATCCATACCCTATCATCTATCCCCGATAGATAGGACTCCATCTTCCGCAACCACGAGGAGTAATTGTCACCATTAAGCAATGGTGGCCTCACACTCGACGCTCCCTCTTTGCTTGTCCCAAATTCACTCATAGTGTTTGGGTAAATGTATGCAAATCAATGCAACAATCAAAGAGCATACAAATGCAAGACACATAAGCAAGGATCTCCTAAGTATGTTTAGGAACCTGCTCTGATACCAATTGAAAAATATATAAATGCGTATGTCTAAACAACCTAGATGGGGGTGAATGGGTTGTTAATTCGATTAGTTACTAATTTTTTGGATTAGTCAATATTACAAAAATTAACCTAATACAATGAAATACAATCAATATAATTTAAAGTGCGGAAAACAATATATAACATGATGATTGATTTACGTGAGAAACCCATAACTAGGAAAAACTCATGAGCTATTTTGCTAGCTACACATGGTCCTCAAATCCACTAGATGTAATGATGTTTACAACCAAGGTTGACCTCTAGTCACACTATTCTCAGTCACTAACCTACCATTACTACCCACATGCCTTTTATAGTGATTCTAGACTGAAATGTACAAAAGTAGTTAAATTGCCTAAAGCATACCTTGGGGGGGGGGGGGGGGGGGGGTTGAATAGGTTTTTACACCTTTTTCAATCCCTTGAAACAAACGCAAGTTTGTCCCTCAAGGTAGCTTACATTACAAAACATAAACCATACATTCATATATAGACAAGATAAGCATGCGATCATTAAAGTATTGTCTATATATTAACAAGTAACAAGAGGAAGAATAACATTAAAAATCAACAACAAAGAATACTTGTATTTCCAATAACATTCAATGTGTTACAAGTATCAATCAAAATATAACTATACAAAAGAATCAATGAATAAAAGAATTATATATACAACTATAATCAAAATAATTTGCTTACATATCACACTTAACAAAAATCTTGTTTCAAAATACATCACAAGTGAATATTGAGCAACAAGATTAAAACATACATATATACAAATATGAGAGAGAGAGAGAGAGAGATAGAAAGAATTGACACGAGATTTTTTTACTTGGTAAAACCTCCAAGGAGGAAACATCCATGGGGAACTATAACCATTGGGTACTATATATATTGGATGATAGATTAGATATTCCTTAAAAGTGACCAACTCATGATCTACTTCCAATTGGAGTCTTTGTCTACCCAATCCTTATTGGTAGATTAGAAATTCCTCAAAAGTGCAGAACCACTTTATATTGGAGTCTATGTCTACACAACATCGTTGGAAGATTAGAAATTCCTCAAAAGTGCATACACATCCCATATACCACTCTCTATTGGAGTCTATGTCTAACCAAACGCCCGGGCCTACCAATAATGTATCCAACTCCCTATCCAAAGCACTCATGCCTCTAGAGTGTCTCCAATGCATAGCTATCCGGACCTTCCCGATCCTAGCCATGACTTCTTTCTTGGTTATCTGGACCTCTTGTCCTAACCAAGACTTCCTTGATTGACTATCCGGACATCTTGTCCTAGTCAAGACTTCATGCCTTTTACAAGGACTTCCTAAGTGTGATCCATGAATGCAAATGATGCAAACAAGCAATTCAACGTAGAACATATGATCAATACATTCCATGGAAACTAAACTTAATAATGTGAGAACACAAGTCAAAATAGTCTAGATATAAAATTTGAATTAAAACTTAGAGCATGTAAAAACACCTAACACATGTGGCTCCTAATTTCATTCACAAATATAATACTTGAATAAATCATATACATGAAGCACATATTCAAGAGATTAGAAACATACACTAAAAAATGCTAGAAACACAAAATATGTTCAAAGAATATTCTAGCCAATATTTAGAGCAAGGATATAATGAATAATCAATTAAATCCTATTAGGCTCTAAATACAAAATCACAAGTGCTAATCCTAGATTTGTTCAATAAGAGGATCTAAGAACATGTCAAGGTTATTGATCATAAATACATCAATCAAATCACAAATAACCCTAGATATCAAACTAATCACAATACAACACTCAAACATGTGAAAACCTAGAATTTTAGAAACCTAGTTCACATTTGTCTCCAATTAGACTTTGATTAGGTTTGATTATGAAGCTATCTTTCTTAATTGCATTCATCATACATACACATACATATAGAAGAAGAAACCCCAAGGTCATTGAAGGTTATAAAAGAAGAAAACACATAGATAAGTCAAATACCAAGAATCATGAGATGGTTCGTTTTTTGAGGTAAAGCCACCAGAAACAGTGATCAAATAACTGCAAACTCTCTTGAAAAAGGTAGAGGACTTGATTACAAAACTTCTCCAACTTGAGTCACTCAATTCGGAGTCTGAATGACAAAGTTATGGTGTTTGGAAGGTGAGAAAGTTTGGAGAGAAAATTCTTCTCAAGTGTTTTCTATTTTTCTTCTTGAAATGAAATGTGAGGGAAAGAAGAAATTTAAAAGAGATGAAAGAGAGGGAAAGAGATGACGAATCATGTGCTACCACTTCACCACCCCCGTGAGAGGCGTGTGAGCCTTACAGGGCAGAGAGTTGTGTGGTCTGTGAGGCTTACGGCCTCCTCACGACCTCACTACCAAATGGCCTTTGGCCATTCTTGACTCCCTCACGCTCCTCTCGCATTCTTCGGCCGTATTCGGGCCTCCAAACTCTGAATTTTAATCCATCTTCGGATTGCAAATCATGACTCCCTCATGCACAAGGATGACTATGAAACTTTGACAAAAGGTTGAGAATTCGATTCGGTATATGACGATGAAGACAACTTAACAAATGAGAATGTAAAGTAGCATAGCTTCCTAGTTTGGACTCGAAACCTAATGAATGAGTAACCGAAATGACCAAGACTCAATAAGGAATCATATGAGATCATGTTCAAGTCCAAGGACACCAAAACAAAAACAAATAAACACAAAGTCACACAAGTATGCCATTTCCTAGAGATAGTCCTAGAACATGCAAATTTCACAATGTTTGTTAAAATAAATCTAATGCATGTGCATACTTTGTCAAGTGTGTGAATGTGTTATACAAAAGGTGTACAACTATGCAAGGACACAAATAAATGCCATGTGTGTGTGTGCCTAAGCCTTGTACGAGGAATAAAGTCAATTATATATTTGATGAGCAATGTAGCTTATTCCCCTTTTTAAGACACCATCTTGCATGAACCGTAGCCGAGTCTTTCTTTGAAGCTTTGAATCATCATTTCTAAGGCCACTTATCAATACAAGAGAAACAACATTTTGATATGGAATACATGCCAATAAAAACCAAAAACCTAACATAGACCAAAATGTTCATGCACTACACACCGGTAGTCACAAGACCTAACTTCTTAATGAAGAGATCAATAACCTATGTGAATATATGAAAATATCCGAAATGCAAATAATGCTAGGCTACACTAAATACTTATCTAGGAATTCAAGATGTTAATGAGAACAATCCTAGATATCAATATGTCTATATGAATGCTCATAAAGACCTAACTAGATGAAGACACGCAAGTCTAAGACCTAGTCATCAAACAAAGTCAAAATCAACACAAGTTGTCATTAAACATGGCAAGGACAATAAATATGCAATTAATGAATGCAATCAATGAGTCCTACACATCAACGTCTAAATGTAAAGTATAAAGACTTAGCTAGAGGCCAAAATGATCTTAAATGCTAGCTATCAAAATACCATCAATCTCAACCAACAATTAAGAACATAAACATACTCAAAACATGCTTAATCAAAGAAACATGCAATTAATCAACAAAATAATTGCTAATCCTAAGCAAAGATGAACAAATAGACAAGCTATAGGTTCTAGAACATGTTCAACTTACAAGGATGTGAAAGCATGAAATGAGAAGATGATGCATAAATGATGCTAGATGCATATGGGGTTTGTGTTTGGTTGAGTAAAAATCAAGTCTTGGAGCTCTCTCTCTCTCTCTCTCTCTCTCTCTCTCTCTCTCTCTCTCTCTCTCTCGGAGTTAATATCTCTCTAACAATGGCTTCTTGAAGCTCTAATTTGGCCAAGTGAAAGAGAAGGAATATATATATAGATTGGGGCATTTTCGTAATATTGAAGTAATGCAAAAATTGGGTAAAATCGTTAAAATCTATTCACCCCCCCCCCCCCCCTCTAGATTAATATTTGAACACACCGAGTTATTTGTTTCAGGAAGTGTGTACTCGCACATGGTGAGGTCTAGTTGCTCATCTCTATGTACACTCCCCTCTTGCTCAAATGCTTGTCGCTCTTATAGATTCGGACCATGAGCTTGTTGCTCATGCTGATTTTGAGGAATTCCTTCTTCCATTTGCTCCTCAAACTGATCGACTATTCTTCTAACTTGATTGATATTATCATTAATCGATAAAACTGCTCTTCTTAGCGATCTTCGTCCATGCATAAACCTAAAATCTTGAAATTACACAACAAGTATTGCACGACGTAAACAGACACTAACAAAATGAGACAAAAAATGTAACTATAAACAAATATTACTTAAATAGAACTAATCAAAGCTAAAACACGCTGATCTCTGGCAGCGACGCCATTTTGACAAAGGTCGTTTGCATGTATATTTAAATTCACTTGTCAAACTCAATTTGTAAATCTAGCAATGCTTATAATGGTGTTGAAAACATGCGTATAGTGGCAAGCAAGGGTCGTCCACATAGATCGGAATTAAGCTAAGACTAATTTGCTATTTAAGTTATATTGATGTAAATAAGAAAAGTGATTGATAATGTTGAAGTGTGAAATATCATGTACTAAATAGTAAACTAGAAATGTAACAAAGAAATATAATATAATGTAATGAAAGATGAATATATGGCAACTAGGGAGTTAATAGATTAGTAAGCAAACAATTGGGCTAATTGTAATAAACTTGGTAAATAAGCACAACTCTAACAACTATAGCCAACCTAGGGTGTATAGGTTGGCTATGTATCCTGATCGGACGATAAATGTACCTAATTGAGGTCCCCATTTCCTAGCTTTTGTGCTTGTTTTCGAGCGTATTTTTGTATATAATGAGTTTTGTGAGCCATGTGTAGGTATATATTCCCTACAATAAGGTTTTGATCTTAAAGTCAAGATTGGGAAGCGAAACCGAGCAAAAAATGAGAATTGGAAGCCATGCAGAGTTGTCGCGGCCTCGCCGTTGACCCAAACCGCAGCGTGATTCATAGTCAACCTCGGCAAGCAAAACCATGTTTCCGTGGTGGATCTGCCATTGAGCTAGAACGCGACATTGAGACCGCGGCACTGGTCAACTCTGTTTTTCAAAGGTTGATGGGCTGAAATTGTCAAATGTCCATGCAGAACACCCAACTTTCGGGGTCTATATCTCCCTCCTCAGATTGAACTAGGCTTCCTACCATATATTTTTAGAAATCCCCAGAAGTCTACTTTCCAGCGGTTTTTATGGATCGCGATTCCGAGCTTTTTAGAGGGAGTTATGCACGTTTCTGTAAAGGTGCACGGGGCTGGAAACACGACCTGTGTTCATGGCGAGTAACCATGGCGACTAAACTCACTCACCTCACCCACTCGCCTCAACCTCTGCCCAAACTTCATAAAAGCCATGGCAACTAATCATGGCGAGTGAACCACTCGCCTCAGCCACTCGCCATGACCCTGGAATGGGCAAACTTGTCTTTTCAAGCCCAAATTCGTCCCCAAACTTACCCTAACTATAAATACACCTCTTTGCCTCTTCTTTCAAGAGACCCACGAATTCTTCACCTCTCAACAGCTCCATCTTCATCTTCTTCACAAACCAAGAGAGAGAGAAGCTTCCAAAGCTCCCATGGAGGTTCTCCTCCATGGGAAGCTCACCACCACCACTTTCTACCCATCATCCACCACATTTGGAGTAGATTGCAAGGAGAAAGGAGAGGTCTTTGGACCAATTTCGAGCTAGCAAGCATAGAGAACTTGGAAAAGGTCATCTTCAAGGGTTGTCTCTTCTAAACTCTTCTCTTTGTATTTCTTGTTTTCTAAATGTGTAACCCCACTTGGGAAATATTGTAAACCAATATTTGTGCTCATTTATGTGATAGTTGTTTTTATATTCATTTGGGTTTTGATTTATTCTTGTTATTATTGCATAATCTCTTATCTTGATATGCATGTGTGTGGAGATTGGAAATTGATATGTGTTCATGGATGGGATTAGGAGTAGATTAACTTAAATGTAGGAGTAGTTGTAATCAAATATCTCATTTGTGTGTGTATGTCTTTGGAAGGTCGAAATGCCTTGTTTTGATGGGTTTGAGTGTATATGGATTAGGATTGTACCTCCATGGATGACCTTCTGGGTATATTCTTGACCACTTAGCTCTAAAAGAATGGATGAAACTTGTTTTATGCATGGCCGTGCTAGAATAGGTTTTGGCTCAATGTTCTGGTGCTTAATGGGTCTTTGGCCTTAAGACACGTGCTCTTCCATGACCTTTGGGGAATAGATTTTGGTTTCCTTAATCAACGAATGATTCGTAATAATAGATGATTTGGTTTCGGAACTCCTTAATCGTGAGAACGAGCCTATAACTTGAATTGGATGAATTTAACACCTAACAATCAACTAGGTGTGCACTTGTATTTGGTGAACTAATAAGTACCTTGTATGACCACAATCATGCATCTCTCCAAACCACCCTTTTATTATTTGTCATTTTAAACACAATTCTCACCCCTCCATATTTCTTTTATTTTATTAGCATTCCTTTCATTTACATTTCCACACACACCACATTGCAATATGCATACACCACACACACACCATTCTCACCACATCCGCATCTTATTTACATTGCCTTAAACAAACACTAGAACTCGAAACGGTTGACGGATGACACCTCCCTGTGGACGATACCCTTGCTTGTTGCTATACTAGTCTTTAGTCACTTGCACTAACAATGTGAACTTTAAATATAAATGTTTTGACATGCAAAACGACACTCGTCATATCCATAGCAAGAGACCCACCTAGGATGTATAGAAGGTCTCCTATTAGGGATTGGTCCTTCCTAGACAACCGACCTAGGGTGTATAGCGTCGGTTACTCGTTAGGACCCTATCAATGAAGTATATATATCTATCTCGGGCTCAACCGACTATGGTAGCCACCTAGGGTGTATAGAATGGCTTCTAGCCTCTCACGAGAGCCGTTCTAGGATATATAGAAACGGACACCCATTCGAAACTAGATTAAAAACTTGGTTATTAAGCCGAGATTATGAGAATCTCATCTATTCATGTGAGTAATAAACAACCATATAGAGTGTATATTTAGTTGTCTAAAAAGATAGAATCTAAGGAAGGCTTGTAAATAGGATGTATCTACTACAAGGAACTCCAATTAAATTCATTCATACTCTAGAATAAATCAAAAGAAGATAGACATGTAAGAGAAATAAAGCTTATATACAAGAAACCCAATCATTTGGAACTAATCCATAAACCCCCTTAGTGGGATTTAGCTACTCATTTACAATAAAAGAAATAAGAGAAAAGATAAGAAATAACCCTTAAAGATCATATCCACCTTGATAATCTCTTAGATGTTGAGTAGAGAATGTATGAAACCAAGAAGAAATGAAATCCTAGATCTAGTTACAATTTTAGAGTTTCTAAGTGTTAAAAAAAAAAAAAAACGTAATACACACTTTCTATTTATAGTCCCCCAAAATAGGTTACAAATCAGCCTTTAAATGATGTTTGACGCGAGGGAGTGCGGGTGGAGTGCGGGTCAGTGACCCGCACTCACCTGCACTTTATTGTTTTCCTTCAATTTTGGACTCCCGGATCTGGGTAAGAGTGCGGTTGGATGACCCACACTCACCCGTACTATATCAGTCTTCAACAATTAGGTCCTCTGGTTTGGCAATAGTGCGGGTGGAGTGCGGATCATTTACCCGCACTCACCGGCACTTAATCAGTCCTCAACAATCAAGTCCTCTGGTCTGGGCAAGAGTGCGGGTGGAGTGCGGTTGGGACCCACACTCACCTGCACTATTGTATCCTCTAATGCCTTTCTTCTTATTTTTGTTACTCCCGATCCTCTTTTTGCTAAAAAGCCTCGCAATATGCTCTAATAGCCCGAAATGGAAAAATATCTGAAAATACAAACATAGAGCCCATAAGAGACGATGAAAACACATGAAAACAATACAAAGGCTACAGGTGTGAGGGCCGAAATATACAACATATTTGGCCTAATCAAGGTTCAAATGAGCCTGTTTACAAAAAAAAAAAAAAAAAAAAACTTTCGTTACCCTATTAAGCCTAACATTAGCTAGCCTGATATGAGCGATATAAGTTAAATACACTTTTAAAAAATGTGGTCAAGACCAATCTGATATCCTGACGGTAGCTAACCTCTCTTTTTGAACGCCTCTTCCACAGAACGTCGAGGTAGCTATCTATGTGCTACAAAGACATTTATTTATAAACGTCAGAAAACTTCTTTTTATTTGTGCTTGTTAACATGAGCTAAACAATTTATCACTTACCATATTGGATAACCATTTTATAGGTTTGACCAATTCGTTGAAGTCTTCACGTTTCATCTCCGCCGTTGCCCAGTATAGACACTGTTTAGTTGGCCAAATTAAATTAAATTTTATGAACAAAAATCACACTTAAATACAATATACAAGCAAAAGAAAGGAGGATAGGAATGGACCATTACCGAGTTTGATCTTTCTTCTTCAAATAGGACATGAACTCAAAATAATTCTCATTTACAACTTCGCTCGAATCTTAGGTTTTCTTTTTCTTTTTCTTCTCGGCCATGCATATGGGCTGCCTAGGAACCTTGACCGCTTACGATCTCTTTTCTTGCCATTATTCTTGTAACACATTATGGTCAGACGCATCCATAAATATAACACTCAGTCGAGGGTTTAGAAGAACCACGTTCACAGTAGGTGAAGGGTACTCATCCAAATAAATGGCCTGCTGAACTGGGATTTTATCGGTGCAAAGTTGAACATTGTTGCCATTCCTATTATTTGACACACATGCCTCACCAATAGCCTTCTTCGAGCATGTCTTAACCTTTTCCAATCCATCCGTTTCACCATCAAACTTGTCAGACACGACTGGGCAGCCAATAACCTTTTTCCAAACTAGACTCACCAACAACCTTCTTCGAGCATGTCTTAACCTTTTCCAAACCAGCTGTGTCAGCATCAAACTTCTCAGACACGACAGGGCAGCCATCAACCTTTTCCAAACCAGCTGTGTCAACATCAAACTTCTCAGACACGACAGGGCAGCCATCAACCTTTTCCAAACCAACCTCGTCGACAACCTTCTCTGAGCATGTCTCAACCTCAAACTTCGTAGAAAACACTTTCTCAACCATTTCCAAACCAGCCTTGCCAACAACCTTCTCCAAGGTATTTTCCCTATCATCAAAATTGTGCACTTGTGAGAAAATATAGATATCCTATAATGAGAAGAATATGTATAAAGAACTACAAATTTCAATAATGTTTATTATAAAATAAGTTTTTGAATAGACTAAGCAAGCAATAAATGAAGCTTACAATGTTGTTCATAACTTTGTTTTGGCTTGCTCTTTCCTTGTCAGATGTTGATTTTTTGATTGGTGTATCTCCAACATCGAGTTCTTTTCGAATCTTTGCGAATTCTACTATACAAAATATATTGTCCATTCCTTACTTTGCTTGATTAGCTGTGTAATAGCTGAACACAAGTCAAGAATAGTAGACGGAACTGATGTCTACAATTTCGACTACAAATCCAAATCAAGTACACATTATTAGATTCTCAAAAATAACATAAGGATGATAACATTTAAGTATATTACTAATCAATGCCATAACACTCATTTTCATTACTAGTTATATTTAAACAGTATAAATTTGTACCTTAGGAGTTTCACAATCTACTCCATGGAACAATTGCTTCCTAGATAATGGTTGATCTGAGTTTGTAGATCTTGAACTTATCAAACTTGCTGCTCCCTCCTCCATTGCATCTCCATGGTCCTTCTCATCAGATTCCATTACATGCTCTCTTAACTTTCTTCTTTTTCTTGCTTGCTTTTTTGGTTGAAGACACATCTTCCACCTCACTGACTTGTAGTAATCACTTGACTTTTCATGATTATAGACCCTCCAAGGGAACAAAGACGTCTGTATGTACGAAAGAAAAAAAAAATGTTAACCTGACTAAAAAAAAAAACAAGTATATATAACTATATAAATATAGACACATAAAAGTAAAATACACACCGTTGTACTGAAGTAGATTTTAACTTTTAAAACCCTTGTATTGAAATCCCAATTCTTAAATCTCGGGAACCCTGTTCCAATCTGTCTCCTGATGCGACCTTCCAAACGAGTAATTCGTTCAACGGCCCAAACCTAAATAATTAAAAAACAAACATACAATTAAAGAAATAAAAATCCCATAAGGTTGATTTACACATGAATTAATTTTGGAACTATTACATAAAATGCTAGTTGAAATCCATAAATGTGGAATGTGAAATAGTTCAAATCATTCTTCTGCTGATTGTCCTTGTTTGTCTGCTGATTGTCATTGTATGTTTCTTCTTCTCTATCTTCTCCATCTTCTACTTAAATTTTCTTCTTCTTTATCTTCTCCATCTTCTACTTCAATTTTCTTCTTCTTCTTCTTCTTATTCTCTTCCTTCTTCTTCTTCTTCTTCTTATCTTCATTATCTTTCTTCTTATCTTCATTCTCTTCTTTCTTCTGGTCATTAGTTCTCAACCTCTTAAGGTGTTTACTAGCTGTATTCTTTAGCCAAAACAATGTGATATTGAATATGTACAAAGCCCTAAGAAAAACTTTCAAACACATTTTCATCCTCTACAAAAGACAACAACCAACTGGGTATGGCTGTCTGTGCTTCATCAATCTCAAAGAACTAGACACCACTAATAGATATCCCATCTTCAATGCATTATCACCCTCTATAGCCATGAACTCTTTAAAAGTTGCCTCCAAAAGTTCAATCATCGGGCTTTTATCTTTGAAATATCGTGTCAAAATAGAATCATCACAAACTTTTTTCTTTTATCGGAACCCTTTAGGTAGTGTGCCCATGTTAAGGCCACTGCATAAACAGACTTCCTACCTCCCAAACTGAGCCCGGTTCTGCCCCAAACTAAACCAAATTTCATCCTCATTTTCTGATTTGGAAGAATGATTTGGAAGAATGAAAATATTGTAAATGAGCATCCCATGAACCTTAACGGGCTATACCATATCTGTAAGATCCTATATCTTTATTGGCTTGATCCATTGCAAAACTCTATTTATCTGTAATGGTTAGTTGCTTAGGTGGTTGATGAGCGTCATTTGTGTACTCAACAAAATGATATTTAGATGTGTTCGTTTAGAAAACCGATTTTCACCACTTAGATAGAAATTTAGTAAAGTGGCAAGTGGGATTCGTTCCACAGGGAATTAAGGTGATTAGTTAAATAAATTAACTAATCTATATGCAATAAAATAAATCATAAAAATATGGATGATTGGATGGGTTGTCAAGCCATCAAACATACATGAAAAATAAACCTAATAACTAATAAAAGAATACTTAACAAATCTAGATAAGATAATGGAATAAACAAGTAAGAGAATAGCTAGGGAATTAATGGGATCACAAGTGAATTACGGGAAATGCTTATCAAGCTACTTTAGTGAACAAATCTCACAAATGTTAACCAATTGATTTCTAAAATGTGTTTGGGCCATTATTATGAACCCTAAACAACTTCCCACCGCAATGCCTAACCGATTAAGGAAAGGGGGTCACGGCGAGATCGATTTGTTACAGTTAAAGGCTTAGATTATTGTGGTTGATATACCCTCCGATAATCTATCATATTCACTAAGTTCTCAATCCATCAAGGTTGTCAATCCAATTAAGATTATATAACAAATTATCCTAAGCAAGATTATAATCAACTAGTGGGTATACATGTCAATTATATAATGCAAAGAATCTAATTATAAAATGAATAGAACACAAATAGAAATTAAAATATATTAAAGCTTAAGCAAATCCCAATCCAAATATTCTCACATCAAAACCCTAGAAAGGGGATTTAATTACACATATTACAATCAAAGGGAAGGCAAGTAAAAGATTAGGAAATCACCCATGGGCCTCCTTTTGTAAGCTTGATCCTTTCCTTGCCTTTGATGCTCCTTGTGTAAAGAGTGGATGATGAAGATGTGTCTAGATAGGTGGAGTCAAATGGGAAGTGACTAAGGAGATTTGTGGAGAAGATGGGAAGAAAAGGAATGATTAGGGGAAGTAATCTAGATGTTAAGTTTAGGTAGGAGAGAAAATGGAGAGAAAAGGAATGGTGGAGAAAGGAGGTTTCTTGGTGGTCAAGAGTTGTTCAAAAGAGGAAAAATGTGATGTATTTATAGGTGTGAAAAGCTAGGGTATGAAATGGGTATGAAATGACAAGAATACCCCTCTTGAATGCCAACACTGGAATTCCTACGCTGGAATTCCAACGTGGTCGCCACTTGTCCTTCTAGGTCGCCATGGCGACCTCTCATGGGTTCTTCTATCGCCATGGCGACCAAATGGCGACCAAGTGGCGACCCTTCCCACTTTGGAATTCCTACGTTGGAATTCCTATGTGGTCGCCATTTGCAAGTATAGGTCGCCATGGCGACCTCAAATAGCGACCATGAGATGCTTTGCAATTTCCTCTGTCGCCATGGCGCTCAAGTGGCGACCAAATGGCGACCTTCTGATGACTTAAAGAATCCTTTGTCGCCATGGCGCCCATGTAGCGACCTCCTTATGTCTAAGTGGCAAAAATGCCCTGTTTCTTCCCATTTGTGAGCCTTTTTGCACCCAAGTCCTCATCTTCATCCCAAATGCTCTTGAAACCTAATAAAACCTGAAACACTTGATTTTACACCATTAAATCACTGGATAATGCCCAAGAATCAAGCAAAAGGAGAAGGAAATGAGGGCCAAAATCATACCAATTTTGGTTCGATCAGTGGTTCTTGGTGAAAAGAAGCTTCAAAGAAGAAAAGCAACTTCTCATGCAAATATCGTCTTCAAGAGGAAAAGCGCATACTTGGATACTAAGGTATGAAGATACTTCTTCCTCTTGCAAGGCGTAAGCGCACACACACACACAATTCATACATGTGTGTCCCTACATCATTGTGCAAACATTTGGTATAACACATTCACATTCACACTCATTTAAGTATGCACATGCATTATTTTCATACTGACAAACATTGTAGAATTGCATGTTTTATGACTATCGCTTGGATATGGCATGCTTGTGTGACATTATGTTTATTTGTTTGTATTTCTTATTTTTTTTTTGGACTTGAACATGATCTTTTATGATTTCTTATTGAGTCTCGGTCATTTCGATTACTCATTCATTAGGTTCTGAGTCCAAACGATGTAGCTATGCTATTTTGTGTTCTCATTCATTGAGTTGTTTTTGTTGTCGTATTCCGAGATGAATTCTTAACCTTTTTGTCAAAGTTTTGTAGTCTTTATTGTGCATGAGAGAGTTATGATTCGTAATCCGAAGACAGATTCAAAATTGGAGTTTGGAGGTTCAGATACGGCCAAAGAACGCGAGCGGAGCGCAAGAGGAGCAAGCTTAACCAACGGCCAAGCCTTGGTGACCACGTGTGAGGCACACGGCCTCGCGGCTCCTCTACTCACGTGTGCCACAGACGGTCCACACATGGATGGTGATGTGTCAAGTGCTGATTGGCTCTTCGTTTTCCCTCTCTCTCTCTTTTAAATGCTCTCCTCATTCCTTCCAAACTTAACTTGAAGAATATTGAAAAAGAAAGAAGTTTAGAATTTCTTCATGATTTTTGGTATCTTGTTTCAGTCATAACTTTCTCATTTCAATTCCGAATCACTTGATTCAAAAGCTAAAAATATTGGTCTTTATGAGAGCTACAAACTTTAATCATTTTCAAAGCCAAGTAACTTCGTGATTTTTCGCTGTGAGCATATTTCAGTCCGAGGTTCATACTTGTATTTGAAACATCTTCTTCTTACTTTCACTTTTGACCATCTCTTTTAATCTTCTTATTTGATAGATGAAATGTGTTAAGAATGATATTAGTTCACATTATAGGTTTGTATGATTGATTGATTGATTGTTGAGTTTTAGCTTTGTGATCTTATTTGAACATATTTTAGCTAAACTTGATTTACATGAAATTGATTCTATAAATGTTTTGTATGATGTGCTTCATGATGATTTCTAGGTTTAATTTCATGATCTAAGAACTAGGATTTTTAAGTGATATACTGAATATTCTAATCTTGTTCTTATTGATTCACATGCTTTGATTTATAGATACATTTGTGATTGTTTGTTGAAAGCATATTCTAGATTATCACTAAGCATGTTCATAGAGCTTGATTGATCATCTTGCTTTATTTGATTGTGTTTGTATTCATTTGCATCACTTAGATCTTTGCCTTGTGAAAGGTTGGAGTCTCTTGTCATAGTGAGTGAAGCTTTGATTTGAGCAAGGAGTATTGACTAGGACATGTGGTTCGGATAGTCAAGCAAAAGACTTAGCTAGGAGTGTGGTACTCCGGATGGTCAAGCTAGGAGAGCTTGACTAGGATCTTTGTGAACCAGAATAGCTAAGCACGAAACCTTCCTAGAGACTTGAGTGTCTTGGATAGAAAGTTACTTCCTAGAGGTGTATAACACATCTCGGATAGAAAGTAGGCTAGGTTATTCACTAGGCCCGAGGGTAGACTAGGAGTTGATAGTTTAGGGTGGATATCATGTGTTGATTGCCTTGTGTGTGTAGGTCATTTTCATCATAGTGAATTGCTTTGCTAGTGATTGTGGTATCAACTAGTGGATGTTTCCTTTTTGGAGGTTTTACCACATAAACATCAATTGTGTTGATTTTAATGCTTTTAGTCTCTTTACTTACTTCATATTGTATTGCTTATAACGCTTGTTTAATTGAACTCATATCATCTTGTTTAAGCAATTTTATTGTAAAGCTCTCTAAGTGTATGTATATTGGTTGCGTGTGGAAAAGAAGTTCGAGAATTTGGGCATACAACTATTCACCCCCCCCCCCCCCTCTAAGTATATTTTACACTATAAGTGGTTAAGAGAATTTCAATATCCAAGTACTGGCCAAAGAGGCCTTGCCTAAACCTATCAACCACGCCACATTGTGTCAGGACCGACTTCAAATCTCGAATATAATATTTCTTGTTTTGAGAGTTGATTCTCGTGTGTATCCAATTTTTGTGGTCTGGATATTGCCATAGTTTTTGATTATGATCGACCATCATTTGGTTTACAGCAAAACATTAACAAATAACAAAAATAAATAAATTTATAACTTTTTCAGCAAAAAAATACAATTACATAGGAAAACTAAGTATCAATATGTATACAAGCTATGTATAGGACAAGAATACCTTTGAAGCCTAATTGGACTTTAAGCCCTGGAAATGGAAAAGGATTTCAAGTCTTGTACAACAATATCAAGCCCTGAAAATTGTCGCCCTCTACATTAATATCAAGCCCTGGAAAAAGATTTCAAGCATTGTATAGCAATAAAAAGCATTCCTAGAAAAGGATTTCAAGCACTGTACAACAATAAAAAGCACAATAAAGGGACATCATTAATATCAAGCCCTGGGAATCGATTTCAAGCCTTGTATGAAAATATCTAGCCCTAGAAATGTATTTCAAGCCCCAAATTGGATTTCAAGCCCCGGATTTGGACTTTCAAGCCCTAATACTAAATATCAAGGATTGTACAACAATAAAAAGCACTGTAAAGGGACAACATTAATGTCAAGCACCGAAAGGATTTCAAGCACTGTAAAGGGATTTCAAGCACTGTAAGGAAATATCAAACCCTATAAATGAATTTCAAGCCCCAAATTGGATTTCAAGCTTTGGATTTGGACTTTTGGGCTTTCTAGCACTCATACTAAATATCAAGCCCTGTATTTGGACTTTCAACCCTTGCACGAAATAAATTTCAACCAACCCTATACATCTATCTCAATTGGGCAGTAGATCGACTGACAAAAACCAACATAACATGAAAATGCAATAAGCCCCATCCCATAAAACATTGCACAGAACATCCCCTAGACAAACCTTAGACAAACATACATGGAACATCCCCCGAGTCGGAAATACAATCCACATAAAAAACCTCAAGCAAAAAAACATGGAACATCCTTACAAACAAAAAATCCTCACATGACTTTAAACATAAATGAAAAAAAGAAAGAAAAGAAGAAGCACAAAATCAATGTTGAACAAATTTCATATCAAAAGTAGTCTACTTGCTCAAACAATGCCTACCTCTCTATTTGAGAGAAACACCGAAACATCAAACACTTATTTTTGTCTGTATCTCGTCGCCATTTTGTCTCCTCTAATTCTAAAAAAAAAACACCCTCTTCTTCTCTATCTCGTCTACACTGGTCTCACTCAGTTCTTCTTCTACTCTAGTTTGATTTTGATTTGCGTTTCTCTGAAGCTCTTCTGATTTTGAATTTCATTTTGGGGTTAGGGCAATTTGGTCATCTTGCTTAATGGGGTTTTGGGGCTTAGGACAATTTGGTAATATTCCCAGCAAAGGGTCTAATATTTAAAATTCCACTTAAAAAGTAATCAAGGAATTTCATGTCCCATAAAGGACAAAAATTTAAGAAAAATAAACCAGATACATTTTTGCTCTTTCAAACTTAGTAAGAGACACTTCCATTTCCACTTAACATTGCGGTATTTTACAGAGGCATTAGTAAATGAGGAAATGGGGCAAAATAGCACTTTTGAAATTTGAAGTTGTGCAACTATCACCACATTACTAACTCATGTTTTATTAGCACCAAAAATGGAATTTGGACAAAAATACCCCCCAGCTTCTTTTCTTTTCTCTTGGGTGTCCTTCACCTTCTTCTTCCTTTTTCCCAAACCTCTATTGATGGAGCTTCAATGAAGGTGCCATCGCCGACCGACGAGTTGACCGGTAAAAGCACCGGGAAAACGTTCGTCGAGTGCCAATCATTGTAACCAAAGTGTTCGTTTTCATTTTCGAGTTGTGTAGAGAGAGAAACGAAGCAAAACCCAAACCATCGCGAAACTTCATCGTCCGATTTATGACGATCCGTCATGAATCTGATGAAACCGATAGCGCCAACGAACTCGGCATCGTTCAATCTTCCAGATCCAACTATCTCCGGAGTCAATTAGCGCCGTCGTCGGATCGTCACTGTCGCCATTAATGGAGGTCGACAGAATAAGTCTCGAAACGCAGGAATAAGTCTCGAAAAACGCATGAATAAGTCTCGAAAACGCATGAATAAGTCTCGAAAAAATAATAAATAAGTCTTGAATTTTCGAGAAAAAAAATAAAAAGGAAAAGAGTAAGTTGGGGTATTTTGGTCTCATCACCTATTTTGGTTCTATTAAAACATGACTTCTTAATGTGGTGCTATTTGCACAAACCCTCTCCCAAAAAGGGCTATTTAATTTTTGAACCCTTACTAAATAGTTCCAACGCGTTCCATGAGTATAAAACCATCATTTTTACACATTTTTCCCTGTAGAATCTACTGATTTAGATTATTGTTCACTCACTCAATAACTGACTGAATCATGAACTTGTACACTCTAATATCAGCGACAATCGTTCTCGCCATTTCCCTTTTCTCTCTCCCTCTTCTCAACCACTGTAAGCACCTACCACATACAAACACATACCCACTAAACCATTCACAGTTGGGATTGATTTTTCTTATTCTGGGTTTGTAGATTGGTTCAATTCAACACCTCCAAGACTTCTAACAGCTGACTTGATACTGAAGAATGGAGTTATATTCACCAGCGATGTTTCACTTCCGTTTGCTGACTCCATGGCCGTCCAAAACGGCAGGATTCTCCGCGTTGGCAACTACTCTGCTCTTCAGGTTCTCTATGTTTGATTTTATTGAATATATGTTTTTGTTTTATTCATAAAAAATGTTACTTTTCATGTGGGTATTGACTATAATGTGAAAAAAAAAAAACACAGGAGTTGGCTGGAGATGGAACAAAAATATTGAATCTTGATGGGAAAGTTGTGGTTCCTGGATTTATTGATTCTCATGTGCACTTGATTCCTGGAGGACTGCAGGTTTAGCAACTAAACTGATTTTCAGACTCCCAATTTTTAAGTTTCTGTTTTCTTCTAGTTTGTCTTTGTTTGATCATCAGCTTGACATTGGTTGAAAAACCCAGCTTTTCTGTTACAACTTACAAGGAACCATCTTGTATATTTTGGGGTAGAAAAAGAAGCAAGCCCCAGGTTCATGCTAGACCGTGTGATGCAAATTTAGCATATGCTAGGATCGATGGATGAAGTTGAAACGATATAGACGGTAGACCAAGGTTTCTTGACACATTATTTCTCATAACAGAAAATTGCAGTAGTTTGCTGTAACGATTAGTTAGTAAAAATGGCATCGGAAGGTCTATTTGTTTAGGCATAAACTACAGCCGCATCATTTATCCTCTTGTTGATATCTAGTTGCACATTGATAAAATAGTGCATCATCTTTGCATGTGAAATGGTGTTCATTGATAAAAAAAATTCAGGGTTTTCAAACAAACCACTGACTTAGTTTTTCATTCAATAAATTTTGATTTAGAAATTACCTCTATAAATGTAGTGTTTTTATCATTACTCATGGCAGTATTCAGTGATTTTACTGGTTGCAGTCCGTACTTATTGAGTTGAGATGTTGTCAATGGAAAACAGATGGTACGGGTGGAACTGCGAGGTGTTAATCATAAGGATGAATTTGTGAGAAGGGTCAAAGAAGCAGTGAGAAGTAATTCTCTTACTACTTTTTTTCCTTTTTAATATTATGGTTTTTAATGGATCACTGATATTGGCGTGCAGTGACCATGTTCAGTAGGGTTTCTTGAAATGATTTTACCTTTTATTCTTAGTATTGGGCTTACATATGTTGAAACAAACATTTTCAGACTCAAAAAAGGGTTCCTGGGTTTTGGGTGGTGGATGGAACAATGACCTTTGGGGAGGGGAATTGCCAGTAGCATCCTGGATTGATGATATGACTCCTCACAATCCTGTAAGAACATCTAACGTAATTTATATCAGCTTTTTGCATAAAATAGGAATTCACAATGTTGAGTTCCTAATATATGATATCTTGTGGTTAGGTTTGGTTATCAAGGATAGATGGTCATATGGGCTTGGCTAATTCAGTGGCACTACAACTGGCTCAGATTACTAATTTATCACAAGATCCGAATGGTGGAACTATTGTGAAAGCATCTGATGGAGGTAATCTGAGGCTGATTAATATTTTGAAATGGTTTAGATTGGCCAGATTACCAAATTTATATACACCCACATGTTGAACTCTTGAATATATGCTGGTTTTTGTGGAGGTTTGGTGGTGATGAAAGTTTTAGTAATAATTAACGATACACACCATCAGAACCTTTGTTTACAGGGATTTGGGCACAGCCACACATGTCTATTCAAGTTGTTTATTAAACAAAAGGGAGAATTAGTTAAGGTCCGGGAATATCGGGGTCTCTTAACTCTCTATCTCTCTGTCTATTGCTTGTGTATTTATGTGTGTATAATATTTGGTCAAGTCTTGCAATGACATAAGATTATACAGTCTATACTGTAATCCAGTAAGGTTCTCTTCCAACAAAGTGCTTTTAGTAGGATTAAAATCCTTTTTAAAAGAAAAGAGTCACGTAAAATGTCAGTTGACGCTTCTAGTTGGTTGATCAGGTTGACTTGGTTGGTTTTCTCTTACTTGAGTGATTAGCTTTTTTATTATGAAATTTAGATGGCAAGCTTGACAGTTCCATATATTTAGCACAGTAGACTTTGAAACAAATACTTGGTGTGTACAATATATTAATCTAGAGGGGGTGAATAGGTTTTAACAATTTTACCCAATTTTTACGTTAAGTCAATATTACGAAAATGCCCAAACTAGTCAAAAATACAATATCAAGTGTAAAGTGCGGAATTTAAATAACACAAGATATTTACGTGGAAACCCTCATGGGAAAAACCACGGGCTAGTAAGTGCGCCACACTCGAACCTCGAATCCACGAAATGTGAAATGATTACAACCTAATCCCAGTTTAATAATCTAATCTCGATCAATAATCATCACACCTACCTAATCCCGGTATAAGTGAACCTAGTTCAATTGTTTGTGTGACCACCTAATCCTAGTCTATCACACAAGATTTCAATTGCTTGCGATCTAAGCAACCTAATCCCGGAAGCTACACACAAGGCTTACTTTTCAATGAAGAGATAAAATGCCTAAGTGAATATATGATGATATTCAAAGAGCAAATAAAGCTAGGAAACCTTACATGCTTATCTAGGATGATATGATGACAATAAATACAATCATAGATATCAAAATCTAAATGACATGTCATAAAACTGAGCTAATCATAGATAAAACAACCTAGATATAGCTATCAAAATACAAGACTCAATCAAAACAACACATAATCTCTATCTTGTATAATATCATATGAACTAAGAACATACAAGTAAGTAAAGAGATGCCTTAATATGAAAAACACTAAACTTAGATGAGATTAGTGAAGAACATACAAAAGGAAGTGTGTTGAGCAAAACCCATGCAAGCAAGCATCCTAACTATGCTAGAAAATGCTAGATGATATTTTGATACATATGAGAATGGTTTTTGAGTGTTAAAAATGAGTTATTGATTTGATTTTCTCTCAAATATCTCTCTTTGAAGTTTAGGGTTCATATAGTCAGAGAATTAGTCTTTAGAGAATGAGAAAGTTGTATATTTACATGTGAAAAGACAAGTTTGCCCCTGAAAACGCACTATCGGCTGTTTCATTCGGCGGCCAGGCCACCGATCACAACTGTTGAATTGGTCCTGAAAGAAACAGGGGAACAACGGCGGTTTCATAACCGCTGATCCAATCGCCGAATCAAACCCGAGAGAAAAATCAATTAGGTCTGAACGGCGGTTTCGAACGGTGGTCGTGGCCGCTGTTCGTAACCGTTGTTTCACCAAAAGTGGTGAAACCAAGGGAGAAGCCAAGGGCATTCTTCGAGAGTGGCCTTTGCACAAAACCAAGCACACCAACGTGCACGCGCTGACGTTTCCGAATATATTCGGGAAACGAATTACAAGACACATAAACACATAACAAGATATGTTAATCAAAGTGCTAGTGTGTAATGTTACATGTGAAGAGTATGCACACAAATGCAAGTATGCTAAGTGTGTGTGCGCTTCAAAATCTCTTAAAATAAAACTAAGCACTAGAGATTATACCTTTGGAGTGCTTGTTACCTTGAGGTTTTGAGGGTCTTGAGCTTGATTACACATTACCTAAGCTACCATTACAATAACTCCAATATGTGGTTTGTACACGAAATAAGCCAATTAATAAACGTGAATCCTTATAGTCTCCCTCTTTGGCTATTTCGTGAGAAAACCACCACTCACATTGATCCTCACAACATAATTGAATCTACTTGATACAAAAAGATATTCTACATTACAAAAAGATATTAAAAAGTAAAAACTTCAAGTCTTCAATCTCTTGTAGAACTATCAACCCATCAAAACAAAAATTATACTTTCCAATTCAAGTATATGTGAGATGATCAAGTGAAAATAAAACAAGCATTTGCATTTAAAAATTTAAGCACAACATTATGCAATGTATGTGAATGCAATGTTCCCCCTCAACGGGTTACTCCCCCTCAATATGTACTCTCTCCAATATGCACAATTGCTACTGCAATTTAGCATCTCCTCTTACCACATTCTACTCCCCCTTTTTATCATGATATAGGTAAAGAAGTAGTCTCCAACAAGGTCACTTATAACAAAGAGAGATAGTAGCATACAAGATATTTGCATAATCATATAAGCAACTTTATGCTACTCAATTAATTGGAGAGAAATAAGGAGATTTATTTTTAAAAAATGTGTGAATTAAAAATGCTTTGCATACAAGACATGTAGCATTCAAGTTTAAAATACAATGGTATTTGGCAAAGCAAATGACAAAGGTTTCTAATAAGAATTCAAACTAATTTCACCATCGTCATGAGAGAAGCAAGGATATAGAGATTTTATTGTTTTTCAATTTAAGAATCACTATATCCAACTTTTTAACTGAAACATGACATGAGCGACTTTTTGCACCCTATTCGATTTTTCAGGATAAGATATCCGTATGATAGTAGCCATGTTCAACTAATGAAGAAAGAGACATTTTGGATAGTAACATCCTTTGGATAGATACAAGATCCTTTGAATGGATACAAGATCCTTTTTCATTTGAGCCTTGTAAACTTTTTCACACATTGTTTTGCATTTTAGAAATTGCAATCATCAATTCATGCTTTTTCATTTGAGTATGTCATTTGAATTTCATGTTTTTCAAATGTTATTAGCATGTCAATTAAAAATCATCATGTCATGGAGATAATTATATGTCATTCAAATCATACTTCCTATGTAAATCTTCTAGTCCAAAAATGTATGTTTGAACATAAATATGACATGGATTGTAAACAAACATTGATCACACTTATTGAATTGAAAACATATATATATATATATATATATGTGCAACAAAGCTTACTCAAGTAATTAATAAAGAAGTATAAAATATATGTGCAACAAAGCTTACTCAAGTAATTAATAAAGAAGTATAAAATATTTCAATTTTTTTGCATGCATCAAGTATGCAAAAGCTCTCTTTGCTTGAGTTCCCCATATGGGGTCAATACCATACCGCTTCAAAGAAGGGCATGAGGTCATAAAGACCTACTAAGTCCATTGGACCTAGTTGAACCTATTTGAGACTTTTTAGTCTCATTGCAAGCGGGTTCATTATTTTTAATCCACTTAGGTGACAAATTTTCAATCCTAGTGGTCAAAGGTTCAAGAGTTATATATATCATAGGATCATCTAAATGGATTTTCATTCTAGCTCTTGCCTTCTTTTTCTCAATCATGCTTCTGGCTCTACACATTTTAATGTAATGAAAGCAATTTGGTATAATATGACCATCAATACCACAATAATGATATGTAGGGCTTAAGTTAGGAATCATACCATGTCCTTGTGCATGCATAGGAGCTTTCCCATGTCTTTGTGGTTGTCTTGGTTGTTGGATAGGATCTCTCATTCTTTGTTGTTGACCATGACTTTGTTGCTTTCTCAAATGAGCTTGCATGATCGGATTCTTCTCTTGATGGATTTGAGCTTGAGGGAAGTTAGTATGAGGAACTTTTGTAGGTTGAGCTTGAGGTTGTCTTATTGAAGTTACCTTCACTTGTGCACTATGAGAGCATTGTCCTAGATCAATCTTGTTCTTAGGAGTGTGCATGGATGAAGTTTCTTTGGTGTCTAAGCTTTTAACACTCATGGTCTTGTTAGGAGTGGGATTCTGCTTATCACATCTTTAAAGCCAAGACTTCTTTTGTCATAGGGGCTTTTTCCAATACTTAGCATATAGTTGAGTTTTTCCGTGTTAGAGGCCATCTTAGCCAATAACTTTCTAGCATCATCAAGCTCTCTTTTCAACCCTTCTTCATTCCTCTCAAACAAAGCTAGCTCATTTCTTAGCTCGTCTTCATCCTTCATGGATCTCACCACTTCCCTACTCAAGTGGTCCATTTGTGTTGAAAGCTTAAGGTTTTCTTTCTTTAAATTTTGAATCTCCTTTTCATTCTTTATCCTATAGCTTTCAAACATTTTCAAGTAGTCTTTAAGATCCATATTCTCCACATTTCCATTTGTGGAGTGAGATGACAAATTTTCAACAATTGAGTTATCTTCTACATTCTCCATCATGCCAATGGAGTCATCTCCTATATTCTTCATCTCGCCAATGGAGTCATTTTCCTCATCAAGATCATCAAATTTGTCTCTTGATGAAGTATGAGCCATATCTCAGTGAGTAGCTACACCAACCACTTCTATAGCTACTTCTTCATCTATTTCTTCTATGAGATCACTAGTCAAGACATCCTTACCATCAACTTCATCTTCTACAAAAGTGGCTCCAAAAGCCATGTAGTTAATGGTAAACTCTTCATCACTTGACGACTTATCTCTGTCACCGGAGTCATCATCTTTCCCTTCTTCTTGTCTAGGCGATTAGCACAATCGGGGGCGAAGTGTCCCACGCCACCACACTCATAGCATTGGACCTCTATCCTTTCGGCCTTTTCTAGCCTAGGCTCAAACTTGTTGAAGGGACCCCTTTTCTTCAAGTTTTGGCCATTAGATCCAAAACCCTTCTTCTCGAACTTGGCAAACTTCTTGAACCTTTTCACAAATAAGGCAAAGTCGTCGTCCGAATCATCCTCCTCCTTGTTATTCTTCGACGTCTTTAAAGCAATATTCTTCTTTTTCTTAGGAGGTGGGGTGGTAGCCTTTCTTGACTAATAGGCTAGAAGTCTTCCAATGACTTCACTTGGCTTCATATCCTTGTATCCATCATTCTCTTATAAAGCCGTCACTTTGGACTCGAACCTTTCGGGGAAAGATCTCATAATTTTCCTCTTAATCCTTCTATCTGAATAATTGTCACCAAGTTGATGACTTTGGTTCATAATATCCATCAACCTCACTTGGAAGTCATTGAATTGCTCATGCTCTTCCATCCTAATGGTCTCAAAAGTAATTTGGAGGACTTGTAGTTTTGAATCCTTGACCACTTCGGTTCCTTCATGAGTCGTCTCTAGGATTTCCCAGCCTCTTTGGCGATCCTAGTAATTTGAACCAACTGGTATTGGTTCTCATCTATGGCACATAGGATGACATGCATCGCCTTCCTATTCCACTTAGATGTTTTCAAACTCTTGCGCGTTCCATTGTGCCTTAGGTTTGAAGACATCTTTTCCTCTTCTAATAGGAGTCATCTTAGGTGGAGCGTATTCGTCTTCAACCGCCATCCATCTTCCCCTTCCATGAGGAGTAATTATCACCGGTGAGCAACGGTGGCCTCACGCTCGATGCTCCCTCTTTGCTCAACCCAAAATCACTCACAGTGTTTGGATGAATGCAAAATGTATGAATAAATCAAAAAGTCACACATAATGCAAAACACACCAAAAATGAGCTAGGATTACCTAAGTATATCTAGGAACCCGCTCTGATACCAATTGAAATAAATACTTAGTGTGTACAATATATTAATCTAGAGGGGAGGTGAATAAATTTTAACAATTTTACCAAATTTTCGCGTTAAGTCAATATTATGAAAATGCACCAAAATAGTCAAAAATACAATATCAAGTGTAAAGTGCGAAATTTAAATAACACGAGATATTTACGTGGTAACCCTCATGGGAAAAACCACAAGCTGGTAAGTGCGCCACACTCAAACCTCGAATCCACTAAATGTGAAATGATTACAACCTAATCCCGGTTTAATGATCTAATCTCGATCAATAATCATCACACCTACCTAATCCCGGTATAAGTGAACCTAGTCCAATTGCTTGTGTGACCACCTAATCCGGGTCTATCACACAAGACTTCAATTACTTGCTATATAAGCAACCTAATCCCGGAAGCTACACACAAGGTTTACTTCTTAATGAAGAGATAAAATGCCTAAGTAAATATATGATGATATTCAAAGAGCAAATAAAGCTAGGAAACCTTACATGCTTATCTAGGATGATAAGATGACAATAAATACAATCCTGGATATCAAAATCTAAATGACATGTCATAAAACTTAGCTAATCATATATAAAACAACCTAGATATAGCTATCAAAATACAACACTCAATCAAAACAACAATCAATCTCTATCTTGTATAATAGCATATGAACTAAGAACATACAAGTAAGTAAAGAGATGCCTTAAACATGAAAAACACTAATCTTAGATGAGATTAATGAAGAACATACCAAAGGAAGTGTGTTAAGCAAAACCCATACAAATAAGCATCCTAACTATGCTAGAAAATGCTAGATAATATTTTGATGCATATGAGAATGATTTTTAAGTGTTAAAAATGAGTTTTTGATTTAATTTTCTCTCAAATATCTCACTTTTGATTTGATTTGATTTGTTTATTTGCTTGCAATAAATTACTTTCATAGGATTATTCCAATAAGTTAACTAATAAACAATTGTTCTCATGTAGAACCCGCTGGATTGCTGATCGATGCTGCAATGAAACTTATTCTCCCCTGGATTCCTGAGGTCTCTGTAGATGAAAGGAGGGAAGCTTTGCTTAGAGCTAGCAATTTGGCCTTGACAAGGGGAGTGACAACTGTTGTTGATTTTGGAAGATATTTCCCTGGGGCATCAGTACAGCATTCCTGGGAAGATTTTTCAGGTTGTAGTCAACATTTTGATAGGGTTTATCAAGTCTTATATCTGATCTTTTCTATTTTGTTTTATGGTATGGAGGAAACTTAATATATAATAGAGTTCGCTGTTAAAATTGTCAATTGTTGAATTCATTATTAAAAAAAAAAAAATGCATTTGAATTTGAATTGAGAAAATCTTAAAAAACCCATGCGAATGCTATTAGAAACTTGATGTAAGTTCAAGAGCTGGCAGAACATAATGAAGTAAGTTGATAACCAGGTGACATTAAACTGTACTTGTTTCTTGAATGTCTAATTTCATCCAAGAATAAAATTGGGTATGATATTTTCCAGATCTAAATTTCATCTTGGATCTTTATTGCACCCCGTGGATTAGTGATCTTTTGGTCCATAATTGACTTAAGTAATCTTCTTTATTCTCACAGATGTCTACCAATGGGCTGTTTCATCTGCAAAGATGCAGATCAGGGTTTGCTTATTTTTTCCACTGGAGACATGGTCAAGTTTAGCAGTATGATCTTCTTGAAAGTTTTTTGGAATAGCTTCTTCATTGTTCTATTTGATATCTAATGGCATCAAATTAATTGTTTATCTTTGTCATTTTTTCCATTATTTGTTGTCACTTACATATATATTTTTCTGTTCAGGATCTTATTAAGAAAACAGGTCATGCCCTGAGCAATTGGGTTTACTTGGGTGGGGTTAAGGGTTTTGCCGACGGGTCTTTAGGTTCTAACAGTGCACTCTTTCATGAGGTGAGATGTAACAACTGTATTTATTCATACTCAGAACATTATAGTACTTTAGTTTTTTTTTTTTTTTTTTTTTTAAAGAACATTATAGTACTTTACAAATATTTAAATTCCATTTATCGAATCACGTTCATTTTTGTTGTTGTTTAGTTCAGCTTTCCCTCTTTGGACCCATTTTATAGTTTAAATTTTAAAACAAACTGCTTATAGAAAAGCATCAGTCAAGGAGCATTCTGGCTGAAAACAATTTGAAGGCCAAGAAGAAGCAGAGGCCATGAGTAAACTGTTATCAGCAAAAGCTTCAATGTTGTTTGATATCATTGTTTTATCTAGGCTAAAAACTTAAGCTGTTATGTTAGGGTCAAACCCTGATATAAAACTATCTAACACACCCCACTCTTGTAAGACCAAAGGGTTTGCCGCATGGCCCAAGCCTTGTTGAACAATTTAGGAATAGGTAATACAATCATCAGTGGGGACTTGAACCTAAGATTCCTTGGTGAACCATGCTTTGATATTATGTTAGTAACTGTTAGACTCAAGAACTTAAGATTTTAGGTCAGGGTCCACTTAGTGATAAAAAACTATCTAACAAAAATGAACTTCAAAACGATGCATGTTCCATTCATTTTTACATATGGAAATAAAACTTCGTAGTGAGAGGAATTTGAGCATTCCAGAAAATTGAAATTATAATACTGTATTACTGTGCCAGAATAGACTGAGTAATAGTGGAATGGAATTTTCAGTAGTCAACAACTTGTTTATAGTAGTGATAACCGATAAATACCCATTGAAAACCAAGAGCACAAAGGAAACGATAAGAAAAAGATACAAATCTTTTAAAATCTCAGAATAAAAACTATTGAAGATCAGCCTCTCTCGGTTGACCTGACATCTGAGAGATTTAGGGGCAATTATGGATTGATTAGTCAATCCCAGTTTTTAGGGAATAAAATCAGGGCATTTGTTATTTTGATTGATTTGTTTTTATTTCCTGATTTGTTTCCTTTTTTGTTGAGATTTTACTGACCAGAATATTTCTATATATTCTAGGTCTTTCCTTTGTATTTTAATTAATTCAAATAATATATTCTGAGCAGTGTTTTTAAGGTTTTCTTCTCCGGTATCTTTTCTCACATGGTATCAGAGCTTGGATACCGTTGAGGAGAAAACACCATGGGTGATAGCTATAAGCAGGCCCTCACTGGGTTAAGCAAGGACGGAAAGGAGGGAGTTTCTGTTGAATCTTCCCCTGTACCAAACCTTACAATTAACCCCACTGCTTCTGGATCTTCCCTTGTACCGAATCTTACAATTAACCCAACAACCTCCTTTGATAACTCCTCCCTCCAAATCAATTCCTACAAACTAAATGGAAAAAACTTTTTCCAATGGTCACGGTCTGTCCAGATGGTTATACGAGGGAGAGGAAAAATTGGATATCTTGATGGCTCCACAAAGAAACCAGATCCAACCGATCCCACTTACACAATGTGGGACACCCAAAATGCCTTAGTGATGTCTTGGCTCATCAATTCTATGGAAGAACATATTGGGTCATTGTACCTTGTCCACACCACATCCAAAGTCATTTGGGACAAGGTGAAATTGGCCTACTTAGACCTGGAGAATTCAGCACAATTGTGTGAATTAAGAGATCATGCTAGGGATCTCAAACAAGGAAGTATGGATGTCACAGAATATTACACTGCTCTTATCAAGGTATGGCAGGAGTTGGACCTGTTTGAACCCAATGATTGGTGTGGTGAGTGTTCAGGAAAATATGTGAAACTTGTAGAAAGAACTCGTACCTATGGTTTTCTTGCAGGGCTAAATAAGGATCTGGATGAAGTCCGTGGTAGAATGATTGGAATCCGACCTCTACCTCAGATTGAAGAGGTATTTGCTGAAGTTTGAAGGGAGGAGAGCAGGCGCAAGAATATGCTTGGCAACACTAAAGGCTCAGTCCAAACAGAAGCCTCTGCTCTAGTCTCCAAAAGCCATGAACAGAATCGCAGAGTAGACTATTCCAATGATCCTAGGCGTGCTCGAAGAGGGAATCTTTGGTGTGATTTTTATCAAAGAACTAATCACACTAAAGAAACTTGTTGGAAATTACATGGGAAACCTCCCAATCAGAACAACCGTGACCATCAAAGACAACCTGGACAGTTTCAAAGAGAAACCCGTGCCTACCAGTCCAATGCTGAACTCACAGAACAGAACCTGGGGAAAACTTGGGCAGTATCAATCTCAACAGAGAACAACTTGAGCGTCTCTACAAGTTGCTAATCCCTGAGAAAGTAACTGGTACTTCTTTAATTGCCTATAAAGGTAATTTTCTCTTAGCCCTAAATTGCACAAAAAGAAACAAAGAATCCTGGATTATTGACTCCGGGGCATCAGATCATATGACAGGTTGTGCTCACTTATTTTCCTCATATATTCCGAATAATGGTCATACTAAAGTACGGATTGCTGATGGATCCTTGTCTCCTATTGCTGGAATTGGAACTATTAAAATTAACTCAATCCTTGTTCTTAAATCTGTATTGCACGTTCCAAATTTATCCTGTAATCTGCTATCTGTGAGCAAAATTTCTAAGGATTGTGATTGTAGGGTGGTTTTCTCACAAGATCATTGTGAATTTCAGGACCAGAGTTCGGGGAAGAGGATTGGCAATGCTAGTGAGCGTGAGGGGCTATACTACTTTGACGAGGACACTGACGAGATCAAACAAGTTCATACGGTTTGTTGGGAACCTTCTTCAAGACAAAACCAAGTAATGTTGTGTCATTTTAGGTTAGGGCATCCTAGTTTCCCATATTTAAAATATTTGTTTCCTTCCTTGTTTAAGAATAATGACATTTTTCGATGTGAAATATGTCGGTTGGCTAAACATCAAAGATCTGTGTTTAAACCAAAGCCCTATAAAGCTACTAAGCCTTTTGCTATTGTTCATAGTGATATTTGGGGACCCTCAAGGTCTCACAATCTTTATTCAAACCGTTGGTTTATATCTTTTATCGATGATCATACTCGTGTGTGTTGGCTCTATTTGCTAAAAGACAAATCTGATGCTGAACAAATATTCAAAACTTTTCACAACATGGTTAAAACTTAGTACTCCACTAATATTCAAATTTTACACACTGATAATGGTAAAGAGTATTTTAACCAGATTTTAGGAGAATATCTCAATAAAAATGGAATTGTTCATCAAAGTTCCTGTCCAAACACACCACAACAAAATGGCATTGCTGAAAGAAAAAATAGACACCTCTTGGAAGTTGCTAGGTCAATCATGTTTACCACCAACACTCCTAAATATTTTTGGGGGGATGCGGTTCTCACCGCTTGTTACCTTATAAATAGAATGCCCACAAATGTCCTTCAGTTTCAAACTCCTTTGAATGTTTTCTCTAAATATTTTCCTGAGAACCGGACTGTTAGTAATCTACCCCTAAAAGTTTTTGGGTGTACAGTGTTTGTTCATAACCATGAACCTAATCGAAACAAACTTGATCCAAAAGCCTTTAAATTCATTTTTCTTGGATATGCTACAAATCAAAAGGGGTACAAATGCTATTTCCCAGAAAAGAAAAAATTAATTGTGTCCATGGATCTCACCTTTTTTGAAAATACTCCATTTTTTTTCCACAAATTCCCTTCAGGGGGAGATAAGCAGTGAAGGAAATGAAGGAAATTTTTGGCATTTTTCATCTGAAATCCTCAACCCTACTTTGTCAAGCTTGCCAATTTCAGAACCTAATCTTACACACACTGAAAGTCTGAGTTTACCAAGAATTGAAAATCTTGAAATGGAAAATGAAATTAATAAACAAGGGGAAAATAATCAAGATGAAATTAAGGTGTCTGATCTAGATGTCCAGCAACCAAATAATGAACTTCGTGTTTACTCTCGACGGAAGAATCAACAAATGGTAGAAGCTCCTCTTACTCTCGAGACTTGTCATGAATCTGACTCGGACCCAGGTAATTCACTTGTCCTTTCTCATTTGGATAACATTGATGATCTGCCTATTGCCTTAAGGAAAGGTGTTCGTTCTTGCACTCAACATCCTATAGCTCAATTTGTAAAGTATAATCATTTATCCTCTTCAATGAAAGCCTTTGTATCCAATCTTGAAGATACAGAAATTCCCAAGACTATTGAAGAAGCCTTTCAACGAACTGAGTGGAAAGGGGCAGTAGAAGAAGAAATGAAAGCTTTAGAGAAAAATGGGACTTGGGAAATTGTTGAGAAACCTAGAGATGCTGTTCTTGTCGGCTGTAAATGGGTGTTCACAGTGAAGTATAGATCAGATGGGTCTATTGAGAGGTACAAAGCGCGTTTGGTTGCAAAGGGCTTTACACAGATCTATGGGATAGATTATTAGGAGACATTTGCTCCTGTAGCCAAACTCAATACAATTCGTGTTCTTCTCTCTTTAGCAACGAATCTGGATTGGTCGCTCCAACAACTTGATATCAAGAATGCTTTTCTCAATGGAGACTTGACTGAAGAAGTCTACATGGAACTTCCTCCAGGTTTTAAGAGTGCAGAAAAAACAGGGCAGGTGTGTAAGTTAAAAAAATCCCTCTATGGGCTTAAACAGTCACCAAGGGCATGGTTTGAAAGGTTCACCAGAGCTGTCCGCCAACAAGGGTATAAGTAGGCTCACACTGATCACATGTTATTCTACAAACATGAAGGTGGTAAGTCAACTATACTTATTGTATATGTTGATGACATTATCTTAACAGGTGACAATATTTCAGAAATAAATTCTTTAAAGAGAAGGCTTGCAAATGAATTCGAAATCAAAGATCTAGGTATGCTAAGGTATTTTCTAGGTATGGAAATTGCTCGAAATAGATCTGGTATTTCTTTATCACAAAGAAAATATGCCCTAGATCTATTAAAGGAGACTGGATTACTTGGGAGCAAGCTTGTTGACACTCCAACTGATCCGAATGTTAAACTTGGAGATCAAAATACGAGCACACCTGTGGACAAGGGTAGATACCAGCGACTTGTTGGAAAACTTATTTACTTAGCTCACACAAGACCCGATATAGCTTTTGCTGTCAGCATGGTAAGTCAGTTTATGCATGCTCCTTATGAGGAACACCTAGATGCAGTCATCCGAATATTAAGGTATCTAAAAGGAAGCCCAGGGAAAGGACTGTTCTTTAAGAAGGGAGAATCTCGAGAAATTGAATCCTATACTGATGCAGATTGGGTTGGTTCAGTTGTTGATAGGAGATCTACATCTGGCTATTGTTCTTATGTTTGGGGAAACCTGGTGACTTGGAGAAGTAAAAAGCAGAATGTAGTGGCTAGAAGCAGCACAGAGGCTGAATTTAGATCATTGGCAAATGGAGTTAGTGAATTAATTTGGCTAAAGCTACTCCTAGAAGAACTTCAAGTTGCAACAAAAGGCCCCATGAAATTGTACTGTGACAACAAAGCAGCCATCAGCATAGCTCATAATCCTGTGCATCATGATTGTACTAAACATGTAGAGGTTGATCGACACTTTATTAAAGAGAAGATTGAAGATGGGACTCTTTGCATTCCTCATGTGGCTTCAGTGGAGCAAACAGCAGATATCCTAACCAAAGGATTGCCTAGACCTCTCTTTGAGAAGATGATATACAAGCTAGGATTGTTTGATGTATACAATCCAGCTTGAGAGGGAGTATTGAAGATCAGCCTCTCTCGGTTGACCTAACATCCGAGAGATTTAGGGGCAATTATGGATTGATTAGTCAATCCCAGTTTTTAGGGAATAAAATCAGGGCATTTGTTATTTTGATTGATTTGTTTTTATTTCCTGATTTGTTTCCTTTTTTATTGAGATTTTACTGACCAGAATATTTCTATATATTCTAGGTCTTTCCTTTGTATTTTAATTAATTCAAATAATATATTCTGAGCAGTGTTTTTAAGGTTTTCTTCTCCGGTATCTTCTCACAAAAACTGTTTCAAATACCTTGTAATAGTTTTAGCATGAATTTCAAATTTTTTCAAAACTGATACAATTTCCTCTTGAAACAAGTGATATATTTATTTGCATTCTAAATCTCATTGACCGAGGTTCCAAATGCCTTTCTAAATAGTCTTTCTAACAAAAGTGCAGATGAATATACTGTGAGAAAATATTATTGGACCTAAAGTTTATTTTATTTAGACTCGTGTCACAGTTGCTGCTGAATATTAATTTATCATTGAAGAGCTGTCACTGATTATAGCAGGGACTAGAACTAACAGTTAGTTTAGAGTATTATTAATTAGCTTTTGTACTTGTGTATGTTTCTGTTTTACCTAGGACTAATATGGGTTTCGTATTTCTGTAGCCATATGCTGACGAGCCTGATAATTATGGTCTACAAGTCACGGAAATTGAAAGTCTTTTCAACATGACCATGTCATCAGATAAATCTGGACTTCAGGTACTTGTCATCCTACCACCCAGTTTAGATAATTCCATAGACGTGCCGGATGCAAGTGTCAACAGTATTCACCATTCAATAAATGGCTTCACATTGTTTTTGCAGGTTGCCATTCATGCTATAGGTGATAGAGCAAATGATTTGGTCCTTGATATCTATAAATCAGTTGCAACAACTGGAATGAGAGACCGAAGATTTAGGGTAAAGTTTATTGATAATATATGAAAAGCTTCAACATTTATTCAGTATTATTCTTCATTATCTAAGGTGACTGGACTTTTTATCTTGTGATGAATGTTTATGCACATAGCTTTTCATAAATAAAACAATATTTTCAGATTGAACATGCCCAACATTTGGCTCCTGGGGCTGCTGTTCGTTTTGGTGATCAAGGAATTGTTGCTTCAGTGCAGGTTTTTATTGCAACTACTTTTTGGGCTTTCATTCATTTATATATTGCTAATATAAGACTGCTTGTGAACACTTGTCCTCGAATTGTTCTTGAAATGGGTTGACATTCAGCTTTGGACTATATTCTATAAACTTTTGGTGCTAATTTCACCAACTGGGCCATATTTTCTTTAACTAGCTATCCCATCCAACATTGGTTTTGGCAGATGTGGAAACAAATTAAAGTGTCTTAAGGATCTTGTTGGGAAAGAATATAGGGAAAGGTAGAACCATTTAAATTCTGGTGTGATAAACATTGATAACTTTCATTCTACATAACAAATCATCTTTACTGGATAAAGTATCTTCTGCTACTGAATCATGTTTGCAAGAGCCTTTCAAATCATTTTATAATAGGGTTTATAATTAATTATTCTTCTCCTTGTGAAAGGCTGTTATCATCCCCCTTATTTTGTGTTCTATAATTGCTTTTTAATTTGGGATGAATAAAGCAATGCCAAATGCCAACAGCCGCAGCACCTTTTAGGTGATGCTGATTCTGCAATCAAAAAACTTGGTATGGATAGGGCTGAAAAAGGATCTTATCTGTTTCAGTCACTTCTAGCTAGTAATGCAAAGTTGGCACTAGGATCTGACTGGCCAGTAAGTATTATAACTCATGAGAAATTTGTTTCTATTGAGTTTTGATACTCCAACATTGTAGAATCTCTGACTACTATTGTTTTTGTAGGTTGTGGATATCAATCCTTTACATGATATCAGGATTTCCATGAAAAGAATACCTCCCAGTTGGGACAAAGCTTGGATTCAGTCGGAGCGAATTTCATTAGCTGATGCAGTAATAGCGTAAGCAATTTTGAAATATTTGTTCTTTCAGATGTTACTTGATTTAATTATGATTGGTCGTCTGTGGTACATACGTAGAGTCGTAGAAGAAACTTACATTCTTTGTCTTGCTTGGCGATGTTTTTGAAGTGGATAACTGTCCTGTGACCTTATCCTTGTCTTTTTTTCTATACTTTAATCTATGCATCCACTCATATCAAAACTTACAACTGGAGATGAACACTTTCTACATGGTAGGTACACGCTTTCAGCAGCTCATGCATGCTTTCTTGAAAATGATTTGGGGTCATTATCTCCAGGGAAACTGGCAGATTTTGTCATACTGTCGACTGATTCGTGGGAGGACTTTGCTGCTGAAGGGTATGCATCTATCGAGGAAACATATGTCTCCGGTGTACAGGCCTATACTAGAAAGCCATAGATGTTCCAGGGGTACAATGTTGTGCTGAATGTGGTCACAATTAAAGGACCAGGTTTACTGGCAGCCTCTAGTATGATTACTGAAGCAAAACTACTTCTAAGTTGTCCAGTTGTTGTATGTATAGTTGTAAAATATGGCTGCTCACTGCTTGAAATGCCTGTACTGTTTGTATTTCATAGGGATATGAAATTTGTAAGGTTTTAGTTTTTTCAGTTGCAGGAAAGTCTGCATCTTTTTCGTCTAGGCCATGGTCTGCCAAGACAACGAGGTCACGTAGGGCGCAACTTGTTCAGATCTCAAAACTGGACCGAAAAAGATGCTTGATAAACATTAAGTAATGCTAAAACCAATTTCAGTCTAGGGTAGTGATAAAAAAGGAATGCATGTTGACAATATAATTGTTTTTATGTTTGGGTGTCATTAGATTAGGAAAAAGAAAGGCTAGATAAAACTCGGTCCAAGATTCATTATAGTTTCTATCCTGGTTTTTGTTCATACGATGAAAATAGAGTGAAAAGATCATCGATAGACTCTGAATCACCATCGCTATTAACAATTTGCTTTAATTTAAATGACATTGATAATGAAACCCTTAATACCTTTATGAATTACTTGATAAATTAGTTGCAAAGAATGAATACGTAGTTTCAACTTTCAACTAATTTCTGTTGAACTCACCAACTCCTCGGTTATCGCTTGGCTTGTGACAAGTGCCGTCTAACATTGTCAAAAAGATATTTATACTTTGGTTTTGAAAATTGAGTTTCAACCATTTGCAAACATAATTAAATACAGAACTTAGTAAAATGGTAAGGGAACGTACCTAGGGATCAGGATGAATAGTTGAAATGCTATCTAATCTATGTTAGATTAACTAAGTGCATAAAAAGATAAATCATAATGGATAGAGATTGGATGTTTGTTTTGATAACAATAAAGTAAAATAATAAGTAAAGTGAAATGAAAGAAATGGGAAAATAGTAGCTCAACAATCTAGATAAGAATAAGATTTAAACAAATTAAGAGATGTAGGGAATTGATAGAGTTGCAATTGGACCTTGGGCAATGCTTAAATAGCTTCATTAATGCTCGGTTCATACAATTAAGGACCGATCTCATTTGAAAGTATGATTTGGCCATAAACACTAAACCAAACTACTTCTCATCAAAATTCCTCACCTATGATATTTAGAGTGAGGGGATAATGGTGAGATCGGTTAGTGATGATCAAATGGTCTAGGCAATCGGGGGTAATATTCCCACCAACAACCTATCCTATTCACTATGAGCCCTAATCAATTAAGGGTGCAAGTCTCAACCAATTTTATCTTAAATTATCTTACCAATATTGCAATTAAAGAGTGATGTTCAATTCAATCACATAAGGAATAAGATCTAATTAAGCAAGCGAATAGAACTATAATTATATAAACATATTATTGAAAGCTAATAATACCCATTGTATAAGGGTTTCTCACACCAATCCCCTAGACTGGGATTTAGTTACACATGATTACAAACAAAGAAAGGAGGTAAAATTTAGAGAAATAACCCATGAGTCTCTCTTGTAAGCCTGATCCCTCCTTGATGCTCCTTGCTTGAATCTTCATACAAAGAATGGAAGCTAGGATGTGTAGTGAGGATGGAGTCAATGGAAAGTGACAAAGGAAAAATGTGTAGAAGATGGGTAGAGAGGAGTGATTTAGGTGAAGTAATCTAGATTTTGATTTGTTGAGTTTTTGGATGGAAAAGATGAGTTCAAGATCCGAAATGAATGATGTAGTTCGAATTTCGTGTGTATGGTCTCTCTTTGCAAATGAATCTAAGAGGGGTTTATATATTGGTCCAAGAAGCAAGCTTGTAACTGCCAGATTTGCTAATATGGCATGTGTCGCGACCCGAATGTCGCGGTTTGAACCAGTGACATCGATCGTGATAGTCGGTTATACGGACCTTTGATCTGGTTTTCACAGCTGCTATGCTAGTGACCAAGGGGGGCAACATCTAGATATGAGACTTTGCTACAGGTGTCACGGTGGTTGCCCAACGATGCAAAGGTTGCAATTTTCTTTGGTTTTGATCTTCACTATTTGCATTTTTCATTGTTATTGTCTCTAGGTAGAGATGTAAATGGGGCAATAATCTATAGACTTAGCTTTGTTGGTTTGCTTTTCAAATGTTGTGGTTGATCCATAGCGACGCAAAGCCCACGATATTCTATGGAAATCTTTGGCAATCTTCAAGCTTCAATTGTTGCGGCTATCGCCTAGCGACACATTGCCAACGACATCCTCTGATTTAGGATTCGCGGTCTTCACCTAGTGACCATAATAGCGATCGTGATGTTCTGCTTCAAAACTTCCCTTTTTTTGCACTTTTGACCCACAATTCTACAAGTTAAGCCTGTATGCCCTTGTGATGCATTATCAGCTACAAAACTTAATTCAAGATGTCAAATGACCGGGTTTTACCCGAGAACACACAAAAAGAGTCGAAATTAGGGGCCAAGATCATATACAAATTTGGTTAGATCAAATACCTCCAAACCTATTATTTGCTAGTCCTTGAGCAAAACCATTAACAAACAAACTCAGGGACACACATTAGACTAAAAAATAATCAAATCATGCATAAGACTCTTGCAAGAGACTCAATAAGATGTTAACTTCAAACTTGAGAAACCAAGAATGAAAAGATTACATCGAAGTTGTGCTATTGTGAAATCATGCATGTAAGAGGTGCTAAATAACGATTAAGACCATGCCACTTTATGAAAGCATTGCACTTAGTGCAATCCCACATTCAAAATGCATAAGCTTCAAAAGCAAAGTGCCATCAAGTCAAGAATGTAATTCGCCTCGACTCTAATCCTTACTGTATTTCTCTAATTTTTGCACAGAGTCTTAGGCTTTACTCATAAAAAATATGCAATATGAGTTTATGTAATGGGATTCAAATTAAATTGCACATGATCATTTAAAAACACATTTTTTTTTTGAAAATTAAGTCCCATGAATGGAATTGAAAGCCATGAATCGGAAAGAGAATGCATCAACCAAAATTCTCTAAATGGACATTCCAAAAGATCAAAAAAGGCTTTTCATTTTGGTTGTAATGGGGCCTAAGGTCATGGTTGAATGAATGAATGGACATGGATAACCAAAACACACAAAAGGTCTAGCTAAGTCATACATTCTAAATTTCTATTGCATTGACTCTTGTCACACAACATTTATATTCAGTGAAATTCCCTTTAGTTATAGTGTTGAATATACCTAGACCGGGGGGGAGGAATGGTGAATAGGTGTATGCCCAAATTCTCAAACTTCTTTTCCACACAACTAGTATACACACACTTAGAGAACTTTACAATAGAATTGCTTAAACAAGATGATATGAGTTCAATTAAACAAGTGTTATAAGCAATACAATATAAAGCAAGTAAAGAAACTAAAAACATTAAAATCAACACAAGTGATTTTTACGTGATAAAACCTCCAAAGAGGAAACATTCACGGGTTGATACCACAACCACTGGTAAAGCAATTCACTATGATGAAAAAGACTTACACACTCAAGGCAATCAACACATGATATCCACCCTAAGCTATCAACTCCTAGTCTTCCCTCGGGCCTAGTTAATCACCTAGCCTACTCCCTATCCAAGGTGTGTCCTACACCTCTAGAGAGCAACTTCCTATCCAAGACTCACAAGTCTCTAGGAAGATTTCGTGCTTAGCTATTCGGATCACAAAGATCCTAGTCAAGCTCTCCTAACTCAACCATTTGGAGTACTACACTCCTAGCTAAGTCTTTTGCTTGGCCATCCGGAACACTTTCCTAGGCAAGACTCCTTGCTCAAATCAAAGCTTCACTCACCTTGATAAGAGACTCCAACCTTTCACAAGGCAAAGATCTAAGTGATGCAAATGAATGCTAACACAATCAAATAAAGCAAGATGATCAAGCAAGCTCTATGAACATGTTTAGAGATATTCTAGGATATGCTTTCAATAAACAATCACAAATGTACCTAGAAATCAAAGCATGTGTATCACTAAGAACAAGATAGGAATATTCAATATTTCGCTCAAAAATACTTTGTTCTTAGATCATGAAATTAAACCTAGAAATTAACATGAGGCAGATCATACAAGATATTTCTAGAATCAATTTCAATTTTAGTCAAGTATAGCAAAATATGTTCAAATGACATCACAAGGCTAAAAACTCAACAATCAATCAATCAAAAAAACCTCTCGTATGAACTAACATCATTCTCAACATATATCATCTATCAAATAGGAAGATTAAAAGAGATGATCAAAAGAGAAAGTAAGAAAAAGATGTTTCACCTACAAAATTGAGACTCGGACTGAAATCAGCTTGCTGCGAAAATTCACGAACTCAAATGACTCTGAAAATGCTTGGATTTGTTCCTCTCTTCAAGACCAACATTTTTTGGCTTTTGAATCACTCGATTTCGAGTTGAAATGTGATAGATATGATCAAAACAAGAAATCAAAAATCATGAAGAAAATCCGCACTCTATCTTTTTCAATTTTTCTTTTTTCTTTTTGAATGGGAGGGAAATGAGACTATTTAAAAGAATTCAAGAAAGGGATTTCGGGACCAATCAGGAGGTGCCACGTCACACATCTCGTGTGGGGTGCATGTGACACACGTGGGCAGAGGCCTACCTGGCCATGTGGCACACAGCCTCCACATGTGGCTTAGCAAGATTGGCCAACCATTGGCCAATCTTGCTCCTCTCACGCTCTGCTCGCATTCTTAGGCCATATCTGGGCCTCTGAACTCCGATTTTGAATCCATCTTTGGATTACGAATCGTGACTTCCTCACACACAACAATGACTACAAAACTTTGACAAAAGGTTAATAATTTATCTCAAAACAATGACGAAGACAACTCAACGAATGAGAACACAAAGTAGCGTAGTTACATTATTTGAACTTGAAACCTAATGAATGAAGAACCGAAATGACCGAGACTCAATTAGGAATCATATGAGATCATGTTCAAGTCCAAAATATAAGAAACTCAAATAAATAAACTCAATGTCACACAAGCATGCCATATCTAAGCGACAATCATAAAACATGCAATTCTACAATGTTTGTCAATATGAGAATAATGCATGTGCATACTTAAATGAGTCTGAATGTGTTATACCAAATGTTTGCACAATCATGCAGGGACACACATGTATGAATTATGTGTGTGTGCGCTTACGCCTTGCAAGAGGAAGTATCTTGATACCTTAGCATCCAAGTACGCGTTTTTCCTCTTGAAGACGATATTTGCATGAGAAGTTGCTTTTCTTCTTTGAAGCTTCTTTTCACCAAGAACCACCTAAGTAACTAACCATTACAAATAAAGAGAGTTTTGCAATGAAATCAAGCCAACAAAGATCTAGGATCTTACATTCAGACTTAGGCATTTAGGCTTACAATTTAACTTGTGCTTTTGTACTACTCTCTTATGTTGAGTAGTCTATTCAATCATTGTGCAAACATTGAAGCTATTTATGCTTCTTCATTTCATTTTTCTTTACTTTTTTTCGCAAGCTTGTCATCTTTTCATCTTTTTTATTTTATTTTATTTTATTTTATTATTCATTTTCTTTTCTTTCTTTTCTTGCTTACTTTTTTCAATTCTTTGCAGTTACAAGCACACTTTCTTAGGTACATGCCTTAACCAAATTAAGAGCTTAAAATTACTTTAAATTCTTAAGCCTTAGCAAACCAATTGGTGAAGGGTAGGTCTAGTGTGTAGGTTACTTTTGGTTTATGATGATGTGGGTTATGAATGAATAGCTTACATGTTGTTAACCACCAAAATTGGCGAAGGACCAAAGAAGAATTTTCCACCTCAACACAAGAAGGATATAGGAGAAACGAACATCATCTGGTTACCCCAACAAAACGGACTCCGACTGATCGACCCCGACTGATCCGAGTCCACACCCCCTCCAACGGGGTCCAACCCAGCCTTCCTCCAGATTTTTAGGACCTCGCCAGCATCTTAACTCAGAAGTATGGCCGCGAAGCCGGACTACTCACTAGAACTCACTTTGTGATCCAATGACCGGGCTTCCTAGGAACCCCGCAATGCCCCAATGCGGGGTCCTCTTGAGCATCCCACTACCATATGAACCCTGCAGCACCCCGACACGGAGTTCTACTGAGCATCCCGCTACAATATCAGCTACACGTCCCCCTACTCCATCAGTAGGACGCTTACTGGACGTAGGAGGCCCGCTAAGCAGAAGGGCACCAGGAAGCAAGATTCTTACACCAGGAACTAAAAGCTCCACAAAAGATCCAGTAAAACGTCGCCGTACAAAGGAGGTATACTCCTTCCCGCAAGAGAGTCCTATCTTGAACAGGTCAGCACAGTAAGAATCCAATTAGGAAGGTGAGAGATTGACTCCTCCTAGGAAGGAAAGACTGGATTCTGCACGTAAAGCTCCGAGATTACCTCCTAAAAAGAAGAGGATCCTGCAACTGCCAAACCCTAGCCCGAGATTTGATGTGTAAAATCGTGTTATAAAAACCTAACTCGCAAGTGCACGAATCGTGAGATAAGTACAGCGACAAGTAGGGATCGTTCCCACGAGGAAAAGAGATTTATCGACTAAAACTAATTCTAATTAAAGCTAAGCAATTAATAGTAACCAAGAGATTTCAGATTGATTTGATTGATTTGAGATTAAAACTAGATTAAACTAAGAAAACAATTAACAAGAATATGAGAATGAGATCAAGAGGTGAGAAGACTAGGTCATCAATGATCCCCAACTACGTTTACTCAATGCTTCGAATTGACTTTCACAAAGAATATTAATCAAGTTAAGGGTTCGTTCTTAAATCATGTATAATTAGTGCTATGTGGTCCTGGAATAAATCAAGTACTCTCTACTGCAGTCATTAGCGAAACCTGCGTGTAAACTATAGTATAAAATACATCAACCATACACCAAGCGTTCTCAGTTAAGTCATTAGCAAACCCTGCGTGTAGACTATAACCTAAAACCCACAAAACACACAATCAAGTATTCTCAATCACAGTCATTAGCAAACCCTGCATGTAGACTATAATTGAGAATCCATTAAGCACAAGAACAAGAGAACCGAAAATAACGTGCAATAACCTGCTACGATAAATTCATTCATTCAATTGCATATTGGTTGAGAATGGTGAAACCCACGCGCATCTCAACCTTTAACATATAAAACCCTAACTTCTAGTCTAGCACTAACCATGCCTCAACAAGAAGAAATAATCACAAATTGAATGAAACAAAACTTGAATTACTAAAACATAGTCAATTCTAACAAAGAGTTTTCATAGAGGTTCACATTGAATCCCTAGTAAGGATTTAGTTACACATCAATGGAGGAAACAAAAATATAGAAGAGGAGAAGATAGAACCCATTGTTGTCTTCCAATCTTGCTTCGAATCCTTCGTCTTCTTCTTGCTTTTCGGTCTCTTCCAAGGATGGATGGTAGAATAGCTCTCAATCTCGCAGTCTCTCCCTCCTGAAAACCCTCTGATGTTATATTTATATTGGCTCGCAACCTCGTCTTTTGTTGACCTAAACGAATCAGATTTTTAAAACACTCGCTGCACGGACCGCTAGGTAGGCACCTTGCCTACCCCGCGGTACTCTTTTTGCAACACCACTGGAGACCACCGCTAGGTAGGACCGCTATGTAGGACATTGCCTGGGGGGCGGTCACATGAATGATACACGGCTGGAGTTTAGTGCAAGCTAGGACTGCTAGGTAGGACATGCCTAGGCCGCGGTCATCTTTGATCAACTTCTCTGGAGTTTGGTGCTAGGTAGGACCGCTAGGCAGGCACTACCTAGGGGGCGGTCCTTTACAATTTTCTCTCGAGGCTTCAACTTGCTCTGACCGCCACATAGGACCGCTAGGTAGGCACTACCTAGAGGGCGGTCAACTGCAGAAAATTAACATCTGATCAGTTTTGACATCTTTTCTCCCATACTTGAATATTTGCACCACTTCTGATAACGAGACCTGCACAGCTTAACAAACACATTAAACAACCTAAAATACTCGAGAACAAAGCACAAAGACTAGGAAATAGGGGTCTAAAACATATATAGAAATAGACCGATCAAGATTGTAGGAGTGCATGGCAAGCAAAGCAGGACCTATATATATATATCAGGTTACTAAAAAAGAAAAAGAAAAAAAGACCCGACACTCTACTTATCGACAGGCACAGTTTCGCCACCATTACCACCTCCGCTACCTTTGTAAGATCTCCATACACCATTGTAACCCGAATAAGAAATAGTTCACAGATTGTAGTGCAAAGTAACAATCAATAAAAGTTCATGATGATTTAATCTTCGTAGTTTCGTTTCGTACATGCATTGATAGAGACATAGTTGGTATCAAACTACGTGATACCCCTCTGACCAAGATCATTCACGGTCTTGGTCCTCTTAAAGTTGTTATTTGGAATTCCATCCCATTAACGATTTTCAGGTAACACTTTTGGCGCCGTCTGTAGGAATCTATTATCCCAACCATCATTCAAAACCGTCTTCTTCCATCCGGAGATATTCAGAATGAGACTTCGATCCTCCCAGAGTCATCCTGAGCCATCAGGACTCCAATCCCTTGCTTCCACTGAAAGAGCCCAGAGGCGGGGTAAGGGCACCAGGAATGAGAATCCTCTACCAGTGCCCCCACCAGTTGCAGGCCTTGTCCCTCAAGACCCCGCTAGGCAGGAAGTCAATCGAGATGTTTTAGAACAGCACGCCGCAGCCTACGTAGAAGCAATCCGACTCCGGATGATAGCCCAGGGGATTCCCTTTGAAGCAGTCGAAATCCCAGGAGATGCCGGCCCAAGTATTAGGGCACCAGTTTTTGACCGATTGGGCCCACCTCTCCTAGTCCGACAGGCGGAGCTCAGACCCAGGCTAGTAAAGTCCGCAATCGAGGTTCCTCCTAGGAGGATTCAGTCTCCACCAAAACCAAAGGCAAAGGAGAAGGATCTGCATCCCGATTCAGAAGGGAGTGCCAAATCCAGAAGGAGCTCCAGGAAAAGCGTCAAAGAGCTAAGCAAAAGGAGGTAATCCTTGATTCAGATTCATCAGATGAAGAAGTTTCGGTAGCCCGATCCGGAACCAAAAAGTCTCAACGCCTGGAGGATCAGATGACCAGGTTGGCGAAGGAGTTGGAGCAGCTGAAGAAGGGGAAGCATCAAGGAAGTCAGAAGAACCCCCTGGGCGAGATGAATGCACCATTCTCCAAAAGAGTGAGAGAAGCAGGGTTGCCCCCCAAATTCAGGATGCCTTCAGAAAAGTACTCTGGAACCGAGGATCCCGTCAGCCACCTAGAAAGCTTCGTCCACCAGATGGAAGTTCAGAGTGCAACCATGATTGCCATGTGCAGGATGTTCCCCTCAACCCTGACAGACTGTGCCAAGACATGGTTCAGAAAATTACCACCAGGTAGTGTTGATTCTTTCTCCAAACTTACCAGAGCTTTCTGTGCACAGTTTCAGGGAATCAAACCCCGTCCCAAGGATCCTATCCTGCTGTAGTACTTAGTTCAAGAGCGGGGTGAGACTCTGAGATCTTATGTGGAGAAATTCCATAAAGAGGTTGTTCAGATGGGTGTGTTCAACCTAGAAGGAAACTTTAGCCAATTTCCGGAGAAACTTGTAGGCCGGCAGGCTATTCCGGTCTTTTACCAAGCATCCTCCCGAGAAGTACCAAGAAGCCTATAATCGGGCCCTGGAACAGGTGGACATCGAGGAACAACTCCGGATCAAGATTGAACACGATGAAGCCCGATTAGCACCGCGCCCAAAAAAGGAGGCTCTGAAGCCTGCACCAGCTAGGAAATTTCAGAATCAACCTCCAAACCGGTCTACTTACAGGCCGCCTCCTATTCCTTCGTACCAGGAGAGATACCCAGTCAGGAGATCGCCTCCCAGAGAGCTCCCCTTGAAGGAAGTATCCAGAATAGCGAGAGAGGAAGAAGGGTATAACCATTACACCCCTCTCAATGCTTCAAGGGAAACTATCTATCTCGCTATTCGGGATAAGGGTCTACTCAAAAAGCCAGTCCCTATGAAGATCCCTGTAGACAGGAGGAATCAATACAAGTATTGCGACTTCCATGAAGATGTGGGGCACAACACCTCAGAATGCTACAGTCTCCGAAATCAGATAGAAGCGCTGGTAAGGGGAGGACTTCTAACTGAAATTTTACAACAGGTACGAGATAGCATTAAAGAAGGAAAGCAGGTTCAAAGCGGGATGCAGGAAGCAGCGGTGAGACGGATAGAAGGAGAAAATGATCTAATGCAGCAAATCTAGGTGATCCACACCATCAGTGGAGGCCCTACCTTAGCAGGAACTTCCAACAATTCAAGGAAGAACCACGCAAGAAAAATTCCCAGGCTTAACGCTGACCATGAGATACTGAAGGTCAATGGCGGACCCCGAGATCTATCCCGCTTAACCAAGATCATCTTTACGGAGGAGGATGTCTATAATACAGTATAGCCACATGATGACCCCATGGTCATAACAGTACAGATCGCCAATTGCCTAGTACACCGCATCCTGATCGATACGGGAAGCAGCGTGGATATTCTGTTCAAGGGGGCTCATGAGCAGCTCAACTTGAAGAACTCTTGCTACAACAGTTGTACCTCTCTACTATACGGATTCACAGGGGACTCCGTAATGCCGATGGGAACAAAGATACTGCCAGTGATAGTCGGAAAGGCTCCTCTTCAGCAGAACATAATGACGGAGTTTATTGTAGTGGACACCCCGTCTGCATACAATGCAATCTTGGGAAGGCCTTTCTTGTCAGGGATTAGAGGAGTGCTATCCATCTACCACAACGTGTTGAAGTTTCCAGTAGGATCAGAAGTAGGAGAGGTAAGGGGGGACCAACAGGCAGCCCGCAATTGTTATGCGATATCCACCAACCCCGCTGCATTGGCTAAGCAGTGCGCACAGGTGACCAGCAACCCAGGTCCGAGAGCGTCAGAGCGGGATGGTCATGTCCTAGAAGAAGGAGAGGTGCCATACATAATCGTGGAGGAGTCAGAAGAAGAGGAGCGTGGTTGGACCAGTGGGTGCCCCGCAGAGCAGCTAGAGGAGGTCCAGATCCGGTGTGAAGATCCAACAAAGACAGTAAAAGTGGGAGAAGGTCTGGACCCGGAGGTGAAGAGGGATTTGATAGAGCTTCTCAGGGAGTACAACAATATCTTTGCTTGGAGCCATGAGGAGATGCCTGACATTCCTCTTAGCCTGGCTACCCATAGGTTGGCAGTGGATGCAACCTTCAAGCTAGTAAAACAGAAAAGAAGACACTTCAATGCTGAACGCAATGCCCCGGTCCAAGAAGAGGTTGACAAGCTCCTAAAGGCCAGATTCATCAGGGAATCCCGGTACCCCGAGTGGATCGCCAATGTGGTTATGGTAACCAAGTCTAACGGGAAGTGGCGAATGTGCGTGGATTACACCGATCTCAATCGGGCTTGCCCCAAAGATAGCTTCCCTCTGCCTAAAATAGTTCAGCTTATTGACTTCACTGCAGGAAATAAGCTCCTAAGCTTCATGGATGCTTTCTCAGGGTACAATCAGATCATGATGCATCCTTCAGACCAAGACAAGACTAGCTTCATTACCGGACAAGGCCTCTACTATTATAAGGTAATGCCATTCGGACTTAAAAATGCAGGTGCCACCTACCAACGCATGGTGAACAAACTGTTCAAGGAACAGATAGGGAAATCCATGGAGGTATACATAGATGACATGATCACTAAATCTCCAGAAGCAAGACAACATACAGGGGACTTACGCCAGACCTTCCAGGTAATAAAGCAGAACCAGATGAGGTTAAACCCCACTAAGTGTGCATTCGGGGTAGCAGCAGACAAATTTCTAGGATTCATGGTACATGAAAAGGGAATTGAAGCAAATCCTGAAAAGATCAAAGCTATTCTAGATCTCGAGTCCCCTACAACCCTCAAACAGGCACAAGGATTAACCAGATGAATAGCAGCCCTGAACCGATTCATATCCCATTCCACAGATAAATGTCTCCCTTTTTTCAAAGTCATCAACCAGGGGAAAAAGATGAAGTGGGACGAGCAGAGCAAGCAGGCTTTTCAAACTCTAAAGGAATACCTGTCAAGTCCGCCGCTATTGGTAAAACCAACCCCGGGTGAAGAGCTTCTACTCTACCTAGCAGTTTCAGAAATGGCTACTAGTGGAGCCTTGGTGAAAGAATGCAATGACGGGGTACAGAGGCCGATCTATTACGTGAGCCGGGCTTTTACAAAGTCCGAGAGAAATTACACCTTACTAGAGAAGCTCGCCTACGCCCTGGTGACCACATCCAGAAAGCTCCGGCCTTATTTTCAAGCTCACACCATCGCGGTTGTCAAAGATCAGCCTTTGAGACAATTCCTCCAGAGGCCAGATGTGTCAGGCAGATTGGTTTTATGGGCCCTAGAGCTCACATAGTTCGACATCAAATATCGGGCAAGAACCACGATTAAAGCCCAAGCCCTGGCGGACTTCATAGTGGAGTTTAGCCCGATCCTGAACCCAGGCGTATCAGTAGACCTCGATCCGAATCAAACCCCTCTGGAATGGCCTGTAGATAGCAAGATATGGACACTTTACATGGATGGAGCTTCGAACCAGTCGGGATGCGGAGCTGGGATCGTCCTGATCAACCCCGCGGGAATCGAGGTAAGTTATTGTTTCAGGTTCGAATTCAGAGCCACCAACAACGAAGTAGAATATGAAGCTCTGCTAGCAGGAATGAAAGTAGCAGGGACTCTAAGGGTTGTGTACCTTCAGATCAAGAGTGATTCCCAATTAGTGGTCAATCAGGTGACAGGATTGTACCAAGCAAAAGGTGATAACATGATGGCTTATCTAGCTAAAGTTCAGGAGGCTATAAAGAAGTTCAAGGGTGTAAAAATAGAGCAAGTGCCCAGGGAGAAAAATCATCGCGCGGATGTTCTAGCTAAGATTGCCACTAGAGAGGGACACGCGTTACCAAAAGGAGTACCCCTCTAATTGGTTCCTTTCTCTAGCATAGCTAAAGAGGTAGAGGTCCTTCCTGTGAGCCGCTTCCCGTGTTGGATGGATCCAATAGCAGACTATCTCCAAAGTGACATTCTCCCTGCAGATCTGGATCAAGCCCACCGGCTCAAGAGGACAGCTACCCGGTACTGCTTGGTAGAAGGACACTTATACCGTAAGGGGAAATCTTTCCCTCTACTCAGGTGTCTCCATCCCGATGACGTGCGCTGGGCGCTCAACGAGGTGCACTCAGGGGATTGTGGTAACCACGTGTCAGGGGAAACTTTGGCTTACCAGGTAATCAAGATGGGTTACTACTGGCCGACTATACATCAGGATGCAAGGCAGTTCGCGCGATCCTGCGAGGCTTGTCAGAAAACAACAAACCTCCATCATCTCCCACTAGAGAGGCTCTCCTCAATCAGTACTCCCTACCCCTTTGCCATCTGGGGACTAGACTTGATCGGGCCACTCCCCACTACACCCGGCCAAGCCAAGCCAAGCCAAGCATGCAGTGGTGGCGATAGATTACTTTACTCGGTGGGTAGATGCCAAGGCCCTTACCTGGATAACCGAAGAAAAGACCACCAACTTTGTCAAGGAACACATTGTCTGCAATTTGGCATCCTGATGGCCATCATAACTGATTTGGGAAAGCAATTTGACAATGCCAACTTCAAGGAATTCTGTGAAGACCGGAGGATCAATCTCTGTTTTGCTTCGGTGGCTCATCCTCAAACTAATGGGCTGGTTGAAGCTACTAACAAGACCATTAAGAAGCTCCTGAAGAAAAAGCTCCAACAGAAGAAAGGATTATGGGTAGCAGAATTACCCCATGTACTGTGGGCCTACAGAACGACTAGACGGACAGCAACGGGAGAGACCCCCTACTCCCTAGTATTTGGGGCAGAAGCAGTCTTGCCCATCGAGCATAAACTTATATCTGTCCGGGTCCAAAATTACGAACCAGAAGATAATGAGGCTAAGTTAAGAGCTAGCCTGGACCTGCTAGAGGAAAAGCAAAGTAGGGTTGCAGAGAAGGTGGCAGTATACCAGAGCAAGATAGCCCGACACTTTAACAAGAAGGTGAGGGTCCGAAGCTTCAAAGAAGGAGACTTGGTTCTCAGAAAGGTGACCCAGAACACACGAAGAAGGTCCGACGGGGTGCTAGCCCATAATTGGGAGGGTCCGTACTTGATTAAGTCATCACTCCGGGGTGGTGCTTAGAAACTGGTAGACATGGAGGGATACCCAGTGGACCATACATGGAATGCTGATCATCTCCTGAAATTCTACCCTTAGAAATTTTGTTCATATCAAGGGGGATACTCACCCCGATTTCATGTTTGTACCATTGGGGAAATTCAATAAAAGCAGTTCTTTCTCCTATATGACTCTCTTGTGTCCATTGCTTGATGTCTCCTACTAGATTCTCTAACGTCTCTCACTGAATATACTTAATTCACCATTACTAAAGTGCCTAAAGACTAGGAAATAGCCTCAGGGCGCTTCTGCTGCCTTAGTCGGGGAATACCCTCCTCCGAGAAGCCTGGTGCTAAAGTGGCCTAGTTGCCTACCAGGACAGATTACGGTAGGAATCGGGCTGCCTCAGGGTACCTGGGTCCTTACTTCGCCTCAAGACCAGGAAATAGCCTCAGGGCGCTCCTGCTGCCTTGGTCGGGGAATACCCTCCTCCGAGAAGCCTGGTGCTAAAGTGGCCTTAGTTGCCTACCAGGACAGATTACGGTAGGAATCGGGCTGCCTTAGGGTACCTGGTTCCTTACTTCGCCTCAAGACCAGGAAATAGCCTCAGGGCGCTCCTGCTGCCTTGGTCGGGGAATACCCTCCTCCGAGAAGCCTGGTGCTAAAGTGGCCTTAGTTGCCTACCAGGACAGATTACGGTAAGAATCAGGCTGCCTCAGGGTACCTGGTTTCTTACTTCGCCTCAAGACCAGGAAATAGCCTCAGGGCACTCCTGCTGCCTTGGTCGTGGAATACCCTCCTCCGAGAAGCCTGGTGCTAAAGTGGCCTTAGTTGCCTACCAGGACAGATTACAGTAAGAATCGGGCTGCTTCAGGTTACCTGGTTCCTTACTTCGCCTCAAGACAGGAAATAGCCTTAGGGCGCTCCTGCTGCCTTGGTCGAGGAATATCCTCCTCCAAGAAGCCTAGTGCTAAAGTGGCCCTAGTTGCCTACCAGGGCAGATCAACTATAACATCAGGGTGACTCATTGGGATGCTTCGCCCTTTATTTCCCCACTTACTACCCCGACAGAGGACTAACAGTCAGAAAGAGACTTAGAAGTTTATCTTCATTAAGTCAAATTGTTCGTAAGTAGCAGGTTCCCTCGACTGACTGCTCTACACTTTATACTGTTACGTGTTTAAGGGAGTCCGATTAAAGGAAAATGTGATTTGACCCCGCTAATTCTTACGGTTACGAGATATAAGCATCACATGTTTTATCTTTATTACCCATCGGGGTCCAGTCATGGTCCTTATTATCCATCGGGGACCAGTTACTCATCAGGAGTCCAAGTATCAACAAATTTATATGCTATGGAAACTTTCTAAGTATAAAAGTGAGCAAGACACAGTATGATTCATAAAGCAACTATATTTATAATTAGGGTGCCCATTCCCCATTCAAGCTACAAGTTGAATCGATAAAACGGGGTGCCCAGTCCCGATTCGGGCTACAAAATGTTTTTGAGGGGAGGCAAGGCTAGTCCTCTTTTTCCTCTTCTGGATACTCTCCTTGGCCAGCTACCTCATCTCCCAGAGGCTTAACTCCTCCATCAGTTTGGACCACCTCCTCTACAGCAGAAGACTCAATCTGGGCCCCTTCAACCTGAGGGACTTTGGATCTAACTGGTCCCTCATCTTCCTCCACGATGACCGCTCTAGTAGCAGACTCGGGATCCGCCACTTGTTCTTCAATGGTAGGAGGATCTAGATCAGCTCCATCAGTGCCATCAAGTTGGATTTCAGCAGCCGTGTCAGGTTCTTGAACCGGGCGAGCTACCTCCCGTGGAGGGGCCTCTGTCTCTTGATCTCCTCCTGCTAGCTGGGCAGCCTTTGCCATAATTTGCTCCCGGTCCCAGTTCAAGGCCGCCTCGAGGTCGAAGGGAGGAGGCAAGGCTGTGGCCACCTCGTAGCAGGCTGTAAAGTAGCCATCCTCGAATGAGGGCCCTTGTTGAGCCTCCAGGCCTGCTATGGTCTCTCGCAGGAGTTGATTCTCGCTCTGTAGCAGCTCATTCTCTCGTTTTACGCACTCCCTCTCCTCCTGACGGCGTAGAGACCTGACTGTCTCAGTGTCCAGGCTGCGTTCAGCACGCCTAAGAGCCACCAAGGCCTCCTGCCTCCCTTCTTCAGCGTCTTTGGCATCTTGAAGCAGAGGAGCTACGCTTTGCTGGGTCTGGAGCAGCTCCTGACGAGTATCCTTCAGCTTCGCTTGGAGGCCGATATAAGCTTCCCTCAATGTCAGCAGCTGCCTCTCCATGGCCACGGCAAACTTGAAGCCCTGCAAGAAGAAAGAAAGTCAATACTTAGCAGAAGGAGGAAATAAATAACAAGAAAGAATTAGAAGTTTACCTCAGCCAGAACCGAAGCCCCCTTGGTGACCAAGATGTCTGTAGGAAGCTTGGCCATATCTATCAAACTTCCACCGGGGCAGGAGGCCGCGAATCTGGACACCACCTCGTCAAAGGTTGCACCCATTGACCCCGATCCAGAGGCCACATCATCAGCAGGAACAAGAGTGTGGATAGTTGCCTCATCCACCGGGGTTCTCACAGGATCCACGGGAATAGTTGCAGTAGGAGGAGGAGCAGCAGGAGTAGGAGAGGTCATTGTGGTAGGGGCGGCCTTCTTCTGTGCCGATCTTCCAGAACCTTGGGCCTTAGCCGCCCTGGCCAGCATTGCCGAGATCCTCGAACGGGATGGAGGAGTAGAAGGAATGCGAGCTGGAGTCTTGGCGCTAGACCCCGCTGGAGCAGGAGCAGGAGCAGGTGTGTTTGAGGGAGCAGGAAGAGGGTTGGGGTCGGTTCCCACTCGAATGGACCCCGTCGCAGTCCTGGTAGCAGGAGCAGGAGCAGGAGAAGGGACAGAAGAAGAATGAGCCAGCAGAGTCATGTCCCCCGCTCCAGAGGAGGATGGAGACCTCGCTGCCATCGTGGTAGCTGATACTACAAGAAGAGAAGATGCACAGTGAGAAGCAGAAGAGGGAGAATATATATACATAAAGAAACAGAAAAGCAAGATGCAGACAACTCACCGGGAAGAGAGATGGAGATCCTCAGGTACCGCTCTAGGCGGGCTCCCTCAAAAGGATCCAGAGTGGGATACTGCAGGTTGGTGTATCCCCTTTTTAGGATCCTTGTATGAATGTCCCGAGACTCGGGAGCTAACACCCCCTTCGCCCACTTGTCCCTCGCCGTGAACTGGGTAGGGACGGGGTACTCATACCCCCCAACAAAAGCAGTGCGCCCCCAGTCGCCCTCAACCACTAGCCATTCCTCCTTCCAGGGCGCCGAGTACTTCACATTTGCCCCTAGGACAATGAACTTCAAATCATTTGATGCCCTCAGGTAGAACTGACCCCGAGGCACCATGCTCGTGATGTTGAAGAGGAAGCGGAGCTCGTCCAACCTCGGCTCTCGCTCTATATGATCTTTTTCGCACTGCTCCTTCCAGAGCACCGAGAACCCTGTCAGGTGCTTCCAGAAGCCCGGTGAGATTTGGAGAGGGGCTAATTCAAGCGCAAAGAGATCGACGAAGAGTAGGATGCAGCGGAAGCCGGACTCCACACTCAAAAGCGGCTTTGTGGATTAGCAGGCGGTCTGGAGGCGGGGTGTATACGTCATAACCCCTGTGGGGAAAGGAGAGAGTAATGTATTTCGGGATCTTGTACTCTTCCCGTAGCTTGTTGAGCGTATCCACCGTACATACAGAGTCGGGTATAATCCGACCATCGTGAAAGGCGGCAAAGAAACCCGTTTGGACCCCGACCAGTGTGATGTCAGGTCCGCCACTTTCCTCGTCACCGCCAGACTTTGAGGCGCCCACTTCATCACCAATCAGGATCGGGTCTTCAGGTTGATTGTGAAAACCCGACCCAATTCGGGGATTTCGGGTAGAGCGGCGACGCTGAGCCCGCGTGGTTTCTTCAGCGACCTCGTCCCCCTCTCGACCCCGTTTCTTCCTCTCAGAGGTCGGGGAATCCACCACCACGTCAGCCGCCTCCATACTAAAGAGGGCGTCGATGCTATCGGACTGGGGAGATGAGGCGGGGTCAGGATGAATAGGAGTCGCCGCTGTAGAAGGATTTTGTTCGTTAGTGTTTTCTTGAGGAGTAGGAAGTTGGGAAGAAGAAGCCATTGAAGGAGAAAAAAGAGAAGAGGAATTTCTGGAAGGGTGAAAAGGAAGAAAGAAAGTAAGTCAGGAAGAGTTTTTGTTCTCGTTTGATTCTGAAAAGTTTGAAAACTTGAAAGTAAGAAGCGCCAGTAGAGCCAGTCTATTTATAGAGGAGGAATGACGGTTACCCACTCAGAAATCGAAATCGGTGACCGGAAGAATGGGTAGAGGCGTTTTCCGCATTAATCGCGCCAAAACGGTTCTTTTTGAAAACGAGGAACCCAATCAGTGATCGACATGCAGTTAGTTATAACGTATAAAATTAAGATTTCCTCCTCCTAAGTGGAAACCTAGTCAGACAAGGGAGTAAGCAGATAAAATAGAAAATCCTTCAAGTAACGACAAGATCCTGACTCCGACCCCGACAAGGTATTAGTGTCCAAGTCAGGGGGGACTTCTGTTAACCGCCAAAATTGGCGAAGGACCAAAGAAGAATTTTCCACCTCAACACAAGAAGGATATAGGAGAAACGAACATCATCTGGTTACCCCGGCAAAACGGACTCCGACTGATCGACCCCGACTGATCCGAGTGCACACCCCCTCCAACGGGGTCCAACCCAGCCTTCCTCCAGATTTTTAGGACCTCGCCAGCATCTTAACTCAGAAGTATGGCCGCGAAGCCGGAATACTCACTAGAAATCACTTTGTGATCCAATGACCGGGCTTCCTAGGAACCTCGCAACACCCCAATGCGGGGTCCTCCTGAGCATCCCACTACCATATGAACCCCGTAGCACCCTGACACGGAGTTCTACTGAGCATCCCGCTACAATATCAGCTACACGTCCCCTTACTCCATCAGTAGGATGCTTACTGGACGTAGGAGGCCCGCTAAGCAGAAGGGCACCAGGAAGCAAGATTCTTACACCAGGAACTAAAAGCTCCACAAAAGATCCAGTAAAACGTCGCCGTACAAAGGAGGTATACTCCTTCCCGCAAGAGAGTCCTATCTTGAACAGGTCAGCACAGTAAGAATCCAATTAGGAAGGTGAGAGATTGACTCCTCCTAGGAAGGAAAGACTGGATTCTGCACGTAAAGCTCCGAGATTACCTCCTAAAAAGCAGAGGATCTTGCGAGATTACCTCCTAAAAAGCAGAGGATCTTGCAACTGCCAAACCCTAGCCCGAGATTGTAGGAGTGCATGGCAAGCAAAGTAGGACCTATATATATATATCAGGTTATTAAAAAAGAAAAAGAAAAAAAGACCCGACACTCTACTTATCAACATGCACAGTTTCGCCACCATTACCACCTCCGCTACCTTTGTAAGATCTCCATACACCATTGTAACCCGAATAAGAAATAGTTCACAGATTGTAGTGCAAAGTAACAATCAATAAAAGTTCATGATGATTTAATCTTCGTAGTTTCGTTTCGTACATGCATTGATAGGGACATAGTCGGTATCAAACTACGTGATACCCCTCCGACCAAGATCATTCACGGTCTTGGTCCTCTTAAAGTTGTTATTTGGAATTCCATCCCATTAACGATTTTCAGGTAACACATGTGTTTGGCTTCAAAATTGGCACGGGAACACACACATTAAGGGTAGGAAGTATTTACGCAATATTTAAGTGGTTAATAGCATGTATTGCCTAAAATCATCTCTAAAGGTTTGTATACATAGGGAATCAAGGCATTTACAAGCAGTCCATGAATATTCTATGGCAAACAACATTTAGTACAAATGAGACTTTAATTCATGCTTAACATGTGTGTTTGAATGAGTGTTTAAAGAGTGAGTGCTCTTTCCCTAAAAAATACGCTTTTTAGGCCGTGCTTGTGAAACTCACGTGAAGTCTCCACTATTAATTCCTAGCCATCAAGTAAAAATGCCTATTCATTATGAAAATATTGAAACAAATTATGGTGTGTTCAATATTAATCTAGAGGGGGGGTGAATAGATTTTATCCGATTTTACCAAATTTTCGTTAATGGTCAAGATTACGAAAATACCCTCCACTAGTCAATATACAATAGCAAGTGTAATATGGTGCGGAAATTAAAAGACACTTGATATTTACGTGGAAACCCTCTCGGGAAAAACCACGGGCTATGTAAGTGAGCCACACTTGAACCTCGAATCCACTAAATGTGTAAAACGATTACAACCTAATCCCGGAAGTAATCACACACCTACCTACTCCCGGTATAAGTGAACCTAGTCCCAATGCTTGTGATTTATGCAACCTAATCCCGGAAGCAACACAAGACTTAGTTCTCAATGAAGAGAAAACAACCTAAGTGAATATATGAAATACTCAAAATGCAACAAGAGCAAGGCAACTCTATATGCTTACCTAGAATGATGATATATCAATGAAATCAATCCTAGATATCAAAAGCTAAATGACATATCATAAAGCTTAGCTAGATGTTATCAATCACAAAACAATCCTAGCTATCAAACAATGTCAACATGTCCAAACATGTGAACTCAATTAGTTGTAGAGAATTTCTAACAACATAATTGTCAATTAAATCCACAAGAACATTCAATTAAGCTTGACTAGATAAATAAACATTAATCTATCAACCTAATCATCAACCAATTGTACAAGAATGTTCTAGGGTTAGCTATTTAGGGAAAATCATCCTAATCATGTAAGCTATCACAAACAAAACCCAATCATGTCATAACTTCACTAAATATGCAATAAGAGTGAAGATTTGCTAAACTAAGCAATAAAAGACATGTCTTGACTAAGATAGAACAATAAATGAAGATGTTGAGTTTGTTCTACTTACCAAGTCATAAATGAAGAAGACCCATGGAAGATTGATGCATGAAACATGTTAGATGCACATGGGTTTTGGGTTTGGAGAGTTAAAGAAGCAAGATTGAAGCTTTCTCTCTCTAGGGTTTGAGTTTCTCACTCTAAGGTCTGATTTTGAGCTCTTAAAAACGAGCAAGGAAGAAGATGATACTTATATAGGACCCCTAGATGAAATGACGTCGTTTTGAAAAATTTGCAACAGATCGCCCGATTCTGCGCCCTGTTCTGCGGCCTTGACCGCAGAACACAAGGGCGCAGAAATGCACCTGATGGTTTTGCGGCCCCTAAACGCAAAAACCAAGGGCGCAGAAAAGAGGACAGAGAGTATAGTTTCTGATCCTCATTCTGCGGCCTCATTTATGCGGCCTTGGCCGCAGAACAGGGCGCAAAATGCGCCTGATGAAGCATCCTTAAATCTAACCATGCTATGCAATACTAAGCAAGATGCAACCAAATAAACATGCATGAAGAGAGATGAAATAGGCAATAATGCATACACACAATAAATACACAACACATTCAAGAATGAGAATTATGCAAGTGATGTGTGTGTGTGCATCTACTTCTCTTCATTGCAAGAAACACTAAGTATGATACCTTTGGAGTGCTTCTTCCCTTGAGGTCTTGAAAAGGGCCTTTGAGCATGATCTTCAATCACCTAACTACCCTTACAATTCAAACCCCCAATATGTGGTTTGTCTACGAAATAAGCCAATCAACAATGGGAATCCTTACAAATATAAATATAAATTGCACGCGTGTGTCTAATGTAGGGAAAAAATACCGTATAGTACACGCAGCGGAAGCGAGACTAAAAAAAAATAGATTTAGTAGCTTTTAAAAAATTTTCCTTTTATGAACCTTAACCCTTTTAATCAATTAAAGATATATATTATCTAACAAAAGAAGAATACCTTTTGTCGCGTTATCCGATTGACTTACGTCGATGGTAATCTGCAAGATCTTCAATCCTAGCACGAACGTGGATCACCTAGGAGCGTGGTCTCCCTTTTCTTTGAATTGCAAGCCTGTGATTGGACAAAACAAACTTTTCTCTTTTTTGTTAGTCACAAAAACAATCAAAAGAATACTAAGATTATTCTGGTCACTTTTGAGTTCTCAATCTTATGATCGAAACTCGCGTGAACCTCGATCGATGTTGTATACACAAGCTTATTGATGAATAAGCAAATAGTATACCATCAAAGAATAATCTATGTCTCTTTTATGTTTTAGTAGAATAAAAATAATCTTTCTATGAATTGAGAAGAAGAAGAAAATAGAATCAAGCACCAAAAACCCTAAAGTGGCCGAATTCTATAAGTCCACATATATAGGTGGCAAAATTTTCTTTCTCTCTTTCTATTAGGGTGGCCGAAAATAATAACCTAAAAGGGACTAGGGTTGCCACAATACTCAAGCAAAAAAGGAGTTTGTATTGCACCCTAATTCCTATTTAGTTTAAGACTCCCAAACCCTAATCCAACTCATAAATCTTTTATTCTTTTATTTGACTAAATAAAAAGACTTCTTATTTGATTAAATAAATAAAATTAATTATTTATTTTCTTGTCAAACAAGTCTTTTAATTTAAGTATACTACTACCAATAGTATACCTTTAGGAATCATATTTCCTAATGAGAAAAGATTTGTTTCTTAATTAAACAATTAATTAACAAATTAATTAATTCTTATTTAATTAAACAATGAAACAAAATAATATATTAGGTTAATTAATTCACCTTTGCCGCCCCACTTAAAATAAATGGGCTATATATTATTTTCTTATTTCATTTAATCCATTGGACTTTAAATAAAAAGCCCACATGTGAACTAGACCCATTCTTACTAAAAGAAACAAGCCCACATGTCATTCATTAATATATAAATATAATTGAGCAGCCCATTACATAAATAATGTGCAAATTATATTCTTAATATATTAAATGCAATTCTAGATGGACCCTTAAATTGGTCCGGTAGAATATATCAAGTGATCCATGCAAGTCCGTGTGGATTGGGGATCTTGGCGGGCTATCTAAATTTAAACTTCAATAGACATAACCTAATCACAATCAACAAATGATTCACTTAGGTCCGATCCATTAATTTTAACTCATTCCACTAAAGAGCTAAAATTGAACTCTTAAATAAAGACAGAAAAGGAAGATGTTTCCTCATTCATACCCTAGACAATCATGTTGGAGATAGTGTATCCTCGTGATTAATATCAGTAATCGCCAAGAGTTCATAGACCGCCTATAACTCTCCAAGTTACCATATTTACTCATATGACCACGTTTTGAACTTGGATATTTTGACTTGTCCAGAAGCCATGTTTTAAATAGACACTATCGAAAACTCAACGTTGAGATTTAATATCCAATTACCTCAAAACATCCATATGATGATATTATACTCTCATTTGATAAATGGAGCCACGATGTCCATATCTATAAATGAAGTCCTCTATCGATTAACAAATGAATATCACCAAACTATCGACGATAGACTTTGTGATATAATCGTACTCATTGATAACTCAAATGATATCACTTGGAACCATAAGTCCATCATTTATCTCAGGATTAAGATAGACTCTCCGATTGTCCTGATAATGAAATGACTTTTATCTACTGACGGTTATAGATAAAGTATTTCATTGTGATCCAGTTCAATGCACCCAGTGCACTAGATTCTTTTGCTCGAAGACACTCCGATGATTTTAGACTCATCATATCTCATTTGATCCCACTCAAATGCTAGCAAAAGAATTCTACAACTTTAACAAGATAAATGTGCCCAACCTTTAACTTAAGTTGTGAACAATATTCAAGACTAACTAAAGAATTGTGTCTACCACATGCATATCCAGATGTACGAACAATTCTTCTTTTCTCATAGTCTTTAGACCTTATGATTATTTACTTTGACAATTATAATATTAAACTATAAATGCTATAAGATTTGTTTAAACTAGAAATCACTTTATTAATATGAAAAAGATTGTTAATTACAATATTACACTCTTGCTGTTGAGCATAATCCTAACAACCTTCAACAAGAAAAAAACCACCTGGCTGATATGTGCGCCACACATGGTCTTTGAATCCACCATATGTAATGATGATTACAACCATAGGTTGACCTCTAGTCACAACATTCTCAGTTACTAATCCACCACTACTACCCGCAGGCCTTTTATAGTGAACCTAGACCAAAGGTGCTTGAGCATTACACACCGGTAGTCACAAGACTTAACTCTCAATGAAGAGATCAACAACCTATGTGAATATGATAATATTCTAAATGCAAATAATGCTAGGCTACACTAAATGCTTAACAAGATGTTATAATGCAAATCAACACTCTTGTTATCAACAATGACTACATGCTCATGCATGAGGACTCATTTAGATGCAAAGTGATTCTAGCAACCTAATTGTCAACAAACAAGGCCAACTCAACACAAGTTGTCAATAAATATGACAATGACAATAAATGCAATTAACAAGTGCAATAAAGGAATTGTCAATCAAAAGCCAATCAACACATGTTGTCAATGAACATGGCAAGGACAATAAATGCAATTAACTAATGCAATCAATGCATATCAATGTCTAAATGAAAATCATATAGACTTAGCTTGATGTTATCAATCACAACAATCAACAAACAACTCATCTCAACCAACAATCAAAGTCTCAAACATGCTAGCAATAATAATAAGCTAAGGAGACATGCATTTTATTAACAAATAAATGCTAAACCTAGGCAAACATATCATAAGAATGAAATAAGAAGTTCTAGGACATGTAGAAGTTACCTAGTCAAAGAAAACAAGAATGTCCATGCTTGAATGATGCTAGGAAGATGCTAGATGCACATGGGAAGGTGTTTGGCTGAGTAAAGGTGAGTACTTAGGAGCTTCTCTCTCTAGGGTTTGAGTTTCTCTCTCTAAGTTCTGATTTTGAGCTCATAAAAACTAGCTAGGAAGAAAATGATACTTATATAGGAGCCCTAGATGAAGTGGTGTCCTTTTGGAAAAAATAAAAAAAAAACAAAACTCGTCAAGTGCGCTGGTCGTGCGTTGATCCAGTAGCGCACCACCAGCGCACTCCGGCTGATCTAACACACGCACATGACAACCATCACAGATGACCAGAGGTGATCCTCTGCCCAAGTTGCGCTGGTATGGCGTATGACGACCAGTACAAGGCAACCAACGCAATGTGCGGGTGATGCACGGGTAAGAGGACCAGCGCACACCATAGGGATGCACATATAACAATAAAAAATGTGCAAGTGTGAAGAGTGAAATAAGTACACACAAAAAGCAATGAACATGCATGCATGCAAAAGAAGTGTATGTGTGCAACTAATCTCTTCAAAAAGGGTTAAGCACAAATGATTATACCTTCAATGAGCTCTTGTGCTTGAGGGTTTGAAATCCAAATAAGCTTGATCATGAACCATGAAGCCCTAAACTACCCTTACATATTAAGCCCCACAATGTGGTTTGTCATGAAATAAGCCAATCAAAATTAAGGAACGTAAAATCCCCCCCCCCCCCATTTGGCTGTTTCATGACAAAACAACCACTCACGAAATAATCCTCACAAAACATAAGATAATGTTATTGGTCAACAAAAGTGTATTCTACATTACAATAAGAGAAACCTAAGATACTAAGTCTTCAAGGTCTTCAATCTCTTCGTAGATCATCATACCTACACATAATAACAAGAAAGCACTTTCTAAGAACAAGTGCATGTGAGGTGATCAAAAATAAAAAGCATTTGCACTAAAAAAAAATTCAAATTAATGCATGTGTAATGCTCCCCCATAATGGTTACTCTTTCTCAAACTTCTCCCTAAAGCATACACAATGCCACCCCCCCCCCCCCCCCCCCCCCCCCCCCCATATCTCTCAAGACTTATCCCCCTTTTTGTCATGAGATAGGCAAATGAGCTCCCCTTATTGGGTTAATTTAGCAAAGAGAGCTATTAGCACAAAAAGAATTTGCATAATTATATAAACGAACTTTATGCAACTCAAGTAATTGAGAGAGATTCAAGGAGTTTTATTTTTAAAAAAATGTGTGACAAGATGCTTTGCATGCAAAACATATTGTATGTAAGTTCAAAACCAATGGTATTTGGCAAAGAAAACATCAAAAGGATTTCCAAGTGAATTCAAACCAATTTGTGCCCTTTTGACATAATCAAACAAGATATAGTTTTTCAAAAAAATATTTTTAGCTAAGAGCAACTATATCAATCCTTAAGGGAAAACCAAGACATGGATTCAAAGATCCTATTTGATTTTTTTGGGTGAAACATCCGTATGATAGTAGCCTTATTTTCACCCTTAAGAAGAGAGAGAAGACTAATTTGGATATAAAATCCTTATTGGTTAAGTGGATGATCGAACCAAAATTGGTATGATTTTGGCCCTCACTTCCTTTTTATAAAATGAATCTTTACACAATATATTTTAAGTTATGAAAATGAGTATTGTGGTAAGCTTAGAATTCGTTCCATAGGGAATTAGAGAAATATGTTGATTCAATTAGCTAATCTATATGCGATAACATAAATCATAGATAAATGGATGAGTGAATGGGTTGTCAAGCCATCAAACATACATGTAAAATAAACCTAATAAAACTAATAAAATGGAATGCTCAACAAATCTAGATAAGAAATATGGAATAAACAATTAATAGGAATTCTAGGGAAATGATAGAGTAGCTAATGGACAATGAGCAATTCATACATGGCTTCATTAATGCACTATCTACACAATCAAGGATCGATCTCATCCAAATGTGTTGTTTAGACCGTCACTACGAACCCTAAACAACTTCCCACCGCAATGCCTAATCGATTAAGGAAAGGGGGTCACAGCGGGATCGGTTAGTGACAATCAAATGGTCTAGGCAATCGAGGTTGATCACCCCTCCAAAAGCCTATCCTATTCACTATGTGCTCTAATCAATCAAGTGTGTCAATAACTCAATCAATTTTATCACAAATTAATCCTACAACATATTGTAATTAACAAGTGTGTCAATAATTCAATTAATCACATAAGTGCAAGATCTAATTAAAAAGTAAATAAAACTTAAATCATGCAAACATAATATTGAAAGCTTTAATAAATACTCATGTCCAAAAAGTCTCTCAAATCATCCCCTAAAATAGGGGTTTTAATTACACATAATTACAAACAAGAAAAGGAAGTAAAATGGAGAGAAATCACCCTTGGGTCTCTCTTGTAAGCTTGATCCTTCCTTGATGCTTCCTTGCTTGAATCTTGTGCAAAGAGTGGGTGTTGAGGATATGTCTAGATAGGTGGAGTCATATGGAAAGTGACAAAGGAAAGGGGTGGAGAAAATGGAAGGAGAGGAATGATTTAGGTGAAGTAATCTAGATGTTTAAGCTTACGTAGAAGAGAAATGGAGAGATTATGAATGGTGGAAAGGAGGTTTCTTGGTGGTCAAGAGATGATTTTAAAAGAGGAAAAATGTGATGAATTTATAGGTTTTTCAAATTAGGTCTCGGGTGGCAAATTACCAAAACACCCCCTGTACTTGTCAAATTACCATTTTTGCCCCTCTAGGGGCCTTTCTGCAATTTTCCCTCCAAAACCAGCCAATCAGAGAAGAGAACAGTGGGGGTCGTGGTTTTGGCACAAATGGTGACCTTTGGGATGCAAATGGCGACCTCATCAGGTGTGGGAATCAACTCCCTGTCGCCATGGCGACCTCGAATGACAAATGGCGACCCAATTGGTGACGTGGTGTGACAAGAGTGGTCGGTGAGGAGCGAGAAGATTTCGGCATTTTGGGACGCCGAGAAGGTTGCGACGGGACTACCGGTCGCTTGGCCGTTGTTTTGCCACCGGAACCCGTCGATGGTGACTCCGGGAAGGTGGTCGGTCGGTCGTTCGGCCGGCGGCGTTCTAGGGTTTGAAGGGGTTGTTCCATGGTTGCTGCTCACTGACTTGCTGAAGGAGAAGATGAACAGGTCAAAAGAAGGGGTGCATTCAGCAGGGAGATGGGGTGTAGTGGGCTGGTGCAAATCAGGCTTGGGGCGTGCATGTTGGATCACGCGTTTGGGCCACCTGTCTTGGGCCTCACTTGGCCTGCTGCAATTCTAATCAAAACGGCACCGTTTTGATAAGTGAGGCTTGCGTTTTGATTTGGGCTTGTTTGGGCTTGTGCAATTGGGTGTGCATAGAGTGGACCGTGGGTGAATTCAGCAGCCCATTCTTTTCTCTTAAGCAAATCGCACCGTATTGATGACGTGGCGCGACCTCTCTTCTTTGCGTGGCAAATTACATACTGCTCCCCTGATCTCTTCAAATATTACAATATCTTCAATCTTCCTTCACTAATTTACGATTTTACCCCCAAATGACCAAAATTACTCCAATGCCCCTGAGTTCTATAAATTCCTGAAACACTCAATTTTCACAATTAAATCACAGAATAATGCCCAAGAATCAAGCAAAAAGAGAAGGAAGTGAGGGCCAAAATCATACCAATTTTGGTTCGATCAAGACCCAAGGGTGATTTCTCTACATTTTACTTCCTTTTCTTGTTTGTTATTATGTGTAATTAAACCCCCATTTTAGGGGGATGATTTGAGAGATTATTTGGACATTGAGTATTTATTAAAGCTTTGGATATTTTGTTTGCATGATTATAGTTCTATTTACTTTTTAATTAGATTTTTCACTTATGTGATTAAATGAGTATTGACACACTTGTTGATTACAATATGTAGTAGGATTTATTTGTGATAAAATTGGTTAAGTTATTGACACACTTGATTGATTAGAGCACATAGTGAATAGGTTAGGTTGTTGGTGGGGATATCACCCCAATTGCCTAGGCCATTCGATTGTCACTAACCGATCCCACCTTGACCCCCTTTCCTTAATCGGTTAGGCATTTTGGTGGGAAGTTGTTTAGGGTTCGTAGTAACGACCTAAACAACACTTTCGAATGAGATCGGTCCTTGATTATGTAGATTGTGCATTAATGAAGTTTTGTATGAATTGCTCAATGGTCCATTAGCTACTCTATCATTTCCCTAACCTCTCTTAATTGTTTAAACCCATTTTCTTATCTAAGTTGTTTTTATTGGATTCCTATCTCCATTCATATTCTCTTTATATTTTTGTATATTTACTTTACATGCATTGTTTGGTGGTTTCTCAAACCACACACTATCCCACTAATCATGATTTACTTTATTGCACACTAGTTAGACTAACTTAGATTAGATAGCAAATTGATTAATCTAACCTAATCCCTGTGGAACGAATCTTAAGCTTACCGCTTTACTAGTTTTAAAAACTTAAAGCACATTGCGTAAGAATTCATTTATAAACATTCTTTTGATAATTCGCAATTTGGTAACGACACAAAAAGCGAGTCATCAGTGGATACGAGATCCTTATTGATTTTAGTCTTCTCATTTGCTTTTCACACATATTTTGCATATAAGTAATCAAAAACATATCATGCATATCATTTTAAGCATATCATAAAATTCTCATGTCATGGAGATAAATTATGGGTCATTCATATGTACTTTCCCAAATAATTCTCCTAGTCCAAAAATGCATGTTTGAGCATAAATATGACATGGATTGCAAGTAAAGCAATTGTGCACACTTATTAAAAAATATATATATATAAGTATATATGTGCAACCAACAATCTCAAGCAATTCTCAAAAGAGCATAAATTTAATCAACTTTTTGCATATGACAATTCATGCAAGTTTGCTCTCTTTTTCAACCGTTTTTCTTTCATACTCTCTAACCTACACCTCTTAATGTATTTAAAGAAATTTGGTCTTAAGTGACCAATCGTACCACAAAAATGATCAGTAGGTACAAAGTAAGAATTTATACCATTGCATTGTGATCTCATCGAGGCATTGCCATGTTGATGAGATTGTCTTTGATGGTGCATCAGTTTGCTTCTCTTTGGAGCCTGAGCCGATTGGTGGCACCTTTGTGGTCTAGCTTGTTGAGGTGGTTGAGCCTGTTGAATGTGCCTCCTTGGTTGTGCAAAGCTTAGGTAAGGAGCTTTTGTATGTTAAGGTTGAGCTTTACCCTTTGTTAGCATCTTCATTTGGCCATTCTTGGATAACTCTCCAAGATCAACCTTTCTCTTAGGGTGTTGAGGAGGTGAAGCTAAGCATTTTCCTTGAGCTTGAGGTTGCTTGATCTTAACCTTCTTAAGAACTTCTAGATACCTCATCTCTTTGTTGGATGATAGTGTGAGTTCCTCTTCAACAACACCTAGGCTTCTCTTGTCACTAGGCATCTTCCCACACCCTAGCATAATGTTGAGCTTCTCTGTACCCGAAATGAATTTAGCAAGTGACATCATTGCTTCTTCAAGCTCTTTCTTCAACTTGTCCTCATTTTGCTTAACAAGTTTTACTTCCTCATCTAAGAGAATCACCTTTTCTCTTAGTTAAAGATTATCTTCCTTGAAAGTATACATACAAGGTTAAATTGCTTAAGACGTACCTAGAGGGGGGGGGGGGGGGGGGGGGTGAATAGGTTTTTCGCCTAATTTCAATCCCTTGAACAAACTTACGTTTGTCCCTCAAGGTAGCCTTACATACAACATAAACATCACGGAATCATACTAAGACAAGTTATCATGTGATCATTCATACATTGTCTAAGTATCAATATGTTGTATGAGGTATAAAGAAAAATACAAAAACAATTAGCAAGAATACTTGTATATGAATATATGTTCAATCATTACAAATATATACAAGTATTGCTATACATAAAATTCTAAACAATATACAAAAGAAAAATGTATTTACAAATATGATCAAAAGAATATATTTACAAATCACACTATACAAAATCTTGTATCAATATACTTCAAAAGTAATTGATGTGTCACAAGATAACAACATATACATAAACAAATATAAAAGTGAGAGATAGGAAGAATTAACACAAGGGATTTTTTAACGTGGTAAAACCTCCAAGGAGGAAACATCCACGGGTTGAATTACAACCATTGGGTACTTATATATATACTTGGAAAGTAAATTAGAAATTCCACAAAATGACCAATCCTAGTCACCAACCCATGTGGAGTCTATGTTTACCCAACCCTATTGGAAGATACAAAATCCCTCAATGATGTAAACCACCACATATTGGAACTCATACCAAAACCAACATCGTTGGAAGATTAGAAATTCCTCAAGAGTGCATACACATCCCATGTACCCCGCTCTATCGGACTCTATGTCTAACCAACCGCCCGGGCCTACCAATATATAAGCCAACTCTCTATATAAGGCACACGTGCCTCTAGAAAGCCTCCCATGCATGACTATCCAAGTCCTCCCGACTCTAGCCATGACTTCTTGCTTGTCTATCCAAGTCCTCCCGACTCTAGACAAGACTTCTTGCTTACCTATCCGAGTCCTCCCGACTCTAGGCAAGACTTCTTGCTTGGCTATCCGAGTCATCCTAACTCTAGCCAAGACTTCATGCCTTTTACAAGGACTTCCTAGTGTGATCATGTGAATGCAAGTGATGCAAACAATCAAAACAACATAGAACATGTGATCAATACATTCCATGGAACAACTAGATCTTGAGATGTGAAAACACAAGCAATAGAAATCTAGATGCAAAAACATGAATGAAAACCTAGAGCATGTGAATACAATTAACACATAAAACATCTAGATTCATTCATACAAAACAACACTTGAACAATTTCATATCCATAAGGCACAAGTTCAAGATGTCATAAACATACATCAAAAATGCTAGAATCATAAAATGTATTCAACAATTATTCTAGCCAAAGATTTAGAGATAGGAGACATGTTAAAAACAAATCAATCCTATATATCTCTAAAAACACATAAAAAGGCTCTAATCCTAGATTTCATCAATCATGGATCAAAGTCACATAGAAAGGATTATTAATCATAAACTTGCTCAATCAAGTCTCAAACAATCCTATATATCAATCTAATCACAATACAACTCACAATCATGTTAAGAACAAAGAATCCAAGATTCTAGTCAACATGTGTCTCTAATTAGACTATTCAATTAGATTGATTATGAAGCTATCTTTCTCTGTAGCATTCACTAAACAAACATATATATATAGAAGAAGAAACCCCAAGCAAATTGGAGGATTAAAAAGATGAAATCACAAAGTTATGAACTCTACCTCAATTACAAGAGCTGGTTCGTTTTTCTGAGGAGATCTGTCAGAAATTCGATCAAACAGCTGCACAACCACTTGGAAAAGGTAGAGGACTCGAATACGAACAATCTCCAACTTGAATCACTCAATTCCGACTCCGGATGAGAAAGTTATGGTGTTTGGAAGTTGAGAAAAATTGAGAGAAAATCATAGACGGGATTTCAAACTTTTTCTTCTTCAAAGAGAATGGAGGGAATTGGAGGAGTTTAAAAAAGAATGAAAGAAGGGCAAAATGGTCCAAATTTTTTGTGGGAATTTGGTCAGCCCACGTGTGGCCAGCGTGTGCCACACGTGGCCAGAGAGGAGCTCTGGCCGTGTGGCACACGTGGTCCACACGTGGCCACTCCTAGCTTGGCTTTTGGCCAAGCGACCTCCCGCGCACCTCTCGCGTTCTTCAGCCGTATTCGGGCATCCGAACTCCGAATTCGAATCCGTTTTCGGATTACGAACCGTGACTCCCTCACGCACGACGAAGACTACGAAACTTTGAAAAATGGTTGAGAATTCATCTCGGAAAATGACGACGAACACAACTCAACAAATGAGAACGAAAAGTAGCGTAGCTACATCGTTTGGACTCGAAACTTAACGAATGAGTAACCGAAATGACCGGAACTCAATAAGGAATCAATTAAGCACTATTACAAGTCCAGAACACAAGAAACACAAACATACAAACACAAGTTCACATATGAATGCCATTTCCTAGACATAGTCTTAGAACATGCAACTCTAAAATGTATGAGCATTTGAGTCCAATGCATGAGCATACAAAATCATGTGAATGTGTTATAAAAATGGTGCACAACAATGCAGGGACACTCATGAATGATTTGTGTGTGTGTGCCTATGCCTTGTAAGAGGAATGAGGTCGATTTTACCTTTGATGAGCAATGAAGCTTATTTCCTCTTAGCAAGCCATCATCTTGAATGTACCGTAGTCAAATCTTTCTTTGAAGCTTTGTATCATCATCAACATGACCACATAAACATTTACAAGATAAACACGTTTTGATATGGAATATATGCCAACAACAACCAAAAACCTAACATTCCTTCAACACAAAAATCTCCTTCTTTTTCTTCTTCAAGGAGTCATGAATAAATGTCATAAAATCCTCATAACTCATTCTTTCCTTATTGCCAAAACTCTCCAAGTCGGAGTTATCATCTTCACATGAGTATGAGCAACAGCCATCACATTGCCTTTCACTCATTAAGTCAACTTACTCATCAAGACCTTTGCCTTGGTCATTTGATGTCATACAAGCAACTTCCTGAAGGGAAAAAATATACCCGCAGCGGAAGCGAGACTAAAAAAAATAGTTTGAGTAGCTTTTAAAATTTTTTCCTTTTATGAACCTTAAACCCTTTTAATCAATTAAAAATATATAATATATATAACAAAAGATTAATACCTCTTGTCGCATGATCCGATTGACTTACGTCGATGGTAATCCGCAAGATCTTCAATCCTAGCACGAACGTGGATCACCTAGGAGCATGGTCTCCCTTTCTTTGAATTGCAAACCTGTGATTGGATTAAACAAACTTTTCTCTTGTTCGTTAGTCACAAAAACAATCAAAAGAAACCTAAGATTATTCCGGTCACTTTTGAGTTCTCAATCTAATGATCGAAACTCGCGTGAACCTTGATCGATATTGTATACACAAGCTTATCAATGATTAAGCAAATAGTACACCATCAAAGAATAATCTATGTTTCCTTTTTGCCTTAGTAGAATAAAAAATCTCTTTCTATGAGTTAAGAAGAAGAAGAAGAAATAAATTCTGCACTCAAGCCTTAGGGGGTGGCCGAATTCTATAAGAGGCCTTATATAGGTGGCCAAATTTCTTCTTCTTTTTTACCCTAGGGTGACCGAATTCTTTCCCCAAAAATAACTAGGGTTGCTGCAAATCCTCCTACAAAAAGGAGTATGATTTGCACCCTAATTCCTATTTTGTTTAAGACTTCCAAACCCTAATCAAACTCATAAATCTTTTATTCTCTTATTTGACTAAAATAAAAAAAACTTCCTATTTGATTAAATAAATAAAATTAATTATTTATTTCCTTGTCAAACAAGTCTTTCTATTTAATTATACTACTACCAATAGTATACCTTTAGGAATCATATTTCCTAATGAGAAAAGATTTGTTTCTTAATTAAATAATTAATTAATAAATTAATTAATTCTCATTTAATTAAACAATGAAAACAAAATAATATTTAAGGTTAAATAACCTCCTTGCTGCCCCATATATATTATTGGGCCAAATATTATTTTCTCATTTCATTTAATCCTTTGGACTTTAAATAAAAAGCCCACATGTGAACTAGACCCATTCTTACTAAAAGAAACAAGCCCACATGTCATCCATTAATATATAAATATAATTGAGCAGCCCATTACATAAATAATGTGCAAATTATATTCTTAATATATTAAATGCAATTCTAGATGGACCCTAAATTGGTCCGGTAGAATATATCAAGTGATCCATGCAAGTCCGCGTGGATTGGGGATCTTGGCGGGCTATCTAAATTTAAGCTTCAATAGACATAACCTAATCACAATCAACAAATGATTCACTTAGGTCCGATCCATTAATTTTAACTCATTCCACTAAAGAGCTAAAATTGAACTCTTAAATAAAGACAGAAAAGGAAGATGTTTCCTCATTCATACCCTAGACAATCATATTGGAGATAGTGTATCCTCGTGAATAATATCAGTAATTGCCAAGAGTTCATAGACCGCCTATAACTCTCCAAGTTACCATATTTACTCATATGACCACGTTTTGAACTTGGATATTTTGACTTGTCCAGAAGCCATGTTTTCAATAGACACTATCGAAAACTCAACGTTGAGATTTAATATCCAATTACCTCAAAACATCCATATGATGATATTATACTTTCATTTGATAAATGGAGCCACGATGTCCATATCTATAAATGAAGTCCTCTATCGATTAACAAATGAATATCACCAAATTATCGAGGATAGACTATGCGATATAATCGTACTCATTGATAACTCAAATGATATTACTTGCAACCATAAGTCCATCATTTATCTCAGGATTAAGATAGACTCTCCGATTGTCCTGATAATGAAATGACTTTTATCTACTGACGGTTATAGATAAAGTATTTCATTTTGATCCAGTTCAATGCACCCAGTGAACTAGACTCTTTTGCTCGAAGACACTCCGATGATTTTAGACTCATCATATCTCATTTGATCCCACTCAAATGCTAGCAAAAGAATTCTACAACTTTAACAAGATAAAGGTGCCCAACCTTTAACTTAAGTTGTGAACAATATTCAAGACTAACTAAAGAATTGTGTCTACCACATACATATCCAGATGTATGAACAATTCTTCTTTTCTCATAGTCTTTAGACCTTATGATTATTTACTTTAACAATTATAATATTCAACTATAAATGCTATAATATTTGTTTAAACCAGAAATCACTTTATTAATATGAAACAGATTGTTAAATACAATATTACACTCTTGCTATTGAGCATAATCCTAACACTTCCCCTTGCGTAGCTACATCAATCATACTTCTAGCTACCTTTTCATCTACTCTTTCTTCAAGGTCACAAATAGAGGCATTTTTGCCTTCTCCTCTAACATCCTCATAAGAGGCTCCGAAGGCCGTGTAGTAATTTGCAAGCTCTTCATCACTTGAAGAGTCTTCTACACTCTCACTATCACTTGATGAGGTGGCCATCTCTTTTCCATTTTTCTTGTTCTTTAAGTTACCACATACTTTAGAGATATGCCCATAACCTCCACATTCAAAGCAATGAATGCCTTTTCTTGAAGACTTCCTTTGGCTTGGCTCAACGTTCTTGAAGTCATCCTTTTGTAGCCTCAAGAACTTCTTAAATTTCTTCACCATTTGAGCCACTTCTTCATCTGAGTCACCATCCTCCTTTTAAACTTTTGAGGTCTTCAAGGCTATCCCCTTTTGCTTCTTGTGAGATGAGGAGGTGGGAGCCTTTCTTGACTCATAGGCAAGTAGCCTTCCAATTACTTTACTCGGCTTCATCTTCTTGAAGTCAACATTCTCTTCAAGTGCCGTCACCTTAGATTCAAATATAAGAGGTAGTGACCTCATGATCTTTTGCTTGATCCTCCTATCTGAATATGGGTCACCTAGTTGATGGCTTTGATTGACGATGTCCATCAACTTCACTTGGAAGTCATTGAAGCACTCATGCTCTTCCATCCAAATATTCTCAAATAGAGTTTGAAGCACTAGGAGCTTGGACTCTTTCACCACTTCGGTTTCCTCATGTGCCGTCTCTAATATTTTCCAAGCTTCATGAGCAATTTTGGTGATTTAGATGAGTTTATATTGACTCTCATCCATTGCACTAAGCAAGGCATGCAAGGCCTTGTTATTCCACTTCGAAGCTCCAAACTCTTCGGCACTCAATTAAGCCTTGAGCTTAGGCACAAATTTTCCATCTCCGGTGGTCACAGTGGGAGGTGTGTATCCATCCTTAATTACCGTCCACACCCTATCATCTATCGCCGATAGATAGGATTCCATCTTCCCCTTCCATGAGGAGTAATTGTCACCCTTGAGCAACGGTAGTCTCACGCTCGACGCTCTCTCTTTTCTAGTCCCAAATTCACTCATAGTGTTTGGGTGAATGTATGCAAATGAAAGCAAAGGAATGTAGATATCAAAACACACAAAAGCAAGAGCAAGGATCATCTAAGTATGTCTAGGAACCCGCTCTGATACCAATTGAAAATATAAATATATATTGCTCTCGTGTGTCTAAAACAACCTATAGGGGGTAAATGAGTTGTTAATCCGATTAGTTACCAAATTTTCGGATTAGTCTATATTCTAAAATAAACCCAATTTAACAAATAATAAAATCAAGTATGAATTGCGAAAATTAAAGAACACTTGATTTTTACGTGGAAACCTGCAACAAGGAAAAAACCATGGGCTGATATGTGTGCAACACACGGTCCTTGAATCCACTATATGTAATGATGATTACAACCCTAAGTTGACTTCTAGTCACACCATTCTCGGTTACTAATCCACCACTACTATTCGTAGGCCTTTTATAGCGAACCTAGACTAAAGGGGCTTGAGCACTATACACTGGTAGTCACAAGACTTAACTCTTAAGGAAAAGATCAACAATCTATGTGAATATGATAATATTCTAAATGCAAATAATGCAAAGCTATACTAAATGCTTAACTAGATGTTATAATGCAAATCAACATTCTAGTTATCAACAATGCCTACATGCTCATGCATGAGGACTCAGTTAGATGCAAAGTGATTCTAGCAACCTAATTGTCAACAAACAAGGTCAACTCAACACAAGTTGTCAATAAGCATGGCAATGACAATAAATGCAATTAACAAGTGCAATAAAGGAATTGTCAATCAAAAGCCAATCAACACATGTTGTCAATGAACATGGCAAGGACAATAAATGCAATTAACTAATGCAATCAATGAGTCCTACATATCAATGTCTAAATGAAAATCATATAGATTTAGCTAGATGTTATCAATCACACAACAATCCTAGCTATCAACAAACAACTCATCTCAACCAATAATCATAGTCTCAAACATGCTGGCAATAACAATAAGCTTAGGAGACATGCATTTTATTAACAAATAAATGCTAAACCTAGGCAAACATGTCATAAGAATGAAATAAGAAGTTCTAGGATATGTAGAAGTTACCTAGTCAAAGAAAACAAGAAATCCCATGCTTGAATGATGCTAGGAAGATGCTAGATGAACATGGGAAGGTGTTTGGTTGAGTAAAGGTGAGTTCTTGGAAGCTTCTCTCTCTAGGGTTTAAGTTTCTCTCTCTAGGTTTTGATTTTGAGCTCATAAAAACGAGCTAGGAAGAAGATGATACTTATATAGGAGCCCTAGATGAAGTGGTGTCCTTTTGGAAAAAAAAAAAAACCAAAACTCGTCAAGTGCGCTGGTGGTGCGCTGATCCAGTAGCGCACCACCAGTGCACTCCAGCTGATCCAACACACGCGCATGACGACAAGCACAGATGACCAGCGGTGATCCTCTGCCCAAGTTACGCTGGTGTGGCGCATGACGACCAGCGTAAGGCAACCAGCGCAATGCGCGGGTGATGTGCGGGTAAAAGGACCAACTCATGCCACAGGGATGCACATAGAACAATAAAAAATGTGCAAGTGTTAAGAGTGAAATAAGTACACACAAAAAGCAATGAACATGCATGCATGCAAAAGAAGTATGTATGTGCAACTAATCTCTTCGAAAAGGGTTAAGCACAAGTGATTATACCTTCAATGAGCTCTTGTGTTTGAGGGCTTGAAATCCAAATAAGCTTGATCACGAAGCCCTAAACTACCCTTACATATTAAGCCCCACAATGTGGTTTGTCATGAAATAAGCCAATCAAAATTAAGGAACTTACACACTCCATCATAGAGAGAAAAGGACTAGCACACTTTGCGCAATGCAACCTAAAATGGCATGATGCTAATCTAAACTAAGCAACACAAACACGCACAGCTCCTCAAAATGCACACAGTATTACACAATCTCAACGAGAAAAGTATGCTCAAACATGATATCATTGCAAGAATTTGAAAATTTTGACTCTAACACATGAACAACAAAAATAAAACTCATGCAAGACTCAAAAGTGGTGCGCCACACCCTAAACCTAAATTTGACATTGTCCTCAATGTTTGGTAGGCGAAAATCGGCATGAGCAGACCACATAATCACAAGCATAAATTTCAAAATATGAAACACATGTGATCAATATGTTCATTATCAACAATTAAAGCAAAACTTGAATTCAAGAGCAAAATATATCCATGAAACTTATCACATCATATCACAAGGCAATTACAATTTAAATAAATCCAGCAAGATGTTCAAATGCAATCAAATCCATCAATCTTATCCATCCAAATCCTAAATCTATCACAAGACAATCCACACTCTTATTCTATGTGGGAAAATAAAAGCAAGAAAATAAACTGTTACCTGAAAATCGTTATTGGGGTTGAATTCCAAATAACAACTTTAAAGGGGACCAAGATCAAGATTGACCCTGGTCGGAGGGGTATCACGTAGTTCGATACCCGACTAGATCCCTACCAACACAAGAGTTATATAATGTATATGAAACTAAGCAACAGTAGGTTTTATTTGATTGTCTCTTTTCATTACAATACATGAACTATTTCTGATTTAGATTACAATGGTATATGGATCGTAACCACGAAGATGGTAGATGGTGATGGTGATGGTGAAGGAACTGTGCCTGTCGATAAGTAGTGTGTAGGGTTCCCTCGTTTCTCCCTCCCTTTCGATGAATAAACTGTTGTATATATAGGTCCTGCTTGCTTGCCATGCACTCCTACAATCTCGGGTTAGGGTTTGGGCAGCTGCAGGATCCTTCTTTTTTGGAGGTAATCTCTGAGTTTTTACGTGCAGAATTCAGTCTTTCCATTCTAGGAGGAATCAATCTCTTCCCTTCCTAATTGGACTCTTATTGTGTTGACCTGTTCAAAAATAGGGTCTTTTGGCGGGAGGGGGTATAACCCCTTTGTACGGCGGCATTTTTACTGGATCTTCATGGAGTTTTGAGTATTTGGAGTTAAAATCCTGCTTCCTAGCGTGCTTTTACTTAGCGAGCTATCTTTGTCTAGTAAGCGTCCTTCTGGCGGTGGTAGGAGGATATATAGCTGACTTTTTTATAGGATGATCAGCAGACCTCTGTGTCGGGGTGCTGCGGGGTCCATAGGAAGTAGTGTTGGGATGACGCGGGGTCCCTAGGAAGCCCGGTCATGACCGGATTTGGTCTCGTTGTGAGTTTTGGCGAGTATCTTGGCTTTCGGCCACTTTGTTGAGCTAAGATGTTGGTGGGGTGGACCCCGCTGAAGGAGGTACATATTTGGGCCAATCGGGATCTACTCTGTCGAGGTATCCGGATTGTGTTCGCACTCCTATATCCTTCTTATGTCGAGGTGGAAAATTCTTCTTTGGTCCCTCGCCAATTTTGGCGGTTAACAGAAGTCCCCTCTGACTTGGACACTGATACCTTGTCGGGGTCGGGGTCGGAGTCAGGATCTTTCTGTTTGCTTGAAGGATTTTCTACCTTATCCGCTTTCTTCCTTGTCTGACTAGGTTTCTACTTTGGAAGAGGGAATCCTTATTTTGTCCGTTATAATCGACTGCGTGTCGATCACTGATTGGACTCCTCGTTTTTCAAAAAGAGCCGTTTTAGCGCTATTTAATGCGGAAAACGCCTCAACCCATCCTTCTGGTCACCGATTCCGGTTTTCGAGTAAGTAACCGTCATTCCTCCTCTATAAATAGACCGGTTTTACTGGTGCTTCTCACTTTCAAGCTTTCAGATTTTTCAAAATCAAACGAGAACAAAAACTCTTCCTGACTCCCTTTCTTTCTTACTTTCCAATCTTCTCTAATTTTTTCTTCTTCTCCTCTTCTCCTATAATGGCCTTTTCTTCCTAACTTCCTACTTCTCAAGAAAAACTCAACGATCAAAACCCCTCTACAGCAGGGAAACCCATCCATCCTGATCCCGCTTCCTCTCCCCAGTCCGACAGCATTGACGCCCTTTTTAATACAGAGGCGGTTGACGCGGTGACAGATTCCCTGACGTCGGAGGGGAAGAAACGGGGTAGAGAGGGGGACGCCGTTGCTGAGGAAACCCCTCGGGTTCAGCGACGCCGCTTTACCCGAAACCCCCGAATTGGGTTGGGTTTTCACAATCAACCTGAAGATCCAGTCCTAGTTGGTGATGAGGCGGGCGCCTCTCAGTCTGGCGGCAACGAGGAAAGTGGCGGACCTGACGTCGCACTGGTCGGGGTCCAAACGGGCTCCTTCGCCGCCTTTCACGATGGTCGGATTATACCCGACTCTGTTTGTACAGTGGATACGCTCAACCAACTTCAGGAAGAGTACACGATCCCGGAATACATCACTCTCTCCCTTCCCCACAAGGGGTTATGACGTGTACACCCCGCCTCCAGACCGCCTGCTGATCCACAAAGCCGCTTTTGAGTGCGGAGTCCGGCTTCCACTGCACCCGACTCTCCGCCGAGCTCTCGTCGCGCTCGAATTGGCCCCTCTCCAACTCTCGCCGGGCTTCTGGAAGCACCTGACGGGGTTCTTGGTGCTCAAGAGGGAGCAGTGCGAAAAATATCACATTTAGCGGGAGCAGGGGTTGGACGAGCTCCGCTTCCTCTTCAATATTACGAGCATGGTGCCTCGGGGTTAGTTCTACCTGAGGGCCTCAAATGATTTGAAGTTTATCATCCTAGGGGCGAATGTGAAATATGCGGCGCCCTGGAAGGAGGAATGGCTGGTGGTCGAGGGCGATTGGGGGAGCACTGCTTTTGTTGGGGGGTATGAGTACCCCGTCCCTACTCAGTTTACCGTAAGGGATAAGTGGGCGAAAGGGACATTGGCTCCTGGGTCTCGAGAGATTTTAACAAGGATCCTAAAGAGAGGATACACCAACCTACAATATCCCTCTCTGGATCCCTTTGAGGGAGCCCGCTTAGAACGGTACCTGAGGATCTCCCCCGCCTCTCCCGGTGAGTTGATCGCTTCTTGAATGTCTATTTTTTTTATATTTTTTTATATTTATATATTCCTTCTTTTGACTCTCACTGAACATCCTCTCTTCTTGCAGTATCGGCTTCCCCGATGGTTGCGGGGTCTCTTCCTTCTTCGGGGGCAAAGGATACGACCCTGCTATCCCGTTCCTCCCCTGTTCCTTCTCCTACCCGAGTAGGATCCAACCTCACCCTTCCTCCTGCTCCTTCACAGACGCCTACTCCTGCTCCGACGAGGTCTAAGGCCAAGGCTCCAGCTCGCCATCCTTCTACTCCTCCATCCCGTTCGAGGATCCCAGCATTGCTGGCTAGGGCGGCTAAGGCCCAAAGTTCTGAAAGACCAGCCCAGAAGAAAACCGCCTCCACCACAAAAAGTTCTCCTACTCCTCCTCCTACCGTAGCTCTTCTCGTGGATCCTGTGAGAACCCTAGTGGAGGAAACAGCTGTCCACACTCCTGTTCTTGCTGCTGATGTGGCCTCCGGATCGGGGTCGAGGGATGCCACCTTTGACGAGGTGGTGTCTAGATTCGTGGCCACCTGCCCCGGTGGAGGTCTGACAGATATGGCCAAGCTTCCTATAGACATTTTGGTCACCAAGGGGGTTTCGGTTCTGGCTGAGGTAAACTTCTACTTCTTTCCCGCTACTTATTTCCTTCTTCTGCCAAGCACTGACTCTCTCTCTTCTTGCAGGGCTTCAAGTTTGCCTTGGCCATGGAGAGGCAGCTGTTGACATTGAAAGAAGCTTATATCGGCCTCCAAGCAAAGCTGGAGGATACTCAGCAAGAGCTGGTCCAGACCCAACAAAGCGTGGCCCCTCTACTTCAAGAGGCCAGAGCATCTGAAGAGGCGCGACCGGAGGGCTTGGTGATTATCAAGCGCCTTGAGCGTTGCCTAGGCACAGAAACCATCAAGTCCTTGCGCCGCAGAGAGGAGAGGGAGCGTATAAAAGTTGAGAGGAAGCTGTTGTCAGACGAAAACCAGCTTCTGCGGGATACCTTAGCAGATTTAGAGGCTCAACATGGGCCCTCCTTCGATAATGGTTATTTCACAGCCTGTTACGAGGTAGCTACAGCCTTGCCTCCTCCTTTCGACCTCGCGGCAACCTCGAACTGGGACCGGGAGCAAATCATGGCAAAGGCGGCCCAGTTAACAGGAGGGGATCAAGAGACTGAGGCCCTTGCACAGGAGGTAGCACATCTGGATCAAGGAACTGAGGTAGCTGTTAAAGACCAACCTGATGGTACTGTGGGAACCAATCTAGATCCTCCTGCCATTGAAGAACAGATGGTGGATCCCAAGTCTGCTACTAGAGTAATCATGGTGGAGGCAGATGAGGGCGCAGCCGGTCCCGCGGTTCCTCGGGTTGAAGGGGCTCCGACTGGGTCTTCTGCTGTGGAGGAACCAATCCAGACTGATGCCACAGCTGAGCCCTTGGGCGAAGGAGCCGTTGGCCAGGGGGAACATCAAGAAGAAAACAAAGTAGATTAGCTTGGCCTTCCTTCTATAAAAATTTTTGTAGCCTGAATCGGGACTTAGGCACCCCGTTTTATCAATATAATTTGTTTTCATTACTTGCTTCGTACTTGTGTTCTTCTTGCTTTTGCACTTAAAAGCTTTCCATAGCATGTAATTTTGTTTGATAATTGGTGTTAACCGCCTTTTTTGGCAGGGGTCCAAGGAAGAATTTTCCAATCCTTGCCAAGTAGAGGGATGCCGCAAGGAGCATCTAGCTACCTCTGAAAGGAACCAAGATCAATACACCTATCTATTTATCGTGGTCTAAATAGCCAAGTAGAGGGATGCCGCACCCGCAGCACCCAGCAGCACCCCACTGGACCCCGCAATACCTCGATACCCCACGGTACTCCGCAGTACCCCGTAGCATCCCGCTGGACCCCGCTGGACCCCGCTGGACCCCACAACACCCCGCGGATCCCGCAGTACCCCGCAGGACCCCGCGCACCCCGCAGTACCCCGTATCCTGTGACTGGTCCTCCAAACTCCTCCCGACCACCTAGCATAGAAGACATCAATAAATAAGGTCGTAAATACCAAGGAAGAGCTAGACCACACCAAGAGTTTAAGTAAACAAGGACATTGCCTTATTTCCCGCCATTCAAGAGTCCTATATTAAAGTGGAGTCAACTCTTTCAGTTCTAAAAGGAATCACTTGATTCTGGGGAATCAATCCCACGATCTTCTCGCCTATCAACATGGAACTCCCCGTAAATTGCTAGGTCATTGGATTAAATTTAGGGGGAGTGAACAACAAGAAATAAGACCTATATATACATGACATGAGATTCGAGAAAAGGGGGGTTCTCCTTTTTCCCAAAAAGACATGCAGTTTCTTCCCCAACAAATAAGGATTCCTTCTCCTCTTGTTTTCTATTGATTAGAGAAAAGGGCATATGCCCACCTATTATTGTAAGCTCTCTGAAGCACTTATGTTGTGTGATTCTCATACTTGTGTAAGCTCCACAGAGCACGCCTTATTGATAAATATATAAATGATCTCTCTCCACCGGATACTACCTAGGGGTTTTTCAGCATATGATCATGCGTGATGCTTTTTCCCCCTAGGCCAGTCCATCTTCCATCAAAAAGACTTGTCATTCTCTCCCTCGTATCTATTTTATTACACATGTATGTAAGTTTATCATTGAAGAGCTCCTATCCCATATCCTACTTGCTTGCTTGCTATCCGGGTCGGGGAATCACAATGGAGATCTAGAAAAGAGTATGGGATGCGGGATTCGGGATACGGGGTATGAGGGATGGGATACGGGGTACTGAGTACTGAGTATGGGATACGGGGTTCATAAAGAGGGATCACAACCCTTACTCCAACATGGGAACCCCAAGCGCCATATCCTCTCCAATGCGTGAAGTCCCGATGAGCGGGGTGATTTTTCTTCTACTTATTACACCTCACTCTAGAATTTTTACTCGTACAAACCATGGTACCTAGAGGTACCTACCCCGCTGCAGCTTGCCAGGTAGCAGTTTGAGGGTGTTAATTGAAATTCCGCACCCAGATCGAATTTACGGTTAACAATTGGATTTCTGATGAGTAACTGGACCCCGATGGGTAGCAAAGATAAAACATGTGGTAATTATATCCCGTCACTGCCACTTGCGAACAATTTGACTTGCTGAAGGTAAACTTTTAAGTCTCTTTCTGACGGTTGGTCCTCTGTCCGGGTAGTAAGTGGGAAAATAAAGGGCGAAGCATCCCGATGAATCTTCCCGATGTCATTTTCATTCTGTCCTGGTAGGCAACTAGGGCCACTTTAGCACCATGCTTCTTGGAGGAGGGTATTCCCTGACCAAGGCAGCAGGAGCGCCTTTAGGCTATTTCCTGGTCTTGAGGCGAAGTAAGAAACCGGGTACCCTGAGGCAGCCCGATTCTTACTGTGATCTGTCCTGGTAGGCAACTAAGGCCACTTTAGCACAAGGCTTCTTTGAGGAGGGTATTCCCCGACCAAGGCAGCAGGAGCACCTTTAGGCTATTTCTTGGTCTTGAGGCGAAGTAAGAAACCAGGTACCCTGAGGCAGCCCGATTCTTACTGTAATCTGTCCTGGTAGGCAACTAAGGCCACTTTAGCACCAGGCTTCTTGGAGGAGGGTATTCCCCGACCAAGGCAGCAGGAGCGCCTTTAGGCTATTTCCTGGTCTTGAGGCGAAGTAAGAAACCAGGTACCCTGAGGCAGCCCGATTCTTACTGTAATCTGTCCTGGTAGGCAACTAAGGCCACTTTAGCACCAGGCTTCTTGGAGGAGGGTATTCCCCGACCAAGGCAGTAGGAGCGCCTTTAGGCTATTTCTTGGTCTTGAGGCGAAGTAAGAAACCAGGTACCCTGAGGCAGCCCGATTCTTACTATAATCTGTCCTGGTAGGGGACTAAGGCCACTTTAGCACCAGGCTTCTTGGAGGAGGGTATTCCCCGTCCAAGGCAGCAGGAGCGCCTTTAGGCTATTTCCTGGTCTTGAGGCACTTTAGTAATGGAGAATTAAGTACACTTAGTAAGAGATGCTAGAGAGTCTAGTAGGAGACATCAAGCAGTGGACATAAGAGGGTCATATTGGAGAAAGAACTGCTTTTATTGATTTTCCTCAACGGTACAAACATGAAATCGGGGTGTTAGATTCCCTTTGATACGAACAAGATTTCTAAGGGTAGAATTTTCGGAGATGATCAGCATTCCATGTGTGGTCTACTGGGTACCCTTCCATGTCTACCAGCTTGTACGCACCACCCCGGAGTGATGCCTTAACCAGATACGGCCCTTCCCAGTTTGGGGCTAGTACTCCGTCGGACCTTCTTCGTGTGTTATAGGTCACCTTTCTGAGAACCAAGTCTCCTTCTTTGAAGCTTCAGACCCTCACCTTCTTGTTGAAGTGTCGGGCTATCTTGCTCTGGTATATTGCCACCTTCTCCGCCACCCGGCTTTGCTTTTCCTCCAGCAGGTCTAGGCTAGCTCTCAACTTAGCCTCGTTATCTTCTGATTCGTAATTTTGGACTCGGAAAGATATGAGCTCATGCTCGATGGGCAAGACTGCTTCCGCCCCGAATACTAGGGAATAAGGGGTCTCCCCCGTGGCTGTCCGCCTAGTTGTCCTGTAGGCCCATAGTACATGAGGTAATTCTGCCGCCCATAATCCTTTCTTCTGTTGGAGCTTTTTCTTCAGGAGCTTCTTGATGGTCTTGTTAGTAGCTTCAACCAGCCCATTGGTTTGAGGATGAGCCACCGAAGCAAAATGGAGATTGATCTTCCGGTCTTCACAGAATTCCCTGAAGTTGGCATTGTCGAATTGCTTTCCCAAATCAGTTATGATGGCCATCGGGGTGCCAAATCAGCAGACAATGTGCTCCTTGACAAAGTTGGTAGTCTTTTCTTCAGTTATCCGAGTAAGAGCCTTGGCTTCTACCCACCGAGTAAAGTAATCTATCGCCACTACTGCATGCTTGGCTTGGCCAGTTGCAGTGGGGAGTGGCCCGATCAAGTCTAGCCCCCAGATGGCGAAGGGGTAGGGAGTACTGATTGAGGAGAGCCTCTCTGGTGGGAGATGATGGAGGTTTGCTGTTTTCTGACAAGCCTCGCAGGATTGTTCGAACTGTTTTGCATCTTGGTGTATAATTGGCCAGTAGTAACCCATCCTGATTACTTGGTAAGCCAAAGTTTCTCCTGACACGTGATTACCGCAATCCCCCGAGTGGACCTCGTTGAGCGCCCAGCGCGCGTCATCGGGATGGAGACACCTGAGTAGAGGAAGGGATTTCCCCTTGCGGTATAGGTATCCTTGTACCAAACAGTACCGGGTCGCTGTCCTCTTGAGCCGGCGGGCCTAATCCTGGTCTACATGGAGAATGCCACTTTGGAGATAGTCTGCTATTGGATCCATCCAACACGGGAGGCGGTTCACAGGATGGACCTCTACCTCTTTAGCTATGCCGGAGGAAAGAATCAATTGGAGGGGTACCCCTTTTGGTAACGCATGTCCCTCTCCAGCGGCAATCTTAGCTAGAACATCAGCGCGGTGATTTTTCTCCCTGGGCACTTGCTCTATTCTTACACCCTTGAATTTCTTCATAGCCTCCTGGACTTTAGCTAGATAGGCCACCATGTTATCACCTTTTGCTTGGTACAACCCTGTCACCTGATTGACCACTAATTGAGAATCACTTTTAATCTGAAGGTACTCAGCCCCCAGAGCTCCAGCTACTCTCATCCCTGCTAGCAGAGCTTCATATTCTGTTTCGTTGTTGGTGGCTCTAAATTCAAACCTGAAACAGTGACTTACCTCGACTCCGGCGGGGTCGATCAGGACGATCCCAGCTCCGCATCCTGCCTGGTTCGAAGCTCCATCAGTGTAAAGTATCCATATCTTACTGTCTTTAGGCCATTCCAGAGGGGTTTGACTCGGATCGGGGTCTACTGACCTGCCTGGGTCCAGGATTGGGCTAAATTCCACTATGAAATCTGCCAGGGCTTGAGCTTTAATCGTAGTTCTAGCTCTGTATTTGATGTCAAATTGTGTGAGTTCTAGGGCCCACAGGACCAATCTGCCTGACACATCTGGCATCTGGAGGAATTGTCTCAAAGGCTGATCTGTGACCACCGCGATGGTGTGAGCTTGAAAATAGGGCCGGAGCTTTCTGGATGTGGTCACCAAAGCGTAGGCGAGCTTCTCTAGTAAGGTATAATTCTTCTCGGACTTTGTAAAAGCCTGGCTTACGTAATAGATCGGCCTCTGCACTCCATCACTGCATTCCTTCACTAAGGCTCCACTAGTAGCTGCTTCAGAGACCGCTAGGTAGAGTAAGAGCTCTTCACCCGGGATCGGCTTTACCAACAATGGTGGGCTTGACAGGTATCCCTTTAGAGCTTGAAAAGCCTGCTCGCTCTGCTCGTCCCACTTCATCTTTTTCCCCTGCTTGATGACTTTGAAAAAGGGGAGACATTTATCTGTGGAGCGGGATATGAACCGGTTCAGGGCCGCTATCCGCCCGGTTAATCCTTGTGCCTGCTTGAGGTTTGTAGGAGACTCGAGATCTAAAATGGCTTTGATCTTCTCAGGATTTGTTTCAATTCCACTTTCATGTACCATGAATCTCAAGAATTTGCCTACTGCCACCCCGAATGCACACTTAGCGGGGTTCAGCCTCATCTGGTTCTGCCTTATTATCTGGAAGGTCTGGCGTAAGTCCCCTGTATGCTGTCTTGCTTCTGGAGATGTAGTGATCATGTCGTCTATGTATGCCTCCATGGACTTCCCTATCTGTTCCTTGAATAGTTTGTTCACCATGCGCTGATAGGTGGCACCTGCATTTTTAAGTCCGAATGGCATTACCTTATAACAGTAGAGGCATTGCCCTGTGATGAAGCTAGTTTTGTCTTGGTCTGAGGGATGCATCATGATCTGATTGTACCCTGAGAAAGCATCCATAAAGCTCAGGAGCTTGTTTCCTGCAGTGGAATCAATAAGCTGGTCTATTTTAGGCAGGGGGAAGCTATCTTTAGGGCAGGCCCGATTGAGATCGGTGTAATCCACGCACATTCGCCACTTCCCGTTAGACTTAGTTACCATAACCACATTAGCGATCCAGTCGGGGTACCGGGATTCCCTGATGAACCCGGCCTTCAGGAGTTTGTCTACCTTTTCTTGGACCGCAGTATTGCGTTCAGCATTGAAGTGCCTTTTTTTTTGTTTTATTGGTTTGAAGGTTGCATCCACTGCCAACCTATGGGTCACAAGGCTAAGAGGAATGCCAGGCATATCCTCATGGCTCCAAGCAAAGATATCACTGTACTCCCTGAGAAGTTCTATCAAATCCTTCTTCACTTCCGGGTCCAGACCTTCTCCCACTTTTACTGTCTTTGTTGGATCTTCACACCGGATCTGGACCTCCTCTAGCTGCTCTGATGGATATCCACTGCTCCAACCACGCTCTTCCTCTTCTGATTCTTCCACGACTATGTCTGGTACCTCTCCCTCCTCTAAGACATAATTATCCCGCTCTATCGCTCTCGGACCTGGGTAGCTGGCCACCGATGCGCATTGCTTAGCCAATGCAGCGGGATTGGTTGACACCGTATAGCAGTTGCGGCCTGCCCGCTGGTCTCCTCTTACCTCTCCTACTCCCGATCCTACTGGAAACTTCAACACGTTGTGGTAAATAGACAGCACTCCTCTGATCCCGGATAGGAAAGGCCTTCCCAAGATTGCATTGTATGCCGACGGGGTGTCCACTACAATAAACTCCATCATTATGTTCTGCTGAAGAGGAGCCTCTCCGACTATCACTGACAGTATCTTTGTTCCCATCGGCATTACGGAGTCCCCTGTGAATCCGTATAATAGAGAGGTACAGCTGTTGAAGCAAGAATTCTTCAGGTTGAGCTGCTCATGAGCCCCTTTGAACAAAATATCCACGCTGTTTCCCGTATCGATCAAGACGCGGTGCACTAAGCAGTTGGCGATATGTACTATTATGACCATGGGATCATCATGCGGCTGTACCGTATTGTATACATCCTCCTCCGTAAAGATGATTTTGGTGGAACTGGATAGGTCTCGGGGTCCTCCATTGATTTTTAACAGCTCATGTTCAGCATTGAGTCTGGGAATCTTCCTCGCGTGATTCTTTCTTGAATTGTTGGAGGTTCCTGCTAGGGTGGGGCCTCCACTGATGGTGTGGATCACTTGGATCTGCTGCATTAGATCCTTCTCTCCTTCTTTCTGCTGCTTCCTGCATCCCACTCTGAACCTGCTTTCTTTCTTTGATGCTGTCTCGTACCTGTTGTAAGAATTCAGTCAGAAGTCCTCCCCTTACCAGTGCTTCTATCTGATTGCGAAGACTGTAGCATTCTGAGGTGTTGTGTCCCACATCTTCATGGAAGTCGTAATACTTATATTGATTCCTCCTGTCCACAGGGATCTTCATAGGGACTGGCTTTCTGAGTAGGCCTTTATCCCGGATAGCGAGATAGATAGTCTCCCGTGAAGCATTTAGGGGGGTGTAGTGGTTATACCCCTCTTCCTCTCTTGCTATTCTAGATACCTCCTTCAAGGGAAGTTCTCTGGGAGGGGATCTGCCAGCCCATAAGTTCCTCCGGAAATTGGCTAAAGTTTCCTTCTCGTTGAACACACCCATCTGGACGACCTCTTTGTGGAATTTCTCTACATAAGATCTCAGAGTTTCACCCCGCTCTTGAACTACATACTGCAGCAGGATAGGATCCTTGGGGCGGGGTTTGATTCCCTGAAACTGTGCACATAAAGCTTTGGTAAGTTTGGAGAAAGAATCTACACTACCTAGTGGTAATTTTCTGAACCATGTCTTGGCACAGTCTGTCAGGGTTGAGGGAAACATTCTGCACATGGCAATCCTGGTTGCACTCTGAACTTCCATCTGGTGGACGAAGCTTTCTAGATGGCTGATGGGATCCTCGGTTCCTGAGTACTTCTCTGAAGGCATCCTGAATTTGGGGGGCAATCCTGCTTCTCTCACCCGTTTGGAAAATGGTGCGTTCATCTCACCCAGGGAGTTTTTCTGGCTCCCTTGATGTTTTCCCTTCTTCAGCTGCTCCAACTCCTTTGCCATCCTTGTCATCTGATCCTCCAAGCGTTGAGACTTTTTGGTTCCAGATCGGGCTACTGAAACTTCCTCATCTGATGAATCCGAATCCAGGATTTCCTCCTTTCGCTTAGCCCTTTGACGCTTTCCTCTGGTGCTCTTTCGGGATTTGGCGCTTCCTTCTGAATCAGTTTGGTGGAGACTGAACCTTCCTTGGAGGAACCTCAATTGCGGACTTCACTAGCCTGGGTCTGAGCTCTGCCTGTCGGACTAAGAGGGGTGGGCCCAATCGGTCTAAAACAGGTGCCCTGACACTTGGGCCAGCATTCCCTGGGATCCCGGTTGCTTCGAAGAGAATCCCCTACGCTATCATCCGGAGCCGGATTGCTTCTACGTAGGCCGCGGCGTGCTGTTCTAAGACATCTCGATTGACTTCCTGCCTAGCAGGGTCTTGTGGGACAAGGCCTACAGCTGGTAGGGGCACTGGCGGAGGATTCTCGTTCCTAGTGCCCTTACCCCGCCTCTGGGTTCTTTCAGTGGAAGCAAGGGACTGGAGTCCTGATGGCTCCGGGTGACCCTGCGAGGATCGGAGTCTCATTCTGGATATCTTTAGATGGAAAAAGACCGTTTTGAATGATGGTTGGGATAAGGTTCCCACAGACGGTGCCAAAAGTGTTACCTGAAAATTGTTATTGGGGTTGAATTCCAAATAACAACTTTAAAGGGGACCAAGATCAAGATTGACCCTGGTCGGAGGGGTATCACGTAGTTCAATACCCGACTAGATCCCTACCAACACAAGAGTTATATAATGTATATGAAACTAAGCAACAGTAGGTTTTATTTGATTGTCTCTTTTCATTACAATACATGAACTATTTCTGATTTAGATTACAATGGTATATTGATCGTAACCACGAAGATGGTAGATGGTGATGGTGAAGGAACTGTGCCTGTCGATAAGTAGTGTGTAGGGTTCCCTCGTTTCTCCCTCTCTTTCGATGAATAAACTGTTGTATATATAGGTCCTGCTTGCTTGCCATGCACTCCTACAATCTCGGGTTAGGGTTTGGGCAGCTGCAGGATCCTTCTTTTTTGGAGGTAATCTCTGAGTTTTTACGTGCAGAATTCAGTCTTTCCATTCTAGGAGGAATCAATCTCTTCCCTTCCTAATTGGACTCTTATTGTGTTGACCTGTTCAAAAATAAGGTCCTTTGGCGGGAGGGGGTATAACCCCTTTGTACGGCGGCGTTTTTACTGGATCTTCGTGGAGTTTTGAGTATTTGGAGTTAAAATCCTACTTCCTAGCGTGCTTTTACTTAGCGGGCTGTCTTTGTCTAATAAGCGTCCTTCTGGCGGTGGTAGGGGGATATATAGCTGACTTTGTTACAGGATGATCAGCAGACCTCTGTGTCGGGGTGCTGCGGGGTCCATAGGAAGTAGTGTTGGGATGACACGGGGTCCCTAGGAAGCTCGGTCATGACCGGATTTGGTCTCGTTGTGAGTTCTGGCGAGTATCTCGGCTTTTGGCCACTTTGTTGAGCTAAGATGTTGGCGGGGTGGACCCCGCTGAAGGAGGTACATATTTGGGCCAATCGGGATCCACTCTGTCGAGGTATCCGGATTGTGTTCGCACTCCTATATCCTTCTTATGTCGAGGTGGAAAATTCTTCTTTGGTCCCTCGCCAATTTTGGCGGTTAACATAAACTAAAGCAAGAAAACGTAAAGCAATTCAAATTTAAACTGAATGAATACTAATTGAAATGTAAATCCAAGTAAAAAAAGTTCAAGTAACTTCAAATAAGCAAAAATAACATTAAGAGTTCAAATATCATCAATGATAATTATGAAAAATGTAGGTGAAGGTGGTATGTGGTGGTTACTCGGAGTCCTCCTCATCCTGCTCGGACTTGACAATCTTGTCTTTCCCTTTCGGGTCCTTGAGTGTTGCCTCTCTATTTGCCGCTTCATTCATTTATCGCTCTATGGCAAGCCTCAACTGAGTAGTCTCCTCACTGATAGGTAGACCACCTGTAGGACGAGGCATTAGAGAAATAGTTGGATCATCTATCTTCTTGTTCCTCCTGGTTTAGGATGTGAGCTTCAACTCCTTCATGAGATCATTGAAGTCCTTGGCCCATTCTTCAACTATCTCCCTCACCAATTGAAATATACAAACACGGTTAAATTGCCTAAAGCTAACCTAAAGGGAGGGAGGTAGAGAGGGAGGGAAGGGGGTGAATAGGTTTTCAAACCTTTCTCAATCCCTTAGAAACAAACAAAAGTTTGTCCCACTAGATAGCTTGTATCAAAACACATAATAGATATGGAAGCATACATAGACTATTGTAAAGCATATTCAATTTAACCATATCAATAAATTCTATTTTTTGCAAGTGAAGAAATCAAACTAAAACAAAAAACAACTAACACTTGTATTGATATTTGTGTTCAATATATACAAGATCAAATGAATGAATGACTATATACAAATAAGTCACTTTACAAAGATAAATGATATATATAACTTTAATCAAAAGGATGTTTGAATTCTAATCTTTACAAAGAATCTTGTTTATAAGGATGTGAGAAGTGAAGATCTAAACAAGATACAATTTATCACAAATGCAAATATAAAGAGATAAGGATAGAGACATTTGACATATTATTTTTACGTGGTAAAACCTTCGAAGAGGAAACATCCACAGGTTGAATCCATAACCACCGGAAAACCGTTTTCCACTTTGTCGAATAAAAGTACACCCTCAAAAGTAACCAATCCACATGATACACTCTCTAAGATATTCTAGTGAAAAACTTTGTCTACTTCCTATCCAAGATGCTACTCTCACATCTTTAGAAAGAAACTTATTATCCGAAACGCTACTCTCATGCCTCTAGAAAGATTTCCTGTATAACAATTTGGATCGTCCTGATCCTAGCCAAGACTTCTTGCTCAACTATTCGAATTATCCCGATTCTAGTCAAGACTTCATGCTTTTTGCAAGGACTTCCTAATTGTGATCAATAAATGAAAATGCAAACATGTGCAACATAGAATATGAGATCAATACATCCTATGGAAACTAGATATAGTCATGAAAGTCCACAAATCAAAGTGATCTAATTATTATACATGAATGAAAAATTAGAACATGAGAATCACCAAAACACACTTAACTCCTATATTTATTCATGCAACTAAAGCTTGAAATAAAGCATATACATTAAGCACTGAAAATATAAATATATATTGTGAGTTGCTCACATGTGTATGAAACAACCTAGAGGTGGGTGAATGGGTTGTTAATCCGATTAGTTACCAATTTTTTGAATTAGTCAATATTAAAAAATAAACCCAATTTAACAAACAATAAAATCAAGTATAAATTGTGAAAATTAAAGAACACTTGATTTTTATGTGGAAACCTTCAACAAGGAAAAACCACGGGCTGATATGTGCACCACACACGTTCCTTGAATCCACTATATGTAATGATGATTACAACCCTAGGTTGTCCTCTAGTCACACCATTCTCGGTTACTAATCCACCATTACTACCCGTAGGCCTTTTATAGCTGTTAACCACCAAAATTGGCGAAGGATCAAAGAAGAATTTTTCACCTTGACACAAGGAGGACATAGGAATTCAGACATCATCTGGCTACCCCGATAAAGGGGGACCCTGACCGATCCAAGTGCATACCCTCTCCAGCGGGGTTCGGCCCAGCCTTTTCCCAGCTTCTCAAGGACCCCGCCAACATCTTGATTCATAAGCATTGTCCCGAGTCGGAATACTCGTTAAAACCTGCACTGGGGTCCAACCAGATCATGCCTTGGCTTCCTATGAACCCCGCAGCACCCCGACACGGAGTTCCACTAAGCATCCCGCTATGGTACCAGCTAGACATCCCCCTACTTCAGCAGCAAGAGGCCTAGTGGTTTACACCTTCTGATATAACCAGCCCGCCAAGCGGGAAGATACCAAGCAGCAAGATTCTCATTCCAGAATTAAAAGCTCCATAAAGACTTATTAAAATGCCATCGTCTAGTCAAAACAAAGGAGATGTACTCCTTCCCGCCAGAGAGTCCTATTTTAAATAGGTCAACGCAGTTAGAATCATCTTAGGAAGGAAAGATTTGCTTACGAGATTGACTCTTCCTAGGAGGGAAATACTAGATTCTGTACGTAAAAGATCCGAGATTATCTCCTAAAAGGAAGGAGGTCCTGTATTTACCAAACCCTAGTCCGAAATTGTAGGAGTGCATGGCAAGCAACAGGACCTATATATACAACATCTTGCTCACCAGAAAAAGGGAGAAAGAAAAGGTGGTTGATCTCCAGGAACCCTACGACCAATTCTACTTATCGACACACACAAATTCACCATCACCACCATCTCCATTAGTAACTGAGCCTTTATGGGTTCACTTCTAAATCCTGAAAAATATAGTCCATGTATTTGTAACGTAAAGTGATGAATAAAAAACTCTTCTTGTTTGTTTATTAGTGTTCCTAATTGTTTGTGTATTATTGAGGACCTAGTCAGTATCGAACTACTTGATACCTCTTCGACCGGGGTTATCTTTGATCTTGGTCCCCCTTAAAGTCGTTATTTGGAATTTCAACCCCAGTGATGATTTCCGGTAACAATAGCGAACCTAGACCAAAGGTTCTTGAGCATTACACACCGGTAGTCACAAGACTTAATTCTCAATGAAGAGATCAACAACCTATGTGAATATGATAATATTCTAAATTCAAATAATGCTAGGCAACACTAAATGCTTAACTAGAAGTTATAATGCAACTCAACACTCTAGTTATCAACAATGCCTATATGCTTATGCATGAGGACTCAATTAGATACAAAGAAATTCTAGCAACCTAATTGTCAACAAACAAGGCCAACTCAACACAAGTTGTCAATAAACATGGCGTTGACAATAAATGCAATTAACAAGTGCAATCAAGGAATTGTCAATCAAAGACCAATCAACACAAGTTGCCAATGAACATGGCAAGGACAATAAATGAAATTAACTAATGCAATCAATGTGTTCTACATATCAATGTCTAAATGAAAATCGTATAGACTTAGCTAGATGTTATCAATCATACAACAATCCTAGCTATCAACAAACAACTCATCTCAACCAACAATCAAAGTCTCAAATATGCTAGGAATAACATTAAGCAAAGGAGACATGCATTTAATTAAAAATTAAATGCTAAACCTATGCAAACATGTCATAAGAATGAAATAAGAAGTTCTAGAACATGTAGAAGTTACCTAGTCAAAGAAAACAAGAAAGCCCATGCTTGAATGATGCTAGATGCTCATGGGAAGGTGTTTTGTTGAGTAAAGATGAGTTCTTGAGAGCTTCTCACTCTAGGGTTTGAGTTTCTCTCTCTAAGTTCAAATTTTGAGCTCACTCAAATCAGCTAGGAAGAAGATGGTAGTTATATAGGACCCCTAGATGAAGTAGTGTTGTTTTGAAAAAACATTCCATCTTCTTGCACAGTGCGCTGGTGTGTGCGATGATTGAGTAGAGCACAACCAGCGCATAGCCTTCATGCGCAAGGCGTGTTAGACGAGCTGCACTGATGAGGGGCGCATGACTAGTGGTGATCCTCTACCCAAGTTGCACTGGTATGGCGCATGATGACCAGCGTAAGGCAACTAGTGCAATGCGCAGGTGATGCGTGGGTAAGAGGACCAGCACACACCACAATAATGCATAAAGAACAATAAAAAATGTGCAAGTGTGAAGAGTGAAATAAGTACACACAAAAAGCAATAAACATGCATGCATGCAAGAGAAGTGTGTGAGTGCAACTACTCTCTTCAACAAGGGTTAAGCACAAGTGATTATACCTTTAATGAGCTCTTGTGCTTGAGGGCTTGAAATCCAAACAAGCTTGATCACGAACAAGGAAGCCCTAAACTACCCTTACATTTTAAACCCCCAAAATGTGGTATATCATGAAATAAGCCAATCAAAATTAAGGAACTTACAATCTCCCCTTTTGGCTATTTCATGACAAAACAACCACTCACAAAATAATCCTCATAAAAAGAAAACAAAAAGCTATTTGTCAACAAAAGTTTATTCTACGTTACAATGAGAGAAACCTAAGAATCTAAGTCTTCAAGGTCTTCAATCTCTTCGTAGATCATCTTACCTACACACAATAGCAAGAAAGCACATTCCAAGATCAAGTGCATGTGAGGTGATCAAAAATAAAAAGCATTTGCACTCAAAAAAATAATATAAATTAATGCATCTGCAATGCTCCCTCTAAATGGTTACTCTCTCTCAAACTTCTCCCCAGAGCACACACAATGCTCCATCTATATCTCTCAAGACTTCACCCCCTTTTTGTCATGAGATAGGCAAGGGAGCTCCCCTTATCGGGTTGCTTTAGCAAAGAGAGCTATTAGCACAAAATGAATTTGCATAATCATATAAACGAATTTTATGCAACTCAAGTAATTGAGAGAGATTCAAGGAGTTTTTTTTTTTTTTTAAATGTGTGACAAGATGCTTTACATGCAAGACATATTGCATTTAAGTTCAAAACCAATGGTATTTGACAAAGCAAACATCAAAAGGGTTTCCAAGTGAATTCAAACCAATTTGTGCCCTTTTGACATAATCAAGCAAGATATAGTTTTTCAAAAAAATATTTTTGAGCTAAGAGCAACTATATCAATCCTTAAGGGCAAATCAAGACATGGAATTGAGGATCCTATTTGATTTTTCCGGATGAAACATCCGTTTGATAGTAGTCTTGTTGACACCTTTAAGAAGAGAGAGAAGACTAATTTGGATATAAAATCCTTTTTAGTTAAGTGGATACGAGATCCTTATTGATTTTAGTCTTCTCATTTGCTTTTCATGTTAGGATTATGCTCAATAGCAAGAGTGAAATATTGTAATTAACAATCTTTTCATATTAATAAAGTGATTCTGGTTTAAACAAATCTTATAGCATTTATAGTTTAATATTATAATTGTCAAAGTAAATAATCATAAGGTCTAAAGACTATGAGAAAAGAAGAATTGTTCGTACATCTGGATATGTATGTGGTAGACACAATTCTTTAGTTAGTCTTGAATATTGTTCACAACTTAAGTAAAAGGTTGGACACCTTTATCTTGTTAAAGTTGTAGAATTCTTTTGCTAGCATTTGAGTGGGATCAAATGAGATATGATGAGTCTAAAATCATCGGAGTGTCTTCGAACAAAAGAATCTAGTGCACTGGGTGCATTGAACTGGATCACAATGAAATACTTTATCTATAACCGTTAGTAGATAAAAGTCTTTTCATTATCAGGACAATCGGAGAGTCTATCTTAATCCTGAGATAAATGATGGACTTATGGTTGCAAGTGATATCATTTGAGTTATCAATGAGTACGATTATATCGCATAGTCTATCCTCGATAGTTTGGTGATATTCATTTTTTAATCGATAGAGGACTTCATTTATAGATATGGACATCGTGGCTCCATTTATTAAATGAGAGTATAATATCATCATATGGATGTTTTGAGGTAATTGGATATTAAATCTCAACGTTGAGTTTTCGATAGTGTCTATTGAAAACATGGCTTCTGGACAAGTCAAAATATCCAAGTTCGAAACGTGGTCATATGAATAAATATGGTAACTTGGAGAGTTATAGGCGGTCTATGAACTCTTGGCGATTACTGATATTAATCACGAGGATACACTATCTCCAACATGATTGTCTAGGGTATGAATGAGGAACATCTTCCTTTTCTGTCTTTATTTAAGAGTTCAATTTTAGCTCTTTAGTGGAATGAGTTAAAATTAATGGATCAGACCTAAGTGAATCATTTGTTGATTGTGATTAGCTTATGTTTATTGAAGCTTAAATTTAGATAGCCCACCAAGATCCCCAATCCACACGGACTTGTATGGATCACTTGATATATTCTATCGGACCAATTTATGGGTCCATTTAGAATTGCATTTAATATATTAAGAATATAATTTGCACATTATTTATTTAATCGGCTGCTCAATTATATTAATATATTAATGAAAGGCATGTGGGCTTGTTTCTTTTAGTAAGAATGGGTCTGGTTCACATGTGGGCTTTTTATTTAAAGACCAATGGATTAAATGAAATAAGAAAATAATATATGGCCCAATATGTATGTATGGGGCGGCAAGGTGTATATTTAACCTAATATATTATTTTGTTTCATTGTTTTAATTAAATAAGAATTAATTAATTTATTAATTAATTGTTTAATTAAGAAACAAATCTTTTCTGATTAGGAAATATGATTCCTAGAAGTTATACTATTGGTAGTAGTATACTAAAATTAAAAGACTTGTTTGATAAGAAAATAAATAATTAATTTTATTTATTTAATCAAATAAGAAGTCTTTTTATTTAGTCAAATAAAAGAATAAAAATATCTATGAGTTGGATTAGGGTTTGAAGTCTTAAAACTAGAAGTGAATTAGGGTGCAACTAAAACTCCTATATTTTAGGAGTGTGATTTGCGGCAACCCTAGTCCTTTTAGGAAGAGGATTTTCAGCCACCCTAAAAGAAAAGGAGGTAGAGAATTCGGCCATATGGTGTGTGGTGCTTGGTTCAACTTTCTTCTTCTTCTCAATTCATAGATAGGATTTTATTCTACTAAAAACAAAAAGGAGTGAATAGATTATTCTTTGATGGTACATTAATTGCTTGCTCATCAATAAGCTTGTGTGTACAACATCGATTAAAGAAAAGAAAAGTTTGTTTGTCCATTCTCAAGTTTGCAATTCAAAGAAAAAGGGAGACCATGCTCCTAGGTGATTCACGTTCGTGCTAGGATTGAAGATCTTGCGGATTACCATCGACGTAAGTCAATCAGATCACGCGACAAAAGGTTTTCTTCTTTTTGTTGATTATATATATATGTTTAATTAATTAAAGGGTTAAGGTTCATAAAAGGAATTTTTTTTTAAAAGCTATTAAATCTAAAACTCTTTTTAGTCTCGCTTCCGCTGTGTGTACTACGATATTTTTCCCTACATTTCACACATATTTTGCATATAAACAATCAAAAACATATCATGCATATCATTTTAAGCATGTCATAAAATTCTTATGTCATGGAGATAAATTATGGGTCATTCATATGTACTTTCCCAAATAATTCTCATAGTCCAAAAATGTATGGTTGAGCATAAATATGACATGGATTGCAAGTAAAGCAATTGTGCACACTTATTATAAAAAAGGAACATATAAGCATTTATGTGCAACCAAAAATCTCAAGAATTATCAAAAGAGCATAAATTTAATCAACTTTTTGCATATGACAATTCATGCAAGTTTGCTCTCTTTGCTTGAGCTTCCCTTATTGCAACCAAGTCAATGGGAGGCATGAACCCTTATAAACTTACCAATTCCATTGGACCTAGTAGCATCTACGGGTATCACATTGGCACAATGGCAAGCGGGTTCATTCTTTCTAACCCACCTAGGTTCCACTTTATCATTTCTAGTGGTCATAGACATGTTTCTAAGTTCCCAAGGTTTATGCAAACTTGCCCTCTTTTTCAACCGTTTTTCTTTCATGCTCTCTAACCTACACCTCTTGATGTAATCAAAGCAATTTGGTCTTAAGTGACCAATCATATCAAAAAAATGACAAGTAGGTACAAAGTAAGAATTTATACCATTGCATTGAGATCTCATCGAGGCATTGCCATGTTGATGAGGTTGTCTTTGATGGTGCATCGGTTTGCTTCTCTTTGGAGCTTGAGCTGATTGGTGGTATCTTTGTGTTCTAGCTTGTTAAGGTGGTTGAGCCGGTTGAATGTGCCTCCTTGGTTGTGCAAAGCTTGGGTAAGGAGCTTTTGAATGTTGAGATTGAGCTTTACCCTTTGTTGGCATCTTCATTTGGTCATTCTTAGATAACTCTCCAAGATCAATCTTCCTTTTAGGGTGTTGAGGAGGCGAAGCTAAGCTTTTGCCTTGAGCTTGAGGTTGCTTGATTATAGCCTTCTTCAAAACTTCTAGATACCTCATCACTTTTTCCTTGACAATCTTCAAAGGAGCACTCTTAGAAGATTCACCCACTTCAAGAGTCTTCTTGTGGTAAAAAGATTGAAGAGGCAACTTAGGAACAATTTCCTTCACAAAAGTTGTCTTGTTGGATTATGGTGTGAGTTCCTCATCAACAAAACCTAGGCCTCTCTTGTCACTAGGCATCTTCCCACACCCTAGCATAATGTTGAGCTTCTCCGTACCCGAAGTGAATTTAGCAAGAGACATCCTTGCTTCTTCAACCTATTTCTTCAACTTGTCCTCATTTTCTTTGACAAGTTTTACTTCCTCATCTAAGAGAATCACCTTTTCTCTTAGTTGAAGATTATCTTCCTTCAACACAAAAATCTCCTTCTTTTTCTTCTTCAAGGAGTCATGAAAGAATGTCCAAAAGTCCTCATAACTCATTCTTTCTTTGTTATCAAAACTCTCCAAGTCAGAGTTATCGTCATCACATGAGTATGAGCAACACTCTTTATATTACCTCTCACTCATTGAGTCAACTTCCTCATCAAGACCTTTGCCTTCGGCATTTGATGTCATACAAGCAAATTGCCCTTGCGTAGTTACATCAATCACACTTCTAGATACCTTTTCATCTACTCCTTCAAAGTCACAAATAGAGGCATTTTTGCCTTCTTCTCCAACATCCTCATGAGAGGCTCCAAAGGCCATGTAGTAATTTGCAAGCTCTTCATCACTTGAAGAGTCTTATACAGTTTCACTATCACCTGATGAGGTGGCCATCTCTTTTCCATTTCTTTGTTCTTCAAGTTACCACACACCTTAGAGATATGCCCATATCCTCCACATTCAAAGCATTGAATGCCTTTTCTTGAAGACTTCTCTTGGCTTGTCTCAACATTCTTGGAGTCATCTTTTTCTAGCCTTAAGAACTTCTTGAATTTCTTCACCATTTGAGCCACTTCTTCAATCGAGTCATCATCCTCCTTTTCAACTTTGGAGTTCTTCAAGGCTATCCTCTTTTGCTTCTTGGGAGATGAGGAGGTGGGAGCCTTTCTTGACTTATAGGCAAGTAGCCTTCCAATCACTTCGCTCGGCTTCATCTTCTTGAAGTCACTATTTTCTTCAAGTGCCATAACCTTGGATTCAAATCTAGGAGGTAGTGACCTCATGATCTTTTTCTTGATCCTCCTATCGGAATATGGGTCACCTAGTTGATGGCTTTGATTGATGATATCCATTAATTTCACTTGGAAGTCATTGAAGCACTCATGCTCTTCCATTCTAATATTCTCAAATAGAGTTTGAAGCACTTGGAGCTTGGACTATTTCACCACTTCAGTTCCCTCATGTGCCATCTTTAAGATTTTCCAAACTTCATGTGCATTTTAGGTGATTTGGATGAGTTTATATTGACTCTTATCCATTGCACTAAGCAGGGCACGCATGGCCTTGTTGTTCCACTTCGAAGCTCTAAACTCTTCGGCACTCCGTTGAGCCTTGGGCTTAGGCACAATGCTTCCATCTCCGGTGGTCACGATGGGAGGTGTGTATCCGTCCTCATTCACCGTCCACACCCTATCATCTATCGCCGATAGATAGGACTCCATCTTCCCCTTCCATGAGGAGTATTTGTCACCCTTGAGCAATGGTGACCTCACGCTCAACGCTCCCTCTTTGCTAGTCCCAAATTCACTTATAGTGTTTGGGTGAATGTATGCAAATGAATGCAAATGAATGCAAATGAATGTAGCAATCAAAACACACAAAACCAAGAGCAAGGATCACCTAAGTATGTCTAGGAACCCTCTCCGATACCAATTAAAAATATAAATATATATTGTGAGTTGCTCGCGTGTGTCTAAAACAACCTAGAGAGGGGGGGGGGGGGTGATTGGGTTGTTAATCCGATCAGTTACCAAATTTTCAGACTAGTCAATATTCAAAAATAAACCCAATTTAACAAACAATAAAATAAAGTATAAATTGTGGAAATTAAAGAACACTTGATTTTTACATGGAAACATTCAATAAGGAAAAACCACAGGCTGATATGTATGCCACACACGGTCCTCGAATCCATTATATTTAACGATGATTACAACCCTAGGTTGACCTCTAGTCACACCATTCTCGGTTACTAATCCACCACTACTACCCGCATGCCTTTAATAGCGAACCTAGACCAAATGTTCTTGAGCACTACACAACGGTAGTCACAAGACTTAACTCTCAATGAAGAGATCAACAACCTATGTGAATATGATAATATTCTAAATTCAAATAATGCTAGGCAACACTAAATGCTTAACTAGATGTTATAATGCAACTCAACACTCTAGTAATCAACCTTGCCTACATGCTCATGCATGAGGACTCAGTTAGATGCAAAGAAATTCTAGCAACCTAATTGTAAACAAACAAGGCAAACTCAACACAAGTTGTCAATAAACATGGTAATGACAATAAATGCAATTAACAAGTGCAATCAAGGAATTGTCAATCAAAGGCCAATCAACACAAGTTGTTAATGAACAATGCAAGGACAATAAACTCAATTAACTAATGCAATCAATGAGTCCTACATATCAATGTCTAAACGAAAATCATATAGACTTAGCTAGATGTTATCACTCACACAACAATCTTAGCTATCAACAACAACTCATCTCAACCAACAATCAAAGTCTCAAACATGCTAGGAATAATAATAAGTAAAGGAGACATGCATTTAATTAACAAATAAATGCTAAACCTAGGCAAACTTGTCATAAGAATTAAATGAGAAGTTTGAGGACATATAGAAGTTACCTAGTCAAAGAAAACAAGAAAGCCCATGCTTGAATGATGCTGGAAAGATGCTAGATGGTCATTGGAAGGTGTTTGATTGAGTAAAGGTGGGTTCTTGGGAGCTTCTCTCTCTAGGGTTTGAGTTTCTCTCTCTAAGTTCTGATTTTGAGCTCACTCAAATGAGCTATGAAGAAGATGGTAGTTATATAGGACCCCTAGATGAAGTGGTGTCAAAAAAATGCTCCAACTGCGTTGGTGTGTGCTCTGGTCGAGTAGTGCACAACCAGTGCACAACCTTTATGCGTAAGGCGCGTTGGACTTGTTGCACTGATGATGGGCGCGTGACTAGCGATGATCCTTTTCCCAAGTTGCACTGGTATGGTGCATGAAGACCAACGCAAGGCAACCAACGCAATGCATGGGTGATACGCGGGTGCTGCGCAGGTTAGAGGACCAGTGCACACCACAACAATGCACAAAGAACTATAAAAAATGTGCAAGTGTGAAGAGTGAAATAAGTACACATAATAAGCAATGAACATGCATGCATGCAAGAGAAGTGTGTGTGTGTGCAACTAATCTCTTCAACAAGGGTTAAGCACAAGTGATTATACCTTCAATAAGCTCTTGTGCTTGAGGGCTTGAAATCCAAATAAGCTTGATCATGAACAAGGAAGCCCTAAACTACCCTTACATTTTAAACCCCCAAAATGTGGTTTGTCATTAAATAAGCCAATCAAAATTAAGGAACTTACAAGCACATATTCAAGACTTTAGTACTAAAACAAAAATGCTATAATTGCAAGATATGATTAATCAAATCTCTAGCAATCACTTAGAGCACATATTCACAAAATAATCAATTAAATCTTAATATGCTCTAAATATAAAATCGATTTTGCTAATCCTAGACATATTCAACTAAAGAGTCCTAGCACATTATAAGGCTATATCAATCATCAAAATAAAGTCAATTAAAGTACAAATAGCCCTAGATTATAAGCTAGTCATAATACAACACACAAACATGTGAAATCTTAGATTTAAGAAAACCTAGATCACATTCAAGTCTCTAATTAGACAAATCTAGCTTATAATTGAAGCTCTATCTCTTATGAACATTTGTTCAAGTCACATACACAAAAATAGGAAGAAGACCCAAGGTAATTGAACCTTTGAAAGTGCAAATCACAAAAGATAATCAAATAACTTGTTAACTTGAGTGCAGTAACGAAATCGGTGTAGAACCACTAGAATACTTGAACAAAAGGCTTCAAGGTTGCTTGGAAATTATAGAGGACTTCAAGACAAAAAAGCTCTAATTTGAATCACTCAATTTCGAGTTGAAATGAGTGAGATATGGTAATTTGAAGTTGAGAGAAATTTCTACACTTTGTCTTCATAGATTTGAAAATGAGAAGGACAAGTGTATTTAAAAGAGATTAGGAAGGAATCCTAGGTGGAGTCTTAGGGACCATGGGCAGCCATGTGTGGCACGCCACATGGGCACCCCATGGAGGCACGTGTACACCACAGGGGTAGAGAGTATCTGTTCCTGTGGTGGCCACGTGCCTTCACGTGAGAAGGGTGCATGTGGCACTTTGCCACTCCTCTCTTCTGTCACGCATCTCTTTTGTTCTTCGACTGTTCTCCAACCTCCCAACTCTGAATTCGAATTTGTTTTTGGATTACGAACCGTAACTCTCTCATGCACTTGGACAACTATGAAACCTTAACCAAAAACTTGGAATTCGACTCGATACACAAAGACGAAAACCATACACGTTAAACACACAGAAAGTTTTGTAACTTCCAACTCGAAACTCGAAAACTTATGAATAAGTAACTGAAACATTCGGAACTCAATGATGAACAATATGAGAACATATTCAAGTCCGATAACAATAAAACACAAACAAACAAACACAAGAACACACAAGTTTGCCATTTTTACAATATTTGTCAATTTAAATATAATGCATGTGCATACAATAACATGTGTGTGAATGTATTATACCATTTGAGCACAACGATGCAAGTACACGTATTGATGTAATGTGTGTGTGTGCCTAAATGCCTTTGCAAGAGGATTTAAGTCTAGATATACTTTTGATATGCAACAATGCTTACTTCTCTTAAAGGCTTCACTTTGCTTAATGAGTTTCCAATCTTCTTTGAAGCTTGTTTAACCTTGAACCTAGAAAACTAATCAATACAAAGGAAATGTTGTTTTGATATATAATTTTGCTAAAATGAATCAAAATTCTATGTCAAAACACCTATACAAATATCTAAAGATACAAAATGAAGATTGGTCACAAAAACTCACCCTCACATTACAATGAGTTGATTCTCTTGATGCTCCTATACTAATCTTCAATAAGTCTTGAACTTCTTCATTTGAGCTTCTCTTGATATCACTTAAAATAATCTTGAAGAACAAGAATATACAAGAGAATATATAGCAATATATACTAGACAACAGTATGGCATTTAAGTTCAAAATAGATATGACAATTAAGTTTAACAATGGATACATGTATACTCACCCTAAATATATGTATATCCATCAAAAATATCTTATCCAAGTTATTACATGCCATAAGAAGATCAAGACTTACACAAATACAAAAAGAAGATAGGATAAACTAATATCAAATTTCTCCTCCTTTTTGATATAAAATCAATCCAAAAGGAAAAGAAAAAAAAAACCTTGAGATCACTTAAGCTTTGTTGGCCACTTGTGCCACCAAAGAACGTTGAACGATTTGTTGATCTCACATAATGTTTGTAGGTGGATGCCTTGCTTGAAGAAATGCTTTCTTCCAAGCTCTTGACTTTTGCATCTGGCTCCTCTATCTTCTTCCTTGATTCCACAAGCTCCTATTGCATTTGTATGTCCCAATCCGGAAGATAAGTTATACTTAATACATTGCTTGATTCTTGAGTGTCACTAAAAATCTTTAAAGTATCACCACTGATCGCGCTCCAAATGTTCACGTTTAGCGCTCCCCTTTCCTACCTTTTGTTTTTGTTTCCGAGCACTTTTATGTATATAATGTGTGTTTTAGTTAAGTACAGGTAATATACCCATTTAGGAAGGTATTTGTATGAAGTTGGAGAAAAGAGGTCAAAATAGGAGCAAAAGCCAATGAAATAAGAATCTCGTGGGAAATAACCCGTGGCACAAAGCCGCGGGAAGAAGTCAGAGAGACATTGCCCACCAGCCAGAAGACTAGAACTCGTTGGGAATTATCCTGCGTGTTCAGTCTGTGAAACATTGCCCACCAGACAGAAGGTGTGAGCCCGCTGAAGATTTCTATTGAAGCTTGCTGGTTCATGCTCATGAGAAAAAAGTCACAAAGCAGGGGACCCAAAGTCACGAAGGCTCTAGAAGAAGACCTTACGAGATATAACAGCGGGAATGAACCCGCAGTATGAAGCCGGGAATGACGCGTCGAGGACATTTACTGTAATTCCTTGCCCAACTTCAACCTAAAGATATAAATATACACTTTTTTGATGTAATAAAAACAAGTGAGAGGTAGTATAAGATATTTAGACTCTCCCTTTAGCACAGAATAGCTCTAGGAAATCTTTTTGATCATCTTTAATTACTTAAGGCTTAAAACACTTATCTTAGTGAAGTAATTAGTTAGATCAGCTATCGATAGCTACTTGTGATACTCCTTGATTGTATTTGCTACGAAGAAGGGTTGTTCTCCTTTGGAACCTGACAAGACTTCATTGTTTGTATTTAGTCCTTTTCTTCTTGTAAGTGCCTTACTTTTTGATTGGCTTATTTCGTCGACAAAATCACAATGGGGTTCAATCTTGTAAGAGTAGCTTAGGAATGAAGAAATTCTACTCAATTGCTTAACGACCTCATTGTGGACATCAAGAGCTTCAAGGAAGGTAGCTACTTGATCTTGACTCTCAATTGAAGAGATTTAGTTGCACACATACACTCTCTTGCATGCATGTGTGATTATTGCTTTTTGTATGCTTACTTTACACCAATTACACTTGCACTATTTTCTTGTGTGTTGTTGAGAATGTGTGCAGTGTGCTGGTCTCATTACTCGCGTAAGACCCACGCAGTGCACCAGTACACATGCGCTGGACTAGCGCACATGACTAGCGCATTATGGGCAGAGGTTGGCCGCTGTTGGTACGCCCCTCGTCATGCATAGGTCTCACTACCGCAACATCTCTAGAGGTGTGCTGCTAGTCATGTGCCCCTAAGCTGTGCTGGTCGACCATCACACTTGCTAAGCAAAAGGCGTGCACTAGTGGTGTGCACTACTTGACCAGTGCACCACCAGCGCAAATGGCGAGAAGCTAGAGTGTTTTTTCCAAAACGAAACCACTTTGCTTGGATATCGTATATATATATGTCTTGATGGACTTTGATTATTTAGAGAGCAAAAATTACATCTTTTGAGAGCTGATCGAACCAAAATTGGTATGATTTTGGCCCTTACTTCCTTCTCTTTTTGCTTGATTCTTGGGCAATATCCCATGATTTAATGGTGTGAATTAAGTGTTTACAAGTATTTATAAAGTTTAGAGGCATTGGAGTAATATTGGTGGCAAAAGGGGCTGAAATTATAAAAAGTGTGTGCAGATCATTCATCTTCAAAGAGGTATATCTCTCTCCTTAGATCGAACCACATTTTGAATTATATATATATTTGGAAATCCCCAAAAGTATTATTTCCAGGATTTTTTATGGATTGCGATTTCGAGTCTTCTACAGAAAGTTATGCCCATTTTAGTAACTGCTGCGCATTCCCTGTTGCCACGACAACCCTAGGGCGATGCCATGGCGAACTCCACTTTCTAGAAGTAGCAAAATGGACGTTTTTCAAGCCATTTTTCAGGGGTATTCTTTTCCTTTCATGCCCATTTCATACCCTAGCTTTTCTAACATATAAGTAAACCATTTTATGCTAAGAATTGATAACTCTTGACAACTCTTGTTCATCAAGAAACCTCCTTTCTCCACCATTTCTAATCCCAACATTCTCCTCTCCAATAAATACCTAGATTACTCCACATAAATCATTCCTATCTTTCCATCTTCTCCACCCATTTCCTTTGTCACTTTCTATTTGACTCCACCTATCTAGACTGTTAAGATTATGCTCAACAGTAAGAGTGTAATATTGTACTTAACAATCTCTTCATATTAATAAAGTGATTTCTATTTTTAAAAAATCTTATAGCATTTATTATTATAATTGTCAAAGTAAATAATCATAAGGTCAAAAGACTATGAGAAAAAAAGAATTGTTCGTACATCTGGATATGTATGAGGTAGACACAATTCTTTAGTTAGTCTTGAATAACGTTCACAACTTAAGTTAAAGGTTGGGCACCTTTATCTTGTTAAAGTTGTAGAATTCCTTTTCTAGCATTTGAGTGGGATCAAATGTGTTATGATGAGTCTAAAATCATCGAAGGGTCTTCGAGTAAAAGAATCTAGTGCACTAGGTGCATTGAACTGGATCACAATGAAATAAGTTTTCTAGAACCGTCAATAGATAAAAGTCTTTTCATTATTAGGACAATCGGAGAGTCTATCTTAATCCTGAGATAAATGATGGACTTATGGTTACAAGTGTTATCATTTGAGCTATCAATGAGTACGATTATATAGCATAGTCTATCCTCGATAGTTTGGTGGTATTCATTTGCTAATCGATAGAGGACTTCATTTATAGATATGGACATTGTGGCTCCATTTATTAAATGTGAGTAGAATATCACCATATGGATGTTTTGTGGTTTTGGATATTAAATCTTAAAGTTGAGTTTTCAATAGTGACAATTGAAAGATGACTTCCGGACAAGTCATAATATATAGCCAAGTTCAAAGTGTGGTCATATGAGTAAATATGGTAACTTGGAGAGCTATAGGCGGTCTATGAGCTCTTGGCGATTACTGATATTCTTCACAAGGATTCACTATCTCCTATAAGATTGTCTAGGGTATGAATGAGAATTGTTTACTTATTCCATCTTTATTTAAGAGTGCAATTTTAGTTCTTTAGTGGAATGAACTAAAATTAATAGATTGAACCTAAGTGAATCATTTGTTGATTGTGATTGAGTTATGTCTATTGGAGCTTAAATTTAGATAGGCCCGCCAAGATCCCCAATCCACACGAACTTGCATGAATCACTTGATATATTCTACCGGACTAATTATGAGTCCATCTAGAATTGTATTTAATATATTAAGAATATAATTTGCACATTATTTATTTAATGGGCTATTTAATTATATTAATATATTAATGAAAGGCATGTGGGCTTGTTTCTTTTAGTAAGAATAGGTCTAGTTCACATGTGGGCTTTTTATTAAAGTCCAAATGGATTTAATAAAATAAGAAAAACAATATATGGTCCATGTATTGGTCATGGGTGGCAAGGCTAATTTTATTAGCCCATTATATTGTTTACTTTATTATTTAATTAAATGGAAATTAATTAATATGTTAATTAATTATTTAATTAAGAATCAAATCTTTTTCTTATTAGGAAATATTTTTCCTAGTATTATACTATTAGTAGTAGTATATTAAATATAAAAGACTATATTTGACAAGTAGATTAATAAGGAATTTTATTTGTCTAGTCAAATTAGGAAGTGTTTTATATAGTCACAAATACACTAAAGAGTTGGATTAGGGTTTGAATATTATATACATGGCAAGTTGAATTTGGATTGCTATAAAAATATATAATATATGTGGAAAGTTATTGTTGAATTACTTAACTTTTCTTTATAGCTTAGAATCTTATTAGTTAGCCTACTAACATTTGTTTTCTTTTAATTATTACTAGTTTTTAGTTTTTTTATTAGATTTTCGTAGTTCTTTTGTTATTCATTTTATTTTTGTAGTTAGATTTTTTTTAGGTTGTTTGTCATTTTTGTTATTTTTAGATTTTCTAGTCGTTTTTTTTCTTCTTGTTTTCGTTTTTCTTTTACATTTCTTTTTGTTTGTTTGTTTTCTTTTTAGGAATAGTGGATCCTTTTAACTTACAATTGACATTATTCAACCGGGACATGGAATTATTTGCCTCAAGGCACTCGAGGAAAGAAAGAGCTTATGACTCGAATTCTTCCAATACGGGGCCAAAGGATGAGAATCCCGAGGAAGAAAAGTTAGAGGCCATCCGAGCATCACAAATGATGTACGAGCATACTTTGAATGGATGTTTGGAGGCAATTGCACTTAGGTTTTCAGGATTAGAAGCTTCATTGAGAAGAATAGAAGTGCACCTTGGAGCTAACATGGAAACCATGCAAGGGAAAGAGAGCCAAGAGTTCCCAAGTCCACCAAAGCTAGAAGAAGCTACCACCATCCCTTGGAATGGTGAGAATGTAGAGAACAATTATTTTCATAATTTTGCTAATGAGTCTTCTAGTTTTATAGGTGAAGAAGTAGCAAAAGAGGAGACAAATGATGAAATGAAGGAGCCAAAGCCTTATGTCCCTCCCACTACTTATCCATGCCGCCTACACAAAAGCAATTGGTATAAGATGTTTTCTAAACTTTCTAAACCACTTTTTAAAGTGCACATTTACTTGCCTTTGCTTGTTGTGATTAGGAACACACCGATGCGCACCAAATATTTCCAAGATCTAATCTCACGTTGGCGTATCTTCGAAGCCTTGGAATTCGGTTGACCGATCCAAGTAGCACGTCCAGCGGGGACGTAAAACCAAGCGCTCGGTGGGAGGCACCCCACCTAGGTATAATTTCTTTCTTTGTTCATTTTATTTTTCTTTTTAGTTTTTATATTTTTGTTTAGAATAAGTGTGTGGTTTGTTTGTGTTGTGTTTAGTGCCTAGGGTATTTAAGTTGTTTGTGTTTTGAGTTCTTGCCTTCCATGCTTCATTTATTCATTGTCCATGCATCTCAATGTCATATATAAATTGAAGACAATGTTTAGATTAGGTTTGGGGGTGTGGATTCATTATTTTAGTCATTTTTCATTTTATTTTTTTAAGTTTTTCTTTGACCTTTGCGAAAGTACTCTGTTTTGAAATTTCTGAGGCCAAATGTTTCATTTAAACTGTACTACTTGGTGAGGAAATAAATTATTTCACTCATGTTGTGTTCTTTAATTTTTTGACATGGTTCCAACGGTATAAATAACGTAAAATTATGGTGGAGGTTCAAAAGTTATGAACGTTTCTTCGACCAAAGGTCATGGGCGATGCCTTGTTTTGAAATTCTGCATGTGAATCATTTTTGAAGTCTGTTTCCATATGTTTCCAATTTGAATTTTAAAATGTTTTCTAAATGAAACGTGTGCATTTACATGTCTATTTTCCTGTTACAAAATTGGAGAAGGTTTTATTGAGTATTGTTGAAAATATGTACTGAAGAGCGGACATAGGTCGAATTCGAAAGTCACCAGTTTTTTGGAATTTTGTCCTCCATATATAGATGTTCTTTCGCATTGTGTTTTTAGTTGGTTAAATTTATTTATTTTAGAGAAATAAATGTTGTTCCAAGCTCTTGTTTGCAATTTCATGTATTGAGTATATCTTTATTTGCCGGAACTTTCTAATGTGCTTAGTGCTTGTGTAGATTTTCTATTGCTTCTTGAGGAAGTGTGTTGTGTTGTGTTGTTTGTGCATTAAAGCAAGGTTTCTTTATCTCTTGGGATAAAACAAAGACAACTTGTGAGTCTTGAAGTGACGAGCAAGCCAAGAGTGCTCATAAAAAGGGCGAGAGCCTTATCCTAAGAAAAGCAACATTTTGGAGTTTGGAGTGCCGGATGTGAGAGGCACCCCACCTAGGTACAATTTCTTTTCTTTCTTTTTAATTTTTTTTATTTCTATTTTTTTTTTTTAAGTTTCTTGCTTAGAATAAGGGTGAGAATTGTCTGTGATGGTGGATTTAGGTTTGAATGATCACATATTTTGTCCATATGGATTGTGATGTGATTCTTGATGAACTTACATTGCTATACCTCTTGAGTTGTTGATGAATATATAGGATGATATTGAACCACTTGATTCCAATCTTTGGGATAAATTTTATTATGGACATTGATGTTGTTTTGACTCTTTGATTGTGGATGTGTGTTGCGCCGCGTTTACCGGTTTTATATGCCCCAAAGACATTGAGGACAATGTCTAATTTAGGTTTAGGGGTGTGTGCACAACATCGTCCTTTGTTTGCAAATTGTGTGCAAATGTTTTGAGCCTAAATTTTTCAAAAATTTCAAAAATCTTATAATAATGCCATGCATGAGCATATTTTGCTTGTTGAGATTGTGTCATTGTGTGTGTGAGTAAGGAATTGTGCATCTCTGCCTTGCTTAGTTTAGATTAACTTCATGCCATTTAGGGTTGCATTGCACAAAATGCGCTAGTTCTTTTCTCTTGATGTTGGAGTGAATACTCAATTGTGCTTGAATGTTAGGAATTAATAGTGGAGACTTCCTGTGAGGTTCACAAACACGGCCTAAAAAGCTTATTTTGAGGGAAAGTTTTTACTCTTTAAACACTCATTCAAACACACATGTTATGCATATTTAAAATGTCTCATTCGCACTTAAATGTTGTTTGCCATAGAACATATGGACTGCTTGTGAATGCCTAAATTGACTTTGTGGACAAACCTTTAGAAATGATTTTAGGCAATGCATGTGAAAACCAAAAAATTGGCCTAAATACTTCCAATCCCTCTAATGTGTGTGCCCCATTTCCCATTTGAAGTCAAACACAATTAAGCTTTTCATTCATGAACCACATCAACATAAACCATATAGCCTATACACTAGACTTACCTTGTACCAAATGGTTTGCTAAGGCTTAGGGGTTGAATGTAAGCTTTGAGGTGTAGAAAATGTAAGGCGTGTATCTAGGCAAGTATGTATGTACAAACACATTAAAAAGATGAAATGTAATGCTTGAAAAGAAAAAAAGAAAAAGCAAAGAAAAGAAAAGCAAGCAAAAGAAAGAAAAGAAAAGATGAATGAGACACTAATTGCCTAGATCAATTATGTGGAATTAAATGAGCTACTCAATGAAATTTAACAGTAGAAAATATAGGGAAAAATACATGCACGTAGCGGAAGCGAGACTAAAAAGAAGTTTAGTATATTTTAAATTTTTTTCCATATTGAACCTTAACCCTTTAATTAATTAATAATACATACGAAAAGATGAAATACCTTTGTCGCATGATCTGATTGACTATCGACGATGGTAATCCGCAAGATCTTCCAAAACCGATCACGAACGTGAATCACCTAGGAGTGTGGTCTCCCTTCTTTGAATTGTGAACCTGAGAACGGAGAAAAAAACACTTTTCTGATTCTGTTAGTCACTATAATCTCCAAAAGGTTGCTAAGAATGTTCCGGTCACTTTTGAATTCACAATCGTAAGATTGAAATTCGCATGAACCTAATTCGAAAGTGTGTACAAGATCTCTTGATGTTAAGATCACTAGTACACTATCGAAATAAGAACAATTCTTCTCTCACAAACCCTCTTGGCCGAATTCTCACTGGTATTAGAGTAGGATTTTTATTTTTTTTCTTTTGCAAAAGAAAATAAATTCTTCAAGGAAAACAACTAGGGTTGGCCAAAAATTCTCACTATACATATATAGTGAACGAATTTTTTGCCCTAGATAATTTAGGGTGGCCGAATTCTTACCCTAGTTAATTTAGGGTGGCCGAATCTTTACCTTGTCCAACAAGGTGATCACCAAAGTCCTTGTCCAAATAGGATACAAAGACTTCTTAGAATTCAAACCCTAATCCAACTCTTTAGTGTATTTGTGACTATATAAAAGATTTCCTAATTTGACTAAACAAATAAAGTCTTTTATATTTAGTATAATACTAATAGTAGTATACTACTAGGAAACATATTTCCTAATCAGAAAAAGATTTGATTTTTAATTAAATAATTAATTAACATATTAATTAAATAATTAATTAACATATTAATTAATTTCCATTTAATTAAATAATAAAATAAAACAATATAATGGGCTAAAATTAGCCATTGCCGCCCATGACTAGAACTTGGGCCTACATATTGTTTTTTTTATTTTATTTAATCCATTTAGACTTTAATAAAAAAGCCCACATGTGAACTAGACCCATTCTTACTAAAAGAAACAAGCCCTCATGCCTTTCATTAATATATTAATATAATTAAACAGCCCATTAAATAAATAATGTGCAAATTATATTCTTAATATATTAAATACAATTCTAAATGGACCCACAAATAGTCCGGTAGAATATATCAAGTGATTCATGCAAGTCCGTGCGGATTGAGGATCTTGGCGGGCCTATCTAAATTTAAGCTTCAATAGACATAACCTAATCACAATCAACAAATGATTCACTTAGGTTCAATATATTAATTTTAGTTCATTCTACTAAAGAACCAAAATTGCACTCTTAAATAAAGATGGAATAAGTTAACGATACTCATTCATACCCTAGACAATCATATGGGAGATAGTGAATCCTCGTGAAGAATATCAGTAATCGCCAAGAGCTCATAGACCGCCTATAGCTCTCAAAGTTACCATATTTACTCATATGACCACACTTTGAACTTGGATATATATTATGACTTGTCCATAAGTCATCTTAATGTTAAGATTTCATATCCAAAACCACAAAGCATCCATATGATGATATTCTACTCACATTTAATAAATGGAGCTACGATGTCCATATCTATAAATGAAGTCCTTTATCGATTAACAAATGAATACCACCAAACTATCAAGGATAGACTATGCTATATAATCGTACTCATTGATAGCTCAAATGATAACACTTGCAACCATAAGTCCATCATTTATCTCAGGATTAAGATAGACTCTCCGATTGTCCTGATAATGAAAAGACTTTTATCTATTGATAGTTCTAGAAAAAGTAATTTATTGTGATCCAGTTCAGTGCACCTAGTGCACTAGATTCTTTCACTCGAAGACCCTTCGATGATTTTAGACTCATCACAACACATTTAATCCCACTCAAATGCTAGTAAAAGAATTCTACAACTTTAACAAGATAAAGGTGCCCAACCTTTAACTTAAGCTGTGAACGTTATTTAAGACTAACTAAAGAATTGTGTCTACCTCATACATATCCAGATGTACGAACAATTCTTCTTTTCTCATAGTCTTTTGACCATATGATTATTTACTTTGACAATTATAATAATGAATGCTATATAAGATTTTGTTAACAAACAGAAATCACTTTATTAATATGAAAAGATTGTCAAGTACAACATTACACTCTTGCTATTGAATATAACTCTAACATAAAATGCACATAGTGAATTGTAAGCCTGGACGCCAAAGTGTGGAATATGCAAGTTGTAATGAGCAAATTGTGCTTAATTTAGAATGTATGCCTTAGTGTGACCTTTTGGTGATTGCAATCAATTCTTCCTATTTATTGACTCATGATTCACCTTTAACCCCATTACAACCAAATGAAAGACCTATTTGATCTTTAGGGATGTCCACTTTGGAAATTTTGGTTGATGCATATTCTTTCCGGTTCATGGCTTTCAATTCCTTTCATGAGACAAATTTTCAGAAATTGTGTTTTTAAATGATCATGTGCAATTATATTTGATATCCTGAATATAAACTCATATTGCATATGGATTGTGAGTGAAGCCGAGGAATCTGTGCGAAAATGAGAGAATCCAGTGAGGATTAGATGTCGAGGCGAATTACATTCTTTTCCGAATGGCACTCTATATTTTGAAACTTTAGTATCTTGAATGTAGGATCGCATTGCATCCAATGTTTACTTAGAGTGGCATGACTTTAATTTTCATTTAGCATCTCTTACATGCACGTTTTTCCTAATGAGTACAACGTTGATTAAATCTTTTCACTTATGGTTTTACAAGTCGAATATTGACTTTTGAGTCTTTTTCAAAGAGTTGGTGTTTTAATGTTGATTGAGTGATATTTAGACACATGTGTGCTTATGTTGTTTTGCTTGAGGACGAGCAAAAGATAGGTTTAGGGGTATTTGATCGAACCAAAATTGGTATGATTTTGACCCTCACTTCCTTCTCTTTTTACTTGATTCTCGGGCAATATCCCATGATTTAATGGTGTGAATTAAGTGTTTTTAGGAATTTATAAAGTTCAGAGGCATTGGAGCAATATTGGTGGCAAAAGGGGCAGAAATTGTAAAAAGTGTGTGCAGATCATTCATCTTCAAAGAGGTGATCAAACCACATTTTGAATTACATATATTCGGAAAGCCCCGGAAGTCTAATTTCCAGCGGTTTTTACGGATTGTGATTTTGAGTCTTCTACAAAAAGTTATGCCCATTTTAGTAACTGCTGCGTATTCTCTGTCGCCACGGCTACCCTAAGGCGACGTCAGGGCGAACTCCACTTTCTAGAAACAACGAAATGGACATTTTTCAAGCCATTTTAGAGGGGTATTCTTGTCCTTTCGTGACCATTTCATACCCTAGCTTTTCTAACATATAAATACACCATTTTATGCTGAGAATTGATAACTCTTAACAACTCTTGTTCATCAAGAAACCTCCTTTCTCCACCATTCCCAATCCCTCTATTCTCCTCTCTAATAAACAACTAGATTACTCCACATAAATCATTCCTCTCTTTCCATCTTCTCCACACATTTCCTTTGTCACTTTCCATTTGACTCCACCTATCTAGACACCTCCTTAACACCTAATCTTTGCGCAAGACTCAAGCAAGGAAGCTCAAGGAAGGATCAAGCTTACAAGAGAGAACCAATGGTGATTTCTCTCCATTTTACTTCCTTTCTTTGCTTGTGATTATGTGTAATTAAATCCCCTTTCTAGGAGGATGATTTGAGTCACTTTTGGACAATGAGTATTTATTAAGGCTTTCAATATTATGTTTGCATAATTAGAGTTTTATTTACTTTTTAATTAGATCTTGCACTTATGTGATTAAAGGCGTATTGACACACTTATTGATTAAATATGTTGTAGGATAATTTGTGATAAAATTGGTTGAGTTATTGACACACTTGATTGATTGTAGCACATAGTGAATAGGATAGGCTTTTGGAGGGTAGGCCTACCACGATTGCCTAGGCCACTCGATCGTCACTAATCGATCCCGCCGTGACCCTCTCTTCTTAATCGGTTAGGCATTGTGGTGAGAAGTTGTTTAGGGTTCGTAGTGACGGTCTAAACAACACTTTTGAATGAGATCGGTCCTTGATTGTGTGAATAGTGCATTAATGAAGCCATTGATGAATCGCTCAAAGTCCATTAGCTACTCTATCATTTCCCTAGACTTCCAATTAATTGTTTAATCCATTTTCTTATCTAGGTTGTTGTTATTCGATTCCTATCTATTTCATATTCACTTTACATTTTATTACTTTTATTTTCCATGTATGTTTGGTGGTTTCTCAAACCATAGATGATCGAACCAAAATTGGTATGATTTTGGCCCCCATTTCCTTCTCCTTTTGCTTGATTCTTGGGCATTATCCCGTGATTTAATTGTGTAAATTAAGTGTTTTCAGGAATTTACAGAGTTCAGGGGCATTGGAGTAATTTTGGTCATTTGAGGGCAAAAGTGTAAAATATGAGGTAAGTTTGGAGTTTATCGCAAATACAGAGAAGACAGGGATTGAATTGCAATTGACCAGAAGAGCGTGCCACCTGGCAGAGTAAAACTAGTGGTGTCAATGTAGGCCGGCCCGGCCCACATGTGCCGGGCCAAATGAGCCCGTTTATGAAAACGGGCTTGGCCTAGCACGCCACAGGAATTTACTGTGCCGGGCCGGGCCAGCCCGTTTTCATGAATAAGAGGCCCAGCACGTGCCACATATATATTTTTTTTTTTTGTAGGGAAAAAAAAAAATATACCCACAGCGGAAGCGAGACTAAAAAAATAGTTTGAGTAGCTTTTAAATTTTTTTCCTTTTATGAACCTTAAACCCTTTTAATCAATTAAAAATATATAATATATATAACAAAAGATTAATACCTCTTGTCGCGTGATCCGATTGACTTACGTCGATGGTAATCCGCAAGATCTTCAATCCTAGCACGAACGTGGATCACCTAGGAGCGTGGTCTCCCTTTCTTTGAATTGCAAACCTGTGATTGGATTAAACAAACTTTTCTCTTGTTCGTTAGTCACAAAAACAATCAAAAGAAACCTAAGATTATTCCGGTCACTTTTGAGTTCTCAATCTAATGATCGAAACTCGCGTGAACCTTGATCGATGTTGTATACACAAGCTTATCAATGATTAAGCAAATAGTACACCATCAAAGAATAATCTATGTTTCCTTTTTGCCTTAGTAGAATAAAAAATCTCTTTCTATGAGTTAAGAAGAAGAAGAAGAAATAAATTCTGCACACAAGCCTTAGGGGGTGGCCGAATTCTATAAGAGGCCTTATATAGGTGGCCAAATTTCTTCTTCTTTTTACCCTAGGGTGACCAAATTCTTTCCCCAAAATTAACTAGGGTTGCCGCAAATCCTCCTACAAAAAGGAGTATGATTTGCACCCTAATTCCTATTTTGTTTAAGACTTCCAAACCCTAATCAAACTCATAAATCTTTTATTCTCTTATTTAACTAAAATAAAAAGACTTCCTATTTGATTAAATAAATAAAATTATTTATTTATTTCCTTGTCAAACAAGTCTTTCTATTTAATTATACTACTACCAATAGTATACCTTTAGGAATCATATTTCCTAATGAGAAAAGATTTGTTTCTTAATTAAATAATTAATTAATAAATTAATTAATTCTCATTTAATTAAACAATGAAAACAAAATAATATTTAAGGTTAAATAACCTCCTTGCCGCCCCATATATATTATTGGGCCAAATATTATTTTCTCATTTCATTTAATCCTTTGGACTTTAAATAAAAAGCCCACATGTGAACTAGACCCATTCTTACTAAAAGAAACAAGCTCACATGTCATCCATTAATATATAAATATAATTGAGCAGCTCATTACATAAATAATGTGCAAATTATATTCTTAATATATTAAATGCAATTCTAGATGGACCCTAAATTGGTCCGGTAGAATATATCACGTGATCCATGCAAGTCCGTGTGGATTGGGGATCTTGGCGGGCTATCTAAATTTAAGCTTCAATAGACATAACCTAATCACAATCAACAAATGATTCACTTAGGTCCGATCCATTAATTTTAACTCATTCCACTAAAGAGCTAAAATTGAACTCTTAAATAAAGACAGAAAAGGAAGATGTTTCCTCATTCATACCCTAGACAATCATATTGGAGATAGTGTATCCTCGTGAATAATATCAGTAATCGCCAAGAGTTCATAGACCGCCTATAACTCTCCAAGTTACCATATTTACTCATATGACCACGTTTTGAACTTGGATATTTTGACTTGTCCAGAAGCCATGTTTTCAATAGACACTATCGAAAACTCAACGTTGAGATTTAATATCCAATTACCTCAAAACATCCATATGATGATATTATACTCTCATTTGATAAATGGAGCCACGATGTCCATATCTATAAATGAAGTCCTCTATCGATTAACAAATGAATATCACCAAATTATCGAGGATAGACTATGCGATATAATCGTACTCATTGATAACTCAAATGATATCACTTGCAACCATAAGTCCATCATTTATCTCAGGATTAAGATAGACTCTCCGATTGTCCTGATAATGAAATTACTTTTATCTACTGACGGTTATAGATAAAGTATTTCATTTTGATCCAGTTCAATGCACCCAGTGCACTAGACTCTTTTGCTCGAAAACACTCCGATGATTTTAGACTCATCATATCTCATTTGATCCCACTCAAATGCTAGTAAAAGAATTCTACAACTTTAACAAGATAAAGGTGTCCAACCTTTAACTTAAGTTGTGAACAATATTCAAGACTAACTAAAGAATTGTGTCTACCACATACATATCCAGATGTATGAACAATTCTTCTTTTCTCATAGTCTTTAGACCTTATGATTATTTACTTTAACAATTATAATATTCAACTATAAATGCTATAATATTTGTTTAAACCAGAAATCACTTTATTAATATGAAACAGATTGTTAAATACAATATTATACTCTTGCTATTGAGCATAATCCTAACATTTTTCATTTAGATATATTAATTCAATTAATTTAATTGTTTAAATAATTTAAATTATGTTATTTTAATTATAATTTGTCTATTTTATTTATTAAGTGTATTTTAAAAAATAGATAGATTTATTATTAAAATAAATAAAGATAATAAAGATTAAATATTAAAGAAAATTAAAAATACATGAAAATATGAATTATGAAATGAAAAATTATTTATTTATTTCGGATTATCATTATTACATGGTTGCCTACTTGCCTCATTAAAAACCTTTCCAAGAAAAACCCAGTGGGATAAAAACTTGGTAAAGGAAAAAGAGTGCAATCTTTACTCTCTAACTCTGTAGCATACTGCATACATAAAGTCGTAATGGGCCCGTCTCTGTTCTGTTGTAGCTATGTCCGGGTTATAATTATAGTGTTGACCTGTCCGTGTCCAGTCATGCATTTGCTCATATGCCTTCTCAAATGACCGGTTCCCGCTGTAATACAACTGGCAAATAAGAGTTTACAAAACTTACAACGATATTTTGTTGTGACCCCACCGTCTAGGTTTGGTATTTCTTCTTTGTCAAAACACTGCCATATTTTTGAATTTGAAATAATACTGGGCTGACGTGGTGTCTGTGTTACGCCGGAACCAGAAGGTCCCGCTACCGTTTCCGTCGGAAGTTGAGGATGATTATAATCCATTTCCTACAATATAGTAATATACTAAGCATTTAAATTTAATCATAAATTATAAATATAGTAATATACTTATAAATATAGTAATATACTACTTATTAATATTTAATATATTACTTATTACTAAGCATTTAAATTTAATCATAAAATATACTAAGCATTAAAATATTAAAATTTATAACAAAGCATAAAAAATTAAAAATATTAATTCATAAATATACTAAGCATAAAGCCATAAATATTAAATATACATAAAACATAAGAATAAATATCAAAATTAATAACTAAGCATATATATTATGTATAAATATAAAATTTAAAAACTAAAACATAAAATTAATTAATAACATTTAAAACAAAAACATACCTTTGAGCTTTGGTGCCTTGGTGAATGGTGAGTTGGTGCCTTGGTGGAGAGATTAGAGAATAATTGAAAATAATATGGTATTATAAATTTAGAATAGTAGATTAGTTGATAGTAATACTAGAACTAGTGACTAGTGTAGAGAATTGAGATTTGAGAGATTGAGAGATTGAGAGATTGAGAGAATGAGAGATTGAGAGAAAGTGAAAGTGTATGGAAATTGGAATGGGTGGGGGTATTTATAGAAAAATTTGAAATGGGGTAAAAATATAAAATAGAAGAGATGAGGGGGGGGAATGAAATTTGTAAGTTAATTTAAAAAATCTGACCATTTGTGACGTCAGCAACGGTCAAATTTTTTTTAAAAAAAATAATAAAAATTTGAAAACGGTGGGCTTCCCGGCGAGGCCTATCCGGGTTGACCCGGCAGGCCGACCGTTTTCCTTTTTTTTTTTTTACAAAAAAATTATTTTCCTTTTTTTTTTTTCCAATATTTTAAATTTTTAATTCAAAATTTCAAATCAAGTATTCAATTCATCAATTGTTAATTTGTTATTTTATTTGTTAGTTTGTTTCTTTATTACATTATAAATTTATAATATTGTTTAAATTGTTACATTATAAATTTATAATATTGTTTAAATATTTGTAATTGTAATTTGTCTATCTTATTTATTAGTTTAATCGGTTAAAAAAATGTAGAAAATAGAAAGACTTATTATTTTAGCTTGATTTCATCTAAAATAGATGAAATTATGAAAATATGAAATGAAGAATTATTTATTTATTTCGGAGTCTCAGTATTACATATTTATATGATTGCCTCTTTAAAAACCTTACCAAGAAAAACCCAGTGGGATAAAAACTTGGTAAGGGAAAAAGAGTGCAATCGTATTACAAGTTAATGTACATGTATAACCTAAAAGTCCTAGATTTGGTTACTGCCGGAACTCTTTTCGACATATAAATTACTGAAATTTTGAACAAATTGTTTGTCTACCGTTTCATTTTGCAACCTCTTTCGAGCATGCTCCCAATCCCGAATGCATGCCAATACCTCCACCATCTCTAGAGTCAAAGAACTTCTTCTTTCTTCAACAATTCTTCCAGTCGTGTTGAAAACCTGTTCTGAGGAAACAGTGGAAACAGGGATAACCAGTACGTCATGTGCTAGGTGTGACAGGACCGGATATTTATAGCCATAGGTCTTCCACCATACCAACAGATCAAATCCCTTCTCTCTGTCAAATCTGTCGTCGTATTGAGCTTCAAGGTAGCTTTTCAGTTCGGCATCAGAGGTTGCACTAGCTCCTGAAGAAGAACTTGATGCGCCTACTTTTTTTCGACGTTTTAGAATGTTCCAACTTGTCTGATTCAGGAGTGTGTCTGGTTCTTCTAATGGTTGCTGCGCAACGTTGCCATACCTGTGCTCATAAGAACTAAAAACTTCGAACAACTGGGTTCAAATGTCAGTAATCTGTGTAGAATAATCTATGCTCAAAACCGTACCAAGATACTCTAGCAATGCTTTAAAACCAGATAACTTAACCCTAGGATCTATTATAACACCTAAAGCATAAAGTAAAGGAACTGTAGACCAATATTTTTTAAACTTTTTTTCCATGGCAACAACTGCAGGGCCTAAGATTTCATCTTCCCTATAATTGTTTAATAATTCAAACATTTCCACAATATGATGGATGCCAGGGAAGATGTGGGGTAATAGACCCCAGAAAGAATTACAGTTGAATCATAAAAAACCTTTAAAAATTCAACAAATATCTTTGCTACATGCCAATCATCTGCGGTGAGTATTGGACTGCCAATTTGAGACATTTTCAAGTTATAAAAACCAGAAATAGCTGTATCATATTCTAAAGCATTTAAAAGCATTAAGTAAGTAGAGTTCCACCTTACCGGCATATCTGTTAGGAATCTTCGGGGTCGTAGACCGATGGTTTTACAGTATCTACCAAATTCATTCAATCTTGGAGTAGAAATGCAGATCCAAGCAAGGGCATCTCTGATGCGATCTATACGATCGCTTACTAACTTCATACCAGATTGTACAACTAAATTTATGATATGACATGCACACCGTTGATGGAAAAAATAATCCCCATGTTGCGTGATATTTTTTTCAAAAAACAATGTAATAGAGCTAGTATTTGCAGATGCATTATCTAATGTGATAGAAATGATGCGATCGGTTGTTGAATAAGTTTCTAAAACGGATGTAATGACATTAAAAATATTTAATGCGGTATGTACATACTCCATAGGACAAAAACCAAGAACTTTTTTTTGTAAATTCCAATCAGAGTCTAAATAATGTCCCGTGACAGTTAAATAGTCCTGTTTGGAACATGCGTTCCAAATATCGGAAGTTAATGCAATAGAGACAGTTAGCTGATGTAATTCAGCCTTCAACTTATCTCGTTGGGTTTGAAAACATTTTATCAAATCGTTCCTAGTAGTGTTTCTAGAAACAGGTTTAAATTGGGGGTTGTATGCAGTTTGAATAAATTCTTCGTAAAAAGCATTATCACCGAAATTAATCGGTTGATCAGTGCATGCAATGTAACGTGCCATGCACTCTCTAGCAACCATGGGGTCGTAACGCATGTTGAAACGGACCCGTCTGGGTGCCGTTGTAATTGTGTCTGGGTTGTATTGTCTACCTGTCCATGTGCAGGCATGCATTTGTCCATATGCCTTCGTAAATGACCAGTCCCTCCCGTAGAAGTGACATAGTGCTTAGGACAAAACTTACATTGAGCTCTGTCCATGATTTTACCATCTGGCATAGTCTTCTATACTATATCAAAACACTGCCATACGTTTGATGTGTGCCTTTTAGGTTTGGGGACACGTGATGACGTCAGTGTTGCGCCAGAACCAGAAGGTCCCGGTGTCGTACCCGTCGGCCCGGAAAGGTCAAAATAATCGTCCTCGATATTAAGACCGTCCACAAATTGAGGATGATATTCCATTTCCTACAATACAAATATTAACTCATTAGTCATTAAAAACTATTAAACTAAGCATAAGATCATAAGATCATAAATATACTTAATTACTAAGCATACAAATATTAAAATTAATTACTAAGCATTTTAACATAAATATTAAAATCATCAATTTACTACCATAAACATTAAAATTAATTACTAAGCATTTAAACATAAATATAATAAGCATACAAATATTCAAATTAATTAATAAGCATTTAAACATAAATATAGTAAATACTAAGCATACAAATATTAAAATTAATTACTAAGCATTTAAACATAAATATTAAAATCATCAATTTACTACCATAAACATTAACATTAATTACTAAGCATAAATTCATAAATATAATAAGCATACAAACATTAAAATTAATTACTAAGCATTTAAACATAAATATAATAAGCATACAAATATTCAAATTAATTACTAAGCATTTAATCATAAATATACTAAGCATACAAATATTAAAATTAATTACTAAGCATTTAAACATAAATATTAAAATCATCAATTTACTACCATAAACATTAAAATTAATTACTAAGCATAAATTCATAAATATAATAAGCATACAAACATTAAAATTAATTATTAAGCATTTAAACATAAATATTAAAATCATCAATTTATTACCATAAACATTAAAATTAATTACTAAGAATAAAATCATAAATATAATAAGCATACAAACATTAAAATTAATTACTAAGCATTTAAACATAAATATAATAAGCATATAAATATTCAAATTAATTACTAAGCATTTAATCATAAATATACTAAGCATACAAATATTCAAATTAATTACTAAGCATTTAATCATAAATATACTAAATTACTAAGCATAAAAATATTCAAATTAATTAATAAACATAAAATCATAAATTTACTAACCATAAAGGCATAAACATTAAAATCAATTACTAAACATAAAATCATCAATTTACTAACTTAAAAAATAATTAAAATATACAAATATTAAAATTAATTACTAGACATAAATTCATAAAATAATAAATTAACTTAAATCAAAGATTCTAAGATTTAATATTAGAATTTATAACAAAGCATACAAATATTAACTCATAAATATACTAAGTTACTAACCATAAAAACCCCATTAATGTTAAATATATATAAAAGTATAAAACATAAGAATAAATATCAAAATTAATAACTAAGCATAAATATATAAAGTATAAATATATTAAGTATAAATATAAAATTTAAAAACTAAAGAATAAAATTAATTAATAACATTTAAAGGAAAAACATACCTTTAAGCTTTGGTGGAGTGATTAGAGAATAATATTAGTAATATAATATTATAAATTTATAATGGTAGATTATTAGTGTAGAGAATAGAGAGAGAGTGAGGGTAGAGACAATAGAGAGAGAGAGAGATAGTAAGATTGTAAGAATGAAATTATTAGAAAATAGAGATTAGAGAGAATAATGGAGAGTTGGAGAATGGAGTTATGGAGAGAATGAGAGAATGAGAGATTGAGATTTGAGAGAAAGTGGGGAAATAGGAATGGGTGGGGGTATTTATAGAAAAATCTGAAATGTGGGTAAAAATATAAAATAGAAGAGATGAGGGGGCAAAATGAAATTTTGCAGATGATTTAAAAATGTGACCGTTTGCTGACGTCAGCAACAGTCAAAATTTTTTTAAAAAATAATAAAAAACTACTTCAACGGTAAAAAATAAAATAAAATAAAAAAATTAACGTTCGGCCTAGTGGGCTTGGCCCGTCGGCCTGTTAGCCCGTTCCGGGCCTGCCCGCCAGGCCGTAAAACTTGGCCCGACCGGGACCATTCTGTGGGCCGTGCCAGGAACGGCCCGACAGTCTGGGCGGGCCGGCCGTGCCGAGCCCTCCAGGCCCGGCACATTTTGACACCACTAAGTAAAACGGTGCGTTTTGGTCTGTTGAGTGATTGCGGGCTTCTAAGCGCACCCACGCCAAATGCTTTGCGTGCTCAAATGTTGCATGCCCAAGTCAAAACGGTGAGTTTCATTGAGGCAGCAGACCAAATTTTTGGGCCTAAACGCGTGGCCCAGAAGCTCACCCAAACGTTGACCCATTTCCACCCCACGCGCAGCTGTGTACACCCCTCTCGTCTACTAATTACACCTCACAACAGGCGTGGCCCAAGCATGATTTGCACAGCCTGTGTGCGCCCATTTCTCAGCTATGTGCACCCCACTTTTGTGCTAAATGCACCCCCCTTCAAGACAAAAGGCAGCAGCCCATTGTACCCCACACACCTGCTAAAGACACCCCATCATCTTCTTCCCCACGCGAACAGATCAGGTTTTTTGTGCCCCAAACCCTAAATGCGCCGCCGCCTCAAAGTCGCCGAAAATTGACCTATCTTTGGTCAGTTTTCGGCCTAAAATTATGGCCATCTCACCAGCAAGCTATTCGTTCCACTTCCAGGCCTTCAAATGGCCAGAATCCGATAGCCCCTCTCATGCCTAAATTGCCCTTTGTCGCCCTCAATCCCAAATCGGGACTAAACTGCGTAAATCAAGGTCGCGGTTTTCATTCCGAGGTCGTCATGGCGACAGGGAGTTGTTTTGGCTCTACAATCTGTAGGGAAAAATACGTGCACGCAGCGGAAGCGAGACTAAAAAGAAGTAGTATATTTTAAAAATTTTCCCATATTGAACCTTAACCCTTTAATTAATTAAGCAATATATACCAAAAGACATTGTACCTTTGTCGTGTGATCTGATTGACTATGCGTCGATGGTAATCCGCAAGATCTTCCAATCTGATCACGAACGTGAATCACCTAGGAGCGTGGTCTCCCTTCTCTTTGAATTGTATACCTGAGAATGGACAACAAAACTTTTCTGGTTTCTGTTAGTCACAAAAATTTCAATAGGTTGCTAAGAACGTTCCGGTCACTTTTGAATTCACAATGGTAAGATTGAAATTCGCGTGAACCTAATTCGAAAGTGTGTACAAGATCTCTTGATGTTAAGATCACTAGTACACTATCGAAACAAGAACAATTCTTCTCTCACAAACCTCTAGGCCGAATCACTGACTAGTCTTAGAGTTGGATCTTATTTTTCTCTAGCAAAAGAAAAAGCTCTCAATTGCAAAAACTTTAAGGTTGCTGATTCCAAAGTTACAAAAACTATAGTGGCTGGATCCATAGTTACAAAAACTATGGTACCGAATTCTTTCCCAAAAACTATGGTTCCGAATTCTTTCCCAAAAACTATGGTTCCGAATTCTTTCCCGACACTATGGTTCCGAATTCTTTCCCAAAAACTATGGTTCCAAATTCTAACCCTAAACCAACTCTTTAGTGTATTTGCGACTATTTAAAAGGCTTCCTAATTTGACTAAACAAATAAAGTCTTTTATATTTAGTATAATACTAATAGTAGTATAATACTAATATTAGTATACTACTAGGAAACATATTTCCTAATCAGAAAAAGATTTGATTTTTAATTAAATAATTAATTAACACATTAATTAATTTCCATTTAATTAAATAATAAAACAAAACAATATAATGGGCTAAAAATTAGCCATTGCCGCCCATGACTAGAACTTGGGCCTACATATTGTTTTCTTATTTTATTTAATCCATTTGGACTTTAATAAAAAAAGTCCACATGTGAACTAGACCCATTCTTACTAAAAGAAACAAGCCTACATTTCTTTCATTAATATATTAATATAATTAAACAGCCCATTAAATAAATAATGTGCAAATTATATTCTTAATATATTAAATACAATTCTAAATGGACCCACAAATAGTCCGGTAGAATATATCAAGTGATTCATGCAAGTCTGTGCGGATTGAGGATCTTGGCGGGCCTATCTAAATTTAAGCTCCAATAGACATAACCCAATCACAATCAACAAATGATTAACTTAGGTTCAATCTATTAATTTTAGTTCATTCCACTAAAGAACTAAAATTGCACTCTTAAATAAAGATGGAATAAGTTAACGATACTCATTCATACCCTAGACAATCATATGGGAGATAGTGAATCCTCATGAAGAATATCAGTAATCGCCAAGAGCTCATAGACCGCTTATAGCTCTCCAAGTTACCATATTTACTCATATGTCCACACCTTGAACTTGGATATATATTATGACTTGTCCAGAAGTCATTTTTCAATAGACACTATTGAAAACTCAACGTTAAGATATCATATCCAAAACCACAAAGCATCCATATGGTGATATTCTACTCACATTTAATAAATGGAGCCACAATGTCCATATATATAAATGAAGTCCTCCATCGATTAACAAATGAATACCACCAAACTATCGAGGATAGACTATGCTATATAATCATACTCATTGATAGCTCAAATGATAACACTTGCAACCATAAGTCCATCATTTATCTCAGGATTAAGATAGACTCTCCGATTGTCCTGATAATGAAAAGACTTTTATCTATTGACGGTTCTAGAAAAAGTATTTCATTATGATCCGGTTCAATGCACCCAGTGCACTAGATTCTTTTACTCAAAGACCCTTCGATGATTTTAGACTCATCACAACACATTTGATCCCACTCAAATGCTAGTAAAAGAATTCTACAAATTTAAAAAGATAAAGGTGCCCAACCTTTAACTTAAGTTGTGAACGTTATTTAAGACTAACTAAAGAATTGTGTCTACCTCATACATATCCAGATGTACAAACAATTCTTCTTTTCTTATAGTCTTTTGACCTTATGATTATTTACTTTGACAATGATAATAATAAATGCTATATAAGATTTTGTTAACAAAAAGAAATCACTTTATTAATATGAAAAGATTGTCAAGTACAACATTACACTCTTGCTATTGAGCATAATCCTAACAATCTCCCACTTGCGCTATAGCAAATGTGTCATATCTCTCATTCCCATGTTCTCTAGGTGCCTATCAAAACTCTTCTATGGTAGAGCCTTTGTGAAGGGACCCACTAGATTTTCTGCTGACGCGATTTTGGTAATCATCACGTCACCCCTATGCACAATCTCCCTATGAAGATGACACTTCCTTTCAATGTGTTTCCCTCTCTTATGACTTCTTGGTTCTTTCGAATTAGCCACTGCTCCACTGTTGTCACAGTAGATAGTGATCTGCTTTTTCGCACTAGGAGCCACTTCTAAGTCAATCAAGAATTGGCGGAGCCAAACAGCCTCTTTGGCAGCTTCGCATGCAGCAACATACTCAGCTTCCATTGTGGAGTCAGCAATACATGATTGCTTGATACTCCTCCATATGACTGCTCCTCCTCCAAGAGTAAACACAAATCCCGACGTGGATTTTCTGGTGTCAGAATCTGACTGGAAATCAGAATCTGTATACCCTACGGGAATCATATCCCCTCAAGAGTATACAAGCATATTGTCTCTCGTTCTCCTGAAATACTTGAAAATATGCTTGACTACCGTCCAGTGGTCAGGTCCAGGTTTCGATTGAAACCTGCTGACTATGCCAACAGCAAAACAAATATCTGGTCTAGTACAGAGCATTGCATACATGAGACTTCCAACTGCCGAGGCATATGGAACCCTACTCATGAATTGCTCTTCATGCTCATTCCTAGGAACTTGTTCCTTAGAAAGTTTGATTCCATGCTTGAAAGGTAACATACCTTTCTTGGAATCTTGCATGGAAAACCTAGACAAGATTTTATCTATGTATGAAGCTTGGGATAGTGCAATCGTTCTATATTACTTGGATACCAAGAATATTACTTGCTTCTCCTAAGTCCTTCATATCAAATTGTTTTGCTAACCATTCTTTTACTGATGTCAATACACCTACATCGTTTCCGATGACTAGTATATCATCAACATAAAGAATTAGGAAAACCAACTTGTTGCCTTTGATCCTTTTGTATACACAAGGTTCGTCAAGGTTCTGAACAAATCCAAAACCTTTCACAGCTTGATCGAACCTTATGTTTCAGGATCTGGATGCTTGCTTTAATCCATATATGGATTTTTGCAACTTGCATACCTTTTCCACTTGGTGACTATCAACATCCTCCATTGCTTCCTTATATGTGTAGGGATCATCGTCGTCCGGGAGATTCTCCACTGATTCTCCCAGACCGATGTATCTCTCGGGTTGTCTTACAACCCTCCCACTACGACGAGGAATGGTAGGTTGTTGATCTTGTGATGGTTCGGAACTTACAATTGGGCTAGGTTGTGAAACCTCTTGTGGAATTGTATCTCCTGACATCTCATTCAGGACAATTCGATTTTTAGGTATAAACTCATTCATATAGTCCTTTTCTAGAAATTTAACATTTGTCGAAACAAATACATTAAGATCTGAAGGACTATAGAAATAATACCCATTAGTTCCTTTTGGATACCCCACAAATATGCATGTTTCTATACGGGACTCCATCTTTTCTGCCTTTCCTTTTAACACATGCGCAGGACAACCAAATATCCTTAAGTGTTGTGAACTAGGCTTTCGCCCAGTTCACAACTCATGCGGTGTTTGAGGAACCGACTTCGATGGTACATTGTTTAGAATGTACAGTGTAGTTTGCAGAGCATATCCCCAAAATGAAACAGGGAGTGTTGAATAACTCAACATTGACCTAACCATATTCAAAAGAGTTCTATTTCTTCTTTCTGCCACCCCATTTTGTTGAGGTGTACTTGGTGCAGAAAACTGAGAAATGATTCCATTATCAATAAGATATTGCTGAAACTCACCAGATAGATATTCTCCACCACGATCAGATCTCAAGATTTTTATGTGTTTCTCTAGCTGATTCTCCACTTCAGCTTTAAATGCTTTGAACATGTCAAAAGCATCCGACTTATGTTTCATAAGATACACATAACCAAAACTTGAATGATCATCTGTGAAAGTGATGAAGTACTCATATCTACCTCTAGCTTGAATGCTCATAGAACCACATACATTAGTATTAATCCTAAACATTCAGTGGCTCTTGTGCCTTTGGTCCTGAACGACCTTTTGGTCATTTTACCTTCCAAACAGGATTCACAAGTTGGTAGATCATCAACCTTTAAGTCACTTAAAAGTCCATCACTATCCAATCTTTTAATCCTATTAAGGTTAATATGACCTAGGCACAAAAGGCATAGGTAGGTTTCATCTTTTGATAATTTTACTCTTTTATGATTAGGTTGCGTTTACTATGTGTCTAACAAGTGAGAGATATTTCTATGTAAATAGAATAGACCATTTTCCAATGTACCTTTGAAAATAAATTTGTCATCCTTACTAATAAAAAATTTATTAAAAGTAACCGAATATTCAAATTTATTTAATCAAGAAACTGAAATTAAATTTCTCTTGAATTGAGGTACATAATAATGTCTATCTAATCTAAATGCCTATTAGCATCTAGATTAACGCTAATATCTCCCACTGCACTAGCAGACACCAACGCTCTGTTGCTTAAATGCAAATTGATTTCATTCTTATTCAACCTTCTCCTTTCTTGAAACCCCTATAAGGAATAACAAACATGATTATTGGCTCCAGAGTCTACGATCCAAGAATCTGTAGAATCTGCCAGAAAAACATGTTTCAAGATAATTCATATTACCTTGTTCCTTTTTATTCTGAGACTTTGGAAAATTATTTTTCCAATGTCTCTTTTCACCACAAAAGAAGCTCTTTCTTTTGATCTTGATTACTTTCTTGGTCTCCTTCTTGGTAGGCCCAAGTTGCTTTTTCTTCTATTATTCCTTGACCTTCTGACGGGTCTTAATAGTAGCAACTTTACCAACCATATGAATCTCTTTTAGAGACATCATCATATCAGCAGCAGACCCCATTCCTTCATGCTGCTGTTGCAACACGTCGGAGATAGTAGCCATTTGGCCATCTCATTAGAGGTCTTCCACTGCTCATACTCGTCTCATTGCATCACATTAGTTTCATTAGTAGGAGCAGGTGGTTTAGGAGTAGTCAGAACAAAATTTATATTTTTTCAGCTTGCAGCAACAACCCAATTTTCCTTTTCCATGTGACATAATTATTACCGGTTAAAGTTTTATCTTTTAGGATGATCATTAAGGATGGGATCATGATTTCATAACAAAAATATAAATGAGTAAATAATCATTGTTTAGCATTTTCGAATATTTATCTTGAATTAAATATTTATAATTTAATCGTAAAATTCAACGTTCGATCCAACACACATAAATGTTACGCCTCCTTTGGGAGTTCGCATCATTTATTAGTTGGACTAGGTCCCACCTAATTGTTAACATAACAACCAACGTTTTCAATTTTAGCCTTGTGATTTTATTAACAAGAACTCTTGGGAGGATATTAATAAAAACACATTGAGTGTACTACCAAGATTTCGACCCTCAATATATTCCCTCACGAAAATCCCTCCTTGGGGAGTAAATCTCGTTTGAGTCAACTGTCTAGTCTATCCTTGTAAGGAAGTATCTTGCTATATTCCATTCATGGACGCCCCTTGGGGGGATTACCAAAAATAATATAGCTCAACTAACCTTGGAGGCCATAGGTGTTTGCAATGCACCTTCTCCCACTCAATTATTTAAGGCATGTGATTAAATCCCATAGAATGATTTACCAAGTTATCTAAATGCCAATTAGATACCTAAATCATTCAATGCATGTTCATACCAAAAGAGATATATGAGTGGCACTCTTATTCTACATGACATGTTATCAAACAATAACAAATATTGTAATATTTACGCAAAGTAAATAGCCACGATTTTGATCCATCCTAGAAAAGCAAGTAAATTACATTTGTTTGGAATACAAAAAACTCCTTCCTTGGTGAACAAATCTTCAAGCGGCCATGGATCACTTGAGCACCCACGGCTGCCCAATTGGCGTGCACACTCCACAACCCTAGCAAGGGCTGCCGTGTGCAGCCCATGGACTCCATGGGGCAGCCATGCGCAGCCCACAGTCCAACATGCACAGCTGCGTGCAATTTTGCACGCGTGCACATTGCTATGGTGCGCATGGTCCCAAACTCGTTCCGGTTGCTACTAATACTTCAAGTCTTCAAATCTTCGATGCTTGAACATATTACATACATATTTATACAATAAAAATACTGCAGTTTTTTTTTTAATCACAACAGTATTTAATAAAAAAAATACTGCACTTATTTTTTAATACATAAAAAAAAAAAATACTGCAGTTAAATTTAATACATTAAAAAAAAACTTAGCAACTACCAAGAAGGAAATTGTGACGATAATAGGCCACCCTTCTTGTTACAATTCCGAAACAAAAATACATTGAAATTCTAGGATCAAAATCGAGCAATAACAATTCACTTTATATCAAAATATAACATATATAAATCCATACATTCCAATGTAATTATATATGAGAATACCTAGAGTGCCATCTCTTTCTAAACATGCATAATCACAATAAAAAGAAAAAGATTCACGTATATATATGTTAATTAATTAAAGGGTACAACCTGGCTCTGATACCAATTGTAGGGAAAAATACGTGCACGCAGCGGAAGCGAGACTAAAAAGAAGTAGTATATTTTAAAAATTTTCCCATATTGAACCTTAACCCTTTAATTAATAAAGCAATATATACCAAAAGATATCGTACATTTGTCGTGTGATCCGATTGACTATATGTCGATGGTAATCCGCAAGATCTTCCAATCCGATCACGAACGTGAATCACCTAGGAGCGTGGTCTCCCTTCTCTTTGAATTGTATACCTGAGAATGGACAACAAAACTTTTTTGGTTTCTGTTACTCACAAAAATTCCAATAGGTTGCTAAGAACGTTTTGGTCACTTTTGAATTCACAATCGTAAGATTGAAATTCGCGTGAACCTAATTCGAAAGTGTGTACAAGATCTCTTGATGTTAAGATCACTAGTACACTATTGAAACAAGAACAATTCTTCTCTCACAAACCTCTAGGCCGAATCACTCACTAGTCTTAGAGTTGGATCTTATTTTTCTCTAGCAAAAGAAAAAGCAAACTTTAGGGTTGCCGATTCCAAAGTTACAAAAACTATGGTGGCTGGATCCATAGTTACAAAAACTATGGTACCGAATTCTTTCCCAAAAACTATGGTTCCGAATTCTTTCCCAAAAACTATGGTTCCGAATTCTTTCCCAAAAACTATGGTTCCGAATTCTAACCCTAAACCAACTCTTTAGTGTATTTGTGACTATTTAAAAGACTTCCTAATTTGACTAAACAAATAAAGTCTTTTATATTTAGTATAATACTAATAGTAGTATAATACTGATAGTAGTATACTACTAGGAAACATATTTCCTAATCAGAAAAAGATTTTATTTTTAATTAAATAATTAATTAACACATTAATTAATTTCCATTTAATTAAATAATAAAATAAAACAATATAATGGGCTAAAAATTAGCCATTGCCGCCCATGACTAGAACTTGGGCCTACATATTGTTTTCTTATTTTATTTAATCCATTTAGATTTTAATAAAAAAGCCCACATGTGAACTAGACCCATTCTTACTAAAAGAAACAAGCCCTCATGCCTTTCATTAATATATTAATATAATTAAACAGCCCATTAAATAAATAATGTGCAAATTATATTCTTAATATATTAAATACAATTCTAAATGGACCTACAAATAGTCCGGTAGAATATATCAAGTGATTCATGCAAGTCCGTGCGGATTGGGGATCTTGGCGGGCCTATCTAAATTTAAGCTCCAATAGACATAACCCAATCACAATCAACAAATGATTAACTTAGGTTCAATCTATTAATTTTAGTTCATTACACTAAAGAACTAAAATTGCCCTCTTAAATAAAGATGGAATAAGTTAACGATACTCATTCATACCCTAGACAATCATATGGGAGATAGTGAATCCTCGTGAAGAATATCAGTAATCGCCAAGAGCTCATAGACCGCCTATAGCTCTCCAAGTTACCATATTTACTCATATGACCACACTTTGAACTTGGATATATATTATGACTTGTCTAGAAGTCATCTTTCAATAGACACTATTGAAAACTCAACGTTAAGATTTCATATCCAAAATCACAAGGCATCCATATGGTGATATTCTACTCACATTTAACAAATGGAGCCACGATGTACATATCTATAAATGAAGTCCTCTATCGATTAACAAATGAATGCCACCAAACTATCGAGGATAGACTATGCTATATAATCATACTCATTGATAGCTCAAATGATAACACTTGCAACCATAAGTCCATCATTTATCTCAGGATTAAGATAGACTCTCCGATTGTCCTGATAATGAAAAGACTTTTATCTATTGACGGTTCTAGAAAAAGTATTTCATTATGATCCAGTTCAATGCACCCAGTGCACTAGATTCTTTTACTCGAAGACCCTTCGATGATTTTAGACTCATCACAACACATTTGATCCCACTCAAATGCTAGTAAAAGAATTCTACAACTTTAACAAGATAAAGGTGTCCAACCTTTAACTTAAGTTGTGAACGTTATTTATGACTAACTAAAGAATTGTGTCTACCTTATACATATCCAGATGTACGAACAATTCTTCTTTTCTCATAGTCTTTTGACCATATGATTATTTACTTTGACAATTATAATAATAAATGCTATATAAGATTTTGTTAACAAAAAGAAATCACTTTATTAATATGAAAATATTGTCAAGTACAACATTACACTCTTGCTATTGAGCATAATCCTAACAGAATCGTCGCCATATAGGGTCGCCCCAAGGTTGCCATTTGAACAAGCAGCGAACTCTTTACTGTGCATTTCTGATTTGGTGTGAAAATTACAAAATGACCCTCTTTGTTGGACTAAATGGTAATTTGCCACGGTTAGGGGTGTTTTGGTAATTTGCCACTTGAGACCTAATTTGAAAATCCTATAAATTCATCACAGTTTTCCTCTTTTGGGCAACTCTTGTTCATCAAGAAACCTTCCTTCTTCAACCATTCCTAATCCTACAATTCTCCTATCCAATAAACACTTAGATTACTCCACCTAAATCATTTCTCTCTTTCCATCTTCTCCACCCATTTCCTTTGTACATTCCATATGACTCCACCTATCTAGACACATCCTCAACACCCAATCTTTGCACAAGATTCAAGCAAGGAAGCTCAAGGGAGGATAAGCTTACAAGAGAGACCCAAGGGTGATTTCTCTACATTTTACTTCCTTTTCTTATTTGTTATTATGTGTAATTAATCCCCCATTTTTTGGGGGATGATTTCAGAGATTATTTGGACATTGAGTATTTATTAAAGCTTTGGATATTATGTTTGCATAATTATAGTTCTATTTACTTTTTAATTAGATCTTGCACTTATGTCATTAAATGAGTATTGACACACTTGTTGAATACAATATGTTGTAGGATTTATTTGTGATAAAATTGGTTAAGTTATTGACACACTTGATTGATTAGAGCACATAGTGAATAAGTTAGGTTGTTGGTGGGGATATCACCCCAATTGCCTAGGCCATTCGATCGTCACTAACCGATCCCACCTTGACCCCCTTTCCTTAATCAGTTAGGCATTTTGGTGGGAAGTTGTTTAGGGTTCGTAGTGACGACCTAAACAACACTTTCAAATGAGATCGGTCCATGATTGTGTAGATTGTGCGTTAATGAAGTTGTTAACCACCAAAATTGGCGAAGGACCAAAGAAGAATTTTCCACCTCAACACAAGGAGGACATAGGAGTCTAGACACCATCCGGCTACCCTGATGGAGGGGAGCCCCGACTGATCCGGGTGCACACCCCCTCCAGGGGGCCTGGCGCAGCCTTTCCCCGATTTTTCAAGGACCCCGCCAGCATCTTGATTCATAAGCATCGTCTCAAGCAGGAAGTCTCGTTAAAACCTGCAACGGGGTCTAACCCAAGCATACCTTGGCCTCCTATGAACCCCGCAGCACCCTGACACGGAGTTCAGAAACAAATTACAGTGTATTCAATATTAATCTAGAGGGGGGGGGGGTGAATAGATTTTATCCGATTTTACCCAATTTTCGTTAATAGGCAAAATTACGAAAATACCCTTTACTAGTCAATATAAAATAGCAAGTGTAATATGGTGCGGAATATTAAAAGACACTTGATATTTACGTGGAAACCCTCACGGGAAAAACCACGGGCTATTAAGTGAGCCACACTTGAACCTCGAATCCACTAAATGTGAGAAAGATTACAACCTAATCCCGGAAGTAATCACACACCTACCTAATCCCGGTATGAGTGAACCTAGTCCAATTGCTTGTGGTTTACACAGCCTAACCCGGAAGCTACACAAGTCTTACTTCTCAAAGAAGAGATAAAAAGCCTATGTTAATATATGAATACTCAAAATACAATAAGAGCAAGGCAACCTTATATGCTTATCTAGGATGATGATATATCAATGAAATCAATCCTAGATATCAAAAGCTAAATGACATATCATAAAGCTTAGCTATTCAAGAATAAACAAACCCTAGATAGCTATCACAATACAACACTAAATCATATTCATCACAAACAATCTCTAACTTGTATTTAGCATGTGAACATAAAACATACAAGTAAGTAAAGAGATTTCTTGATAAGAAAGAAACTAAAATTAGATGAAGTTAGTTAAAATCTTACCAAGCAAGTTGTGATGATGCAAAGCTATGCAAGAATGATCCTAGATGAACTTGATGAATCAAATGAAAAGCTTTGAGTGTTTAAAGGTGAGTTCTTGATGATTTTTCTCTCAAGTGTTTCTCTTTTTGCTTTAGGGTTCTAAGGAGTCAAAGAACTGACTCAGAAAAAAGAGAAAGCATGATATTTATAGGCATTAAAAATAGGGCATGTGAAAAGACAAGTTTGCCCCTGAAAACGCACAATCGGTGGTTTCATTCGGTGGCCAGGCTGCCGAATTCGTCCCGAGAGAACAGGGGAGAAAACGGTGATTTCATTCAGCGGTTTCGAAACCGCCGAGTAAACCGCAGAACAAAACCCAAGAATAATAAATACATCAGGTATGAACGGCGATTTCAAATCGGCGGTCGTGGCTACCGATATAACCGCAGAATTAGACCAGAGACCTCTGGTCCAAAACAGCGGTTTCATTCGGCGGTAAGGGCCGCCGATTAAACCGCCGATTCACCAAAAGTGGTGAATCCACGGAGAAAGCCAAGGCAATCACCAAGAGTAGTCTTTGCGTAAAACCAAGCACACTTATGTGCGAGCGCAGACGTTTCTGAATATCTATGGAAAATGAATTACAAGACACAAACACACAACAAGATACAATACATAAAAGTGTATGTGTGAAAGTGATATGTGAAGAGAATGCACACATATTAAAATATGCAAAGTGAGTGTGTGCTACTAAATCTCTTCAATGAAAAACTAAGCACAATAGATATACCTTTAGTGTACTTGTCACCTTGAGGTCTTGAGGGCAATAAGCTTGATCCTTAAACACCTAAAACTACCCTTACAAGTCAAACCCCAACTTGTGGTTTGTCTACGTGGTTTGTCTACGAAATAAGCCAATCAATATGAGAATCCTTACAATCTCCCCCTTTGGCTATTTCGTGACAAAACCACCTCTCACATTGATCATCACAACAAACATATAAACTACGGGATATCAATGATAATCTACATTACAAAGAGATAAAAAAACTAAACATCTTCAAGCCTTCAATCTCTTGTAGACTTATCAACCCTTCAAAAAAAAAAAAATTACACTTTCCAAAGCAAGTGTATGTGAGATGATCAAGTGAAAATAATCAAGCATTTGCATTTAAGTAAATTAAGCCCAATGCAACATATGAAAATGCAATGCTCCCCCTCAAAGGGTTACTCCCCCTCAAACCATAAACTCCCCATATGCACATTTGCTACTACAATTAGCAACTCCCCTTACCACATCCTACTCCCCCTTTTTGTCATGATATAGGCAAAGGAGTAGTCCCCAACCGGGTCACTCATAGCAAAGAAAGATAGAAGCATACAAGATAATGCATAGTCAAATAAGCTACTTTATGCACTCAATTAATTGGAGAGAATCAAGGAGATTTATTTTATTAAAAATGTGTGAAATAAAAATGCTTTGCAAACAAGACATGCTGCATTCAAGTCCAAAATACAATGGTATTTGGCAAAGCAAATGACAAAGGTTTCCAATAGAATTCAAACCAATTTTACCATTTGTCATGAGAGAAACAAGGATATAGAGATTTCATTGATTTCAATTTAATAAACACTATATCCAACTTTATAAGCGAAACATGGCATGAGCGACTTTGCACCCTATTTGATTTTTCAGGATATGAAACCTGTATGATAGTAACCATGTTCAACAAATAAAGAAAGAGAGACATTTGGATTGAAACATCCTTTGAATGGATACATGATCCTTTATCATTTTTAGTCTCACTAGCTTTTTCACACATTGTTTTGCATTTAAGAACATGCAATCATCAATTCATGCTTTTTCAATTTAGCATGTCATTTGAATTATCATGTCATGGAAATAACTATAGGTCATTCAAATCATACTTCCTATGTAAATTTCCTAGTCCAAAAATGCATGTTTGAACATAAATATGACATTGATTGAAAACAAAGCAAGGTTCACACTTATTGAGATAAAAGCATATATACATATGTCCAACCAAGCTTACTTCAAGCAATTAAAAGAGAAGCACAAGATCTTTCAAATATTTTGCATGCATCAAGTATACAAAAAGCTCTCTTTGCTTGAGTTCCCCTTATGGGGTCAATCACAAACACTCATCACTCCACAAGACATATCCCAATAGATCTACTAAGAGTTTTAAATCGATTAGCATCTAGAGGTTTTGTAAACAAGTCCGCTAGTTGATCATTTGTACCTACATGCTCAAGTACAATGCATTTATTTTCAACTAGTTCTCTAATGAAATGATGACGGATGTCAATATGCTTAGTTCTAGAGTGTTGAACCGGATTCTTGGAAATATTAATAGCACTCATGTTATCACAAAAGAGAGTGAGTGTACCTTGGTTGAATCCATAGTCTACTAGCATTTGCTTCATCCATAGGAGTTGTGTGCATCCACTCCCCGTGGCTATGTATTCGGCCTCCGCCGTGGACAAGGAAATTGAATTTTGCTTCTTGCAAAACCAAGAAACAAGATTGTTTCCAAGGAAAAAGCAACCGCCCAATGTGCTTTTCCTATCATCACAATTTCCCGCCCAATCGAATCACTAAAGCCTACAAGACTAGCATTAGTGTCAAATGAGTACCAAATCCCATAGTTAGAAGTCCCATTCACATATAGAATGATTCTCTTGACGGAAGAGAGATGGGACTCCTTGGGATCGGATTGGTACCTAGCACACACACCCACACTAAAGGATATATCGGGCCTACTTGCGGTCAAATAAAGCAAGCTTCCTATCATGCCCCTATATAGTGTTTGTTCCACACTTTTACCACTAGCATCCTTGCTAAGTTTCAAAGTGGTACTCATGGGTGTATCACAATGTTTGGCTTTTTCAAGACTAAACTTCTTCACAAGGTTTTTGGCATATTTGGCTTGGGATATAAAGATCCCATCATTTAATTGCCTAATTTGCAAACCTAGGAAGTAACTAAGCTCACCAACAAGACTCATCTCAAATTCATGAGACATAACATCAACAAATTGTTGAACCTTGGTGTTGTTGGTGGAACCAAACACTATATCATCAACATATATTTGAGCTATAAAAAGCTCATCATTGTCTCTCTTGATGAATAGTGTCTTGTCAACACTACCTTTTGTGTAGTCATTGTTGACAAGGAATTGAGTGAGGCACTCATACCAAGCCCTCGGTGCTTGTTTCAACCCATAAAGAGCCTTCTTGAGGCGATAGACATGGTTGGGGTGGTGTGCATCCGCAAACCCCTTGGGTTGCTCAACAAACACTTCCTCTTGCAAGAAGCCATTGAGGAAGGCACTCTTTACATCCATTTGGTGCAATTTGAACTTGTGCACACAAGAGATGGGCAAGAGAAGATTAATGGACTCTAAGCGGGCAACGGGAGCAAAAGTCTCCTCAAAGTCGATACCCTCAATTTGAGAGTATCCTTGTGCAACAAGTCTTGCCTTGTTACGCACTATGTTGCCATCCTCATCGGATTTGTTCCTATATATCCATTTTGTGCCTATGACATTAGTGGTCTTAGGCCTAAGAACTAGAGTCCAAACCTCATTCCTTTCTAATTGGTTTAGCTCTTCTTGCATGGCAAGAACCCAAAACTCATCATTGAGAGCTTCATCAATCTTTTTGGGTTATATTTGAGAGGTGTAGTAAGTAAAGCTAATAAGATTAGCTATTTGCCTTCTAGTCCTAACACCCTCATTCAAATCTCCAATAACATCATCTTTGTTATGAAGTCTTCTAAACCATGAAGCGGGTTCATTAGAGTCCAAGAGAGGAACTCTATCAAGAGGTTGAGTGTCCTCTTTATCTAGGTTAGATGTCTCAACATTAGGAGTCACCACAACCTTCTCTAAAGAAGAGTCATCAACTCTAGTAATCTCCTCCTCATGGTCAATAGTTTTGAGCCTTTCATCATCAAATACAACATTAGATGATTCCATAACGCTTCGAGTCTTCAAATTAAAAACTCTATATGCTCTACCATTTAAGGCATAACCAATAAAGATACCCTCATCACTCTTGGCATCAAATTTGCCAAGTTGATCTCGGTCATTTAAAATGTAGCATTTGCTTCCAAATGTGTGGAAGTAGCTAACATTTGGCCTTTTACCTTTCCATAACTCATATGAGGTATTCCTAGTATCGGGGGCCTTAGGAAATCTCTATTTCCTATATAGCAAGCCGTGTTGACGGCTTCGGCCCATAGATTCCTAGGCACATTGTTGCTAAGTAACATCACACGGGCCATCTCTTGAAGGACCCTATTTTTCCTCTCAACAACTCCATTTTGTTGAGGTGTCATAGGAGCCGAAAACTCATGGGAGATACCTATACTATCACAATAGGTTTCAAATGAAGCATTTTCAAATTCCCTCCCATGATCACTTCTAATCCGTTTTATGCTTTTAATGTTAGAATTCATTTCATTTTGAAGTTTAGTACAAAGCATTTTAAACTTATCAAAAGTTTCGGATTTTTCTCTAAGAAAATATGTCCATCTGAACATAGAGAAATCATCTACACAAACAAAAATGTATCTCTTTCCACCCAAGCTCTCGGTTTGCATAGGACCCATAAGATCCATGTGGAGAAGCTCTAGGGGCTCCTTGGTGGAGTGATACTTGCCCTTTTTGTGCATGCCTTTAGTTTGTTTTCCTTGTTGACAAGGTCCACAAACACCATTGGCTTTCTTCCTAAGCTTAGGGAGGCCACGCACACATTCAAACTTTCCAAGGGTCTGTAGATCCCGAAAGTTCATGTGGCCAAGTCTTTCATGCCACAACTCAATTTGCTCATCCTTGGACACATTGTTTGAGACTATTCTAGCTTCAAGACAATATCAATTGTCTCTAGATCTCATACCTTTCAATAAGGTTTGTCCATCGGGCTTTAGGATAGAGGAATTATATTTGCTAAACAAGACGGAATATCCTTCATCTCTAAGATGAGAAATGCTAATCTAATTGGCTTTCAAGCCATCAACAAATAAAACATTGGATAAGGAGGGTAATCCGGGAATGGAAATGGTTCCTTTCCCTATGACTTTCTTTTTGGATCCATCACCAAAGGTGACATTTCCTCCTTCCTCCATAACAAGAGTCTCGAAGAAACTCTTGTTTCCCGTCATGTGCCTAGAGCACCCATTATCCAAGTACCACATGTTAGAAGAATTAGCCTTTAAGGCAATTTGAGCAACATGACAAACATTTTCATTCTTTCTAACCCATTTAAGAACAACATTTTCTTTCTTAATGGTCTTTGGTACATGGGCTCTAGTAATCCTAGGATCATGCAAATTAATATTATTATTCCTAGGAACATGCATCTTGGCTCTATTCTTTCTCTTTTCAATCATGCTTCGAGTTCTACACATTTTTATATATCGAAAGCAATTTGGTCGAATGTGACCATTAAAACCACAAAAATGACAAATTGGAATGAAATGAGAAATCATACCATTGCCTTGGGCATTTATGGGAGCCTTCCCTTGTCTTTGTGGTTGAGTGGGTTCAATCCATCTCCTTTGTTGAACCGGTATATCTTGCTTCTAATGTTGGACTTGCATCATTGCCTTCTTCCCTTTTTGAGCCAAATGATGAGGAATGTTGGCTTGAGGTTGCCTTCTTGACACCATTTTCACTTGTGCAATTTTAGAACATTGTCCTAGATCTATCTTCTTTCTAGGAGTGTGCACCGGTGAAGCTTCTATGTTGCCCAGGCCCTTAACAAACACGGTCTTCTTAGAGGAGGAGGTCTCTTGACTATCTTCAAACCTAAGACCTCTCTTATCACATGGACTCTTTCCAACACCAAGCATGTGGTCTAACTTTTTGGTGCTAGAGTCCATCCTGGTAAGTGACTTCTTAGCTTCATCAAGCTCCCTCTTCAAACCTTCTTCATTCCTCCTTGATAAAGCTAACTCCTCTCTTAGCTTATCTTCTCTCTTCTTAAGTCTTTCCACTTCTTCACTTAAGTGGTCATTGTGAGATGAAAGCTCAAGATTTTCTTCTCTCAACATCGTGATCTTCTTAGTGGTTTTCATCTCTAAGCCTCTAAACTCCTTAAGATATTCAACTAACACCTTTTCCTCCACATATCCATTTGTGGAGTTAGAATCGGAGTCATCTTCACTAGAGTCACTTTCCCTTTGACTTTCTATCTCTTTTTCACTACCACTTTTGCTCTTGTGAGAGAAGGCAAAAGCTAGGAAGTTAGCCATGATGTCTTCATCATCCGAAGACTCATCTGTTGGAGTCATCACTACTTCCACTCCAAGTGGCGGCCATCACTTTTCCCTTTTTCTTTTCCTTGTGATTTGTACATTCGGGAGCAAAGTGACCTATCCCACTAAACTCAAAGCAACAGACCCCTTTCCTTTCGGTCTTCTCTTGCCTTAGTTCAAATTTTTTGAAGGGACCCTTCTTCTTCAAGTCTTGGCCTCCCATACCAAATCCCTTCTTCCCAAACTTCATAACCTTATTGAATCTTTTCAAAAATAAGGCCATGTCTTCATCCGAGTCATTCTTCATCTCCTTTTCATCCTTAGATGCTTTCAAAGCAATTCCCTTTTGCTTTTTAGGAGGAGTAGAGCTAGGAGCCTTCCTAGACTCGTAGGCGAGAAGTTTTCCAATGACCTCGCTCGGCTTCATATCCTTATATCCATTATTTTCTTCTAAAGCCGTCACCTTAGGCTCAAACCTATCGGGTAGGGATCTCATAATCTTTTGTTTGATCCTCCTATCCGAATAAGGATCACCAAGTTGATGACTTTGGTACACTATGTCCATTAACTTGATCTCGAAGTCGTTGAAGCACTCATTCTCCTCCATCTTGAGCATCTCAAATTGAGTTTGGAGAACTTGGAGCTTGGAGTCCTTCACAACTTCGGTTCCCTCGTGTGCAACTTCTAGGATTGTCCATGCCTCCTTAGCAATCCTAATATTTTGAATCAACTTGTATTGATTCTCATCCATTGCACATAGGATGGCATGCATTGCCTTCCTATTCCATTTTGAAGCCTCAAACTCTTGTGCACTCCATTGTGCCTTAGGCTTCAAAACTTCTTCTCCTCCACCCGTGGGAGTCATCATGGGAAGATCATATCCATCTTCAACCGCCATCCACGCACGTTCATGAATTTGGCATATGTAGGATTCCATCTTCCCTTTCTACGAGGAGTAATTGAATCCGGTGAGAAGTGGAGGACGTGTGCTAGAAGCACCCTCGTTGATGCCACCGTTTCCACTCATTTTCTATATGAATGAAATGAGATGAATGCAAAATGTATGAATGAACAAAGATCACACAAATGCAAAACACACCAAAATGAGCAAGGATCACCTAAGTATGTCTAGGAACCCGCTCTGATACCAATTGAAACAAATTACGGTGTGTTCAATATTAATCTAGAGGGGGGTGAATAGATTTTATCCGATTTTACCCAATTTTCGTTAATAGGCAAAATTACGAAAATACCCTTTACTAGTCAATATAAAATAGCAAGTGTAATATGGTGCGGAATATTAAAAGACACTTGATATTTACGTGGAAACCCTCACGGGAAAAACCACGGGCTATTAAGTGAGCCACACTTGAACCTCAAATCCACTAAATGTGAGAAAGATTACAACCTAATCCCGGAAGTAATCACACACCTACCTAATCCCGGTATGAGTGAACCTAGTCCAATTGCTTGTGGTTTACACAACCTAACCCGGAAGCTACACAAGTCTTACTTCTCAAAGAAGAGATAAAAAGCCTATGTTAATATATGAATACTCAAAATACAATAAGAGCAAGGCAACCTTATATGCTTATCTAGGATGATGATATATCAATGAAATCAATCCTAGATATCAAAAGCTAAATGACATATCATAAAGCTTAGCTATTCAAGAATAAACAAAACCTAGATAGCTATCACAATACAACACTCAATCATATTCATCACAAACAATCTCTAACTTGTATTTAGCATGTGAACATAAAACATACAAGTAAGTAAAGAGATTTCTTGATAAGAAAGAAACTAAAATTAGATGAAGTTAGTCAAAATCTTACCAAGCAAGTTGTGATGATGCAAAGCTATGCAAGAATGATCCTAGATGAACTTGATGAATCAAATGAAAAGCTTTGAGTGTTTAAAGGTGAGTTCTTGATGATTTTTCTCTCAAGTGTTTCTCTTTTTGGTTTAGGGTTCTAAGGAGTCAAATAACTGACTCAGAGAAAAGAGAAAGCATGATATTTATAGGCATCAAAAATAGGGCATGTGAAAAGACAAGTTTGCCCCTAAAAACTCACGATCGGCGGTTTCATTCGTCGGTCAGGCCGCCGATCATGACCGCCTTATTCAACCCGAGAGAACAGGGGAGAAAATGGTGATTTCATTTGGTGTTTTCAAAACCGCCGAGTAAACCGCAGAACAAAACCCGAGAATAATAAATGCATCAGGTATGAATGGTGGTTTCAAATCGGCGGTCGTGGCCGCCGATATAACCGTAGAATTAGACCAGAGACCTCTGGTCCAAAACGGCGGTTTCATTCGGCGGCACCGATTAAACCGCCGATTCACCAAAAGTGGTGAATCCAAGGAGAAAGCCAAGGCAATCACCAAGAGCGGTCTTCGCGCAAAACCAAGCACACTTATGTGCGAGCGCGGACGTTTCCGAACATCTACGGAAAACAAATTATAAGACACAAACACACAACAAGATACAACACATAAAAGTGTATGTGAGAAAGTGACATGTGAAGAGAATGCACACATATTAAAATATGCAAAGTGAGTGTGTGCTACTAAATCTCTTCAATGAAAAACTAAGCACAAGAGATATACCTTTAGCGTGCTTGTCACCTTGAGGTCTTGAGGGCAATAAGCTTGATCCTTAAACACCTAAAACTACCCTTACAAGTCAAACCCCAACTTGTGGTTTGTCTACGAAATAAGCCAATCAATATGAGAATCCTTACAAGTTCCATTAAGCATCCCGCTATGGTACCAGATAAACAGCCCCCTACTTCATTAGCAGGATGCCTACTGGCTCACAATTTCTGATATAGCCAGCCCGCCAAGTAGAAAGATACCAAGCAGCAAGATTCTCACACCAGAAATTAGAAACTCCATAAGACTTATTAAAACGCCATCATCCAGTCAAAACAAATGAGGTGTACTCCTTTCTGCCAGAGAGTCCTATTTCGAACCGGTCAACTTAGTCAGAGTCCTTCCAGGAAGGAAAGATTTAATCACGAGATTGTCTCCTCCTAGGAAGGAAGGGCTGGATTTTACACTTAAAAGCTCTAAGATTATCTCCTAAAAAGAAGGAGGTCCAGCAATCGCCAGAACCCTAGACCGAAATTATAGGAGTGCATGGCAAGTAGCATGACCTATATATACAAACAGTCTATTCACCAAATAAAAGGAAGAGGGAGGAAAAAAGAGAGGAAAAAACCCTACGACCAAGTTCTACTTATCGACATGTACGAGCATTTCATCACCACCATTACCATCACTCATTAAATCTCCATATCTTACTGTATACCCTTACTGTAAACCCTGGAAAACATAGTTTTTATATTTGTAAGACAAAGTGACGATCAATAAAAATTAATTCTTGTCTATTTTCTTGTACTCCATATCTTATTTTCTTTGTCAAGGATAAATTCGGTATCGAACTACTTGATACCCCTCCAACTGGTCTCATTCTTGATCTTGGTCCCCCTTTAAGTCATTATTTGGAATTTCATCCCATCAACAATTTTTCGATAACACTTTTGGTGCCGTCTGTGGGAATCATCCCAACCATTGTTCAGAAAGCCTATTTCCAGCCAGAGATATTCAGAATGAGACTCCGATCCTCCCAGGGTCATCCCGAGCCATCAGGACTCCAGTCCCTCGCTTCCACTGAAAGAGCCCAGAGGCGGGGTAAAGGCACCAGGAATGAGAATCCTCCACCAGTCCCCCCCACCAGTTGCAGGCCATGTGCCTCAAGACCCCGCTAGGTAAGAAGTCAATTGAGATGTCTTATAACAGCACACTGTAGCATACGTAGAAGCTATCTGACTTCGGATGATAGCCCAGGGGATCCCTTTTGAAGCAGCGGGGATCCCAGGAGATGCTGGCCCAAGTGTCCGGGTACCAGTTTTTGACCGATTGGGTCCACCTCTCCCAGTCCGATAGGCGGAACTCAGACCTAGACTAGTGAAGTCCGCAATTGAGGTTCCTCCTAGGAAGGTTCAGTCCCTACCAAAACCAAGGGTAAAGGAGAGAGATCCACATCCCGATTCGGAGGGAAGGGCCAAATCCTGAAAGAGCTCCAAAGAAAGACATCAGAGAGCAAAGCGAAAGGAGGTAGTCATTGATTCAGAGTCTTCAGATGAAGAAATAAGCTTAAGATTCGTTCCACAGGGAATTAGAGTAATATGTTGAATTAATTAGCTAATCTTTAAGCAATAAAATAAATCATAAATGAATGAATGAGTGTATGGTTTGTCAAACCATCAAACATACATACAAAATAAACCTAACTAAAAATATGGTGATATGAAAAATAGAAGACTCATAATCTTGATAAGAAAAATAGATGTAAACAATTAATATAGATGCTAGGAAATTGATTGATCAGCAAGTGGGTATGGGTAGTGCTTTTTAAGCCACTTTAAGGACCAATCTCTACATGTTAACCAATTTAGGTTTAGATTAGTGTGGTTGATATACCCTCCACTAATCTATCCTATTTATTGGGTTCTTAATCACTCAAGAGTGTCAATCCAAGAATGATTGCATAACATGTTATTCTAAACAAGATTGTAATTAACAAGTGGATATACAAGTCAATCACATAATGAATAGATTCTAATGAATTAATAAATAGAACACATATAGAGATTCATTACAAAGCTTAAGCAAATACCCACAACCAAATGTTTATCAAATCAACCCCCTAGATTAGGGGTTTAATTACACATAGTAGCAATAAAATAGAAAACAAGTAAATGATAAGGAAATAACCCTTGGGCCTCCTTCTTTAGTGCTTGATCCTTGTTCTCCTTAGATGCTCCTAGTGTAAAGAATGGAGGGAGAGGATGTGTCTAGATAGGTGGATGGCTAATGGTGAGTGACAAAGGTTTTGTGATGTAGAGAATGGTAGGGAAGGAATGATCTAGGGAAGTAATCAAGATTTGGTGTGAGTTTTTGGGTGGAAAAGATTAGTTCAAGTATAGAAATGGAGGAGTTTGGGAGATGATTAATGGTGATCCTAGGATGAAAAGGAGATAGGTATGAGAGAATAGGATTCATGATCTGTAAAAGTTGGTGAATTTATAGGCTAGGAAAGCTAGGGTACGAAATGGGTATGAAATGACAAGAATACCCGTCCTGAATGCCAACATTAGAATTCCTAGGCTGGAATTCCAACGTGGTGGCCACTAGTCCTTCTAGGTCGCCATGGCGACCTCAAATGGCGACATTTCATGGATTCTTCTGTCGCCATGGCGACCTCATGGCGACAAAATGGCGACCATTCCCACGTTGGAATTCCTATGTGGTCGCCATTTGCAAGTGTGGGTCGCCATGGCGACCTCAAGTGGCGAACCTCTGATGCTTTGCAATTTCCTCTATCGCCATAGTGACCATGTGGCGACTTTTATTGCTCAAATAGCGAGAATGCCCTGTTTCACCTATTTGTGAGTCTTTTTGCACCAAATTCTTCATCTTCTTCACAAATGCCCTTGAGTCCTAATAAAACCTGAAACACTTGATTTAACGACATTAAATATAGGGAAACGCTCAAGAATCAAGCATAAGGAGACAAGAATGAGGGCCAAAATCATACCAATTTTGGTTCGATCAAATACCCCCAAACCTATCTTTTGCTCGTCCTCGAGCAAAACAATCACAAATCAACCCCCATAGACAAGCAATAAACCATTTCAAAGACTTTCAATTAAGTTCTAACTTACTCTAGCAAGGATCTACTATCCAATGATTAACATGCGAAACCAAAATGAAGAGATTAACACAATGATGCAAATAGTGAGGACTTAAACATGTAAGATAATGTCAAGTAAAGATTAAGAGCATGCCACTCTAGATATGATTATACGTAATGCGACCTTACATTCAAAATGCCAAAGCTTCAAAGCAAATGTGCTACTCGGTTTAGAATGTATTCGCCGCGATATAATCCTCATTAGATTCTCTCTTTTCTTCTTTTTGATTCCTAGGTTTTGCTCAAAAATTCATATGCAATATGAGTTTATGCCATGGATATCAAATTGATTGCATATGATGTTATTTAAAGCACAATTTCTGAAAATGAGGTCTCATAAATGGAATTGCAAATCATGAATTAGAAAGAACATGCGAAAACCAAAATTCACAAGTGGACATGCCTAAAGATCTTGAAGGTCTTTCTTAGGTTGTAATGGGGCTTTAGGTGAATGGTGAGTCAATAAAATTGGGCAATAGATAACAAGGAACCCAATGATTTATACTTAAGACATACATTCTAATAATGAATCCCAATTGCTTTCACACAATTGTTTTACGCCCTTGGCACCCATTACTTACAATATCATTTCAATTGCATATTCACTACTCAACTTTTCTTGAGTAGCCTATTCAATCATTATCCCTCTATCTAGGCCACTTGTGCCTAATTCATGGTTCTCTTTTTCATTTTATTTGGCTTTGCCCTTTCTTTTCTTTTCTTCTGCATACATCTTTTATTTCAATCTTTTTCTTTTCTTTTTCTTTGCTTTTCTTTTTCTTTTGCTTTTCTTCTTCTTTTCTTTTTCTTTTTCTTTTTCTTTTTCTTTTTCTTTTTCTTTTTATCCACTCTTGCATTTCAATATTCTCTTACACAACTTTACATGCCTAGGTACATGTATCAACATTTTCTCTTAAAAGAGCTTACAACCATATCCTAAGCCTTAGCAAAATCATTTGGTTAAGGTAAGTCAATTATGTAGGCTATATGGTTCATGTGGATATGGTTCAAAAATGAAAAGCTAAAGATGTGTTTGGCTTCAAAAGGGGATTGGGAGCACAAACATTTAGAGGGTATGGAAGTGTTTAGGCCAATTTACGGTTTTTCACATGCATTGCCTAAAGTCATTTCTAAAGGATTGTCCACAAGCAAATCAAAGCCTCCAAAAGCAGTCCATAATATTCTATGACATGCAATATTTAAGTGCAAATGAGACCTATACATGTTTAAAAGAGTGTTTGAGAGTGAGTGTTTAAAGAGTGAATATTTGACAACTCAAAATACGCTTTTTAAGGCCGTGTTTGTAATCCTCACGGGAATCTCCACTATTAATTCCTAGCCTTTAAGAAAAATTGATAATTCACCCTAACATTATGAGAAAAAGATTAATGCACTATGTTCAATGACACCCTAGGTGGCATGATGTTAATCTAAACCAATCAATGGCAAAGATGTACAATTCCTCACTACTTCATGTAGAGCACAATCTCAACAAGCAAAGTATGCTTAAATATGACATTATCGCAAAAATTTGAAAAATTCGGCTCAAATTTGAAAAACCAAGCAAAGTGTGTAAAGTGGTGTTGCGCAAATGTACCCTCAAACCTAAATTGGACATTGTCCTCAATGTTCATGGGAGGCAACATTTGTCAAAAGGCGCAACCCAACAAATCCAAAGCAAAAGATGCATATATGTCCACAAATAATCAATGTATTTTCAAAATTTTGGCAAAGTGCCCTCTCATCCTAACATGCACAATTTCATCTAAAAATATGCTCAATCAAGTATGACATATTCCTCAAAATTTCTCTCATTCAAAAATCATCAATTAAGCACATTCATCCTAAATCCACTACTAAAATTCATCTCACACCCTTATTCTAAGCAAAAATGAAATAAAGAAAAGAATTCAAAAATGATGAGACTAATTAAAAATTTTAAAATATAAAAGAAGTATACCTAAGTGGCTTGCCTCCCACCGAGCGCTCTATTTAACGTCTAGGCAAGACGTGGCATGATGTTCCCGCACTTCGAACGTCCGCAATGTTGTTTCCTAGTGATAAGGTCCTCGCCCTTTTTATGAGCACTCTTGGCTTGCTCGTCCCTCCAAGACTTGCAAGTTGTCTTTGTTTCATCCCAAGAGATAAAGAAACCTTTCTTTATGTACAAACAACAAAAACTTGCTTCCTCAAGAAGCAATAGAAAATCTACACACTCACAAAACACATTAGAAAGTTCCGGCAAATAAAATATACTCAACTCAAGCAATTGCCAACAATAGCATGAAACACCAATTATTAAAAAGAAATAAACAAATTAAACAAACAAAACAAAAAAAAAAACATAAAAATAAAATGCACTAACATTTTCAACATTGTGCATTTGGGGTGGGATTAAGATTAACTAAGGGTGGTTTGATCAAGTTGGGAAATTCACTCTTCTTTATAATCCAAATAAATGTAGATGATTTCCCCATCATTTCCTTTCCCTTCTTTCTCATTTGGTTCATTGATTCTTTCCTCACCCAAATTTTTCTTATCCTAGGTGGACTCCTTCTATTCCTAGGCTTCTCAACCCATACCTTCCTAACATGCATATATGTCTCTCTATGTCTAAAATTCCCTTGTGTGCCTTGCCTCTCAATTTCATGGTTTGGTGGTCTAATGTGACCTATCTTATGGCAATGAGGGCCCATAGTGATAGAGTTAGAAATGATACCTTGTTGGTGGTTCTTTGTTGGAGGTGGAGGTGGAGGTGGAGGGTTCACATTCCTCCTTTTTTCCTTTCTCCTCCTTGCTTTGCTAGGATTCAGCTCCTTGACCTTTTCACTTGAAGAGGCTTGACTCAAGTCGGGCATTTCTTCTTTTTCTTGCTTAGACATTGCAAGTTTCGCAAGGTGGTCAACTTCCTTCGTCTTCATTATCTCCAAAGCCTTGTCCCTTGTTTGAATTTCAGCTTGCATTAGCCGCATCCTCTTTGCAAAGTCCTCCTTGGTCACTTCAAGCTCATTCAATGTTGTACTCTTTTTGGCTTCAAGTCTCTCAATTTGTTCTTTGAATTCTTTGTTCTTGTAGGAGACTTTGCCATTTTGCTTCTTGAGAGTACCATTTTCGGCTCTGAGCGTCTTTACTTCAAGTATGATTTTCTTGTTCAATTCTTGAAGCATACTCTCCCTTGTTGTTCCCAAAGCTTCCTTGCCTTCTAACCTCTTCTTCAAGAGTTGTATCTTCCCTTCATAATCCTTGGTGATTTCTTCTTGTTGTAGGGAAGTTGTCATGATTTTTTCTTGAAGTAGAGCATTCTCTTTTTTCAATACGTCCATCACCATCACTAGGTCTTCACTCATGCTCAAAATCTTCTTATTCATCTCTAGCATGATCTTGCATAGATCTTCTTCTTTCGATTGATACAAGACTTCTATGTTATGTTGAGTTGTGGCATTGATATAGTTTTTGAAATTTTCTTCAAATGCGGACTTTATTCCTTGGTCCGGCCAACTAGATGACATATAGTCATTTAAATCATGTGCGATATCCCGTTTGAAGGCAGTGGTATCTTGCATGAGCTCTTCCATCCTATCTTCCGATGACATGCTAGTTTGCGCGTAGCTTGGCCTCGAGTTTTGCATGAGGAAACCCATAGAATCCTGAAACAAAAATAAACAAAACCTACCAAAGAAATGAAAAGAAACTAAAAAGACTAAAAACAACTAAGAAAAGCTAATTGATTCAACTATCGCTTTAATTCCCCGGCAGCGGCGCCATTTTGATGACTCGCTTTTTGTGTCGTTACCAAATTGCGAATTATCAAAAGATTGTTTATAAATGAATTCTTACGCAATATACTTTAAGTTTTGAAAATTAGTAAAGCGGTAAGCTTAAGATTCGTTCCACAGGGAATTAGAGTAATATGTTGAATTAATTAGCTAATCTTTAAGCAATAAAATAAATCATAAATGAATGAATGAGTGTATGGTTTGTCAAACCATCAAACATACATACAAAATAAACCTAACTAAAAATATGGTGATATGAAAAATAGAAGACTCATAATCTTGATAAGAAAAATGGATGTAAACAACTAATATAGATGCGAGGGAATTGATTGATCAGCAAGTGGGTATGGGTAGTGCTTTTTAAGCCACTTTAAGGACCAATCTCTACATGTTAACCAATTTAGGTTTAGATTAGTGTGGTTGATATACCCTCCACTAATCTATCCTATTTATTGGGTTCTTAATCACTCAAGGGTGTCAATCCAAGAATGATTGCATAACATGTTATTCTAAACAAGATTGTAATTAACAAGTGGATATACAAGTCAATCACATAATGAATAGATTCTAATGAATTAATAAATAGAACACATATAGAGATTCATTACAAATCTTAAGCAAATACCCACAACCAAATGTTTATCAAATCAACCCCCTAGATTAGGGGTTTAATTACACATAGTAGCAATAAAATAGAAAACAAGTAAATGGTAAGGAAATAACCCTTGGGCCTCCTTCTTTAGTGCTTGATCCTTGTTCTCCTAAATGCTCCTAGTGCAAAGAATGGAGGGAGAGGATGTGTCTAGATAGGTGGATGGCTAATGGTGAGTGACAAAGGTTTTGTGATGTAGAGAATGGTAGGGAAGGAATGATCTAGGGAAGTAATCAAGATTTGGTGTGAGTTTTGGGTGGAAAAGATTAGTTCAAGTATAGAAATGGAGGAGTTTGGGAGATGATTAATGGTGATCCTAGGATGAAAAAGAGATAGGAGATAGGTAGGAGAGAATAGGATTCATGATCTGTAAAAGTTGGTGAATTTATAGGCTAGGAAAGTTAGGGTACGAAATGGGTATGAAATGACAAGAATACCCCTCCGGAATGCCAACACTGGAATTCCTACTCTGGAATTCCAACGTGGTCACCACTTGTCCTTTTAGGTCGCCATGGCGACCTCAAATGGTGACATTTCATGGATTCTTCTATCGCCATGGCGACCTCATGGTGACAAAATGGCAACCATTCCCACGTTGGAATTCCTACGTTAGAATTCCTATGTGGTCGCCATTTGCAAGTATGGGTCACCATGGCGACCTCAAGTGGCGAACCTCTGATGCTTTGCAATTTCCTCTATCGCTATAGCGACCATGTGGTGACTTTTCTTGCTCAAATAGCGAGAATGCCCTGTTTCACCTATCTTTGAGTCTTTTTGCACCAAATTCTTCATCTTCTTCACAAATGCCCTTGAGTCCTAATAAAACCTAAAACACTTGATTTAACGACATTAAATACGGGGAAACGCTCGAGAATCAAGCATAAGGAGACGAGAATGAGGGCCAAAATCATACCAATTTTGGTTCGATCAGTCATAGCCATTATTGTTTTCTAGATGGCTATTCTGGGTATAACCAAATAGCCATAGCCCCTAAAGATCAAGAGAAGACTACATTTACATGTCTGTTTGGCACTTATGCTTATAGGAGGATGCCCTTCAGGTTATGCAATGCACCGGCTACTTTCCAAAGGTGCATGACCTCAATTTTCTCAGATATGGTAGAAGACATTATAGAGATTTTCATGGACTACTTTTCAGTATTTGGAGCTTCATTTGATGAATGTTTGAAGAATTTGTCTTTGGTACTCTAGAGATGTGAGGAGACAAGCCTAGTGCTTAATTGGGAAAAATGCCACTTTATGGTTAAAAATGGTATTGTTTTAGGCCATGTGATTTCCGAAAAAGGCATTGAGGTCGACAAGGCAAAAATTTAAGTAATGAAGAGTTTGCCTCCTCCTAGATCGGTCAAAGATATTAGATCATTTCTGGGTCATGCGGGGTTTTATAGGCAGTTCATGAAGGACTTCTCGCTCGAAAATTTCAAGACCATTGTGCACCCTCCTTCAAAAAGATGTAGAATTCAAGTTCGATGAAGAATGTAGCATTGCTTTTTGGATTTTGAAAGAAGCGCTAACCTCGGCTCCCATCATCATGCCACCACAATGGAGTTTCCCCTTTGAACTTATGTGTGACACCTCCGATTATGCCTTAGGGGTAGTTTTGGGACAGCGCATAGAAAAACTTCTGCATGTCATTTATTACGCATCAAGGACTCTCAATGATGCTCAAATGAACTACTCAACTATGGAAAAGGAGCTATTGGCGATAGTATTTGCCTTGGGAAAGTTTAGGCAATACTTGGTGGGTGTTAAAGTTGTTGTATACATGGATCATGCCGCCATCCGGTATCTACTGCATAAAAAGGATGCGATGCCTAGGTTGATTAGGTGGATACTTTTATTGCAGGAATTCGACCTTGAAATTAGAGACAATAAGGGGTGTGAGAATGTGGTGGCGGATCATTTGAGTAGACTAACTCAAGGAATTCTTATGGAGGAAGATGTGATACCATTAAGAGAGAGTTTCCCCGATGAACAATTGTGGGTAATACATGATAAAGATCCATGGTATGCGGACATAGTCAACTTCTTAGCATCAAATGTGATCCCTTCAGAATTGAATCCTCAAGCAAGAAAGAGGTTCATTGCTAGTACTAGATTTTACTTCTGGGACGAACCGTACCTATTTAAGCGTGGTCCTGATCAAGTTATTAGAAGATGTGTTTCGGAAAATGAGTAAGGAGAAATTCTAAGATTTTGTCATGAACGCGAATGTGGAGGACATTATAGTAGTAAGAAGACAATGATGAAGATTCTCCAATGCGGGTTTTATTGGACAACCTTGGAAAAGGATACTTATGAATTTTGTTTGAAGTGATGCCAAAGGTCAGGGAACATTGGAAAAAGAGATGAAATGCCATTGAATAGTGAGCATGTGATTGAGTTTTTTAATATATGGGGAGTAGATTTTATGGGGCCATTTGTTACATCCCAAGGTTATAATTTCATCTTGGCGGCAGTAGATTATGTATCTAAGTAGGTGGAAGCAATCCCCACAAGAACGAGCGATAGCCATGTGGTTGTTGGGTTCATCAAGGAAAATATCTTTGCAAGGTTTTGGAATTCGTAGGGCAATTATAAGTGATGGTGGAAGTCACTTTTGTAATAGAGTTTTCAAAACTTTGTTAAAGAAATATGGGGTTAGACATAAGGTGGCAACTCCGTACCATCCTCAAATCTCGGGACAAGTGGAGGTGAGTAACCGACACATCAAGCAAATCTTGGAAAAAATAGCCAACGGGAGTAGAAAAGATTGGGCATCCAAACTGAGTGATGCATTGTGGGCATACATGACGGCTTGCAAATCCCCAATAGGAATGAGTCCCTTTCGGATAGTCTTTGGAAAAGCTTGCCATTTGCCGGTGGAACTAGAGTACAACGCCTTATGGGCAATTCGAAAGTTAAACCTAGATCTTGACAAAGCTGGAGAAGAAAGGAAGCTGCAAGTCAGTGCACTTGAGGAGTTCCAGCTAGAGGCATATGAGAGTGTAAGGCTTTACAAGGAGAAGACTAAATTCTACCATGATAAGAAGCTTAGAAGGAAAGATTTCCACCCAGGAATGCTAGTACTCCTATTTGAGTCCCGTTTGAGGTTATTTCCGGGGAAGCTTAAGTCAAGATGGACGGGACCCTATAGAGTTGTGCAAGTGTTTACGCATGGCGCCATTGAGATTGAAAGTTTGAAGAAAGGTTCAAGGTTCAAGGTAAATGGTGTAGGGAAAAATACCGTATAGTACACGCAGCGGAAGCGAGACTAAAAATAAAATAGATTTAGTAGCTTTTAAAAAAATTTCCTTTTATGAACCTTAACCCTTTTAATCAATTAAACATATATGTTATCTAACAAAAGAAGAATACCTTTTGTCGCGTGATCCGATTGACTTGCGTCGATGGTAATCCGCAAGATCTTCAATCCTAGCACGAACGTGGATCACCTAGGAACGTGGTCACCCTTTTCTTTGAATTGCAAACCTGTGAATGGACAAAACAAACTTTCTTTTCTTTGTTAGTCACAAAACAATCAAAAGAATACTAAGATTATTCCGGTCACTTTTGAGTTCTCAATCTAATGATCGAAACTTGCGTGAACCAAGATCGATGTTGTACACACAAGCTTATTGATGAATAAACAAATAGTATACCATCAAAGAATAATCTATATCTCTTTTATGTTTTTAGTAGAATAATAATAATCTTTCTATGAATTGAGAAGAAGAAGAAAATAGAATCAAGCACCAAAAACCCTAAAGTGGCAGAATTCTATAAGTCCACATATATAGGTGGCAAAATTTTCTTTCTCTCTTTCTATTAGGGTGGCCGAAAATAATAACCTAAAAGGGACTAGGGTTGCCGCAATACTCAAGCCAAAAAGGAGTTTGTATTGCACCCTAATTCCTATTTAGTTTAAGACTCCCAAACCCTAATCCAACTCATAAATCTTTTATTCTTTTATTTGACTAAATAAAAAGACTTCTTGTTTGATTAAATAAATAAAATTAATTATTTATTTTCTTGTCAAACAAGTCTTTTAATTTAAGTATACTACTACCAATAGTATACCTTTAGGAATCATATTTCCTAATCAGAAAAGATTTGTTTCTTAATTAAACAATTAATTAATAAATTAATTAATTCTTATTTAATTAAACAATGAAACAAAATAATATATTAGGTTAATTAATTCACCTTTGCCGCCCCACTTAAAATAAATGGGCTATATATTATTTTCTTATTTCATTTAATCCATTGGACTTTAAATAAAAAGCCCACATGTGCACTAGACCCATTTTTACTAAAAGAAACAAGTCCACATGTCATTCATTAATATATAAATATAATTGAGCAGCCCATTACATAAATAATGTGCACATTATATTCTTAATATATTAAACGCAATTCTAGATGGACCCTTAAATTGGTCCGGTAGAATATATCAAGTGATCCATGCAAGTTCGTGTGGATTGGGGATCTTGGTGGGCTATCTAAATTTAAGCTTCAATAGACATAACCTAATCACAATCAACAAATGATTCACTTAGGTCCGATCCATTAATTTTAACTCATTCCACTAAAGAGCTAAAATTGAACTCTTAAATAAAGACAGAAAAGGAAGATGTTTCCTCATTCATACCCTAGACAATCATGTTGGAGATAGTGTATCCTCGTGATTAATATCAGTAATCGCCAAGAGTTCATAGACCGCCTATAACTCTCCAAGTTACCATATTTACTCATATGACCACGTTTTGAACTTGGATATTTTGACTTGTCCAGAAACCATGTTTTCAATAGACACTATCAAAAACTCAACGTTGAGATTTAATATCCAATTACCTCAAAACATCCATATGATGATATTATGCTCTCATTTGATAAATGGAGCCACGATGTCCATATCTATAAATGAAGTCCTCTATCGATTAACAAATGAATATCACCAAACTATCGAGGATAGACTATGCGATATAATCGTACTCATTGATAACTCAAATGATATCACTTGCAACCATAAGTCCATCATTTATCTCAGGATTAAGATAGATTCTCCGATTGTCCTGATAATGAATTGACTTTTATCTACTGACGGTTATAGATAAAGTATTTCATTGTGATCCAGTTCAATGCACCCAGTGCACTAGATTCTTTTGCTCGAAGACACTCCGATGATTTTAGACTCATCATATCTCATTTGATCCCACTCAAATGCTAGCAAAAGAATTCTACAACTTTAACAAGATAAAGGTGCCCAACCTTTAACTTAAGTTGTGAACAATATTCAAGACTAACTAAAGAATTGTGTCTACCACATACATATCCTGATGTACGAACAATTCTTCTTTTCTCATAGTCTTTAGACCTTATGATTATTTACTTTGACAATTATAATATTAAACTATAAATGCTATAAGATTTGTTTAAACCAGAAATCACTTTATTAATATGAAAAAGATTGTTAATTACAATATTACACTCTTGCTATTAAGCATAATCCTAACAAATGGCCACCGGTTGAAGCCATATAGGGGAGGAGACCCAACTTGGGAGCCCGTTTCAAACGAGGAATTGACTGATCTGCTCGAGTAACAATTGTTTTTCCTTTTTATCAGTAGATTTCATTATCATAAATTTATGCTTATCTGCATTTCTTTTCTTTTTGCTCTATATTTTTCTTTATTGCCTTTATTTTGTTCTTGCATAGAATAAGGGTGTGGATTGGATTTTGGTAGTGGATTTAGGACATTTGTGCCTTATTGATATATGTTGATTGTTTGGATTTTGTGAATGGATGGATGAGAGGGCAATATGCCGAATTATGATATCATTTGTGATTGCCTTTGTTTTTTTGGATTATTGCTTGAAATTTGTTGGGTTGCGCTTGTTGAGTTTATTTGTACTACCCATAAGCATTGAGGACAATGTCCAATTTAGGTTTGGGGGTGCATTTGTGCAACGCCATTGTGCTTATTGTGCTTGATTTTCAATTTGTGTGCCAAATTTTTCGAAATTTTTTGCGATATTGCCATATTTGAGCATGCTTTGCTTGTGGAGATTGTTCTTTATATGATGTAGTGAGGAATTGTGCATCTTTGCTAGTGTTTGGTTTAGATTAACATCATGCCACTTAGGGTGTCTTTGAACAAAATACGTTTGTTAGGATTATGCTCAATAGCAAGAGTGTAATATTGTAATGAACAATCTTTTTCATATTAATAAAGTGATTTCTGGTTTAAACAAATCTTATAGCATTTATAGTTTAATATTATAATTGTCAAAGTAAATAATCATAAGGTCTAAAGACTATGAGAACAGAAGAATTGTTCGTACATCTAGAAATGTATGTGGTAGACACAATTCTTTAGTTAGTCTTGAATATTGTTCACAACTTAAGTTAAAGGTTGGGCACCTTTATGTTGTTAAAGTTGTAGAATTCTTTTGCTAGCATTTGAGTGGGATCAAATGAGATATGATGAGTCTAAAATCATCGGAGTGTCTTCGAGCAAAAGAATCTAGTGCACTGGGTGCATTGAACAGGATCACAATGAAATACTTTATCTATAACCGTCAGTAGATAAAAGTAATTTCATTATCAGGACAATCGGAGAGTCTATCTTAATCCTGAGATAAATGATGGACTTATGGTTGCAAGTGATATAATTTGAGTTATCAATGAGTACGATTATATCGCATAGTCTATCCTCGATAGTTTGGTGATATTCATTTGTTAATCGATAGAGGACTTCATTTATAGATATGGACATCGTGGCTCCATTTATTAAATGAGAGTATAATATCATCATATGGATGTTTTGAGGCAATTGGATATTAAATCTCAACGTTGAGTTTTCGATAGTGTCTTTTGAAAACATGGCTTCTGGACAAGTCAAAATATCCAAGTTCAAAATGTGGTCATATGAGTAAATATGGTAACTTGGAGAGTTATAGGCGGTCTATGAACTCTTGGCGATTACTGATATTAATCACGAGGATATACTATCTCCAACATGATTGTCTAGGGTATGAATGAGGAACATCTTCCTTTTCTGTATTTATTTAAGAGTTCAATTTTAGCTCTTTAGTGGAATGAGTTAAAATTAATGGATCGGACCTAAGTGAATCATTTGTTGATTGTGATTAGGTTATGTCTATTGAAGCTTAAATTTAGATAGCCCGCCAAGATCCCCAAGCCACACGGACTTGCATGGATCACTTGATATATTCTATCGGACCAATTTGTGGGTCCATTTAGAATTGCATTTAATATATTAAGAATATAATTTGCACATTATTTATTTAATGGGCTGCTCAATTATATTAATATATTAATGAAAGACATGTGGGCTTGTTTCTTTTAGTAAGAATGGGTCTAGTTCACATGTGGGCTTTTTATTTAAAGTCCAATGGATTAAATGAAATAAGAAAATAATATATGGCCCATTTTATATGAGTGGGGTGGCAAGGTCATATTTAACCTAATATATTATTTTGTTTCATTGTTTTAATTAAATGAGAATTAATTAATTAATTAATTAATTATTTAATTAAGAAACAAATCTTTTATGATTAGGAAATATGATTCCTAAAGGTATACTATTGGTTGTTGTATACTAAAATTAAAAGACTTGTTTGACAAGAAAATAAATAATTAATTTTATTTATTTAATCAAATAAGAAGTCTTTTTAATTTAGTCAAATAAAAGAATAAAAATATCTATGAGTTGGATTAGGGTTTGAACTCTTAAAACTAGAAGTGAATTAGGGTGTAACTAAAACTCCTATATTTTTGGAGTGGAAATTGCGGCAACCCTAGTACTTCTGGGACAAGGATTTCGGCCACCCTTAAAAGAAAAGAGGAGAGAATTCGGCCACCATGAAATTGGGTGTTGTGATGCTTGAAACAATTCTTCTTCTTCTTCTTCTCAACTCATAGAAAGGAATAATTATTCTACTAAAAACAAAAAAAAGTGAATAGATTATTCTTTGATGGTACACTAATTGCTTGTTCATCAATAAGCTTGTGTGTACAACATCGATTTAGGTTCACGCGAGTTTCAATCATTAGATTGAGAACTCAAAAGTGAGCGGAATAATCTTAGTCTTCTTTTGATTGTTTTGTGACTAACAAAAGAAAAGTAAAGTTTGTTTGTCCATTCTCAGGTTTGCAATTCAAAGAAAAAGGGAGACCACGCTCCTAGGTGATTCACGTTCGTGCTAGGATTGAAGATCTTGCGGATTACCATCGACGTAAGTCAATCGGATCACGCGACAAAAGGTATTCTTCTTTTGTTGATTATATGTATGTTTAATTAATTAAAAGGGTTAAGGTTCATAAAAAAGAAATTTTTTTAAAAGCTACTAAATCTATTTTTTTAGTCTCACTTCCGCTGCGTGTACTACGATATTTTTCCCTACAACGTTAATCTTTTTCTCTTAATGTTGAGTGAATTATCAAATTTGCTTGAAGGCTAAGAATTAATAGTGGAGATTCCCGTGAGGATCACAAACACTGCATATAAAAAGCATAAGTTGAGTTGTAAAACATTCACTCTTTAAACACTCACTCTCAAGCACTCATACAAGCATATATTGGTCTCATTTGCACTAAATGTTGTTTGCCATAGAATATTATGGACTGCTTGTGGATACCTTATTTTGCTTAGTGGATAAGCCTTTAGAAATGATTTTAGACGATGCATGTAAAAAACCACTATTGGCCCAAACACTTCCAACCAATGTGAATATGTGTGCTCCCAAGCCCCTTTGAAGCCAAACACATTTTATGCCTTTCATTCATGAACCACATCTACATGAACATTATAGCCTTACAATAATTGACCTACCTTGACCAAGTGATTTACTAAAGTTTAGGAAATCAATGTAAAATGTTGAACTTGAAAATGTAAGGTGTGTACCTAGGCATGTAAATGTGTGCAATGAGTCTTGCAAAGCAAGAATGTTTGAAAAGAAAAATTGAAAGAGAACAAAAGCTTGAAAAGAATTGGCAAGCAAAGAAAAGCAAAGAAAAAGAGAACCAAGAAATTAGGCACAATTGGCCTAGAAAAGAAAGAAAAGTAAATGAACTACTCAATTTGAAAATAAGAGTAGCATGCACATGTAGAATTGTGAGCCTGGACACCTTGAATTGTGATCAATATATGTGAAACTCGTGGAACTCCTAATTAGAATGTATGCCTTAGTGTAATCATTAGGTTCCTTGATATACATCTTCCCATTCTTTGTTTCACCATGACCTTAGGCCCCATTACAACCAAAGAAAAGACCTTCATGATCTTTAGGATTGTCCATTTTGTACAATTTGTTTGATGCATGTTCTTTCTAATTCATGGTTTGCAATTCCATTCATGAGACCACTTTTCAGGAAATTACGTTTTTAATGATTATCATGTGCAATCAATTAGATGCCATAACATGAATTCATATTGCACATGTATGATATTGAGTGAACCTAGGAGTCTTAGAGAAAAAAAGAGAGAATCCGGTGAGGTTTAGTATCAAAGCGAATTACATTCTAAACTAAATAGCACCTTTGCTTTGAAGGTTTGGCATTTTGAATGTGAGATCGCATTGTGTACAATCATATCTAAGGGTGGCACATTTTTAAATAGCACCTTTGCTTTGAAGGTTTGGCATTTTGAATGTGAGATCGCATTGTGTACAATCATATCTAAGGGTGGCACATTTTTAATCTTTACTTGACATACTCTTACATGTTGAAGTCCTCACTATGGTATAACTGTTTTAATCTCTTCATTTTGGCTTCGCACATTGACCATAAGGAATTAATAACCTTTGAAATATCTCAATGCATGACTTTGGGGGTTGCTTGTGATTGTTTTGCTTGAGGACTAGCAAAAGATTGGTTTAGGGGTATTTGATCATGCCAAAATTGGTATGATTTTGGCCCTCATTTCCGATTCTTTTTGCTTGATTTTTGGGCATTTCCCCGTATTTAATAGTGTTAAATTGAGTGTTTCAGGCTTTATCAGGTTTCGAGAGCAATTGTGATGAAGTGGAGGACTTGTGTGTAAAATGGCTCACAAATGGGAAGAAATAGGGCATTTTCGCCACTTAGACAAGAGGAGGTCGCTACATGGGCGCCATGGCGACAGAGGATTCTTCAAGACATCAGAAGGTCGCCACTTAGGCGCCATGGCGACAAAAAGTCTCTAAAAGCATCAGGTGGGTGGCCACTTGGGGGTCGCCATGGCGACCTACCCCTACAAATGGCGACCTCAATCTTCAAGGCAAGGTCGCCACTTATGGTCGCCATGGTGACCTTGATGTTGCAAGTGGCGACCTCATTACATTTTGTAGGTCGCCACTTATGGTCGCCATGGCGACCTTGATGTGCAAGTGGCGACCTCCACACCATTTGCTTATGATCGCCACTTGCTAGATGGTGAAAAAGATGGTTTTCATGGCGACCTTCGCATCTAACCGTTTTACACACCAAGGGTCGCCATGGCGACCAAATAGCGAACTTGGCGCCACATCAGTGAATCAAGCAGTTATCAGTACATGTCCAAGAGTGTGTATTGTAGGGAAAAAATACGTGCACACAGCGGAAGTGAGACTAAAAGAGTTTAGTATATTTTAAAAAAATTTCAATATTGAACCTTAACCCTTTAATTTATTACATATATACGAAAAGATGAAATACCTTTGTCACGTGATCCGATTGACTAACGTCGATGGTAATCCGTAAGATCTTCCAAAACCGATCACGAACGTGAATCACCTAGGAGCGTGGTCTCCCTTCTTTGAACTGTGAACCTGAGAATGGACAACAAAAACTTTTCTGATTCTGTTAGTCACACAATCTCCAAAAGGTTGCTAAGAATGTTCCGGTCACTTTTGAATTCACAATCGTGAGATTGAAATTCGCGTGAACCTAATTCGAAAGTGTGTACAAGATCTCTTGATACTAAGATCACTAGTACACTATCGAAACAAGAACAATTCTTTTCTCACAAAACCCTCTTGGCCGAAAATCTCTCACTAGTCTAAGAGTTGAATTTTATTTTTCTCTAGCAAAAGAAAAATTCTCAATTGCAAAAACTAGGGTTTGACAAAAATACAAAGAATATATGTATCTCTCTTTTTGCACGCCTAATATATATTTGTATATATATATTGTGCAATTACTGCACGCCTCTTTTATATATCTTTTGCTTTTGTTCAAACACGCATGCATTACATAATATATATATTTTTTGCCAAAAAACATATATATATATATATATATATTACTTTATATATCTCGGTCAAAATATTATATATATATTCGGTCAAATATATAATATACATCTATGGCCAAATAACATATATATCTAGGCCAAATATAATATATATATCTCTATAGTGCAAACCCTAATCCAACTCTTTAGTGTATTTGTGACTATATAAAAGACTTCCTAATTTGACTAAACAAATAAAGTCTTTTATATTTAGTATAATACTAATAGTAGTATACTATTGGGAAACATATTTCCTAATCAAAAAAAGATTTGATTTTTAATCAAATAATTAATTAACATATTAATTAATTTCCATTTAATTAAATAATAAAATAAAACAATATAATGGGCTAAAAAATAGCCATTGCCGCCCATGACTAGAACTTGGTCCTACATATTGTTTTCTTATTTTATTTAATCCATTTGGACTTTAACAAAAAGCCCACATGTGAACTATACCCATTCTTACTAAAAGAAACAAGCCCACATGCATTTCATTAATATATTAATATAATTAAACAGCCCATTAAATAAATAATGTACAAATTATATTCTTAATATATTAAATACAATTCTAAATGGACCCACAAATAGTCCGGTAGAATATATCAAGTGATTCATGCAAGTCCGTGCGGATTGGGGATCTTGGCGGGCCTATCTAAATTTAAGCTCCAATAGACATAACCCAATCACAATCAACAAATGATTCACTTAGGTTCAATATATTAATTTTAGTTCATTCCACTAAAGAACTAAAATTGCACTCTTAAATAAAGATGGAATAAGTTAACGATACTCATTCATACCCTAGACAATCATATGGGAGATAGTGAATCCTCGTGAAGAATATAAGTAATCGCCAAGAGCTCATAGACCGCCTATAGCTCTCCAAGTTACCATATTTACTCATATGACCACACTTTGAACTTGGATATATATTATGACTTGTCCAGAAGTCATCTTTCAATAGACACTATTGAAAACTCAACGTTAAGATTTCATATCCAAAACCACAAAGCATCCATATGATGATATTCTACTCACATTTAATAAATGGAGCCACGATGTCCATATCTATAAATGAAGTCCTCTATTGATTAACAAATGAATACCACCAAACTATCGAGGATAGACTATGCTATATAATCGTACTCATTGATAGCTCAAATGATAACACTTGCAACCATAAGTCCATCATTTATCTCAAGATTAAGATAGACTCTCCGATTGTCCTGATAATGAAAAGACTTTTATCTATTGACGGTTCTAGAAAAAGTATTTTATTGTGATCCAGTTCAATGCTCCCAGTGCACTAGATTCTTTTACTTGAAGACCCTTCGATGATTTTAGACTCATCACAACACATTTGATCCCACTCAAATGCTAGTAAAAAAATTCTACAACTTTAACAAGATAAAGATGCCCAACCTTTAACTTAAGTTGTGAATGTTATTCAAGAATAACTAAAGAATTGTGTCTACCTCATACATATCCAGATGTACAAACAATTCTGTAGACACAATTCTTCTTTTCTCATAGTCTTTTGACCTTATGATTATTCACTTTGACAATTATAATAATAAATGCTATATAAGATTTTGTTAACAAACAGAAATCACTTTATTAATATGAAAAGATTGTCAAGTACAACATTACATTCTTGCTATTGAGCATAATCCTAACATGTATATATAGAACGACCTTTCATCTTCAACATAATTAGATCCTTCGAGAAGAGAGCATGAATTTGCATCTTTGAGATCTAGTTTTCTCATCCATGGCACACCATTCCTCATCCTCCATTTCTCTCCTTGAACTTATCTAATTCCATCCAAACCTCAACACAAAGCCTTAATTCCTTCCCTACATCATTCCTATCCCACCATTTCTCCACCCAAATTCCTTTGTCATTTTCCACCAAAACACCCACATTTTAAGACATATCATCTACCTTCATTCTTTGCATCTAGGAGCATAGAGGAGAAGAAGGATCAAGCTTAAAGAAGGTGACCCAAGGGTTATTTCCTTACTATTTACTTCTTTTTCATTTATTGCAAATATGTGTAACTAAACCCGCAATCTAGGGGATAGATTTGAGGATCAATTGGTTGTGGGTTTAGCTTAGCTTGTAATGAATCTCTTATGTGTTCTATTCATTCAAATTAATAGATTCTATTCATTATGTAATTGACTTGTATATCACTTGTTAATTGCAATCTTGAGTGGAGTAATTTGTTATATATTCATATATGGATTGACACTCCTTGTGTGATTAAGAACCCATTGAATAGGATAGATTAGTGGTGGGTATATCAACCCCACTAATCTAAGCCTTTAGTGGTTAACATAATGAGATTGGTACATTAAAGTAGCTATTTAGCATAACCCACATTCAATTGTTAATTGATCTATTCCCTAGCTATCTTATTTATTGTTTTCATCATTACTCTTATCAAGGTGTTGAGTATTCTATTTTCATAACATTTTTGTATTTTCATTTTAGTAGTTAGCATTGGTGGTTTTAGAAACCATACATCTATCAAACACTATGATTTATTTTATTGTTGAAAGATTAGTCAATCTATCTAATTAACTCTCCATATCCCCGTGGAACGAACTTGCTTACCATTTTACTATCAAATCACATTTTAAAAGGATTAAGTGGCTTAAAAGAGTTTTCAAGAATCAAACAAAAACTATATCATTTTTGTGAGTGCACGACGACTCATCACTTGTATGTTTTAAGGTCGTTAATACATACTACACTGCTCAATGATGAATTGTTTAAAGTTGAAAAACCTAAAACAAAACGACAAAAGATTTCTTTAGAAAACGAAATGTATCTATGACATCTAAGACTTGGCCATATCAACCTTGACCGGATAGATAGACTAGTGAAAAGCGGACCTTTAAGTGAGTTAAAGGTTGGCCCCTTACCTGTCTGCGAATCCTGTTTAGAAGGTAAAATGACCAAGAGACCTTTTACTGGAAAAGGGCTGAGAGCTAAAGAACCACTAGAGCTTATACATTCAGACGTCTGTGGACCGATGAATATTAAAGCAAGGGGTGGTTATGAGTATTATGTCACCTTTATAGATGACTACTCAAGATACGGATATGTCTACCTAATGCAATGAAAGTTAGAAACTTTTAAAAAGTTTAAAGAATTCCGAGCTGAAGTTGAAAATCAGTTAGGAAAGACTATCAAGACTTTACGATCAGATCATGGAGGTGAGTACCTTGAACAAGAGTTTGAAGACTTCATGGTCGAGTATGGGATAGTGTCCCAACTCACAGCTCCTAGTACACCTCAGCAAAATGGTGTCGCGGAGAGGAGAAATAGAACCCTAATGGAAATGGTGAGATCTATGATTAGTTTCTCATCGTTACCAAATTCCTTTTGGTGATATGAGTTACAAACAGCGGCATACATTTTGAATGTAGTGCCATCCAAATCTGTTTCTAAGACTCCTCTAGAGTTGTGGAATGGTTGTAAAGTTAGTTTGCGACATTTTCGTGTATGTGGGTGTCCAGCACACATGCTGAAGAACAGAAGTGGAAAGCTATAACCTAAGTCTATGGTTTGCTTGTTTGTAGGATACTCCAAGGAGACCAGAGGTGGATACTTCTATAGTCCTAAAGATAACAAAGTGTTTGTACCGACAAATGCAACGTTTCTTGAGAATAACTATATTAGTGACCATAAGCCTTGTTCTAAAATTGTATTGAATGAGTTTGAGCCTGGTGAGACCAGTTCTCAGTTAACAAGAGTTGTTGATCCATTAACATCTAAGAGTCAGATGATTCCTAGTCAGGATACACTACCACCTAGACATAGTGAGAGGGTTGTGAGACAGCCTGAACGCTATTTGGGTGTAAGTGAGGGACAAGATGTTGTCTCTACTGATAGTGTGGATGATCCATTGACATTTAAGAATGCAATGGAAGATCCTGATAAAGAGGAATGGCTTAAATGCATGAATCTCGAGATGGAGTCCCTGTACTCTAACTTAGTCTGGGAACTTGTAGACTTACCAGATGGGGTGAAACCCATAGGGTGTAAATGGATCTATAAGAGAAAGAGAGGATTAGACGGGAAGGTAGAGACCTTCAAGGCAAGGCTGGTGGCCAAGGGTTATACCCAAAAGGAGGGGGTCGATTATGAAGAGACCTTCTCGCCAGTAGCCATGTTTAAGTCTATTCGGATTCTCTTATCCACTGCTGCCTATTTTGATTACGAAATTTGGCAAATGGACGTCAAGACTGCATTCTTGAATGGCAATCTTGATGAGAGCCCTCCAGATCAAGAGCAAAAAGTTTGCAAGTTGCAAAGATCCATTTATGGACTTAAGCAAGCATCTAGATCTTGGAACATAAGGTTTGATGAAGTGATCAAAACCTATGGCTTTGAGCAAAACGTTAATAAGCCTTGTGTCTACAAGCGCATCATTGACAAGAAAGTAGTTTTCTTGGTCCTATACGAAGATGACATCCTACTCATTGGGAATGATATGGGAGTATTGTCTGATGTAAAGGGCCGGTTGGCCAGCCAATTCCAAATGAAAGATTTGGGAGAGGCGAGTTATGTTCTAGGGATCCAACTTATAAGGGATCACAAGAACAAATTTATAACACTGTCTCAAGCATCATATATCGACAAAATTCTTGTGCGATTTTCGATGCATAACTCCAAGAAAGGTAATTTACCTTCCAGACATGGAGTTCACTTGTTTAAGGAACAGTTTCCTAAGACACCTCAAGAAGTTGAGGATATGAGACGTGTTCCCTATGCGTCAGCAGTAGGTAGTCTCATGTATGCTATGTTATCCACGAGACCGGACATCTACTTTGCAGTGGGAATAGCTAACAGATACCAGTCCAACCCAGGATTAGATCATTGGGTTGCTGTCAAGACTATTCTCAAGTATCTTCGGAGAATGAGAAACTATATGCTAGTGTATTCTGGACAGGATTTAATCCTGTTAGGATATACGGATTCTGATTTTCAGTCAAACAGGGATTCTAGAAAATCCACATCTGGATCAGTATTCACCCTTGGTGGTGGAGCCATTGTGTGGAGGAGTGTTAAGCAATCTTGTATTGCTGATTCCACCATGGAAGTCGAATATGTAGCCGCTTGTGAAGTTGCTAAAGAGGCTGTTTGGCTCCGTAAGTTCTTGAGTGATCTGGAAGTTGTTCCGGATATGGATAAGCCCATCACACTTTATTGTGATAATAGTGGTGCTATGACTAATTCCAAAGAACCAAGAAGCCATAAGAGAGGTAAGCATATAGAGAGGAAATATCATCTCATTAGAGAGATAGTGCAGAGAGGAGATATGACCGTGACCAAGGTAGCATCACAGGACAATCATGCTGATCCATTTACGAAGACCTTACCGGCTAAAGTGTTTACGGGTCACCTAGAGAGTCTAGGTTTACAGGACATGTCTCACATGCTTTAGTGCAAGTGGGAGATTGTTGGGGTTTTTGCCCTAAAGCTTGTAGTTTGTAAATGTGAATTGAACAAGAAATAAAAGAAGTAGTTTATTCATTCAAATTGTCTCATACATTTATTTATAACATGTGTACTTAACATCCAAGATTGCTGAATGTAATTTTAACCTGAGTATATGAATGTCATATACAAATGGATTCAGTTTGAAACGAGCAATCTAAAGAGTCCGCAGATAGCAAATAAAGCTGGGTATTTTATTTGTGGTCAATCTACAGCGGCGGTCCATTCCGTAATGTACGGTGATCTTATCCTAGATCATTCATATGGAGATATGAGAATGGAGGCACCTTGTATGATATGATCATATACGACTGGCCTATGACCTTGTTACATGATGAGATTCATATACATCAACTAATGATGGCTATATGTGGGTGATCTTAATCCTGAGTGTCTTATCGACTCCTTTAGGTTAGATCGTGGTCTTTGATATACCATGGGTGAGGTCGAAGTTGCATTTCCGATCAATATGCTCCGTATGTTGGGATTGCGGTTTGGCTTATGGCTGGGAAGGTTTGCACACAATAGTGGAATCCACTCTTTCTTGTGAGAAGTAGATAGTAGTTCCCTTAAGGGTTGATTCGGGGCTTGAACAATATGAGTGCTCTCCTAATTCCATAAGGAATGTATGATTTATTGTTCATTAGAGAATCAATGGTACTTAATGGAAAGATATAATTAGAGGGGTATGACGGACATTATGACCTAGCTCTAATTATGAACTATCTGTGGAGGATCATACCATATGTAATAGCTATATCGATGGACACCAAGAGTTATTGGTTTGTGTAAAAACGTCTACAGTTGAGAGAGTGCAGCTTCGGGTTTTTAGTGGAATAACACCGAAGTTAATAATCATGAAATATTAATTAAAGAGTTTAATTAATTATTTCTAAGGATTATTGGAGCTCAAAATACTGTGGGTCCATTAGGTCCCCTTGCTAGCCTGATCGATTTAGGTAACAAGGGTCACGGTTAATTAATTGGATTGTCCAATTAATTGTGTTACAAAAGTGACACGTGTCTATTCAGGAATTAATTGAATAATGTGATTATTCAATTAATGAATATTAATGATTATGTTAATTAAATAATTAGATTATTTAATTGTGTAATTAATCATTAGATGGAGGGTGTTGATTGATATTTAATTTTGAATGAAGAAAAGATAATTTGATTATTTTATTTTCATTTAATTAAATATTTAAATTTGAATTCAAATTAAATCAAATAAATTGATTAATATCTTTAAAAGATATTCGATATCTAAAAAGATTTTATTAATTAATATAATTTTAAAATATACATATATATGATATATGTTAGTTTTAAATGAGTTTGATTAAAAAAAAATGTGGGATAACTGATCAAACACCAAAAAAAAAAAAAAAAAAAAAAAAAAAAAAAAAAAAAAGAGAGAAACAAGTGTGCGGCAAACAAGAATTATATAGAAAAAATAAAAATAAAAAATTCTTGCTTTTGAAAAGAGTCTGGCTGCATTCAATACACATAGCAAGGTGTTGCTTTGTGTGTCTCTATATCCTCCTTGTTCCTGAGTACCGTGACGTACCCACACGCCGTTATCAATCCCGGGTTATAGCGAGGAAGATTAAGTAGTTCAAATCAAGAGCATATCGTATTAAAGTGAAGGAGCCTACAAACGTTGGTATGAAATTGTTTTCATCTCCTTATTGTTTTCGATTATTACAGTACAAATGGGTTTGTTTGATGATTGCTTTTAAAAATTTTAAAACCTTTCCGCTGCGCAATCTGTAAACCTAGGTACCAACAAGTTCTACCCAAAGATCTTTAGAATGAGACTTCGATCCTCTCAGGTTCATCCCGATCCATTAGGACCCTAGTCCCTCGCTTCCACCAAGAGAGCCCAAAGGCGGGGTAGAGGATCCAGGAATGATAATCCAGCACCAGTACCCCCTCCAATTGCGGACCCAATACCCTGAGACCCGGTTGGGCAGGAAATCGATCGGGGTGCTCTTGAGCAGCAAGCAGCAGCCTATGAAGAAGCTATCCGCCTCCGGATGATAGCATAGGGAATTCCATTCGAAGTAGCCAAGCTCTCAGGAGATATTGGCCCAGGTACCCGGGTACTAGTGTTTGACCTACTAGGACCACCTCTCCTAATCCTAGTCCGTCAGGTGGATCTCAGACCCAGATTAGTGAAGTTCGCCATTGAGATTCCTCCTAGAGGAGCTCAACCCTCAGCGAAGCCTAGGGCAAAATAGAAAAAAACACAGCCCGATTCAGAGGGAAGTGCCAGATCCAGAAGGAGTCCCAAAATGAAACACCAAAAAGCTAAGCGGAAGTAGGTGGCCATTAATTTAGAAACCTCGGATGAAGAAGGTTCGGTAGCTTGATCCAGAAGCAAAAAATCCAAGCGCCTGGAAGATCAGATGGCTAAGATGGCAAAAGAGCTTGAGGAATTGAAAAAGGGAATGCACCAAACAATTCAGAAGAACCCCCTGGGAGAGAGGATGTACCCTTCTCTAGGAGAATCAGGGAGGCTGAATTACCCCCCAAGTTTAGGATGCCCACTGAAAAGTATTCTGGAACAGAAGAGTCCGTCAGCCACCTGGAGAGTTTTGTCCACCAGATGGAAGTCCAAAATGCAACCTGGTCAGCGATGTTCCTTTCAACTGTGACTGACAATGCTAAGACGTGGTTTAGGAAATTACCATCAGGTAGTGTTGATTCATTTTATAAGCTTACCATAGCCTTTTATGCACAGTTTTAGGGAATCAAGCCTCGCACAAATGACCCTATTTTATTTCAGTATGTGACCTAGGAGTGGGGTGAAACCTTGAGATCCTATGTGGAAACATTTCACAAGGAGGTTCTCCAGATGGGAGCATTCGATGAGAAAGAGACATTAGGGAATTTCAGGAGAAACCTATAGGCTGGCAGATTGTTCCGGTCATTTGCTAAACATCCACTGGAGACTTATCAGGAGGCTTATAACCGAGCTCTGGAACAAGTGGACATATAGAACAACTCCGGATCAAGGTCGAGCATGATGAAGCCAGATTAGCACCCCGTCTTAAGAAGGAAGTCCCGAAGCCTGCACCAGCCAAAAGATTCCAGAACCAGCCCCAAAACCGATCAACCTATAGGCCACCTCCCTTTCCTTCGTACCAGGAAAGGTACTCGGCTAGAAGAACACCTCTCAGAACTTCTCAACTAAAGGAAGTAGCCCAGATAGCAGGGGAGGAAGATGGGTACAACCATTACATCCCCCTCAATGCTTTGTGAGAAACCATTTACCTTGCCATTCGAGATAAGGGCCTACTCAGGAAGCCGGGTCTCATGAAAGCCCCATTTGATAGGAGGAACCGGTACAAGTACTGTGACTTCCACTAGGATGTGGGACACAACACCTCTTAATGTTACAACCTCCATAACCAGATCGAAGGATTGGTAAGGGGAGGCCTATTGACTGAATTTTTACAGCAAGTATGAGACAACATCAAGGAGGGGAAGCAGGTGCAAAGCGAGATGCAAGAAGCAGCAAAAAGACTGAGAGATGGGGAAAATGATCTGATGCAGCAGATCCATGTGATTCATACCATTAGTGGAAGTCCTACCTTGGTTGGAATCTCTAATAATTCAAGAAAGAACCACGTTAGGAAGATACCCAGGCTCAATACCGGTCATGAGGTGCTTAAAGTCAACAATGGATCCCAAGATTCATCTTGCTCCACTAGGATCGTTTTCATAGAGGAAGATGTCTACAATATAGTTCAGCCCTATTATGACCCCATGGTAATCTCAGTAGAGATCGCCAATTACCGGGTACACCACGTCTTGATAGATACAGGAAGCCGTATTGACATCTTGTTCAAGGGAGCACATGAACAACTCAACTTGAAGAATTCATGCTACAACAGCTGCACCTCACCTTTATAGGGGTTCACAGGGGACTCTGTCATGCCTATGGGATCGAAAATTCTACCCATCATAGTCGGAGATGCTCCTCTTCAACAAAGCGTGATGACATAATTCATTGTGGTAGACACCCCTTCTGATTACAATGCAATTTTGGGTAGACCATTCCTGTCAGGGATTAGGGGGGTACTATTGTTAGGATTATGCTCAATAGCAAGAGTGTAATATTGTATTTAACAATCTGTTTCATATTAATAAAGTGATTTCTGGTTTAAACAAATATTATAGCATTTATAGTTGAATATTATAATTGTCAAAGTAAATAATCATAAGGTCTAAAGACTATGAGAAAAGAAGAATTGTTCATACATCTGGATATGTATGTGGTAGACACAATTCTTTAGTTAGTCTTGAATATTGTTCACAACTTAAGTTAAAGGTTGGGCACCTTTATCTTGTTAAAGTTGTAGAATTCTTTTGCTAGCATTTGAGTGAGATCAAATGAGATATGATGAGTCTAAAATCATCGGAGTGTCTTCGAGCAAAAGAATCTAGTGCACTGGGTGCATTGAACAGGATCACAATGAAATACTTTATCTATAACCGTCAGTAGATAAAAGTAATTTCATTATCAGGACAATCGGAGAGTCTATCTTAATCCTGAGATAAATGATGGACTTATGGTTGCAAGTGATATCATTTGAGTTATCAATGAGTACGATTATATCACATAGTCTATCCTCGATAATTTGGTGATATTCATTTGTTAATCGATAGAGGACTTCATTTATAGATATGGACATCGTGGCTCCATTTATTAAATAAGAGTATAATATTATCATATGGATATTTTGAGGTAATTGGATATTAAATCTCAACGTTGAGTTTTCAATAGTGTCTATTGAAAACATGGCTTCTGGACAAGTCAAAATATCCAAGTTCAAAACGTGGTCATATGAGTAAATATGGTAACTTGGAGAGTTATAGGCGGTCTATGAACTCTTGGCGATTACTGATATTAATCACGAGGATACACTATCTCCAATATGATTGTCTAGGGTATGAATGAGGAAGCATCTTCCTTTTCTGTCTTTATTTAAGAGTTCAATTTTAGCTCTTTAGTGGAATGAACTAAAATTAATGGATCGGACCTAAGTGAATCATTTGTTGATTGTGATTAGGTTATGTCTATTGGAGCTTAAATTTAGATAGCCCGCCAAGATCCCCAATCCACACGGACTTGCATGGATCACTTGATATATTCTACCGGACCAATTTAGGGTCCATCTAGAATTGCATTTAATATATTAAGAATATAATTCGCACATTATTTATGTAATGGGCTGCTAAATTATATTTATATATTAATGGATGACATGTGGGCTTGTTTCTTTTAGTAAGAATAGGTCTAGTTCACATGTGGGCTTTTTATTTAAAGTCATATGGATTTAATGAAATAAGAAAAATAATATTTGGCCCAATATATACATGTGGGGCGGCAAGGTGATTTAAAAGCCTTAAATATTATTTTGTTTTCATTGTTTAATTAAATAAGAATTAATTTATTTATTAATTAATTGTTTAATTAAGAAACAAATCTTTTCTGAATAGGAAATATGATTCCTATTGGTATACTATTGGTAGTAGTATACTTAAATTAAAAGACTTGTTTGACAAGGAAATAAATAATTAATTTTATTTATTAAATCAAATAAGAAGTCTTTTATTTTAGTCAAATAAGGAATAAAAGATTTATGAGTTTGATTAGTATTTGGAAATCTTAAACAAAATAGGAATTAGGGTGCAACTAAATCTCCAATATTTTAGGAGTAATAATTGCGGCAACCCTAATTGTTTTTGGCCAAGGATTTCGGCCACCCTAAGTGTGAAAAGAGAGAAGAAATTTTGCAACATATATATGGCCTATTATAATTTTCGGCCAGACCTAGGGTTTATGTGCAGAAATTTTATTTCTTCTTCTTCTTCTTCTCAACTCATAGTTAGAGATCTATTATTCTACTAAAAACAAAAGGAACATAGATTATTCTTTGATGGTATATATTGTTTGCTTGTTCATTAATAAGATTGTATATACTATATCGATTAAGGTTCACGCGAGTTTCGATCATAAGATTGAGAACTCAAAAGTGACCAGAATAATCTTAGGTTCCTTTAGATTGTTTTTGGGACTAACGAATCAAGAAAAGTTTGTTTAATCCAATCACAGGTTTGCAATTCAAAGAGAGGGAGACCACGCTCCTAGGTGATCCACGTTCGTGCTAGGATTGAAGATCTTGCGGATTACCATAGATGCAAGTCAATCGGATCACGCGACAAGAGGTATTAATCTTTTGTTTATTCTTTATATATCTTTAATTAATCAAAAGGGTTTAAGGTTCATAAAATTGGAAAAATTTTAAAAGCTACTCAAACTATTTTTTTTAGTCTCCCTTCCGCTGCGTGTACTACGTTATTTTTCCCTACAATTGGTATCAGAGCCTAGGTTGAACCCTTTTAATTAATTAATGTATATATACGTGGATTGATTTCTTTTTATTGTGATTATGCATGTTTTAGAAAGAGATGGCACTCTAGGTATTCGCATATATAATTACATGTGATGTATGGAGTTATATATGTTTTATGTGGTTTGTTATTGCTCGATTTTGGTCCTAGATTTTCTATGTAATTTTGATTTCGGAATTGTAACAAGAAGGGTGGTCTATCATCGCCATAATTCCTTCTTGGTAGTTGCTATATTTTTTTATGTATTAAAAATTGCTGCAGTTTTTTAATGTATTAAAAAAACAAAAGGTGCAGTATTTTTTACTGCTGTGTATATTAAAAAAAAAAAAAAAAATTTGCAGTAATTTTATTTGTTTAAATTAAATTGTAACACGTTCTACATCGAAGAATTGAAGACGTGAAGCAACCGGAACCGAGAACGAGCACCGTGCGCACCCTAGGAGTGGATTGGGCTGCGCATGGCAAGCCCAAAGCTTGGAGGGCTGCGCACGGCAGCCATGCAAGGCCTATGGGCTGCGCATGGCAGCCACTTATGTGGGGTTGTGGGCCGTGCAATCCCAAGGGTGGAGGCCGAAGGATGAGCGTATGGTTGATGGGCCACTTGAAGATCTTGTATTCCAAATTCATTGTAATTTACTTGTTTTTCTAGGATGGGCCAAAATTGTTGCTATTTATTTTATGCTTAAATATTACAATATTTGTTATTGTATGATAACATGTCATATAGAATAGGAGTGCCACTCATATATCTCTTTTGGTATGAACATGCATTGAATGATTTAGGTATCTAAATTGGCATCTAGATAATTTGGTAAATCATTCTATGGGATTTAATCACACGCCTTAAATAATTGAGTGGGAGAAGGTGTTTTTGTAACACCTATGGCTTCCAAGATTAGTTGAGCTTAATTATTTTTTGGTAATCCCCCAAAGGGGCGTCCATGAATGGAATTAAGCAATATACATCCTTACAAGGATAGACTAGACAATGGACTCAAACGAGATCTACTCCCAAAGGAGGGATTTTCGTGAGAGAAAATTGAGGGTCGATATCTTGGTAACACACTCAATGTAATTTTATTGATATCCTCCAAAGAGTTCTTGTCAGTAAAATTGCAAGGCTAAAATTGAAAACGCTGGTTGTTATGTTAACAATTAGGTGGGACCTAGTCTAACTAGTAAATGGTGCGAACTCCCAAAGGAGGCGTAACATTTATGGGTGTTAGATCACCGTTGAATTTTCATGATTGAGTTATTCATTTAATTCAAGATAAATATTTAAAGTGCTTTATAATGATTATTTACTTATATTAATTTTTGTTTAATTAAGAAATCATGACCCCATCACTTATGAACATCCTGAAAGATAAAACTTTAACCGGTAATAATTATGTCACATGGAAAAGGAAAATTGGGTTGTTGCTGCAAGCTGGAAAAATATAAATTTTGTTCTAACTACTCCTAAACCACCTGCTCTTACTAATGAATCTAATGCAATGAGACGAGTATGAGCAGTGGAAGACCTCTAATGAGATGGCCAAATGGCTACCATTTCCGACGTGTTGCAACAGCAGCATGAAGGAATAGGGTCTGCTGCTGATATGATGATGTCTCTAGAAGAGATTCATATGGTTGGTAAAGTTGCTACTATTAAGACCCGTCAGAAGGTCAAGGAATAATAGAAGAAAAAGCAACTTGGGCATACCAAGAAAGAGACTAAGAAAGTAACCAAGATCAAAAGGAAGTGCTTCTTTTGTGGTGAAAAGAGACATTGGAAAAGTAATTGCCCAAAGTCTCAGAATAGAACAAGGTAATGCGAATTATCTTGAAACATGTTTTTCTGGCAGATTCTACAGATTCTTGGATCGTAGACTCTGGAGCCAATAATCATGTTTGTTATTCCTTATGGGGGTTCCAAGAAAGGAGAAAGCTGAGTAAGAATGAAATCAATTTACGCTTGGGCAACAGAACGTTAGTGTCTGCAAGTGCAGTGGGAGATATTAGAGTTTGTTTGGATTCTAGAAAGCATTTAAATTTAATAGACGTTTATTATGTACCTCAATTCAAGAGGAATTTAATTTCAGTTTCTTGTTTGGATAAATTTGGATATTCGGTTACTTTTAATAAAGTTTTTATTATTAGTAAGAATGACAAAGTTATTTGCAAAGGTACATTGGAAAACGGTCTATACTTTTTGCATAGAAATATCTCTCACTCGTTAGACACAGAAATAACGGAACCTGATCATAAAAGAGTTAAATTATCAAAAGATGAAACCTATCTATGGCATTTACGCCTAGGTCATATTAACCTTAATAGGATTAAAAGATTGGTAAGTGACGGACCTTTGAGTGACTTAAAGGTTGATGATCTACCAACTTGTGAATCTTGTTTGGAAGGTAAAATGACCAAAAGGACGTTCTCTGCCAAAGGTGCCAGAGCTACTGAATGTTTAGGATTGATACATACTGATGTATGTGGACCTATGAGCATTCAAGCTTGAGGTGGATATGAGTAATTCATCACTTTCACAGATGATTACTCAAGATTTGGCTATGTGTATCTCATGCGACATAAGTCGGATGCTTTTGACATGTTCAAAGCATTTAAAGCTGAAGTGGAAAATCAGCTTGAGAAACACATAAAAATCTTGAGATCTGATCGTGGTGGAGAATATCTATCTGGTGAGTTTCAGCAATATCTTATTGATAATGGGATAGTTTCTCAGTTTTCTGCACTTGGTACACCTCAACAAAATGGGGTAGCAGAAAGGAGAAATAGAACTCTTTTGGATATGGTTAGGTCTATGTTGAGTTATTCAACACTTCCTATTTCTTTCTGGGGATATGCTTTACAAACTGCAATATACATTCTAAACCATGTACCATCTAAGTCTGTTCCTAAAACACCGCATGAGTTGTGGACTGGGCGCAAGCCTAGTTTACGACACTTAAGGATATTTGGATGTCCTGCGCACGTGTTAAAAGGAAAGACAGAAAAGATGGAGTCCCGTTCAGAAACATGTATATTTGTAGGGTATCCGAAAGAAACTAAAGGATATTATTTTTATAGTCCTTCAGATCTTAAAGTATTTGTTTCGACAAATGCTAAATTTCTAGAAAAGGACTATATGAATGATTTTGTGCCTAAAAGTAGAATTGTCCTGAATGAGATGTCAGGAGATACAATTCCACGAGAGGTTACACAACCTAACCCAATTGTAAGTTCTGATCCAACACAAGGTCAACAACCTACCATTCCTCGTCGTAGTGGGAGGGTTAGAACACAACCCGAAAGATACATCGGTCTGGGAGAATCTGTAGAGAATCTCCCGGACGACGATGATCCCTATACGTACAAGGAAGCTATGGAGGATGTTGATAGTCACCATTGGCAAAAGGCAATGCAATCTGAGATTGAATCTATGTTCGATAACAAAGTCTGGTCCCTTGTAGACTTGCCTAAAGGGATAAAACCCATTGGGTGCAAGTGGGTATACAAGAGGAAAAGAGGTATGGATGGAAAGGTGGAAACCTTTAAAGCTAGACTGGTAGCTAAAGGGTATACACAGAAAGAAGGTATCGATTACGAGGAAACCTTCTCTCCTGTGGCCATGCTTAAATCCATTAGGATACTCTTATCCATTGCAGCATCTTTAGATCTAGAGATTTGGCAAATGGACGTCAAGACAGCTTTCCTTAATGGAAGTCTTGACGAAAGCATCTACATGATACAACCAGAGGGATTCATTGAAAAGGGCCAAATGGAAAAGGTATGCAAGTTGCAGAAATCCATATATGGATTAAAGCAAGCATCCAGATCCTGGAACATAAGGTTCGATCAAGCTGTCAAAGGTTTTGGATTTATTCAGAATCTTGACGAACCTTGTGTATACAAAAGGATTAAAGGCGACAAGTTGGTTTTCCTGATTCTTTATGTTGATGATATACTACTCATCGGAAACGATGTAGGTGTATTGACATCAGTAAAAGAATGGTTAGCAAAACAATTTGATATGAAGGACTTAGGAGAAGCAAGTTTTATTCTAGGTATAGGGATAGAAAGAATAGAACGATTGCATTGTCCCAAGCTTCATACATAGACAAAATCTTGTCTAGGTTTTCCATGCAGGATTCCAAGAAAGGTATGTTACCTTTCAGACATGGAATCAAGCTTTCTAAGGAACAAGTTCCTAAGAATGAGCATGAAGAGCAGTTCATGAGTAGAGTTCCATATGCCTCGGCAGTTGGAAGTCTCATGTATGCAATGCTCTGCACTAGACCAGATATTTGTTTTGCTGTTGGCATAGTTAGCAGGTTTCAATCGAAGCCTGGTCCTGATCACTGGACGGCAGTCAAGCATATTTTCAAGTATCTCAAGAGAACGAGAGATAATATGCTTGTATACTCTGGAGGGGATTTGATTCCCGTTGGGTATACAGATTCTGATTTTCAATCAGATTCTGACTCCAGAAAATCCACATCAGGGGATGTGTTTACTATTGGAGGAGGAGCAGTTATATGGAGGAGTATCAAGCAATCTTGTATTGCTGATTCCACCATGGAAGCTGAGTATGTTGCTGCATGCGAGGCTGCCAAAGAGGCTGTTTGGCTCCGTCAATTCTTGATTGACTTGGAAGTGGTTCCTAGTGCGAATAAGCAGATCACTATCTACTGTGACAACAGTGGAGCAGTGGCTAATTCGAAAGAACCAAGAAGTCATAAGAGAGGTAAACACATTGAAAGGAAATATCATCTTTTAAGGGAGATTGTTCAAAGAGGTGACGTGACGATTACCAAAATCGCGTCAGCAGAAAATCTAGCAGATCCCTTCACAAAGACTCTACCTCAGAAGAGTTTCGATGGGCACCTAGAGAATATGGGCTTGAGAAATATGATACATTTGCTATAGCGCAAGTGGGAGATTGTTAGGATTATGCTCAATAGCAAGAGTGTAATAATGTAATTAACAATCTTTTTCATATTAATAAAGTGATTTCTGTTTTAAACAAATCTTATAGCATTTATAGTTTAATAATTGTCAAAGTAAATAATCATAAGGTCTAAAGACTATGAGAAAAGAAGAATTGTTCATACATCTGGATATGTATGTGGTAGACACAATTCTTTAGTTAGTCTTAAATATTGTTCACAACTTAAGTTAAAGGTTGGGCACCTTTATCTTGTTAAAGTTGTAGAATTCTTTTGCTAGCATTTGAGTGGGATCAAATGAGATATGATGAGTCTAAAATCATCGGAGTGTCTTCGAGCAAAAGAATCTAGTGCACTGGGTGCATTGAACAGGATCACAATGAAATACTTTATCTATAACCGTTAGTAGATAAAAGTAATTTCATTATCAGGACAATCGGAGAGTCTATCTTAATCCTGAGATAAATGATGGACTTATGGTTGCAGGTGATATCATTTGAGCTATCAATGAGTACGATTATATCGCATAGTCTATCCTCGATAGTTTGGTGATATTCATTTGTTAATCGATAGAGGACTTCATTTATAGATATAGACATCGTGGCTCCATTTATCAAATGAGAGTATAATATCATCATATGGATGTTTTGAGGTAATTGGATATTAAATCTCAACGTTGAGTTTTCAATAGTGTCTATTGAAAACATGGCTTCTGGACAAGTCAAAATATCCAAGTTCAAAACGTGGTCATATGAGTAAATATGGTAACTTGGAGAGTTATAGGCGGTCTATGAACTCTTGGCGATTACTGACATTAATCACGAGGATACACTATCTCCAATATGATTGTCTAGGGTATGAATGAGGAAACATCTTCCTTTTCTGTCTTTATTTAAGAGTTCAATTTTAGCTCTTTAGTGGAATGAGTTAAAATTAATGGATCGGACCTAAGTGAATCATTTGTTGATTGTGATTAGGTTATGTCTATTGTAGCTTAAATTTAGATAGCCCGCCAAGATCCCCAATCCACACGGACTTGCATGGATCACTTGATATATTCTACCGGACCAATTTAAGGGTCCATCTAGAATTGCATTTAATATATTAAGAATATAATTTGCACATTATTTAAGTAATGGGCTGCTCAATTATATTTATATATTAATGGATGACATGTGGGCTTGTTTCTTTTAGTAAGAATGGGTCTAGTTCACATGTGGGCTTTTTATTTAAAGTCCTATGGATTAAATGAAATAAGAAAATAATATTTGGCCCAATATTTTATATATGGGGCGGCAAGGTGTGTATTTAACCTTAAATATTATTTTGTTTTCATTGTTTAATTAAATAAGAATTAATTAATTTATTAATTAATTATTTAATTAAGAAACAAATCTTTTCTAAATAGGAAATATGATTCCTATTGGTATACTATTGGTAGTAGTATATTTAAATTAAAAGACTTGTTTGAGAAGGAAATAAATAATTAATTTTATTTATTTAATCAAATAAGAAGTCTTTTTATTTTATTCAAATAAGGAATAAAAGATTTATGAGTTTGATTAGGGTTTGGAAATCTTAAACAAAATAGGAATTAGGGTGCAATTCAAACTCTCCCTTTTGTTTGATTTTTGCGGCAACCCTAATTGTTTTTGGCCAAGGATTTCGGCCACCCTAAGTGTGAAAAGAGAGAAGAAATTTTGCAACATATATATGGCCTATTATAATTTTCGGCCAGACTGTGTGTTTCATGTGCAGAATTTTTCTTCTTCTTCTTCTTCTCAACTCATAGTTAGAGATTTTTTATTCTACTAAAAACAAAAGGAACATAGATTATTCTTTGATGGTATATTGTTTGCTTATTCATTAACAAGCTTGTATATACTATATCGATTAAGGTTCACGCGAGTTTCGATCATAAGATTGAGAACTCAAAAGTGACCGGAATAATCTTAGGTTCCTTTAGATTGTTTTTGGGACTAACGAATCAAGAAAAGTTTGTTATATCCGATCTCAGGTTTGCAATTCAAAGAAAGGGAGACCACGCTCCTAGGTGATCCACGTTCGTGCTAGGATTGAAGATCTTGCGGATTACCATCGACGCAAGTCAATCGGATCACGCGACAAGAGGTATTAATCTTTTGTTTATTTATTATATATATTTAATTAATCAAAAGGGTTTAAGGTTCATAAAATTGGAAAAATTTTAAAAGCTACTCAAACTATTTTTTTAGTCTCGCTTCCGCTGCGGGTACAATTTTTCCCTACAGCAATGCAATGCAACTCCCCTTAAATGCATCAAACCCCAATATGGGATACTCTCTCTCTCAACTCCCCCTAAATGCATTGCCAAAAAAAATTCTTTTCTCCCAACCTTACTCCCCCCTTTTGTCATGAGATAGGCAAAGGGAGTCTCCCTAAATAGGTAAGCATTAGCAAGGAGAGCTTGTAGCACAAACACATATGCATAATCATATAAGCAATTATGTGCATCTCAATTAAGTAAGAGAGATTCAAGGAGTTTTATTTTAAGAGAAATGTGTGACAAGGATGCTTTGCATGCAAGACATGTTGCATTCAAGCTCAAGAGCAATGGAATTTGGCAAAGCAAACAACAAGGGTTTCCTAAAGGAATTCAAACCAATTTCACCCTTTGCATGGAAACAGATATGGATATAGAGTGTAAATATATCAAATTTTAAAAAGCAACTATATCCAACTTTATATGCAAAACAAGACATGAACGACTTTGCACCCTATTTGATTTTTCCGGGTGAGGTATCCGTATGATAGTAGCCTTATTCTACAAATAAAGAAAGAGAGACTTTGGATTTAAAACATCCTTATTACATGAAGTCTCAAAGTTTGCTTTTGCACACAAATTCTCCCTTCAACATAAAGCAATTAAGCATATCATACTTTTTACTTTTAAGCATGTCAACAAAAAGAATCATCATGTCATAGGAATCAATTAAAGGTGATTCATCAAGTACTTCCAAAGTATATTTCCTATTCCAAAAATGCATGTTTGAGCATAAATATGACATGGATTGCAAGCAAGGCAAGAATCACACTTATTAAGAAAAAAAAATACATATAAGCTTGTACAACCAATCATCTCAAGCAATTAAATAAGAGGCATAAAGTATTTCAATGTAGCACAATGCATGTTCATGCAACTTTGCTCTCTTTACTTGAGCTCCCCATATGGGGTCAAGACAAACCACTTCAACCCAAGTGACAAATCCCAACAGACTTGCTAAGGTTCCCTGTAAGGATTCCCATTACTGATTGGCTTATTTCATGGACAAACCACAAGTTGGGGTTTGAATTGTAAACGTAGTTTAGGTAATTGAAGACCAACTACGAAGGCCCTCTTCAAGACCTCAAGGTGACAAGCACTCCAAAGGTATATTTCTAGTGCTTAGTTTTCATTAAAGAGATCTAGAAGCACACACACACACTTAGCATACTTGCATATGTGTGCATACTCTTCACATGTCACATTACACACTAGGACTTTGATTGATTATATCTTGTTGTCTGTTTTTGTGTCTTGTAATTCGTTTCCCGAATATGTTCGGAAACGTCCACGCTTGCACGATTATGTACTTGGGTTTGCGCGAAGATCGCCTTCGGAGAATGCCCTTGGCTTCTCCTTTGGTTTCACCTTCAGTGGTGAAATGGCGGTTTGATCAGCAGCCACGACCGCCGAATGGAAACCGCCGTTTGATTCCAGAGATCTTTGGATTGGATCTGCGGTTACGATCGGTGGCCAGGCCGCCGAATCGAAACCGTCGAATTAGACCTGATGCATTTATTATTCTCGATTTCTATTCAGCGGTTTAATCGGAGGCCTGACCGCCGAATGAAACCGCCGAATTAGATATTTTTAAGTCAATTTCTTTTTGGGTTTTGATCGGCGGTTTCGATTGACCGTCGAATCTGGTCGCTGAATGTTCCCCTGCTTCTCGGGTTCAATTCAGCGATTAAATTCTGTGGCCATGACCGCAGAATGAAACCGCCGATTGGTGATTTCAAGGGCAATTTTGTCTTTTCACTTGCCCTGTTCTTGATTTCTATAAATATCATACTTTCTCATTTCTCTAAGCCAGTTCTCTGATTCAAAAGAACCCTAAACTTCAAAAAGAGAAACTTGAGAGAAAAACAATCAAGAACTCATTTTTATACACTCAAAACCATTCTCATATGCATCTAAATATCATCTAGCATTTTCTAGCATAGTTAGGATGCTTGCTTGCATGGGTTTTGCTCAACACACATCCTTTGGTATGTTTTTCACTAATCTCATCTAAGTTTAGTGTTTTATTTATCAAAGAAATCTCTTATATTATTTGTATGCTCTTAGAATATATTCAAGATACAAAATAGAGATTGTTGTGTTGACATGTTTGTGTGTTGTATTTTGATAGCAACATCTAGGTTATTTTATCTATGATTTGCTAAGCTTTATGACATGTCATTTAGCTATTGACATCTAGGATTTCATTTATTGTTATCTAATCATTCCCGATGGATCATCAAATCAGTCTGGATGCAGAGCAGGAATCATCCTAACCCACCCTGAGAGGGCCGGATGCAGTTATTGTTTCAGATTTGAGTTCGGAGCCACTAATAATGAAGCAAAATATGAAGCATTACTGGCAGGAATGGGAGTAGCAGAAGCTTTAGGGGCTAATTTCCTTCTAATCAATAGCGATTCCCAATTGGTGGTTACTCAGGTGTTAGGATTGTACTAAGCAAAAGGTGACAACATGGCAACATATCTGGCCAAAGTCAGAGAAGCAAGGAAGAAATTCAAAGGTGTGAGAATGGAGCAAGTGCCTAGAGAGAAGAACCATCGACCAGATGTCATGGCCAAAATTGCAGCAGGTGAAGGACACGCCCTACTAAGAGAGGTACCGCTCCAGGTAATACCCCGTTCCAGTATAGCCAATGGTGCAAAGGTTCACCTGGTCTACCGACTCCCATGCTGGATGGATCCGATAGTTGATTACCTTCAAAGTGACATTCTCCCTATAGACCCGGATCTAGCACGCAAGCTAAAAAGGGTTGCCACTCGATACTACCTTGAGAACATGTACCTTTATCGAAAGGGGAAATCCCTTCCACTATTGAGATGCTTACATCCAGACGATGCACAATGGGCCCTAAACGAGGTACATTCTAGGGACTGCGGCAACCATGTATCAGGCGAGACCCTTGTGTTAGGATTATACTCAATAGCAAGAGTGTAATATTGTACTTGACAATCTTTTCAAATTAATAAAGTGATTTCTGTTTTTTTTAAAAATCTTATAGCATTTATTATTATAATTGTCAAAGTAAATAATCATAAGGTCAAAAGACTATGAGAAAAGAAAATTTTTTCGTACATCTGGATATGTATGAGATAGACACAATTCTTTAGTTATTCTTGAATAACGTTCACAACTTAAGTTAGAGGTTGGGCACCTTTATCTTGTTAAAGTTATAGAATTCTTTTACTAGTATTTGAGTGGGATCAAATGTGTTATGATGAGTCTAAAATCATTGAAGGGTCTTCGAGTAAAAGAATCTAGTGCACTGGGTGCATTGAACTGGATCATAATGAAATACCTTTTCTAGAACCGTCTATAGATAAAAGTCTTTTCAGTATCAGGACAATCGGAGAGTCTATCTTAATCCTAAGATAAATGATGGACTTATGGTTACAAGTGTTATCATTTGAGCTATCAATGAGTACGATTATATAGCATAGTCTATCCTCGATAGTTTGGTGGTATTCATTTGCTAATCGATAGAGGACTTCATTTATAGATATGACATCATGACTCCATTTATTAAATGTGAGTAGAATATCATCATATGGATGCTTTGTGGTTTTGGATATTAAATCTTAACGTTGAGTTTTCAATAGTGTCTATTGAAAGATTACTTTTGGACAAGTCATAATATATATCTAAGTTCAAAGTGTGGTCATATGAGTAAATATGGTAACTTGGAGAGCTATAGGCGGTCTATGAGCTCTTGGCGATTAATGATATTCTTCACGAGGATTCACTATTTCCTATAAGATTGTCGAGGGTATGAATGAGAATCATTTACTTATTCCATCTTTATTTAAGAGTGCAATTTTAGTTCTTTAATGGAATGAACTAAAATTAATAGATTGAACGTAAGTGAATCATTTGTTGATTATGATTGGGTTATGTCTATTGGAGCTTAAATTTAGATAGGCCCGCCAAGATCCCCAATCCACACAGACTTGTATGAATCACTTGATATATTCTATCGGACCATTTATGGGTCCATCTAGAATTGTATTTAATATATTAAGAATATAATTTTCACATTATTTATTTAATGGGCTGTTTAATTATATTAATATATTAATGAAAGACATGTGGGCTTGTTTCTTTTAGTAAGAATACGTTTAGTTCACATGTGGGCTTTTTTATTAAAGTCCAAATGGATAAAATAAGAAAAACAATATATGGCCCAAGTAATGGTCATGGGCGGCAAGGCTAATTTTATTAGCCCATTATATTGTTTATTTTATTATTTAATTAAATGGAAATTAATTAATATTGAAAATAAATATAAATGAGTCCTAATATAATCTAGAGGGGAGGGGGGGGGGGGGGGGGGGTGAATAGATTTTAATCTCTTTTTACCAATTTTCGATGTTAATCAAGATTACAAAATTAACCCCAACTAGTCAACAAATAAAATCAAGTGTAGAGAATACGAAAAGTAAATAAAACATGATTTTTACATGGAAACCCACACGGGGAAAAAACCACGGGCTGTTTTGTGTGCCACACAAGAACCTCAATCCACTACTTGCAAATACGATTACAATCTAGGTTGACTGCATCACACCTAATATTACTAATCCGTTTTTGCTACCCACGAGCCTTTAGAAGTGAATCTAGTTCATGCTTGCAAACTACCAAAAGGCAAATACAAGACTTGACTCTAAATGAAGAGATGAAACAACCTAGTGTGAATATGTACAATATTCAAGATGCTCAAAATGTAAGGTCAGACATTTTAGTTTATCTAGGCATGGATGAACATGTTAGACATTCCTAGATATCATCTTACTAAGTGGCATGCATAAAACATAACAAAATAGACAAACAAAGTTCTATATGCAATATTTACCACAATACAACTCACAAAACACTATAACACAATCTTAAACCTAAGTCAAGTCATAAAGGAGCAATCTTAAACCTATTCAAGTAATAAATGAGCAATCTTGTAGAGAAAGAACATGTGAAAAGATGCAAATGATGTTCTAACTACAAGTCATGTAAGCAAGTATGAAAACCCTATGAGAATCAAACTAGAACATGCTAGATGATGAATGAAGCATACAAGAATGATGGGTTTTGGTGTTTGGAGTAATAAAAAAATGTTCTTGATATCTTGGCTTTGAAGACACTTAGAAGCTCTCAAAAAGATGTAATTTTTGCTCACCAAACGAGCCAAGGCAAACAAATCATATATATATAAAAGGCAAAGCAAAACGGCGTCGTTTGAAGCAAAGAAACGAACCATCGCAGAGGACCACTGCTGGTACTACTGCCAAAGCGGCAGCGGTCAGGCAGCGGTTTGCTCTGCCAAGGCCACCGCTGCCTATAAAATGGCAGCGATCTTCTGTCCGCGAACCGCTGTCCTAGCACTGCGAAGAAAATCACAGCGGATCTAGGAGTGGTCAGAGGTAAAAAAATGACCTCTAGAAAAGGCTTCATGCAAGTTTCAATGCCAAAAATCATGGCAAAGAATGAATACACAATGATAAAGTGATCATGCATGAAAACGAATATGCAACAACACTAAACACACAACAAGGTATATAAAACATGTAAGATCATGAAATGTGTGTGTGTGCAACTACATCTCTTCAAATAAGAAGTCAAGATCAAGTAGCTACCTCCCATGAAGCTCTTGAAATCCACAATGAGGTCCTTAAGCATTTAAGAAGAAAATCTTCAAACCTAAGCTACCCTCAAGGGATTGAACCCCATTGTGATTTTGTCAACGAAATAAGCCAATTAAACGTGAGGCACTAACAATCTCCCCCTTTGGCTATTTCGTGACAAAATCATCACTCACAAGCAACCTCACAAAAATGAAAAAAATTGGTTGGTCAACAAAATTTTCTACATTACAATTAAGCCCTAGTCTAAGTCTTGAATATCTTCAAGTCATTTCCAAGCTTGTAGAAAATTCCAACCTACACACAAACAACATGAAATATACCTTTCAAGAGCAAGTGTAAGAGAGGTGCTTGAACAAAAGAAATTGCAATTGCCAAAGCAAAAAAATACATTCAATTAATGTAATCATACAATGCAATGCAACTCCCCTTAAATGCATCAAACCCCAACATGGGATACTTTCTCTCTCAACTCCCCCTAAATGCAATGCCAAAAAAATTTCTTTTCCCCTAACCTTACTCCCCCCTTTTGTCATGAGATAGGCAAAGGGAGTCTCCCTAAATAGGTAAGCATTAGCAAGGAGAGCTTGTAGCACAAACACATATGCATAATCATATAAGCAATTTTATGCATCTCAATTAAGTAAGAGAGATTCAAGGAGTTTTATTTTAAGAGAAATGTGTGACAAGGATGCTTTGCATGCAAGATATGTTGCATTCAAGCTCAAGAGCAATGGAATTTGGCAAAGCAAACAACAAGGGTTTCCTAAAGGAATTCAAACCAATTTCACCCTTTGCATGCAAAAAGATATGGATATAGAGTGTAAACATATCAAATTTTAAAGAGCAACTATATCCAACTTTATATGCAAAACAAGACATGAGCGACTTTGCACCCTATTTGATTTTTCCGGGTGAGGTACCCATATGATGGTAGCCTTGTTCTACAAATAAAGAAAGAGAGATTTTGGATTTAAAACATCCTTATTACATGAAGTCTCAAAGTTTGCTTTTGCACACAAATTCTCCCTTCAACATAAAGCAATTAAGCATATCATACTTTTTACTTTTAAGCATGTCAACAAAAAGAATCATCATGTCATAGGAATCAATTGGAGATTGTTCGTAATTGAGTCCTCTACCTTTTCTAAGTGATGTTGCAGTCATTTGATTGAGTTTTCAAGGTGTTCTACCTAGAAAAACGTGACAGCTCGTGATTTGGAGGTATTGACTTTATCTTTGTGATTTCTTCTTTTATAACCTTCAATTTGCTTGGGGTTTCTTCTTTTATATGTATATATATGTTTAGTGAATGCTATTGAGAAAGATAGCTTCATAATCAATCTTAATCAATAATCTAATTAGAGACACTTGTGAACTAGAATATTTGATTCTATGATTTTCACATGTTTGAGAGTTGTATTGTGATTAGATTGACATCTAGGATTATTTGAGACTTGATTGAATGATTTTATGATTTTATGATTGATAATCCTTGAAATATGTTTTGATCCTTTGATTGATGAAATCTTGGATTAAGGCTCTTGCATGTGTTTTTAGAGATATATAGGATTTAATTGATTTATCAAAATATCCTTTCTCTAAATCTTTGGCTAGATTACTCAGTGAATACATTCTAGGTTTCTAGCATTTATTTGTATGTTTATAACATCTTGATATTGTGCTTCATGATTATGATATATTCAAGTGTTATATGTGTGAATGAAATTATGAGCTTTTGTGTTTAGGTGTTTTCACATGCTCTAGTTTAATTCATGTTTTTTCTTCTAGACTTTTATGCTTGTGTTCTCACATGTTTAGGTCTAGTTGTTCCATTGAATATATTGATCCCATGTTCTATGTTGTGTTGATTGTGATTTGCATCATTTGCATCACTTAGATCATTTGCCTTGAGGAAAGGTTGAAGTCTCTTTCAAAGTGAGCGAAGCTTTGTATTGAGCAAGAAGTCTTGGCAACTATTGCTAACAATTGCTATTGTCTTGAAGCTAATGTCATCTCTTGTAATGTGTCCAAATGTGAGCAAGTAGAGTTGTGGCATCAAAGGCTTGGCCATATGAACTATCAAGATTTGAGAATCTTAAATAAGTTCAAAGTTGTGTGTGGTCTTCCCGAGCTTGGGAAGAAAGTTAAAAATGAATGACCCATTTTCTAGGTATTTTTGGTATTTCTCATTACTCATTTTTGGACCATATACATACATCATCTTCTCTCTTTGGCCTTTTTAGAACTCCCAAATACAAAACCCTTGAGTGTCTCTTAGAGTTCCATTGTGAGAGAGGTTCCAAGATCACTCTCCAAATCCCAAACCCTCATGCTTTCAAGCATCATCAAGCTTTAATTAGGTATGGGTCTTCATTGCATCTTGACTTGGTAAGTTCGATTCTTCACTCTCATAATCTAGTGTCCTATCTACCAAGATATCATTGATTGCATTTCTTGATTGCAAATTTATAGTTTTATTATATCTTGTGACAACATGTGTTGTTTGGGATTTGTTTGATGACTAGGTTTTAGATTTGCATATCTTTATTTAGTTAGGTCTTTATGAACATTCATATAGACATATTGATATCTAGGATTGTTTGATTGCCATCACAAATATCTAGATAAGCATATAGTGTTGCCTATCATTATTTGCATATTAGAATATTGTTATATATTCACTTAGGTTGTTTATCTCTTCATTGAGTATCAAGACTTGTGACTACGGGAGTGTAGTGCATAAGCAAGGTCTAGAATCACTATAAAAGGTCTATAGGTTGTAGTGGTGTGTTATGTTCTGAGAATGGTGTGACTAGAGGTCAACCTAGGTTGTAAGTATCGTTACATATAATGGATTTGAGGATTATAGTGGCCAGATGGACAGTTTGTGAGTTTTTACCATGTTGGGGTTTTCTCACGTAAATCAAATCAAAGTGTTATTTATCTTTCCGCACTTTATTTACTTTGATTGATTAATTTGTTTTAATTTGGTTGGGCGATTTATGACTAATATTGGCTAATTGAAAAAGTTGGTAATTAATCAATGAACAACCCATTCACACCCCCCCCCCCCCCCCCCCCCATGTTGTATTAGACACTCTTCGTGTATTTTCATTGTCCAAATCTAATCATTGGTCACTTAAATGACCATAACTCTTTCTACAGATATGAAAATTCTATTTTATAAGAAACAGTACAAAGTAGACATCCATACTTTTCCAACGGTATACTATACGATATGTTTCAATGTTGTTTGGTCATGTTTTTGGGTGCTCAAAAATCGAGTTGTTGCGTTGTGGCACTTTGCGCGACTAGGACTGCAAATTAGAGGGTGTGAAAAACATTCCTGTGATTTTCATGGTCCAACTATCGTCTTACTAAACCGTGAAATTTGGCAGCGAAATGCACTGTCCTTTTTTCGTAATTTAGCCATATCTCACACTATATAAGTACGATTGGGCTTATTTTCGAAGTGGGATTCATGAAATTTTTTAGAGTTATCCTCCAACACATTCTAAAAACTTCAAAACCCTAGATCTAAGCCTTTGAGTTCTTTATTGAGTGTGGGTCTCTCTCCAAACTCAAGGTATGATATGAAATCCCCATCTTTATGATTTTATCTTTCAAAAATCATATCTTCTCCATGGATTGTATGTTGGATCTAGGTTTTTATTAGTTTGAGATTGTTTATTGATTAGGCTAGACTCTTTTGAATGTTTGTGCTTGATTTTATCATCTAGTCTATGATTTGATTCCATTTTTTGGAAACTCAAACACTTGTGACCTAATTCTTCACGTGTGCTTCAAATCATTCATGGGTTTTCATTATTGACCTCCATTGTTAGGTAAGAACAAAGTGGAAATGGAAAGAAATATCAGTCTTTTTGGTTTGAATTTTAAGAGTATCACTGGTTTAATGACACTCCCTTACCGGTTCTAATTAAACTACAAATCGATCTACCCTATTCTACCTCGGCTATCTAAAGGGGTGTGCAAGTGTTTCACCCTTTTCAAGTGCACAAGTCGTTCAACTCATATAGGGTGCACAAGTACGGGTTATCATTCCCACAAGGATCAAGACGTATAAAAGGTATAATAATTAGTCTAGTGCTTTGAAAAGCAAATAAGTAACAAATTAATAATGCTTCAAGGCTAAATCTAGTGCAATACTGAAATGAGATGAAAGATTAATGAGATAAAGATGCTAGAGGAAATATGAAGTCAACAATGATACACCACCAAGTAACACTCCTTACTATTTTAGATCAAAATCACTAAAGCCAATCCATTAGTTTTCAAAGATAAACACAACAACTCAACCCAAGATATCCTCTAAAGTCTTAGACAAAACAAATTGGTGAGTGTTTGGTCATGGAACTATTAATCGAGTGTGTGGATCTTATAAAGATATTACCATTAGTCATAACACTCTACTTTATGAGCTATTTGATGTCAACACTCACTTCAAAGGGTATGAAGTATTTTATCTACTCAAACACAAATACCAATACATGTTCCTCAAGGATCTTTGAGAACACATGTTATGATTTAGTCATTAAATATGTTATAAGCACAAAGTGATTATTTATAAAGAAGAGTGAATAACAAGGTGGTTTAAATCATTAATTTCATAGATCCCCTAACAAAAGTGGGTAAGTTACATATGATATCTAGGATAAGCATAAGTAAAGAGAAAAAGAAGAATAACCCAATGACGTTGTGTTGGATTCCAGTGAAGAACAACCCTTCTTCGTAGCAAATACAATCAAAGATAATCACAAGTAGCTCTCAAGAGCTGAGCTAACTAATGACTTAACTAATCTAAAGTGTTTAGCAACTCAAGTAAATGAAGAAATGATCTAAAGATTTCCTAGATCTATTCTAAGCTAAAAGGGAGGGTCTAATTATCTCTTAATATCTCTCACTTGTGTTTATTACATCAGAAAAGTGCATATTTATAGTTTTAGGTCATAATTGGGACTGGAAATACCGTAAATGTCCTTGACAAGTCACGCACAGCTTCATTCCGCTGATTCATTCCCCCGTAGACATCACACGGGATCTTCTTACAGATTCTCTATGGCTTTTAATCCCCTGCTTCACGGCTTCTTTCTCTCGAGTATGAACTAGCAAGCCTTTTTAGGAATTCTTAGCAGGTTTATATCGTTTGCCTGGTGGGTAATATTCCACAGAATTAACTCGCGGATAAAATCCCAACGTGTTCATATCATCTGTCTGGTGAGTTCTTTCCATCTAATGTCCTCCCATGGCTTCGTGCCATAGGCTCTTTCTAGCGAAGTCTTGCTTTTCATAGTGTTTGGTTTTTAGTTTTTATTGGCATGTATTCCATATCAAAAAGTTATTTCTCTTTTATTGATTAGTGGTCTTAGAAACGATGATTCAAAGCTTCAAAGAAAGACTCGACTATGGTTCATGGAAGATGGTGTCTTGAAAAAGGGAATAAGCTTCATTGCTCAACAAAGGTATAATTGACCTTATTCCGCTTGCAAGGCCTTAAGGCACACACACATGGCATTCATTTGTGTCCTTGCATAGTTGTACACCATTTATATAACACACTAGATAAAGTATGCATATGCATTAGTTTCAAATTGACAAATATTGTGAAATTGAATGTTCTAGGACTATGTCCAGGAAATGGCATACTTGTGTGATATTGTGTTTATTTGTTTGTGTTTTATTGTATTTGGACTTGAACATGATCTCATTTGATTCTTTATTGAGTCCCGGTCATTTCGGTTACTCATTCATTAGGTTTTGAGTCCAAACTAGGAAGCTACGCTACTTTACGTTCTCATTCGTTGAGTTGTTTCGTCTTTATGTATCGAGTCAAATTCTCAACTTATCAAATTATTGTAGTCATCCTTGTGTGTAAGGGAGTTATGGTTTGTAATTTGAAAACAGATTCAAATTCGGAGTTCAGATGCCCGAATACGGCCAAAGGCAATTTTAGGGTGTTCCCGTGAGGCTTACAGGAGGTTCACAGGCCAACCATCTCTCTGCCCCCGTGAGGCTCATGCGCCTCTCATAGGGTGGTGAGGTGGCAGCCCCTAATAGGTCCTGAAACTCCCTCTCTCTCTTTCATTTAAATTCTCTCATTTCCCTCCCATTTCATTTGTAGAAGAAAATTTGAAAAAGAGAAGTGCAGAATTTTCTCTCCAACTTTCTCAACTTCCAAACACCATAAGTTTCTCATTCAAACTCTGAATTGAGTGATTCAAGTTGGAGAATCTTCGTATTCAAGTCCCCTACTTTCTTCAAAAAGGTTTTGCAGCTTTTTGATCATGTTCTGTGGTGGTTCTTCACTCAAAACCGAAACTGCACGAGATTCTTAGGTATTGAACTAAACTTTGTGATTTCATCTTTTTTGTTCTTCAATTACCTAGGGTTTTCTTCTTCTTTATATATGTGTATGTATGGTGAATACTATTAAGAAAGATAGCTTCATAATCAAAACTAATCAAATCTAATTAGAGACAAGTGTGAACTAGTTTTCTATTATTCTAGTTTTTCACTTGATTGAGAGTTGTATTGTGCTTAATTTGATATCTAGGATTATTTATAACTTGATTGAATCATTTTATGATTAATAACCTTAGCACATGCTTGGATCCTTTAATTGAACAAATCTAGGATTAGCACATTTGATTTTGTATTTAGAGCTAATTAGGATTTAATTGATTATTGTGTATATATTTGCTCCAAATACTTGCTAGAATATTAATTGATCATATCTTATGATTCTAGCATTTTTGTTGTTTGTGTTCTAAAGTCTTGAATATATGCATAATGAACATACTTTGTTTTCAAGATTTAGTAACATGAATAGAATCTAGGATTTGGCATGTTTTAGGTGTTTTGCATGCTCTAGATTTTTGTTCATGTTTAAGGTCTACACAACTTTGTTTTGTGAACTTTTTGCCTATGTCTAGATTTTCATGGAGTGTACCTAATCCATACATTTCATACGCTCATGCATCATTTTGTGTGGTGTCATGTTTTTGGATCATAAACTAGAAAAATATACATTGTGTGCTCATTGATTATTTCTAGTTTCCATAGGATGTATTGATCATATATTCTATGTTGCATGTGTTTGCATCATTTGCATCACTTAGATCATTTGCTTTGCAAAAATTGGAAGTCTCATCTTGGAGTGAGTGGAGCTTCAACTTAAGTGGTAAGTCTTAGCTAGGAGTTTGATACTCCAGATGGTTGAGCTAGGGAAGCTTAACTAAGATCTTTGTGATCCGGATGGCTAAGCAAAAAGTCTTGTCTAAGATCAGGAGGATCCGAATAGACAAGCAATGAATCTTCCTAAAGATGTGAGCATCTTGGATAGGAAGTTGCTTCCTAGAGGTGTAGGAAACATCTCGGATAGGAATTAGGTTAGGTGATTCACTAGGCCCTAGGGTGGATATCATGTGTTGATAGCCTTGAGAGTGTAAGTCATTTTCGTCATAGTGGATTGCTTGCCGGTTGTTATGAATTCAACCCATAGATGTTTCCTCTTTGGAGGTTTACCACGTAAAAATCAATGTGTCAAATGTCTCTATCTCTATCTCTTTATATTTGTATGTATGATCAATATAACTTTTTTAATATCTTCATTTCCTCACATTCTTGTAAACGAGTTATTGATAAAGAAAGAGATGCACACATTATTTGTTGAATCAACATTTGTTTCTTGTATCTTATAAGTGTTTGAACATTGTATCTTATGATATTTTATATCAAGTTGTAAAGTTCTATTTAGTGTACTTACATTGTAATATTCAAAGTACAACTTGTGGAATTTGCTTTTCATTGAATATACTTGTATATGAGATACATTGTTTCATAGTATATGTTTTGTAGACTATTGTAGACTAAGGGTGGTGAATTGAACATACTTATGCAAATTGTTTCCTCATAACAATCTTGTTCAAGGTTAATTTGTATGCTCACCAAGGTTTTGACATAAGTCACGAAAGAGTTTTTAAAACTAGTAGGTATTTTCACAGAGACTTTACTCCTTTTTTTACCTCTTTTCTCCAACTTCGTGCAAACAACTTCCTAAATGAGTACAATTCCTGTACTTGACTCAAACACACATTATATACACAAAGGTGCTCGGAAACGAACACAAAAGATAGGAAAAGGGAGCGGTAAATGAGAACATTAATAGCATGATCATTTAATAATTTAAGTTTAAAGTTTACTAAATTAAGTTATTTCAAAAAAAAAAGCCCTTGTTTACTTATTTATTTGATTTGATTTTGTTATTTTTTTTACTTTAACTATTCTCTTTTTTCAACCTCTGAAAACGAATTCTCTAGGGTTTTTTTTTTCTCAAAAACCTTCACTGATGGAAGACCCATCGATGGAGATGAAAGACCTCCATTAGAGGTCGAAATCAGCCTCCAATAGAGGTTGAATCAACCTCCAATTGAGGTTTCAAAGAAGAAGATGACAAAATTTTGCCCAAAAAGTCTCGAAAATTGTAAAAAGTCTTGAAAACTAAAAAAAAAAAAATCTCAAAAAAGTCTCAAAAACTACTAAAAAGTCTGAGAAACTACCTAAAAAGTCTCGGAAATTACTTGAAAGTCTTAGAAACACAAAAAAGCGCGAGACTTATTTTTGTGAGTGTGTTTTAAGGGTATTTTTGTTAGTGAAAATAAATATAAATGAGTCCTAATATAATCTAGGGGGGGGGGGGGGGGGGGTGAATAGATTTTAATCCTTTTTTACTGATTTTCGAGATTAGTCAATATTATAAAATCAACCCCAACTAGTCAACAACTAAAATCAAGTGTAAAAATACAGCAAGTAAAAGACACTTGATTTTTACATGGAAACCCACATGGGGAAAAACCACGGGATGTTTTGTGTACCACACAAGAACCTCAATCCACTAATTGTAATGGTGATTACAACCTAGGTTGACCACATCAAACCTTATACAGTTACTAATCCACCACTACTACCCGCGGGTCTTTAAAAATGAATCTAGTCCATTTCTTACAAACTACCAAAAGGCAAATACAAGACTTGTCTCTCAAAGAGAAGAGATAAACACAACCTAAGATGAATATGTGCAATATTCAAGATGTTAAAATGCAAGGTTAGACATTTAAGCTTATCTAGGCATGGATGAACATGTTAGAGACATTCCTAGATATCATGTGGCTATATGGCATTCATAAAACCTAGCTATATGTGCAAATCAAACCCTATAGGCAATAACTATCACAAACAACTCACAAAACACAATAAATGCTATCTTGAAACTAGTCAAGTCATAAAGATGCAATCTTGAGACTAGTCAAGTAATAAAAAAGTTATCTTGTAGAGAAAGAAAATGTGAAGTGATGCTAATGATGTTCTAACTACAATTCATGTGAGAAAAAATGAACACCCTATAAAAATCAAACTATAACATGCTAGATGATGTATAAAACATGAAAGTATTATGGATGTTTGTGTTTTGAATAATAAAAATCAAGTCTTGATACCTTTGCTTTGAAGTTACTCAATGGCTCTCAAAAGATGTAATTTTTTCTCTAAAAAATGACTAAAGGCCATCAAGACATAAATATAAGATCCAAGCAAAGTGGTGTCATTTTGGAAAAACGTTCTAGCTTCTCGCCTATTGCGCTAGTCGAGTAGTGCACGACCAGTGCACCATGACCAGCACACAACCAGCGGCACACATCTGCCAATGTTGCGCTAGTCAAGTTGCGCATGACGACCACCGCACCACCAGCGGCAATCCTCTGCCAAAGTTACGCTGGTCCAGCGCATGTGGACAGATGCACTGCGCGGGTCTTACGCCGGTACAGGACCAGCGCACAGCACAAGATGGAAATAACACACAAGAAAATTGTGCAAGTGTGATTGGTGTAAAGTAAACATACAAAAGGTAATAATCACACATGCATGCTAGAGAGTGTGAGTGTGCAACTAAATCTCTTCAATTGAGAGTCAAGATCAAGTAGCTACCTTCCTTGAAGCTTTTGATGTCCACAATGAGGTCCTTAAGCATTTGAGTAGAATTTCTTCAATCCTAAGCTACCCTTACAAGATTGAACCCTATTATAATTTGTCGACGAAATAAGCCAATCAAAAAGTGAGGCACTTACAGTTAGATCCACACTTTATGTGCTGTTTAAACTTAAGTTATTAAAACAGTGATACTCTTAAAATTACACTTTGAAAAAGTGTCATTTAATTTTTGAACCCTAAGAACAATTGTCCCTTTCATTAATTGTTCTTTCCTTTTAAGACTTCTCATTTATTACATCTTTGAAGTTGTGGAGATTGTTTGAGAGTTAGTTGATAACTAGGATTGTTGGGCAGTTAATTCAACATCTAGTTAACCATTATATGTTTTTGTTTAGCATATTTTGCATTGAGCATTTATATATGTCCATTTAGGCATTTTTAATAGTTGGGATTGTTGGATATTTTATATTCACATCTGATCAAGCCAAAATTAGTATGATTTTGGCCCTCATTTTCGAGTCTTTTTGCTTGATTCTCGGGCATTTCCCTGTGTTTAATATTGTTAAAATGAGTGTTTCAGGTTTTATCAGGTTTTGAGAGCAATTGAGATGAAGTGGAGGACTTGTGTGAAAAATGCCTCGCAAATGGGAAGATACAGGACATTTTCGTCACTTAGACATGAGGAGGTCACTACATGGGTGCCATGGCGACAAAGGATTCTCCAAGCCATCAGAAGATCGCCATTTGGGCACCACTTGGTCGCCATGGCGACAGAAGAACTCCAAATGAATCAGGTGGGTCGCCACTTGGGGTAGCCATGGCGACCACTCTTGCAAGTGGCGACCTCTTTCAAACAAGGCAAGGTCGCCACTTATGGTCACCATGGCGACCTTGATGCTGCAAGTGGCGACCCCTTCACACTTTGCAGGGTCGCCACTTATGGTCGCCATGGTGACCTCGAGATGCAAGTGGCGACCTCTACACAAATTGCACTTGGTCGCCACTTGCTAGATGGCGAAAAAGATGGTTCTCACAGCGACCTTAGCATCTAACCGTTTTACGCACCCATGGTCGCCATAGCGATGAAACTGCGAACTAGGCGCCACATCAGCGAATCAAGCAGTTATCAGTACAAGTCCAAGAGTGTGTATAAATAGAAGATCGATTCATTTTCAAAGGCATCCAATTATCTGAGAAAAAAGAACAGAGAATACATCTTGAGATCTAGCTCTTCATCCATGGAACACCATTCATCATCCTCCATTTCTTTCCTTGAACTCATCTAATCCATCCAAACTTCAACACAAAGCCTTGATTCCTTCCTTACATCATTCCTCATCCCACCATTTCTCCACCAAAATCCTTAGTCACTTTCCACCAAAACACCCACATTCCAAGACATATCCTCTACTTTCATTCCTTGCATCTAGGAGCATAGAGGAGAAAAAGGATTAAGCTTAAAGAAGGTGACCCAAGGGTTATTTCCTTACTATTTACTTCTTTTCATTTATTGCAAATATGTGTAACTAAACCCTTAATCTAGGGGATAGAGTTGAGGATCAATTGGTTATGGGTTTAGCTTAGCTTGTAATGAATCTCTTATGTGTTCTATTCATTCAAATTAATTAGATTCCAGTCATTATAATTGACTTGTATATCACTTGTTAATTGCAATCTTGAGTGGAGTAATTTGTTATATATTCATATGTGGATTGACACTCCTTGTGTGATTGAGAACCCATTGGATAGGATAGATTAGTGGTGGGTATATCAACCCCACTAATCTAAGACTCTAAGTGGTTAACATAATGAGATTGGTACATTAAAGTAGCTAGTTAGCTTACCCACATTCAACTGTTAATCGATCTATTCCTTAGCTATCTCATTAATTGATTTTATCACTATTCTTATCAAGGTGTTGAGTATTCTATTTTTCATAACATTTTTGTGTATTTTCATGTTAGTAGTTAGCATTGGTGGTTTTAGAAACCACATATCTATCAAACACTATGATTTATTTTATTGTTCAAAGATTAGTCAATTTATCTAATTAACACTCCATTCCCTGTGGAACGAACTTGCTCACTATTTTGGTATCAAATCACATTTTAAAAAGGATTAAGTGGCTTAAAAGAGTTTTCAAGAATCAACCAAAAAACCATATTACTATTTTGTTGAGTACACAAACGACCTCATCAAAAATGGTGCCGCTGCCGGGGAATGGTAGCGTGGATTACATAGATTGACTTTTCTTTTTAGTGTACATTTTCTTTTGTTGCTCATATTGATAAGTAGTATTACATTGTAGGTTTCATTTGAATTTTTTTTACGTGGTAGTGTTGTGTTGTACAAATTTCAGGAAATGGATTCTCTTGCGGAACATATGGCAAATTTCACTAGAGAAATGATGACATTTGCCACAAGATCCTCAAGGGGAGTGGAAGGCCAAGTAAGAGTGCCCGAGGAGGTGGAATTCCATGAAGAAGATATAGATGACGAGATGAGAAGAAACCTTCAAGAAACACAAGCAACCTATGAGAAGCTTTTGAATGGATTTATGGAGGCTAGTCAAAGTCGGTTCTTAAAGCTAGAGGAATCAATTGGTGGACTTGAAGGGCATGTAGGAAGGGTTACGGATAAAGTGTTAAACGGTGAGGTGATGGACTCAAGCGACTCTCTCAATCTTGGTAGTGCAAGAGCCATTTTGAGAAGCGGTAGAGTAGTGAACAATGGAAGAAATGAGGGAGTCACTAGTGACAACAACAACTCACCTATAGAAGGTAATGATAAAAAAGATGTAGTGCCAAAGAGAGAGACCATTGATAGGGAGAAAGCTCTAAGTCCGGAAGAATTAGAACTAAAAAAAGGAAATCCTAGTAACAACACATCTCTCAACCCTAGTTTCTCAAGAGTACCATACCCGGGAAGGTTGAAGAAGGATAGGTTAGAACAATCGTTCAAGGATATTTATGATGTTCTTTCTAAAGTAACAATCAATCTACCTCTTCTAGAGGCAATTCAGAAGATGCCGGTGTATGGGAAATTTTTCAAAGAATTGAATAAGGAGAAGTACAGGTTTAGGCCAAAGAATCAAGAGAGACTTGACAAGAATGCAAGTGCAGTCATTCAGAAGAGACTTCCGCCAAAGCTTAAAGATCCAAGAAGTTTCATTATCAATATAACAATTGGTGGAGAGGGTCAAGTGAGGGCTATGCTTGACCTAGGGGAAAGCATCAACTTGATGCCTTTCTCTATTTACATGAAGTTGGGGTTGAATGAGTTGAGACCAACTAAAATGTCCCTCATTTTGGTGGATTAATCGGCTAGGCAACCTAGAGGAATAGTTGAGGATGTCCTTATCCAGGTTGATAAGCTAATCATCCCTGCAGACTTTGTAGTACTAGAAATGGAGACCGATCCGGATGAAAAAGACTCTGTGATTCTTTTAGGACGCCCTTTTATGGCTACAGCAAAGGTAGTGATTAATGTGCATGAGGGAAAGTTAACATTGAAGGTTTTGGATGAAGTGGTGGAGTATAAAGTATTTGAGTCCTTGGCTTGTCCAATTGGGGCACATGATTGCTACAGTGTGGATATCTTAGATGAGATTGAGGAAGAAGCTAACATGAGGGTATGTTATCAAGAGGTAGTAGACGAAGTGATTACTGAGGAAAGTGGAGTAGAAAATGGTTTGGTTGAACAACAGGGGAGCAACAAGGATGAACCCTCCCCAAGGAAACTAGAGTTGAAAGAACTTCCTTCGAACTTGAAGTATGTGTTCTTGGAAGACAATCAAGCTTTTCCGGTTATCATTGCGGCTAACCTAGACTCAAGTGAGGAGCAGAGATTGCTTGTGATCTTGAGGAAATATAGAAAAGCTATAGGATGGACACTAGACGATATCAAGGGAATTAGCCCAACATTGTGCATCCATAAGATCCGGTTGGAGGAAGACACAAAGCCGACTAGGGAAGCGCAACGGAGATTGAATCCGGTCATGTAAGAAGTCGTCAAAAATGAGGTGTTGAAGCTGTTAGATGTGGGAATCATCTACCCGAATTCGGATAGCAAGTGGGTAAGTCCCATACATGTGGTACCCAAGAAATCCGGAATCACAGTTGTGAAGAACGAGCAAAATGAATTAATTCCGCAATGGCTATAGACTGGATGGAAGTTGTGTGTAGATTATAGGAAACTGAACACTAGCACTAGAAAAGATCATTTCCCTCTTCCTTTCATTGATCAAATGTTGGAGCGTCTCGCCGGTCATAGCCATTACTGCTTCCTAGATGGCTACTCAGGATATAACCAAATAGCCATTGCTCCTGAAGACCAAGAGAAGACTACGTTTACATGTCCATTTGGCTCGTATGCGTATAGGAGGATGCCCTTCGGGCTATGCAACGCACCGGCCACTTTCCAAAGGTGCATGACCTCAATATTTTCGGATATGGTAGAGAACATGATAGAAATCTTCATGGATGATTTTTCGGTGTTTGGAGCTTCCTTTGATGAATGTTTGAAGAATCTATCTTTGGTGCTTCAAAGATGTGAGGAGATGAGCCTAGTGCTCAATTGGGAGAAATGCCACTTTATGGTTAGAAGTGGTATTGTGCTAGGGCATGTGATTTCCGAAAAGGGCATTGAGGTCGATAAAGCGAAAATCGAAGTAATGAAGAGTTTGCCTCCACCTAGATCGGTCAAGGATATTAGGTCATTTTTGGGTCATGCGGGGTTTTATAGGCAGTTCATTAAAGACTTCTCGAAAATTGCAAGACCGTTGTGTACCCTCCTTCAAAAGGATGTAGAATTCAAGTTCGATGAAGACTGTAGAATTGGCTTTGAGTCTTTGAAAGAGGTGCTAACCTCGGCTCCCATCATCATGCCACCGTAATGGTGTTTTCCCTTTGAGCTTATGTGTGATGCCTCCGATTATGCTATAGGGGCCGTTTTGGGACAGTGCATAGAAAAGCTTCCGCATGTCATTTACTATGCATCAAGAACTCTCAATGACACTCAAATGAATTACTCAACTACGGAAAAGGAGTTATTGGCAATAGTATTTGCCTTGGAAAAGTTTAGGCAATATTTGGTGGGCGTCAAAGTGGTTGTGTACATGGATCATGCCGCTATCCGGTATCTCTTGCATAAAAAGGATGCAAAACCGAGATTGATTAGGTGGATACTTTTATTGCAAGAATTTGACCTTGAGTTTAGGGATAAGAAGGGGTGTGAGAATGTGGTGGTGGACCATCTAAGTAGACTAACTCAAGGAACTCTTATGGAGGATGATGTGATTCCACTAAGAGAATGTTTCCTCGATGAAGAGTTGTGGGTAATACAGGATAAAGACCCATGGTTTGCGGACATCGTCACTTTTTTAGCATCAAAGGTGATCCCTTCGGAATTGAACCCTCAAGCGAGAAAGAGATTCATAGCTAGCACTAGATTCTACTTCTAGGATGAGCCATACTTGTTTAAACGTGATCCAGATCAGGTTATCCGAAGATGTGTTCCGAAAAATGAGCAAGGAGAAATATTAAGATTTTGCCATGAACGTGAGTGTGGAGGACATTATAGTGGTAAGAAGACAATGATGAAGATTCTCCAAAGCGGGTTCTATTGGACAACCTTGGCAAAGGATTCTTATGAATTATGTTTGAGGTGCGATAGATGCCAAAGGTCGGGGAACATTGGGAAGAGGGATGAGATGCCATTGAATAGTGAGCATGTGATCGAGTTGTTTGATGTATGGGGGATAGATTTTATGGGGCCATTTGTTACTTCCCATGGGTATAACTTCATCTTGGTGGCGGTAGATTATGTATCTAAGTGGGTGGAAGCAATCCCCACTAGAACGAGCAATAGTCACGTGGTTGTTGGGTTCATCAAGGAATATATCTTCGCAAGGTTTGGAACACCAAGGGCAATAATAAGTGACGGTGGGAGTCACTTTTGTAATAGAGTTTTCAAAGCCTTATTAAAGAAATATGGGGTTAGACACAAGGTGGCAACTCCGTACCATCCTCAAACCTCGAGACAAGTGGAGGTGAGTAACCAGCACATAAAGCAAATCTTAGAAAAAACAATCAACGGGAGTAGAAAAGATTGGCCATCCAAACTGAGTGATGCATTGTGGGCATACAATACAGCCTACAAATCCCCGATAGGAATGAGTCCCTTCCGGATAGTCTTTGGGAAAGCTTGTCACTTACCGGTGCAACTAGAGTACAATGCCTTATGGGCTATTCGAAAGCTAAACCTAGACCTTGACAAAGCTGGAGAGGAAAGGAAGCTACAACTCAGTGAACTTGAGGAGTTCCGGTTAGAAGCTTATGAGAGCGCAAGGCTTTACAAGGAAAAGACTAAATTCTACCATGATAAGAAGCTTAGAAGGAAAGATTTCCATCCAGGAATGTTAGTGCTCCTATTTGAGTCCCGTTTAAGGTTATTTCCGGGAAAGCTTAAGTCAAAATGGACAGGACCTTACAGAGTTGTGCAAGTGTTTGTACATGGCGCCATTGAGATTGAAAGTTTGAAGAAAGGCAAATTGTTTAAGGTGAATGGCCATCGGTTGAAGCCATATAGGGGAGGAGACCCAACTTGGGAGCCTATTTCAAATGAAGAATTGACTGATCCGATCGGGTAACAATTGTTCTTCCTTTTTGCTTAGTAGTTTTGATTTTCATAAACTTTTAGTTTTTGCAATTCTTTTCCTTTTGCTCTATATTTTTCATTTTTGCCTTTATTTTGCTTCCGCATAGAATAAGGGTGTGGATTGGATTTTGGTAGTGGATTTAAGACATTTGTGCCTTATTGATATATGTTATTGTTTGGATTTTGTGAATGGATGATTGAGAGGGCAATATGTCGGATTATTGTTATATTTTGTTTTTGCCTTTGCTTGTTGGATTATTGCTTGAAACTTGTTGGGTTGCGATTGTTGTCATTATTTATACCACCCATGAACATTGAGGACAATGTCCAATTTAGGTTTGGGGGTACATTTGCGCAACGCCATGATGCTTGGTTTTCAATTTGTGTGCCAAATTTTTCGAAATTTTTTGCGATATTGCCATATTTGAGCATGCTTTGCTTGTGGAGATTGTTCTTTACATGATATAGTGAGGAATTGTGCATCTTTGCTAGTGTTTGGTTTAGATTAACACCATGCCACTTAGGGTGTCATTGAACAAAGTGCGTTAATCTTTTTCTCTTAATGTTGAGTGAATTATCAAGTTGCTTGATGGCTAAGAATTAATAGTGGAGATTCCCGTGAGGATCACAAACACAGCCTTTAAAAAGCATACGTTGAGTTGTAAACATTCACTCTTTAAACACTCATACAAACATGTATTGGTCTCATTTGCACTAAATGTTGTTTGCCATAGAATATATGGACTGCTTGTGGATGCCTTATTTTGCCTAGTGGACAAGCCTTTAAAAATGATTTTAGGCGATGCATGTGAAAACCGCTATTGGCCTAAACACTTCCAACCAATGCGAATATGTGTGCTCCCAAGCCCCTTTTGAAGCCAAACACATTTGAAGCTTTTCTTTCATAAACCACATCTACATGAACCTTATAGCCTTATAATAATTGACCTACCTTGACCAAATGATTTACTAAGGCTTAGGAAATCAATGTAAAATTTTGAACTTGTAAATGTAAGGTGTGTACCTAGGCATGTAAATGTGTGCAAGAGTCTTGCAAAGCAAGAATGTTTGAAAAGAAAATTTGAAAGAAAAACAAAAGCTTGAAAAGAGTGTGAAAAGAAAAAGAAAATGAAAAGCATGCAAAGAAAACAATTGGCAAGCAAAAGAAAAAAAAAAAAAAAGAACCAAGAAAATTAGGCACAAATAGCCTAGAAAAGAAAAGAAGTAAATGAACTACTTAAGTTGAAAATATGAGTAGCATACACATGTATAATTGTGAGCCTGGACACCTTGAAGTGTGAACATTATGTGTGAAACTTGTGGAACTAAAAATCAGAATGTATGCCTTAATGTAATCATTAGGTTCCTTGATATCCATTTTTCCCATTCTTTGTTTCACCATAACCTTAGGCCCCATTACAACCAAAGAAAAGACCTTCATGATCTTTAGGATTGTCCATTTTGTATAATTTGGTTGATGCATGTTCTTTCTAATTCCTGGCTTGTAATTCTATTCATGAGACCACTTTTCAGGAAATTGCGTTTTTAATGATTATCATGTGCAATCAATTAGATGCCATAACATGAATTCATATTGCACATGTATGATATTGAGTGAACCTAGGAGTCTTGGAGAAAAGAAGAGAGAATCTGGTGAGGTTCAGTATCAAAGCGAATTACATTCTAACTTGAATAGCACCTTTGCTTTGAAGCTTTGGCATTTCGAATGTAAGATCGCATTGCATACAATCATATCTAAGAGTGGCACGCTTTTAATCTTTACTTGACATACTCTTACATGTTGAAGTCCTCACTATTGCATAACTATTTTAATCTCTTCATTATTGGCTTCACACATTAACCATGAGAAGTAATAACTTTTGAAACATCTCGATGCGTGTCTTTGGGGGTTGCTTGTGATTGTTTTGCTCGAGGACTAACAAAAGATTGGTTTGGGGGTATTTGATCAAGCCAAAATTCGTATGATTTTGGCCCTCATTTCCAATTCTTTTCGCTTGATTCTAGGGCATTTCCCTGTGTTTAATGTTGTTAAAATGAGTGTTTCAGGTTTTATTAGGCTTTGAGAGCAATTGAGATGAAGTGGAGGACTTGTGTAAAAAATGCCTCACAAATGGGAAGATACAAGGCATTTTCGCCACTTAGACATGAGGAGGTCACTACATGGGCGCCATGGCGACAGAGGATTCTCCAAGCCATCAGAAGATCGCCATTTGGGCGCCACTTGATCGCCATGGCGACAGAAGGACTCCAAATGAATCAGGTGGGTCGCCACTTGGGGTCGCCATGGCGACCACTCTTACAAGTGGCGACCTCTTTCAAACAAGGCAAGGTCGCCACTTATGGTCGCCATGGCGACCTCTACACAAATTGCACTTGGTCGCCACTTGCAAGATGGCAAAAAAGATGGTTCTCATAGCGACCTTAGCATCTAACCGTTTTATGCACCCATGGTCGCCATAGCGACGAAACTGCGAACTAGGCGCCACATCAGCGAATCAAGCAATTATCAGTACAAGTCCAAGAGTGTGTATAAATAAAAGAGCAATTCATTTTCAAAGGCATCCGATTATCTGAGAAAAAAGAACAGAGAATACATCTTGAGATCTAGCTCTTCATCCATGGAACACCATTCATCATCCTTCATTTCTCTCCTTGAACTCATCTAATCCATCCAAACCTCAACACAAAGCCTTGATTCCTTCCCTACATCATTCCTCATCCCACCATTTCTCCACCAAAATCCTTAGTCACTTTCCACCAAAACACCCACATTCCAAGACATATCCTCTACTTCCATTCCTTGAATCTATGAGCGTAGAGGAGAAGAAGTATCAAGCTTAAAGAAGGTGACCCAAGGGTTATTTCCTTACTATTTACTTCTTTTCATTTATTGCAAATATATGTAACTAAACCCCTAATCTAGGGGATAGATTTGATGATCAATTGGTTGTGGGTTTAGCTTAGCTTGTAATGAATCTCTTATGTGTTCTATTCATTCAAATTAATTAGATTTCATTCATTATAATTGACTTGTATATCACTTGTTAATTGCAATCTTGAGTGGAGTAATTTGTTATATATTCATATGTGGATTGACACTCCTTGTGTGATTGAGAACCCATTGGATAGGATAGATTAGTGGTGGGTATATCAACCCCACTAATCTAAGACTCTAAGTGGTTAACATAATGAGATTGGTACATTAAAGTAGCTAGTTAGCTTACCCACATTCAATTGTTAATCGATCTATTCCTTTGCTATCTCATTAATTGATTTTATCACTATTCTTATCAAGGTGTTGAGTATTCTATTTTTCATAACATTTTTGTGTATTTTCATTTTAGTAGTTAGCATTGGTGGTTTTAGAAACCACACATCTATCAAACACTATGATTTATTTTATTGTTCAAAGATTAGTCAATTTATCTAATTAACACTCCATTCCCTGTGGAACAAACTTGCTCACTATTTTGCTATCAAATCACATTTTAAAAAGGATTAAGTGGCTTAAAAGAGTTTTCAAGAATCAACCAAAAAACCATATTACTATTTTGTTGAGTACACAAACGACCTCATCAACATCTAGTTAAGCATTTTTTGTGTTTGTTTAGCATAAATTTACATTGAACATTCATTGATTGTTCACTTAGACATTTTACTCTTTTCATTGAGTTCAAGTCTTATAGCCACAAGTGGTGGTTATGCAAGCAAGTTCCAAGACCCACTTTAAAAGGCACAAGGGGTAGATTAGGAGATGCTCACGCCAAGATTAGTTGATCGGGGGATATTGACACACTCCAAGCATACCTCAAAAAATCTACTAACGGTACGAAGATGCCTAACTACTACTAGGCCACATAGCCTAGTGAAATGGAGTGCGCGAGTCTAAATGACCCTTTTCAAGTGTACGAATCGCTGTCAAGTATAGCGGACACAAGTAAGGGTATCGTTCCCACAAGGATTGGTAGGGTATCTAAATTGCTTTAGAATAACTCATTAATGATTAAACTAAGATGATGATATGAAACTAAAGATGTTTTAAGATTAATGTTCTAAAAAGATGCTAAGGAAACAATGATGTAAAATGCTACTAACAACTTCATAATCCAATTACTATCCACTTAAATCCATATATAAGAGGAAGGGTCAAAAGTGTCTAATGCCCTTTTTTATCAATAAGTTCAAACCTAGATCTAGGTTAGTCAAGACTTAATTAACCTCTCATAGAGTTTCAAGCAAAATCCAATCAAGGTTGTTCCACGAAGATCTAGATCTACTTTTCAAGCACAAATATCATGCTTGTAAATCAAAGTAAGATTCCTACTCAACATACAATATGAAGTTAATTTAAGCATAAGTATGGATATAAAAGATAGATTGAATCATTCAAAGAGTGTTCACATATTTACAAACATTGAATCCCCAGCAAGAGAGATTTAGCTACTCATAACAAAATAAAAACAAGGAAAGAAAAGAGAAAGAGAAAGAAAGCTCATGGTGTTCTTGATGCTTTCCCTTTGCTTGCTCAACAAAACCTTCCTTGGTATTCAAGATAGATCTAAATATCCTTAAAAAATCATAAATTAAAGTGTTTAATCAAAGATTGCTTTTCTAAAAGAGAATGGCTGTGTAAAGATATTTTTTAACTTTTACTTTTTTTTAACACTAACTACAACACAACACACTTTTTACAAAAGTAAAATATGTTTATATAGTGGAGGATAAGTTTTGAAGTCGGCCACTTGCAATCTAATGTGGATCATGCTTTTGCGATGTCAATATGCGAGTTCATACTCGCAGCACGATGTCGCGAATCCTTCTACTCAAGCACTGCTACTTCTTACTGCTGGATGGAACTCGCAAAATGACTACATGTGGATGCACTGTAATTTATATTTGCGAGATTGTTCTCGCAGCGTGATGTCGCAGATCTCAATTTAGGTTGAACTACTAGGATGAGCTCGCAAGATGGACTTTGTAGAAAAATATATGGTTCAGCTACTAGTTCCTTCTTCTAGATCTTACTCGCAATTCATGGTCGCAGATTCATCTGGGAGTGTTCTGTGAGTTATTTTTGCGACATTGTTCTCACAGTGGTAAGTCGCAGATTTCTTCTCTTGGTTCTAACTCACATGATGGACTTAGCAATATCGTCCGGCTCTAGACTACGAGTTAAGTCTGCGAGAACATACTCACAATCTAATCTCGCAATGTGCTCTAGAAAAGCATCTGCTACTTGGTTCTTCAGGTTGACATCGCAATTCCCTCTGGGAGACTTCTACGACTTTGGATCTACGAGCATGTACACGTAGATTTGCTAAAACGTTGGGTTCAGCTTCATTTTCTTCACAATTTCTCACCAAGTGTTCATTTCATCCCTTGAATCCTATTATTCCTTAAAGTAACTCAAAAGTGCCATTATACAACACAAATGCTCGGAAAACTAACAAAAAGGGATGGATTTAGGCACTCAAAACATAAACATATTTAGAGTGATCAGATATCACTAGGATTGAACCAAGAATGGTGAGTGAGAAGTGACCATAGCCTGAGGTTATCGAGAGTAAGAGTCCATGTATCACTTGAGGGTATAACCTACTTTTCATATAGTGGATTTATGTGGCTTAAGTGGTTAGTGAGGCTAGTCCCATGGGTTCTTACCAGTTGGAGGTTTCCCATGTAAAAATCAAGTATATTTTAAATTCCACAATTTTATATATGATTTTATTATATTGTTGTTTATTAAATTGACTAATCGAAAATTTAGTAACATAATCAATTAATTGGAAAATAACCTATTCACCCTCCCCCCGGCGGCGGGTTAATTAATTGTATTAGCATATTAGACACATTTTCATGATAGAACTTAAAGGAAACTGGGAACGAGTTTGTTTTTTCTAAGAGACAGAATAAACAATTAATATCACAATATTCAATGCTTTTGACAAAATTTTAAAGGAGTTGCAAAACTTAGAGAGATGCCCAATACTTTGATGCCAAAGATAAGGAGAAGATGCGTCAATTACAATACTGGAATGACAAGCGGCTCCCTTTGACTCATCAAGGTAATACAGGCCTCCTCGTTCAGTGCCCATCCCAATCATCTTCCTCGAGTGTTGGTCCTGAATCACACAAGTAATATGAGTGAAAATGGTCGGATAATGGGAATTAAAAACAAGCTTGCTCATGGAGATGAGATCAAGTGAAACAAGGGAAACAAAGCATATTAGTTAATATCATCCTCGAATGTTGGTCCTGAATCACACAAGTAATATGAGTGAAAATGGTCGGATAATGGGAATTAAAAACAAGCTTGCTCATGGAGATGAGATCAAGTGAAACAAGGGAACACAAAGCATATTAGTTAATATCAACACTGCCAATTAGGGATAGGCGTGGGGGGCCAATGAGGTGGGGGAGGGTACTCCCACCCCCACCCCCACCCCCACCCCCATTCCTCAAACCTCCCCCAACCACCTCCCCTAAAACCCATTTGGGGGGACTAGGGGTGGGGGCATTTTGGGGGCAAGTCCCCCCTTCCCCATACCGAAAACCCATTTTTCTCATTTCTTTTCAATTTCAATTCTAAATTTTTAAATTCTAATCTGAAAATTAGAATTCAAAATTTAGAATCCAAACATTCCAATTTTTAATTTAACACTGTTAAAATATTCAATCTAAAAAGTTATAAAAATATAATACAAAATCAAAATACAATACAAAATAATAAAAAAATTAAAAAATTAAAAAATTATATAAATAAAAATAAAATAATATATATTTTTATTTTATTTTTTGGGGATGGGGGTTTTGGGGTGGGGGTGGATACCCCCACCACCTCCCCCAAAATCCATTTAATAGCAAAATTTGCCCCAAAACCTCATGGGGGCCCGTGGGGGATAAGCCCCCATTGGTAGACGCCCATCCCTACTGCCAATATGTTTAACAACGGTATGAGTTCCATAAGGTAGTTGATTTTTTACAAGAAAAATTTAGTTTAAAGACTAGTCAAACAAACCATGTGATCGGTTGTCCTGCTATCAATGATCCAAGTAGTGTTCTTGTTCTTGATAGAAAAACAAACGATGTTACCTGATAAATCACTAATGGCAAAAAAGTTACCAACATTGATGCAGCGGAAAATTCACCAAACAACAATCGATAAAAAGAAAGGATAAATGATTTGGATCCGTTGATTCGCGCACGAATACCGGAAACTAACCCTCTATTAATCTGTTGATCCGCACACAGATACCAGAATAATAGGCCTTAAATACCAACTGAGGTAGAGGAAAATTCAACACAAACAACAATCGATAAAAGAAAAGATAAATGATTCGGATCCGTTGATTCGCGCACGAATACCGGAAGCGAACCCTACTATTAATCTGTTGATCTGCGCACAGATACCAGAATAATAGGCTTCAAATTCGTTGATCCATTCAGGATACCGAAATTGGATAAAAGGAGATGCTCTCTCTCAAATTTTATTAATCATCAAAACTCCATAACAAATTGGATTCAAACAACTTAAATAGGAAAATCAATAAGTCGACTTCCACAAGGAATCAACTTCTAAATTAACTTAAACTAAAACTAAAAAGAAATCCTATATAGGAAAAGAGAACAAATCCTAATCAAACAAAGATTACGAAAAAGAGAACAAATCCTAATCTGACTCAGACTCAATGTCATCTAATTCAAACTTCCAGCTCAAGTCTTCGCGTAACAAAATAGATATCCGAATTTGAGCCTTTTGTGATCTGTTACAGAGGATGGAGTCTTCATAACATCTGTAGGGCTTGTCTTGGGCTTTCCGAAAACATATTATAATAGACGATCCGACCTCATATGCCCTCTGTAGAGGTCCACGAAGTTCAGCCCGGATTTGGTTGTTCCACGCGACCCAAATATGAATTCGCCACCCGCTCCATGTGTTCCATTGCCTTAGCTGCTGCTGCATCAAACATGCATGATTAGCCATAGAGGTGTTCTTATTGGTGTGTAAGAGGCTAAGAAATTGTTGATACTCTGCTGGAGTGAGAGCAACAAAACTAGTTTGAGGGGCTAACACTTCCCTTTGATTAGTACGCTGCGAATTTGTATGGTTTGCATTTGAAGAAAAATTGCGACGTTCTTGATAATTTGGCTTGACATCATATTGTTCTTGTTTTTTTAGCTTGCGGCAGGTGTCAATAGCATAGCCATTCCATCCACAATATTCACATTTCAGATGTGATCGGCATACATCTGCACTACGGCCAATTTTATCACAAATCCCACACTTTATATTTGAGTTTCTCTTAATTGCACCAGACCCTTTGTTTGGTCCCTTGAAGTTGTCTCTTACTTTAATGGCAGTAGAGTCTGGAATGGTGGGCTTCCCAGATGCTATTTCTCATTGCCTTTCATGTTGAAGTACGATAGAATAAGCACGATTCTCAGTAGGACAAGGATCCATTAGAAGGATTTATCCTCGCATAGTAGCATAAGACTCATTGAGTCTCATTAGAAACTTCATTGTCTTTTGATCTTGCTGGTATTGAAAGACTTCTTTTACAACACCACACTTGCAAGTTGGGATTTCACAAAGGGTGGATCTTTCATACCATAGCCCTTTAAGTTTGGTGAAGTATGATGCAACAGTCATGCTATTTTGAATGCAATCATGTATGGCTTGCTCAACATGAAAAAAATGAACCTTATTTACCCGAGAAAATTGTTTTTTGAGATCTCGCCATATCTCGTGAGTCGTGTCATTGTATATGACGCTTGCTGTTATGTCTTGAGATATGGAGTTGAGTAGCCATGACTTAGCCAAGTCATTGCATCTTGTCCATTATTGGGTATTTGTTTCCAACGTGCTGGTTGGTTTCTTGATGGGTCCGTTAACAAAACCAACCTTGTTCTCAACAATCAGAGCAGTTGACATAGTACAACTCCGTGTGCTGTAATTTTCTTCAATCAGGAGTTATGAGACTAGGATTGCGCCAGGTTGATCTGAGTGATGCAAGTAGACTAGGCTAGTGGAATTATCATATTTGATAATCTCGGATTTGTTTGAGGATCCCTTGCTGGTTTCAGAATCACTAACCATGGTAGGAGTCTGTTTGGTCTCTTTGCTTTGAAAGAAATTTCTTGGTCACCAAGAGCGTTTGTGCTCTGATACCATGTGAGAATGTTGCAGAATTGGTATGAATTCTGATATATTCATATTCATGTTTGTACAATAGCTTTATACACTAAATAAATAATTTAGATCCTACAAGTTTGCCTAAACTAACTGAATTACACATCTAACAAAGGAAGAAAATAGACGAGATGATGTTGGTCCTGTGGTAAACCCCTCACACCTACACCACAAGGTTACAGGTTCGAGTCCTTCCCCTCCCCAAAATAACCCAAATTTATGTAATAGTGTAATACTTTAGAGAAACAGAAAAACAGAAAAACAGAAAAAAAAATAAAATAAATAAAATAAAAAAAAACTGAAGGAAGGAAATAAAGAGACAAAACCAGAAATAACCACTCAAAACATCAAACTTTCGTTAATAACTACATTTGAAATTATAATTGTTAATAACCACTTTTTAAAAAAAATTTCACTGTATGTCCATAAATTACTAGAGTACCCCTGAAGCTACTTCATCGGCTAGATATCCCGCTACAGCCTCGGCTGGTGCCTCAAATCCTCAGGTAGCAGCGGGATACTCAGGAGATCATAACACCTTCTAGAATCAGCTCACTAGGCAATAAGATACCAGATGAAGAAGTTACCAAAGAACAAGACTCCTATGCCTAGAAGACCGAGTTAAAGCTCCATGGAGAAATACTGAAACGCCGCCGTTTAGTCAAAACAGAAGAAGTAAACTTCTTCCCGCCAACTAAGAGTTTTATTTTAACAAGGAATCAACTCTGTTAAAATCCTCCTATGAACGAAAGACTTGATTCTGAAAGCTCCCACGAGATTGTTTCCTCCTAGAAAGGAAATTCTTGATTCTGACGATAAAAGCTCCTATGAGATCGTCTCCAAAAGAGAGAAAGTCCTGCAATCTCCAAACCCTACACCGAAATTATAGGAGTGCATGGCAAGCAACGGGACCTATATAAACAACATGATACAGACCGGAGAGAGAAGCCCGAAAATCACCTCCAAAAACTCTACGTCTAATTCTACTTATCGACACATATGAGTTCACCACCACCATCTCCATCGCCTATCGAAGTTCCATACTCCACTTTAGCCTAGAAAAACATAACTCTTATATTCATGATATAAGGCTACGATTAATAAAAATCTTATTTACTTACCATATTTTCTACATTCAAACCACACTCGTTATATCAGGAACATTATTGGTATCAAACTACATGATTCCCCTCCGATTGGGATCGATCCTGATCTTGGTCCATTAAAATTGTTATTTGGAGATTCACCCCAGTGACGATTTTCTGGTAACAGTATGTAAATCTAGTGGTCCATATTCTTCGTCCTGATATATTTATTGTCAGGACAAACTGATAATAGAAAATCTATATATATATATATTAAAGTCTAATCTAGTTGTGGCAAGTGTGTGTGGGTTGGACTAAGTAATACTACATGGGATGGTTTAATTTATAGGTTGGGATCCTCTCCTTGGTCCTTGTTTTTCCTTGGTATTCTTCAAGTGTAATTCAAATATCAAGTTGCATGAGAAAGAAAAAAGTGAACCAATCTTGACCATGTATTTTGTATTTTGCTTAGGTGTCATTGGATTATGGAAAGTCAAGGAAAAACAAACCAAGAAGAGGATCTTTATCCTTAATTTATACAACGGATTAAATAAATCCGGCTATTGACGACAAGGATGCTACAGATCTCGACGATGAGGACACCATAGATCAGTAGATCTTGATGACGAGGACACCGAAGGAGGCCGGATTCGGTAGAACATAAACGATGACGAGGGTTTAGTAAAATGATGTGTTATTAAAGTCATTTAAAAAAATATATATCAAAGTCTAATCCGGTTGTAGCATGTGTATGTGGGCTAAACTAAATAATACTACATGACTTGGATTAATTTATACACCGAATTAAATAATCCAGCCACAAAATATACCAAACACCAGACTGTATTAATTTAGAATTGTTCGGTTCACTTATCATGTCCAATACTGTATACCAAAGAGACCCTTAATTATCTATCCATCTCAAATAAGTTTCCATAAGGTAATTAACGAACCAATAATAATAACCATAACTAAGCATGTTTAACAATCAATCACAAATTGAATTTCAATTTAAATTTAAACTTAAATTAACTTCCATGTAATTCGGATTAGGTTATCCATCGATATTCCCAAGCTTCTTAGAATTTCATCGTAAGTAAGAATCATACACCTGTCTAAAATAGGGTTCAAAAAATAAATGACACTTTTTAAAGATGATTTTTCAACATTGTCACCGTTTTAATAAGTTATGGTGAACGGACAAAAATGCCCCCAAAAGTACTTCCACATCAGCTATTTTTGAAAACTTATGTTTTATTTTTAGTTTTTTACTTTTCATTTCACAGAAAGAGTAGAGAGAGAAGTTACGCAACGGTTCAAAGCATCCAAGCAACCGGATTTCGACAGTGGACGGTGACGATTTTTGTCCAAGTTCCATTTCGATTTCGATTTCGATTTCGATTTCGATTTCGATTTCTATTGAAAACAAGATACGTAACTTTAACGATTTGATTTTGAATACCAATTTGATTGTGTTTTGTTGGGTTATACATTCGTTTTGTATTTTTGAATTGTTAGATCTTGTTTCTAGGGTTTTTAGTTTTAGACCTAGTTTCTAGAGTTAGATTAGGGAAGACGATGAATAGTAAATAGGTTAGTAAAAGTCTCGGAATGCTTATACAAAAGTCTCGGAACGCTTATACAAAAGTCCCAGACAGTGTTACAATAGTCTCGGAGACTTTTGTCCGAGACTTTTGTATAAGCGTTTCGAGACTTTTGTAATGCGCTCTGAGACTTTCTGAAAGCATACAAAAGTCTCGAAAAGCATTCAAAAGTCTTGGATAAAAGTCTCGGGTAAAAGTCTCGGAAGGTTTATAAAAAGTCTCGTAAAGCATTCGAAAGTCTCGGAAACTAAGTTACTGTTCATCATCTTCCCCACTCGAAAATCCCAACACTCAACAACTTTAACAATGGAAGATTCAAAACCAAAAAATTCTCTAGGGGCACTGCCCTTACACTGCCGCAAGCTGACCAGGCAGCTCGACCACTGCGAGCATAGTTGGAAGCTTCACCCCTGAGTGTGTCAGTGTAGCGCCACTAAACTAATCCGATATAAATACATTGATAATGTTATGAAGTTGGTTTTGTTTCTAAGTTTGAGTTGAGAATAACTATACAGAACCTTAACTTCCATGTTAGATAGAAAAGTAGATCTCAGACAAAGAGAAAAATTAAAATCAAAAAAATAATTAAAAAAATGTGTAAAGTAAGGGCATTTTTTGAAATCACTTACTTTGGTGCCTTTTAAACATAAGTCATTAAACTAGTGATAGTCTTAAAACACCAACTCAAAAAAGTGACAAAACCCCCTATTTCCTCATCTAAAATATTCTATAAAGATACATAAAATTAGTTTTTAAAGTTTTGCAAATCGAATTTGAATCTTGTGTTGATAGGAATTTTTAACCGATAATCGAGCAACATTGAATGATGATCACCTAATAACCATATTTATAAATATGAGACCCTTGAAGTTTGAAATAAAGATATTTGGAGAGTAATTAGTTTGCATTTATTAACTCATACCTTTCGTTGCATGTCAACAATGGATTTTACATTGTCATAGGAGATCAATCCTCCTATGGCCTAGAGGAGGTGTTTCCTCCTCGCTAGTAGAGGAGGCAATCTCCTCCACTCTTGGAGGAGAAATACACCTCCAATTGCGATGTTGTCAGAGGAGGATGTTGCTCCTTCTCTTGTCTTGATCTTCGACAGTGCCACCAGCATAGTGGCCACCATTTCCAATTGGTAGATAAATATATATTTAATTTAATTTAATTTAATTAAAAAAACAATTATATTTTTATTTGTTAAAAGTAAAATTTGTTATAAATCTAACGTTGGAAATCCTAGTTAAAAAGGACCTCATCACGAGACTACCTCGGTCCACAAGGTAGATCAAAAAGTGCCTATGTGGATATTAAACCTCGAAATTAAGGTTAAGGAAAGTTGATCCACTTGATTCTTGTTCTTGTTGAAAAATTTGTGATAAACTCTTGACTTAATAGCACAAATTGAGTATGATTAATTCCATGAAAAAGGAAGATTAAAGTGTATTTGAATTCTCCTCCGTGAGAGCTTCGAAATGGTATACTCAAACTCACAAAATGGTTAATGGGTGAATGAGAAATTGAGTCTCAAGGTGAGCCTAAAATGTGGTGAACAATGACACATCCCACATTGGCTAGGGAAGAAACTTATGTAGTATATAATTAAATGTGTGATAGTAGCTATCACCATATGTGTGGCATAGAGGATCTCTCTCGCGTGCATAGGAGGGGGGGTGCAAATCATGGACCTTGAACCTACAAATGCTCGACTCGTGTGTGAGCGCATCTTGCGTAACGAACGCCGCTCCGATTGGAACATGAGAGTGCAGTTGACTTTTTGCCACTTCCTTAAGCCAAACGTTTTGTGTAAAGAATAAGGAAAGCATTACTTGTTTGGATTCTAATTTCTTGCTTGATCACCAAGAATATAGAATCGGTTTTTTAATTATTATTTAATTAAATTATTTTCCTTATTAAATCGCAATCATGTTCACCAAGATATCGTGCTCTCCAAGATATTGTGTTCACCAAGATATTATTAACCAAGAAATTCCAAAAATGTCCCTAAACCCTAGTGCTTCGGTTTTGCCTATAAATACCCTAGTACTCTTTTCATATCAATTATTCCAAAATACGCATAGTTTATAGCAGCTGAAATACTTTCTTCTCTTCTCTATTCTTGGTAAGTTTGAGCTCAGTTTGAGTTCACTGAGAGTGGTTTATGCTTCGCACTTCCACTATTAAACCATTGTATCCAGAGAGACGATCGCTATACACATACGATGTAATATACGGTGAATCGTCTTAAGGACACTGTGTGAAACACGGGCCTCAGTTTCTTTGATCTGATTGTTTTATGGTTTATTCACCTTTTGTTGCTGCAGGTTCTGTTCCAAATTGTGTTTTCGGATTTACAAACAACAATCTTAAGACGATTTCCTGGATTCTTTTCTTCAAATCAAACCTTCAGGTTTTTGAACCTCGTTTCAGTTTGTGATTAAACTTGACTAAACTCTGTTTATAAAACATCACAGTTTTAATTCAGTTTAATAAACACTGTGGAAATTAGGTCTGTTTTCAGACACTGGTTTCAAGCTGTTTACTAGTCACATATTTAGAAATCAGGTCTACACTTTTAGGCACTGATTGTGATTTCTTTCAAAATTCTGGAATCAGTTTGATTCATTATGATTTCTTTCAAAAATCTAGAATCATTTTGATTCACTATGATTATCGTCTGTTTGATATCAGCGATATTATTTTCGTCACTTTAAAACAATTCTATTTTGTTGCAGATATTATGGCGAATACATCTAACGTGAACTCTAGCGTTCCATTAGAGACTCTGAATGCGAATCCAACAATGGAATCAAATGCTTAGACTGTGAACCCTTTGCTTGTGGGTGAAGTACCAAGTTTGGTGCCTACTATGGCCACAATGACTCCGACCATCAACTCATTCATAAGAAACATGCCTGATTCGGTGATGGGCCAGTATATGAGTCAAGGGAATGTACGTATGGTAAATCCCTACATGAATTCGGCACCATTACCAATGAATCATATGGAGAAGCTTGATAAGTTCAGTGGACCGAATTTTAAGCGGGGGCAGCAAAAGATGCTATTTTATCTGACCACATCGAACCTTGGTAGGTTCTTGACTGAAGAAACTCCTAAACCTAGTAATTGTGAAGAGCGAGATGTTCAGGTATGGAATACTATTGTTGCATGGAACCATTCAGATTTTTTATGCCGCAATTACATACTGAACGGGCTGTCAGATTCACTATATATCGTTTATTCTTCAAAGAAAATAGCCAAAGAACTGTGGGAGTCATTAGACCAGAAATACAAAACTGAGGACGCTGGATCCAAGAAGTTTATTGTGGGCCGGTTTCTTGATTACAATATGGGGGACTCCAAGACAGTTATGAGTCAAGTCCAAGAACTTCAAGAGATTCTACATGAGATACATGCCGAAGGGATGATCCTGAGTGAAACCTTCTAGGTGGTTACAATCATTGAAAAGCTTCCTCCTTCATGGAAAGAATTGAAGAACTATCTCAAACACAAGCAAAAGGAGATGAAGATCGAGAATTTGATTCTCAAGCTTCATATTGAAGAAGATCACAGAAAGTATGATAAGAAAGATGTCAGTGGGCCTGAAGCAAAGATCAATGTAGTTGAGCATGGACAAAGTTCTAAACCTGCGAAGAACAAGCTTGGGAAAGGATCCAAATTGGGTCCAAAGGGATGAGTCTCTAAGAAGCCAAAATTCCAAGGGAAATGCTTCAACTGTGACAAGCTAGGTCACAAATCTTCTGAGTGCATCAGAAGAAGAAGAACCATGATGCAAACGTAGTTGCTGGGATCTCAAAAGATGTATCTGAGATCAATCTCTCTACAGTTGTGACAGAAGCAAACTTGGTCGGGTCAAACCCAAGGGAGTGGTGGTTGGATACTGGGGCCACTCACCATATATACTCTGACAGGAAGATGTTCAATTCGTTTGAAGAAGAGGCGAATGGGGAGAAGCTGTATATGAGCAACTCAGCCACATCTGACGTCAAGGGACATGGTTAAGTCATTCTCAAGATGACCCCTAGTATAACCCCGAGCTTGAACAATGTGCTGTATATACCTGAAATTCGCAAAAACTTGGTGTCCAGTTCGTTGCTAAATCAACATAGGTTCAAGATGGTGTTTGAATCAAACAAAGTAGTTTTGACTAAGCAGGGTACTTATGTGGGTAGGGGATATGTAACTGAAGGGCTTTTTAAGCTCAATGTATCTATTGTTAAATGAACTATCAATAAAGATAATGCTTTAGTTTATTTGCTTGAGTCTTCCAATTTATGGCGTGGTAGACTAGGAAACGTTAATTATGATACTTTGCATAGACTAATTAACTTGAATCATATTCTCACATTTAATATTGATCCCAAACATAAGTGTGAAGTTTGCATTGAAGAAAAACTGATAGGGTCATCATTTCAAACTATTGAAAGGAAATCTGAACCTCTTGATTTAATTCAAACAGACATATGTGATTTAAAATTTGTTCAAACAAGAGGTGGCAACAAATATTCATCATTGTAAGGATTCTCATATTGATTGGCTTATTTCGTAGACAAACCACATGTTGGGGTTGACTTGTAAGGGTAGTTTTAGGTGTTTAAGGATCAAGCTTATTGCCATCAAGACCTCAAGGTGACAAGCACGGTAAAGGTATATCTCTTGTGCTTAGTTTTTTCATTGAAGAGATTTAGTTGCACACACTCACTTTGCATATTTTAATTTGTGTGCATTCTCTTCTCATGTCACTTTCACACATGCACTTTTATGTTTTGTATCTTGTTGTGTGTTTGTGTCCTGTAATTCGTTTTCCGTAGATGTTCGGAAATGTCTGTGCTCACACATAAGTGTGCTTGGTTTTGCGCAAAAACCTCTCTTGGTGATTGCCTTGGCATTCTCCTTGGATTCACCACTTTTGGTGAATCGGTGGTTCAATCGGCGGCCCTGGCCGCCGAATGAAATCGCCGTTTTGGACCAGAGGTCTTTGGTCTAATTCTGCGGTTATATCGGCAGCCACGACCGCCGATTTGAAACCGCTGTTCATACCTGATGCATTTATTATTCTCGGGTTTTGTTCTGCGGTTTCCTCGGCAGTTTCGTAACCGTAGAATGAAACCGCCGTTTTCTCCCCTGTTCTCTCGGGAAGAATTCGGCGGTCATGATCGGTGGCCTGGCCACCTAATGAAACCGCCGATTGTGCGTTTTCAGGGGCAAACTTGTCTTTTCACATGCCCTGTTTTTGATGCCTATAAATATCATGCTTTATCTTTACTCTGAGTTAGTTCTTTGACTCCTTAAAACCCTAAAGCAAAAAGAGAAACACTTGAGAGAAAAATCATCAAGAACTCACCTTTAAACACTCAAAGCTTTTCATTTGATTCATCAAGTTCATCTAGGATCATTCTTGCATAGTTTTGCATCATCACAACTTGCTTGGTAAGATTTTGACTAACATCATCTAATTTTAGTTTCTTTCTTATCAAGAAATCTCTTTACTTACTTGTATGTTTTATGTTCACATGCTAAATACAAGTTAGAGATTGTTTGTGATGAATATGATTGAGTGTTGTATTATGATAGCTATCTAGGGTATGTTTATTCTTGAATAGCTAAGCTTTATGATATGTCATTTAGCTTTTGATATCTAGGATTGATTTTGTTATCCGAAAATCGTTAATGGGTTGAAATTCCAAATAACAACTTTAAAAGGACCAAGATCGAGATTAATTCTGGTCGGAAGGGTATCACGTAGTTTGATACCGACTATGTCTCTATCAATGCAAGTACGACATGGAATACTAGAAATCAAAAAAAAAAAACAAGTTTTTATTCATCGTCCCTTTGCATTACGGATCTATGACTATGTATTTAGGGGTTACAACAATGTATGATCGTTTGGTAAGTAATGGAGATGGTGGTGATGGAGAGTCTGTGCCAGTCGATAAGTAGAATTTGACTGTAGGGTTTTTGGTCAAGATTTCTCCTTCTTTTTTTCGTTGAATAAGTAGTTGTATATATAGGTCCTGTTGCTTGCCACGCACTCCTATAATCTCGGTCTAGGGTTTGGCCAGCGCAGGATCCTCCTCTTTTTTGGAGATAATCTCAGAGCTTTACGTGCAGAATCCATAGAATCTAGTCTTTCCTTCCTAGGAGGAGTTAATCTCGTGACTTAATTGTTACCTTCCTAGTAGGATTCTTACTGTGTTGACCTGCTCAAAATAGGATTCTCTGACGGGAAGGAGTTTACTATCGTGTTTAATGGGTCCCTCATGGAGTTTATAGTTTCTAGTGTGACAATCTTGCTGCCTAGTATCCTTTTGCTTGTCGGGCTGGCTACACCAGAGAGTGTAGAACAGTAAGCATTCTGCTGATGAAGTAGGGGGATATCTAGCCGATATCATACCGGGATGTTTTAGTGGTACTCTGTGTCGAGGTGCTGCTGGGTCCATACTGCAGCAGGATACTCAGTGGAACTTCATGCCGGGATGCTGCGGGGTTCATAGGAAGCCCAGTCATAGCTAGGGTGGATCCCGCTGTAATCCTAGTGGGAGGTCCGGCTCGCGGCCATATTTTTTGAACTAAGATGCTGGCGGGGTCCTTGAGAAGCTGGGGAGAAGCCAGACTGGACCCCGGTGGGGGGGTGTACTCGGACCAGTCGAAGTCCGTTTTTCTCATGGTAGCCGGATGGTACATGTACTCCTATATTCTCCTTGTGTTGAGGTGGAAAATTCTTCCTTGGTCCTCGCCACTTTTGGCGGTTAACAGAAGTCCCCCCTGACTTGGACACTGATACCTTGTCGGGGTCGGAGTCGGAGTCGGAGTCAGGATTTTGTCATTGCTTGAAGGATTTTCTGCCTTATCTGCTTTCCTTGTCTGACTAATTTTCCACTTAGGAGGAGGAAATCTTTATTTTGTACGTTTATAACGGGTTGCATGTCGATTACTGATTGGGTTCCTCGTTTTCAAAAAGAGCCGTTTTGGCGCGATTAATGCGGAAAAACTCCTCTACCCATTCTTCCGATCACTGATTCCGATTTTCGGGTGTGTAACTGTCATCCCTCCTCTATAAATAGACCGGCTTCACTGGCGCTTTCTCTGTCACTTTCAGACTTTCAAACTTTCAGAATCAACTGAGTACAAAAACTCTTGCTTTCTTTCCTTCTTTGCTTTCAATCTTCCAGAAATTCCTCTTCCCTTCTTCTTCTTCAATGGCTTATCCTTCCAAACTTCCTACTTCTCACGAACTTGCCACTAAGCAAAACCCTTATACAGCGGTGACCTCTGTTCATCCCGACCACGTCTCACCACACCAATCTGATAGCATCGACGCCCTCTTCAGTATGGAGGCGGCCGACGTGGTAGAGGATTCCCCGACCTCGGAAAAGAAGAAATGGGGTCGAGAGGGGGATGGTGTTGCTAATGATACCCCGCTGGCTCATCACCGTCGTTCTACTCGAAACCCCACGAATCGGGTCGGGTTTTCACAATCAACCAGAAGACCCGGTCTTGATCGGTGACGAGGTGGGCGCCTTAAAGTCTAGCGGTGATGAGGAAGGTGGCAGACCTGATATCACCCTGGTCGGGGTCCAAACTGGTTCCTTCACCGCCTTTCACGATGGTCGAATTATACCCGACTCTATATGCACATTGGATACGCTCAACAAGCTACGAGAGGAGTACAAGATCCCAGAGTACATCACTCTCTCTCTCTTCCCTACAGGGGTTACGACGTATACACCCCGCCTCAAGACCGCCTGCTAATCCACAAAGCAACTTTTGAGTGTGGAGTTCGGCTTCCGCTGCATCCTACTCTCCGCCGGGCTCTCGTTGCGCTTGAATTGGCCCCTCTCCAGATCTCGCCGGGCTTCTGGAAGCACATGACAGGGTTCTTGGTGATCTGGAAGGAGCAGTGCGAAAAAGATCACATAGAGCGAGAGCTAGGGTTGGACGAGCTTCGCTTCCTCTTCAACATTACGAACATGGTGCCTCGGGGTCAGTTCTATCTGCGGGCATCAAACGACTTGAAATTCACTGTCCCATGGGCAAATGTTAAATACTCAACACCCTGGAAGGAGGAATGGCTCGTGGTGGAGGGTGAATGGGGGCGTACTGCCTTCATTGGGGGATATGAGTACCCCGTCCCTACCCAATTTACGGTGAGGGACAAGTGGGCGAAGGGGGTGCTAGCTCCCGAGTACCGGGACATTCTTACAAGGATCCTAAAGAAGGGGTACACCAACATGCAGTATCCCACTCTGGATCCCTTTGAGAGAGCCCGTTTGGAGCGGTACTTGAAAATATCCCTCGCTCTCCCTGGTGAGTTGATTGCATCTTACTCTTTTGCTTTTTCTTTTACATTTTCTCCTTCTTTTTCTCATAAAGATTCTTTCCTTTTTGCAGTGTCTACTGCCCCGATGACAACGGGGTCTCCAACCTCATCGGGAGCGGGGGATTTGACTCTGCTAGCTCATGCTTCTCCTGTCCCTTCGCTTATAATTGCTAACAAGACCGTGTCGGGGTCCATCCGAACGAGAACCGATCCCAACCCTCCTCCTGCTCCAACAAAGACAACTGCTCCTACTCCAACGGGGTCTAGGGCCAGGACTCCTGCTCGCCTTCCTTCTACTCCTCCATCCCATTCGAGGATTACGGTAATGCTGGCCAGGGCGGCTAAGGCCCAAGGTTCTGGAAGGTCGCCACAGAAGAAGGCCACTCCTGTAACATAGACCTCTCCCGCTCTTCCTCCTACTGCAGCTTTTCCTAAAGATCCCGCAAGAAACTCGGTGGAGGAGGCAACTGTCCACATCCCTGCCCCTACTGCTGATGTGGCTTCTGGATTGGGGTCAAAGGGTGCTACCTTTGACGAGGTGGTATCCCGTTTTGCAGCTTCATGCCCCGGTGGAAGTTTGATGGACATGGCCAAGCTTCCTACAGACGTCTTGGTCACTAAGGGGACCTCGGTTCTGGCTGAGGTAAATCCTTTAATTCTTTCTTGCTATTTCCTTCTTTTGGCAAAAAACTAACTTTCTTTCTTCTTACAGGGTTTTAAGTTTGCCATGGCCTTGGAGAGGCAGCTGCTGACCATGAGGGAGGCTTATATTGGCCTCTAAGTAATGCTAGAGGCTACTCAGCAGGAGTTGGTCCAGACCCAACAGAGCGTAGCTCCTCTGCTTCAAGATGCCAAAGACGCTGAAAAATGGAGGCAGGAGGCCTTGGTGGCTCTTAGGTGTGCTGAACGCGGTTTGGATACTGAGACGGTCAGGTCCCTACGCCGCCGGAAGGAGAGGGAGTGCATGAAAAGAGAGAAAAGGCTGCTGCAAAGTGAAAATCAACTCTTGCGGGACACTATAGCAGGCTTGGAGGCTCAACAGGGGCCTTCATTCGAAGATGGCTTCTTCACAGCCTGCTACGAGGTGGCCACAGCTTTGCCTCCTCCCTTTGACCTTGAAGCAGCTTTGAACTGGGACCGGGAGCAGATAATGGCGAAGGCTGCCCAGCTAGCTGGAGGGGATCAAGAAACAGACCCCCCTTCACAGGAGATAGCTCACCCAGGTCAAGGAGTTGGCATAGCTGCAGAGATCCAGCTTGATGGCACTAGGGGAATTGCTCAGGATCCTCCTACCATTGGAGAACAAGTGGGGGATCCCGCGTCTACCTCAGAAGTAGTCCTGGTGGAGGAGGAGAAGGAGGGGCCAACTAGATCTGGGGTCCCAGTAATTGAAGGGACTCGGACTGAGTCTTCTGTTGTGGAGGAGGCCCAAAACAACGCAGTTGCCACGGGCTTAGGAGAGGAGGCAACCGGTGAAGGAGAGAATTTGGAGGGAGAAAAAGAAGACTGATCTGGCCCTTTTCGCTGTATATATATTTTTAGGAGTTTTACTTAAACATTTTGTAGCCCGACTTGGGAGTTGGGCACCCCGTTCTATTTAATATAGCAGCTTCATTTTTCTGATCCATACTTGTGTTTTGCTTGCTTTGGTACTTAGAAATTTTCCACAACATATAAATTTGTGAACAAGTTGATCCCGAATGAATAATTGTGCTATAAAAGAACTGACCACAACATGCTTATATCTTGTAGTTGTAAGGACTAGCGGATCTGACACTAATCAAATACTCCTTTAATCGGACTCCCGTGAACATGTAACAGTATAAAGTGTAGAGAATCCCGCCGAGGGAACCTGGTACTTGCAACAATTTTGTTTTGATGATGATAAATTTCTATGTCCCCTCTGATTGTTGATCTTCTGTCGGGGTAACCTGATACTTATAACAATTGGACTTGATGAACCTCTAAGCCCCCTCTGACTATGGATTGTCCGTCGGGGTGGAAAAATGGAGAAATAAAGGACCAAGTATCCCGACGAGGCATCCCGATGTGACTGTAGGTTTGTCCTGGTAAGAAACTAAAGCCACTTTAGCATCAGGCTTCTTGGAGGAGGGTATTCCCCGACCACGGCAGCAGGAGCGCCCTGAAGCTATTTCCTGGTCTTAAAATGGCGAAGTAAGGAACCAGGTACCCTGAGGTAGCTTGATCTTACCATAAGTCTGTCCTGGTAGGCAACTAAGGCCACTTTAGCACCAGCTTTCTCGGAGGAGGGTATTTCCCGACCAAGGCAGCAGGAGCGCCCTGAAGGTATTTCCTTTGTCTTGAAATGGCGAAGTAAGGAACCAGGTACCCTGAGGTAGCCTGATATTACTGTAAGTCTGTCCTGGTAGGCAACTGAGGCCACTTTAGCACCAGGCTTCTTGGAGGAGGATATTCCCCGACCAAGGCAGCAGGAGCGCCCTGAAGCTATTTCCTGGTCTTAAAATGGCGAAGTAAGGAACCAGGTACCCTGAGGTAGCCTGATCTTACTGTAAGTCTGTCCTGGTAGGCAACTAAGGCCACTTTAGCACCAGGCTTCTCGGAGGAGGGTATTCCCCGACCAAGGCAGCAGGAGCGCCCTGAAGCTATTTCCTGGTCTTGAAATGGCTAAGTAAGGAACCAGGTACCCTGAGGTAGCCTGATCTTATTGTAAGTCTGTCCTAGTAGGCAACTGAGGCCACTTTAGCACCAGGCTTCTCGGAGGAGGGTATTCCCCGACCAAGGCAGTAGGAGCGCCCTGAGGCTATTTCCTGGTCTTGAAATGGCGAAGTAAGGAACCAGGTACCCTGAGGTAGCCTGATCTTACTGTAAGTCTGTCCTGGTAGGCAACTATGGCCACTTTAGCATCAGGCTTCTTTGAGGAGGGTATTCCCCGACCAAGGTAGCTGGAGCGCCCTGAGGCTATTTCCTGGTCTTGAAAGGGCGAAGTAAGGAACCAGGTACCCTGAGGCAACCCGATCTTACTGTAAGTCTGTCCTGGTAGGCAACTAAGGCCACTTTAGCACCAGGCTTCTCGGAGGAGGGTATTCCCCGACCACGGTAGCAGGAGCACCCTGAGGCTATTTCCTGGTCTTAAAATGGCGAAGTAAGGAACCAGGTACCCTGAGGCAACCCGATCTTACTGTAAGTCTGTCCTGGTAGGCAACTAAGGCCACTTTAGCACCAGGCTTCTCGGAGGAGGGTATTCCCTGACCACGGCAGCAGGAGCGCCCTGAGGCTATTTCCTAGTCTTAAAATGGCGAAGTAAGGAACCATGTACCCTTAGGCAAACCGTTCTTACTGTAAGTCTGTCCTGGTAGGCAACTAAGGTCACTTTAACACCAGGCTTCTCGAAGGAGGGTATTCCCCAACCAAGTCAGCAGGAGCGCCCTGAGGCTATTTCCTGGTCTTGAAATGGCGAAGTAAGGAACCAGGTACCCTGAGGCAACCCGATCTTACTGTAAGTCTATCCTGGTAGGCAACTAAGGCCACTTTAGCACCAGGATTCTCGGAGGAGGGTATTCCCGGACCAAGGCAGCAGGAGCGCCCTGAGGCTATTTCCTGGTCTTGAAATGGCGAAGTAAGGAACCAGGTACCCTGAGGCAACCCGATCTTATTGTAATTCTGTCCTGGTAGGCAACTAAGGCCACTTTAGCACCAGGCTTCTCGGAGGAGGGTATTCCCCGACCAAGGCAGCAGGAGCGCCCTGAGGCTTATTTCCTAGTCTTGAAACGGCGAGTCAGTAATGGCGGAGTGCGAGTATTAAGTAGGAGATACTGAAGAATCTAGTAGGAGACTCTGAACATTGAACACAGAAGAACCATATGGAAGAAGAAACTGCTTTTATTGAATTTCTTAAATCAGTACAATATGAAATCGGGGTGGGCATTCCCACTGATATGACCTGGTCTCCTAAGGGTAGAATTTTCGGAGGTGATCGACGTTCCAAGTGTGGTCCACTGGGTATCCCTCCATGTCTTCCAACTTGTAAGCTCCACCCTGGAGCAATGCTTTAATCAAGTATGGACCTTCCCAGTTTGGGGCCAGCACCCCGTCAGACCTTCTTCGAGTGTTCTGAGTTACTTTCTTGAGAACCAAGTCTCCTTCTTTAAAATTCCTGATCCTCACCTTTTTGTTGAAATGTCAGGCTATCTTGCTCTGATATATAGCCACTTTCTCAGCGACCCTGATTTGTCTTTCCTCCAGTAAGTCCAAATTAGCTCTCAATTTAGCCTCATTGCCTTCCGGTTCATAATTTTTGACCCGGAAAGATATGAGTTTATGCTCAATGGGCAAGACCGCTTCTGTTCTGAACACTAGGGAGTAGGGAGTCTCCCCTATTGCAGTCCGCCTGGTTGTTCTATAAGCCCACAGTACATTAGGTAACTCTGTAACCCATAGCCTTTTCTTCTATTGGAGCTTCTTCTTCAGGAGCTTCTTAATGGTCTTATTGGTAGCCTCAACTAAACCATTGGTTTGAGGATGAGCCACTGATGTAAAACGAAGATTGATGTTCCGATCTTCGTAGAATTCCCTGAAGTTAGCATTGTCAAATTGCTTTCCCAAATCAGTTATGATGGCCATCGGGGTGCCAAATCGGCAGACAATGTCTTCCTTGACAAAGTTGGTGGTTTTTTCTTCAGTTATCCGAGTGAGAGCCTTGGCTTCTACCCAACGAGTAAAATAATCTATAGCCACTACTGCATGCTTGGCTTGGCCGGGTGCAGTGGGAAGTGGCCCGATCAAATCTAGTCCCCAGATGGCAAAGGGGTAGGGAGTACTGATTGAGGAGAGTCTCTCTGGTGGGAGATGATGGAGGTTTGCTGTTTTCTGACAAGCCTAGCAGGATCGCGCGAATTGCCTCTCATCCTGATGTATAGTCGGCCAATAGTAGCCCATCCTTATTACCTGGTAAGCCAGAGTTTCGCCTAATACATGATTACCACAATCCCCTGAGTGTACCTCGTTGAGTGCCCATCTCGCATCATCGGGATGTAGACATCTAAGTAGAGGGAGAGATTTTCCCTTACGGTATAGGTGTCCTTCTACCAAGCAGTACCGGGTAGCTATACTCTTGAGCCGGCGGGCTTGATCCGAATCTGTAGGGAGAATGTCATTTTGGAGATAGTCTACTATTGGATCCATCCAACATGGGAGGCGGTTCACAGGAAGGACCTCTGCCTCTTTAGCTATGCTGGAGAAAGGAATCAATTGGAGGGGTACTCCTTTTGGCAAACCATGTCCTTCTCCTATAACAATTTTAGCCAAGACATCAACGCGATGGTTCTTCTCTCTGGGTACATGTTCTATCCTTACACCCATAAACTTCTTCATAGCTTCCTGAACTTTAGCTAGATAGGACACCATGTTGTCACCTTTTGCTTGGTACAAACCTTTCACCTGATTAACCACTAGTTGGGAGTCACTCTTGATCAGTAGGTACTCAGCTTCCAAGGTTCCTACTACTTTCATTCCTGCTAAAAGGGCTTCATACTCTGCTTCGTTGTTAGTAGCCCTGAACTCAAACCTGAAGCAATGGCTACACTCAGCTCCAGCGGGGTCGATCAAGACGATCACGGCTCCGCATCCTGCTTGGTTCGAAGCTTCATCCATGTAAAGGATCCAAATCTTGCTGCCTTCAGGCCATCCCGGATCAGTTTGATCCGGATCTGGGTCTATTGACTTGTCCGGGTTTGGAGTCGAGCTAAGTTCTACTATGAAGTCAGCCAGGGCTTGGGCTTTGATCATGGTCCTTGCTTTGTACTTGATGTCCAACTGGGTGAGCTCGAGGGCACATAGAACCAACCTGCCCGACACATCTGGCCTCTAGAGGAATGGTCTCAATGGTTGATCTGTGACAACCGCGATGGTATGAGCTTGGAAGTAAGACTGGAGCTTTCTGGATGCGGTCACCAAGGCGTAGGCGAGCTTCTCTAGTAGAGTTTAGTTTTTCTCAGACTTAGTAAAAGCCCGGCTCACATAGTAGATTGGTCTCTGCACCCCGTCACTGCATTCTTTTACCAAAGCTCCACTAGTAGCAATATCAGAAACTGCTAGGTAAAGTAGGAGTTCTTCACCCGGGGTCAATTTGACTAGTAGTGGCGGGCTTGACAAGTATTTCTTTAGAGCTTGAAAAGCCTGCTCGCTCTACTCATCCCACTTCATCTTTTTCCCCTGCTTGATGACTTTGAAAAAAAAAAGACATTTATCTGTGGAGCAGGATATGAACCGGTTCAGGGCTGCTATTCATCCGGTTAATCCTTGAGCCTTCCTGAGAGTTGTAGGGGACTCGAGATCTAGAATGGCTTTGATCTTTTCAGGATTAGCCTCAATTCCCCTTTCATGCACCATGAATCCCAGGAATTTGCCTGCTGCTACCCCGTATGCACACTTAGCTGGGTTCAGCCTCATCTGGTTCGGCCGTATTATCTGGAAGGTCTAGCGCAAGTCCCCTGTATGTTGTCCAGCTTCTGGAGATTTCGTGATCATGTCATCTATGTAAACCTCCATGGATCTTCCTATCTGCTTCTTGAACAGTTTGTTCACCATACGCTGGTAGGTGGCACCTGCATTTTTGAGTCCGCATGGCATTACCTTATAGCAGTAGAGGCCTTGTCCGGTGATGAAGCTGGTCTTGTCCTGGTCAGTAGGATGCATCATGATCTGATTTTATCCCGAGAAAGCATCCATGAAGCTTAGGAGCTTGTTTCCTGTAGTGGAGTCAATGAGCTGGTCTATCTTAGGCAGAGGAAAACTATCCTTGGGACAAGCCCGGTTGAGGTCGGTGTAATCCATACACATTCGCCACTTCCGGTTAGACTTGGTTACCATAACCACATTGGCGATCCACTCGGGGTACCAGGATTCCCTGATGAATCCAGCCTTAAAGAGTTTGTCAACCTCTTCTTGGACCGTGGCATTCCGCTCGGCATTGAAGTGTCTTCTTTTCTGCTTAACTGGTTTGAAGGTTGCATCCACTGCCAACCTATGGGTAGCCAAGTTAAGAGGAATGCCAGGCATCTCCTCATGGCTCCAAGCAAAGATGTCATTGTACTTTCTGAGAAGCTCTGTCAAATCCTTCTTAATCTCTAGGTCCAGACCTCCTCCTACTTTTACTGTCTTTGTTGGATCTTCGCTCCGGATAAGGACCTCTTCTAGCTGCTCCGCGGGGTGCCTACTGGTCCAACCTCGCTCATCTTCTTCTGGCTCCCACGACCATGTCTGGTACTTTTCCTTTTTCCAGGATATAATCATCCTGCTCCGTCGCCCTTGTACCCGGGTCACCGGTTACCTGTGCGCATTGTTTAGCTAATGCTGCAGGATTGGTGGACACTGCGTAACAATTGCGAGCTGCCTGCTGGTCTCCTCTCACTTTTCCTACTCTTTTTCCACTGGAAACTTCAATACATTGTGATAAATGGACAGCACCCCCCTGATCCCTAACAAGAAAGGCTTGCCTAAGATCGCATTGTAAGCAGACGGGGTGTCTACTATAATGAATTCTGTCATTATGTTATGTTGGAGGGGAGCTTCTCTGACTATCACCGGTAGAATCTTCATCCCCATCGGCATCACTGAGTCTCCTGTGAATCCATATAGAAGGGAAGTGCAACTGTTGTAGCAAGAATTCTTCAAGTTGAGCTGCTCATGAGCCCCTTTGAACAAAATATCAACACTGCTTCCTGTATCAATCAGGACGCGGTGTACCAAACAGTTGGTGATTTGTACCGTGATTACCATGGGGTCATCGTGCGGCTGAACTGTATTATAGACGTCCTCCTCTGTGAAGATGATTTTGGTGGAGTGGGATAAATCCCAAGATCCACTACTGACTTTGAGTACCTCGTGGTCAGCATTGAGTCTGGGAATCTTCCTTGCGTGATTCTTTCTCAAATTATTGGAGGTTCCAGCTAGGGTAGGGCCTCCACTGATAGTGTGGATCTCCTGGATCTGCTGCATCAGATCCTTCTCCCCATCCCTCTTTCTTTCTGCTGCTTCCTGCATCCCGCTCTGAACCTGTTTCCCTTCTTTGATGCCGTCCCATACCTGCTGTAAAAATTCAGTTAAAAGACCTCCCCTTATCAATCTTTCAATTTGATTGCGGAGGCTGTAGCACTCTGAGGTGTTGTGCCCTATATCCTCGTGGAAGTCGCAATACTTGTATTGATTCCTCCTGTCAACCGGGATTTTCATGGGACTCGGTTTCCTGAGTAGGCCCTTATCCCGTATGGCGAGATAAATGGTTTCTCGGGAAACATTGAGAGGGGT